>CM039719.1:28569499-29220565 GCA_022539455.1 Dendrobium nobile
ATCTCTAACAGTAGATCCATTATATCTTGTTTGTCTTCTTCCATATTTCATCAATCTAAAGGCTATTTAGATATTTTGTCCACAAGATTCTTCTCTATCTCCGGTTCTATATTGCAGAAGTTTTAATTTCAGCCATCAATTTCAGAACTTTTTTCCTAACAAAGTCATGAAGGTGGGTAGCAATCGTCTGACGAGTTGGATTAATATTATTTTGGAATACTTGAATAAAGGAAAAATAAGCGCCGATACCACATATCCATAGAATTTCAAAATAAATGTGGCATGATACTTAATAATTAGTGGGGAGTTATTTCTGAAAAGGGTATTTGCATTGCTATAATAAAAAATTACAAAAAGGACAACTAAGTGTGCAAAATTCGATCCCTTTCTCCTTTAGAAGAGCAAAAAATGTAAAGGTGAAGAGTTGAATGCATCTTTTTTTCACAAAAAATTACGATCCATAGCAAAATGGGTACAAAAGTCAGCAATGTTGTTGCATTTCCTATAAGTATGTTAGAATACATCTTGGTGGAACTAGTGAATAAAAGTAAGGTTAGGAGCATCCCGAGGTAACTTCTTCTGAAGTTTTTTGGTAAAGTCAGCAATGTTGTTGCATTTCCCCCTGGAAACCTCATTTTATAACATTTTGCATATCCTAAGTTAGAAGTTGCATTAATTTAATTGTCACTGGTTTTTCAAAGAACTTCTAATCAGGTAGCTTCTATGTTTGTGATGTCTCAGCTAGTTGAAAGTACATTCTTGTGGAAGCTAAATGACTTGCATGGCAATGATGTTAGCGCATCAGATGGAATCTGTCTTTCTCCTGCTGGTTTAGTTCATGTAAAATCGCAGCAGTATGCTATACATTTTAATTCATTATGCAATGAGATGCGTCTGGTATGAGTATGCTTGATCTCCAACATTACAGAAAAAAAGAGAAGTTGATTATTTTCTAATTTAGAACTATTCAGCTGTCAGAACCTTTCAAAATTTTTGAATTTGACTTTTGGAAACGGCCTGATAGTCATGGAGAAACTGAGATGTGGATAAATCCAACTGATGATGGGAAAGTTCATGCTGTAGTGACGTGGTACTTTTACTCATGGTTGCTCTGTAGTAAATATGCCAATCAGTTTGAATTTGATTATTTGGCCGGTTCTTTTCTGCAGGTGGGTGCTTCAACTTGACCGTGAAGGATCAGTGTTATACTCAACAGCACCTAGTTGGATAGGCTCTTCTAAAAATGAAGGTAGACCACCATATGGTTCAAATGATTTGAATATTACCAGTTATCTCTAGAAACCAAACTTTCCTATTTATTAGGAACCTAAGCATTTTACTTTTCCGTTTCTTGTAAATTTTAACCTGAAATGTCATTTGAACAGCAATCAGATTTGATTAGCACTGATGATTTTTCTTCTCCTGATTTTAGAAATTAACCATTTGAATTGTAATGGTTGTCATTCCAATGCAAAATACTGATAACTATTGTGTGTTGATTGCTCAAGTTGTTCATAAAATCTCAACATATTAAAGTTGTCAGAAATATGTGAATTATATTTTAAGATACACAAAATTTGTGCTTGATTGTATTGAAAATACTTTTTCATCTAGCGTTGTTGTAATATCTTGATGGGTGGGTGTGCCTTGCCATGCTATGGGTAATAACGTGCACTATTGATGTGTATGAAATAATATAATCAGATGGTTGTGCCTTGCAAATTATCTTGATAAGATCATAATGAAAAAATGGATTACTATATTCATTTGTAGCCATTGTTTAAAATTGCGCAATATGAGGTTCGCCATGAAGCCCGCCTCAACGCAATTTTATTGAAAAATACATCGAGACTTACGCCTCAAACATTTTTTAGGATGCTTGTGCCTCAGCTTGACTGAGGTTGGCCTTGAGGCATGCCATGCCTCGCTGGCATGAGTCTTATGCCTCACCCAATTTATCTATATATTTTATTAAAACTTATGTGAATCCTAAACTAAAGTCTCGAAAAAATCACGCTTTTAAAGCACCACCTAGCTCTAGCAACTTCCTATGGACTGCTTGACCTCCAACCCTTTGTTTTCTCCATAGTCAACACCGTCATAGCCGCCACTGGGGATCACTGGAACCCGCATACCACCACCGCCTCCTCTAAAATTTTTAGAGTATTAATCTTATATTTATGTTAATGAAAAATATTTATGAAAGAGAAAAATAACTAAAATAATTGAAGAAGAAATAATTTATCACTTGCCATTTTATGTCTTGTGCAATTTTTAATTTTATATGTTTGTTAATTTGTTACTTCATAATTTAATAAAAAATTAATGTCATCCTCTAACATATTATTTTGATATTATATAAAAAATCAATTTTAATATTTATTTTGACTTAACACAATTTTTTTATTTGGAAACTTACACCTCAAAACACCTTGAGGCTTACGCCTCGCTTCACGATAAAAAAATACCTCAATACCCAATTGCATAATTTTAAACCTGGTTTGCACCATAGAACATCTATTGCACGAACAATCCAAACGTAGTTAAGGCTAGCAACGAAGAAGAATGTGTCACAATAGTTTATCCCATAGTCATAATGATGAAATTTAATAGTGAATGCCATCCACAAATAATTGGTTTAATCCCAAATTGTGGAATAATCAAATCACATGTATGAGGAACGAATAGAGCACTTCACTTAGGATCTATAGTTTATTTTTTATAAAAGATTCTATAACACCTTTGATATGTCTTACGAATGTATACAAATGATAGGGGTAAGGAAAATGTACAAAAGGGAGATAACTGATTAAATTACATATAGGAGTGAATAAGATGAGTTATACTTTGTCCTTCACATTTTTTTAGAGCAATTGATAAATGTACATCAAAGAGGTCATTAATAGGTTGTTGGTTAATCAAATTTGACAATTTTGATGGTAGTGTGTTGATATTATTGGGAGTAAACTATTAGAGGGGTAGAGGTAGGCATACAAGCTTTTGGATGAAGAATAAGTGATGAGGTTATGAAAGAGGAGGAAGCAAAGAAAAGAGTGGTGTTGTGAAAAGTAACATCAATCAAAGAATATAGGCTTCAAATTTGGGGATCATAATATTTTTTTACTATGAGAAAACCCAAAAAATATACACGAAATGGCACAAGGAGAAACATTATTGTGTGAACAAAAAACATAAACTAAGCAAATACAACTAAATGCCTTAGGTGTAGAAGGGAATGCAAGATAATATAATACCAGGTTGTCATGATCACAACCCCTGAAAATTGACAAGGGTGTTCAATAACACCTTTCTATTAAGATATAAACCAATAAATTCAATAAATAATATTACTATTTGTTGAGGTTGCATAAATTTTAGAGCATTATTAGCATAAAGTTTTAATTAAGATAAAAAAGAATTTTAATTTCTTTTGAAAATTTGAAAAATATTGAGAGATTTTGATTAACATTAGACCATGTAGACTCAAGCAAACCTTTAATTTGTCACACCCCGTTTTTACTATTTTGATAGTCAACCTAGAGTGTAATAGAGAAGGAGAATCTAGACATATTTCTTACTAACACATATCTTAAAATACTTCAATCAGAATCAATGGAGTAGAAAATGGTCAATTCTAACTCTTCCAAAACTTCAAGTTTTACAAGACTTAAAACTAGCATCAATATCTCATAACTGGAAGTATATTTAAGCACGATTTGTAAATAGCTCAAGTAAAATACAGAGCTTGACTAAACTTTTAAATAACATTTACATACCCGAAAGTGTTTGTACAATTTCTACTTTGACCTCTATGTACACCCAAAACACATGTAAACAAAGGGCAGTCAACCGTCCTACTTAATGTACTACTGGCTCCTTCCCTTTTTTGTAGTACAACAACTACTAATGAGCTAAAACTCAATGAAATATGCAAGTATATTACAAGAAACATGTTTGTATTTAATTGAAACCAATATGAAGTGTATAATAGGCATGTCCAAAACATCAATGTATATTTAACTTTTTACATTTCCTGTTTTGATTACTATTCAATATTTTAGCAAGTTATATGATGACTATAGGCTTTTGCACACTTATAATTCTTTAATTCAAGGTTGGGCCTATATTCCTAACTTTTAGAATTAGAGTGCAGCTCTCTCATTCAAGAATGAGTCCAAATTCTCAGCTTTTAGAATTGAGAGAATGTAAGGTACCTTCTATACGGCTTTCCTATAGCTTATCTTGTCAGGTCTTTTGTCTTTACTTATGTGGGCCTATCCCCCATCTATGACTTATCTAATTTCATTTATTTTTCATAAATATGCATATGTTCATATCCTTCATTTATAATATCTTTCTGAAGCATCACAATTCAATATCACATTTTACTAGTAATATATAACATGCTAAAATATACAATATGCTAAATGCAAAATAATTTTTATTACACTTACATTAAGTATACAAAAATGCTCCCATTTTCTATACTATAGATTGGGTGTCGCACCTCGTTATGAATTTGTTCACCCGAAATACCCCTGCCTCTTTTCCTACTAAAATATCCATCCTAGGATTTAATGACATTAAATTTGACATTTTCTGTATTGGGGGAGAAAATAGGGTAATATTATATGCTTACTTTTTGATAAAAAAATTTTTAGGTTTAGGATATGTGTTAGTAAGAAATGTTTCAAGATTCTCCTTGTCTATTATACTTTAAGTTGAATATAAGAAAGGTCAAAATGGGGTGTGACAGAATTGTCATCAATGAAAATTAATAACATAATAGAATCTTAAGCAAAGAGAGGATATAAACCCAAATGTTCAAGTGGACTAACACAAAAAGAAGATTATGTTGACTAGTGGTAGAATAACGAAAATGCACATTATGGTGTTTATCTAACTTGTGGACATGACAATAAAACTTGGATAGTGACAATGAAATAAGAAACTAAAATTTGAAGTATATTGGGAGACAAATGACCTAATTGATGATGCCATTGATAAAAAGTAATAGTGGAAAAGTTGAAAATGGACATTGGTCATCAAGTAGTAGATTACGTGAGTTCTAATAACTCCGCTAACAGTGTTCCTCAAGCTGAGATTCTAAAAAGCATTATGAGAGAAATTAAGGTTAAAAATTAATTATAAGTTTTAGTAAGATAATGAATGTATAATAAATTTAGATGAAACCATGGGACAAAAAAATTCAAATGAGATGGAGATTTAGAAGGATAAGTATTGCGTTTTCTAGAAACAAGAGACGGTGAACAATTAACAATAATTACAGGGAATATAAAAGAGATTTGGAGGATTGAAATAGTGGTTACCTATAATATGGAAAGGGGCGCTTTAATCCAAAACTCAATATGTATCAATAGAGATAACTATAGCAGATCCAGAGCAGAAGACAATGTGAGAGGGTGGAAGAGATGTTTGAGATTGTTTAAGTAATCAATCGTAGACGTCTGGAGAGTCTTGAAAGATAGTGATAGATCCAGAAGAGGTAGTTAGGTTTGGAAGATGATTGATTCGTTTGCAATTAAGTCATGAAGAAAAATAGTATGGTTGCGATGATAATGTTAAAAATGTTATGACCCGGCTCGGCTAGCCTGAAATAACGAGGCGGGAATAGACGGTCGTACGGATAATACTTATAACTTTCATATCATAAAAGTTACATTTCATAAATGACATAAACATAAATATCATCCAATAACAATATAAGAAAGAGCCATTAAACATCCAAACTGAAATATCCCAAATACATCAAAACATAAAATCGCTTAAAACATAAACTGAATAAATCAACTGAATCCACAATACATCAACTGACACATTACATAACAGAAATATAAAAACCTAACATCCTGAGATCCTCTACGATGGTAGGTAAAATGTCTTTCTACCATCACTCTCTAGTAGTTTCTCCTGAAAATCATTTCCAAAGTAGGGTGAGTGAATGCTCAACAGGTAACAAGCATTTATCATAAATTCATAAAATAATTCAAAATATGACATTAAGCATGAAATTAAAACAAATAAAAGATCATATTAGACATTTGATAGGTACATGCTGTATAACATTTTCATAGTTAGTTTTCCTGAATGTTTTCCTTAAACCATAAACTTTTTCTTTCTATATAATCTTTCATTAAATGCATAAAATACATAATCATAGTATAAAACACCCGTCCTAGAAGTATAAGAGTTTTGTACTGATCAAGTACATAATCAAGTTTTGGCTATTTCCTTACCATTTGGCTCAAAAGAACTCCTTTATCATTGTCTTGTAGAGCCCCTTTACCATTGGCTCCGAAGAGCTCATTTATCATTTGGTACTCCAGATCATCATGCATATGCAAATTATAATATATGTCATAGGGCTTAATTCAATCAAAGATTCATATAAATTGCCTAAACTGTTTCATACTTGAATGATCTTATGTCTACTTAAATTTCAATTCAAGGTCAAGCTGTATTATTTTTTCTATTTATAGATAAATGAAATTAACATGTAAAGGTTGCATAAAAAAATAAGATTTATAACTACACATCTATCTTATTTAACATAAAAGAAAATTTAACATCAATTTAATTTAAATACTAGTACGTACCTCACAATTGTAAAACAACCTCTATGCGTGTCGTCCCTTTATGATCAAAACCTAAAATTACACATAAAGCCAATATCAACTTTACATTTCTTAATCTTTATACAATCCTAATTTGCTTAAATTTTTAATTGATTAATATTAGAACTTCATAATGCTTAATTATAAAATTAATTAAAAATTAATTTAAAATTTTCGGATTTATTAAACATAAAAATTATGAAAATAAAAATTTGTGAGAAAAACCAAATTTTCACCCTTAGAAACCCTCTTGGGACCCTTAGGAACAAAAGTTATGAAAGCACTTTCATAAATTTCAACTTTTTAGGAAAAACCCTACCTTTTGAAATTAATTTTTTTTCATAAAAATTAAATTAAATTCTATAAACATCTTCCTATCGCCATTAGAAAATATTTTTGTGAAGGAATTTTGAAAGAAAAATAATTTTGGAGAAAACCCTAATTTTTAGATTTCAAGAAATCTCACAGGAAACTTTGAATTTTAGGTTTAGAACTTCCTAGCTTTTCTTAAGTCTTCCCCCTTAAATTTTCCTCCAAGAATATTGCATGAAAACAGCTCCACCGCTAGCCACGAAATCCCTCGCTCGCCTCTTTCGTCCGTCTCCTCCATTTGGTTTGGCCGAACAAAATAATCACACGAATGGGGGAAGGGATTTGACCTCTTCAAAATTTAGGGAGTTGGGGATTTTTTAAAATTACTTATTTGCCCTCACTAGCCTTATTTCGTTTTAATATTTATTAAGGGTAGTTTAGTGATGCAGACAAATAGATTAAAAGTGAAAGGAGAACACTAAGAAAAGAAGAACTTTTCTCAATTCAAATTGTAGTAAGACAACACCAAACAAAACTCAAAACAAACAAAAGTTAGACAAAACTAAATTAAAATAAAAATAAAACAAACTACTCTCAGAACAACCAGCTAGTGGTCACCTCACATGCATCGAAATTGTAAAACCCGAAAATGTCAATTTTAGACATTGAACGTTTTTCGATGCGCCGTGACGAAATTTAGGTGCATTTTCAAAGTCGTCGATTTTCGACGAAATTAATTTTATAAAATTGTACGCAAAATTTCGAGCAAATTGATATAAAGAATATATATTGAATTTTGCTTAAATTTGAAATTAAAAATCATGGAAGTTTCATAATACCCAAACTACCCTTAATAACTATTAATGTTGAGATATTTCAAGTGAGGGCAATTAGGACATTTTGCCCTCTCTCTAAGCAACCGAAGCCTTAAGGGACCGAATAGAGTTTGGTCCCTTCATTTTGTTTCTTTCGGTCAAACGCAAGGAAAGGGCGGATGGAAGGAGGGAGGCGAGAGCAAGGCGACGGGGTTGCTAGGGCGGTTTTTCGGTGAGGTCCTTGGAGGGAAATTTTAGGGGAAAGCCTAAGGAGCACTAAGGTATGTTTCCAAACCTAGAAATCTTTATCTTTACCATAGATTTTTTAGATGAAAAATCTAGGGTTTATACAAAACATAAGTATTTTTGAAGAAGAGTGATACGGAAGGTTTGGAGAAAGTTTCTAAACATAAAACATGTTTCTCCCCAAATTTTTTATGTTTCAAATTTTAGGATTTTTGTCGAATGTTAATTTTTATGAAAGGTTCTTAACAGTATTATTCTAAATGATCGTATGAGAGTTTTTAATCATAGAAATTAGGGTTTTTTCTTGAAAAATTTATTTTCCTAATTTTATTTTAAGAAAAATTTGAAAATAGAAATTAATTTAAATTAATTTAGGCTAGGGTAAAGGGTTAATTTGGATAAAATATGGATTTAGATTAAAAAATGAATTTTAAAAATTTAGATATATTTAGATCCGAAAATATTAACATTAAAAATTACAAATTTAATGGAAATAAAAATTTGGCAAGTGTTAGGATAATAACAAAAATATTTACATGCTTTATTTGTTAAAATTAGAATGAGAGGGAGAGAAAGAAGGAAGGAAAATCTTTTATAATTAAGATTTTTCATTATTAGAATAATAATATTTTATGTATTGATTTTAATATTTACAAAATATTGTATTGGAGTTGAGCTGGTGACAGAATATTGATTAAATCATTTTGTCAAGGCACCCGATTTTAAGGTGAGTAAACATGTTTTTATATTACAGTAATTTTATCGTTTCAAATTTTTATTTAATTATTATTACAATTTATTCATTTTACTGCATTTCAAATCGTTTAATATTTCATATCTTGTTTATTAAATGTTCCATTATTATTATATAAGGCATATGATTGAGCATAATTGTATGATATACGAATATGATATGATTGATATATTCAGTGATTGCATGTGCATGTTGAAATGATGGAGCTCACCCATTTATGGTACTAGCTGGGGGTGTTATACCCATGCACGTTAAATTGGTAATGGTTATGGAAAAGAAAATATTAAAGGAGTACCTTTATTGGTATTAGACTGTAGTTCTTGTGGTGGTTATATTATATAGGAAATGAGAAAATTATGAATATTGATATGATGAATGTAAACTGAATATGAAATGATTGGATTTATGATTTTTGCATATGTTTAAATGATATGTTTATAGGAAATCAAATTTATGATATGTTTAAATAAAAATGACATCCAGCATATTACTTATACTGCCTTGAATTACTGTAGTTTAGAGGCATGCATTATTCATTAAACTTTGGCTTATTGTTGTTGCTTTAACTTACATTTCAAGAAAGTTTAAGATAATCAAATGAATAGAAGAGGCAGAAATGTCTACCGTAGATGTGAGGCACAAGAAGAAAAGTATATAAGTTTATTATATATCAATTTATATATTTGAAGTTTAGTGATTTTTTCAAAATTATTGAGATAAATTTAAGGAAATTAAAAAAAAATGATTTACCATCCAACCGTCTATTCTCGCCTCACTTATGTAAGCTTATAGGGCTGGGTCGTAAGAAAAGTGGTATCAGAATAAAAAGTTTTATCATACTGATCAGTATAAAAGAGCCAATAGGATGATTCTATATGTTAGAGAAGATATAGGGTGTATGTGTTATAAACTACTAAATTTATTTCATCGTGTTATATCTCAGGGCCATGAATCCTGAAAATGATGCCACTGATGGAAATACGAAAGAAATTAGGAGAGAGCCACTTGCCGTAGCAGAACCTTCGAGTAGTAGTATTAATACTAGTATGAAATCTTTTACGCAAATGATGACAACAATAACCCAAATGATCAAGAATACTCAGACTCAAGCTGGTGGTAGTAGTACTTCCATGGATAAAAATTTAATATTGTTTCAAGATATGAAGCCTCCGTTATTTTTAAGTGGTGGACCCATAGAGGCAGAATATTGGGTGATGAGGATAGAGAAGATTCTGGAGGGTATGTCCTACCCTGAAGATAGAAGGGTTACTCTCGCTGCTTTTGCCTTTGAAGGTGAGGCAGAAAGGTGGCGGCGAAGCCAGCTACAAGAGACTTTTGGAGGGCGATCAAGAGTCAAGTCTCCTGGGGAGAGTTTCTAAAAGTGTTCAGAGATTGGCATGTACCCATTTCAGCGAAAAGATAGATGCAAGATAAATCATCATATTGGTATAAGGTGGTAGAGAGGGCCCGAAGGATTGAGTTAGATTTGCAAGCTATCAGAAGAGAAGGGATCAACATAAAAGAAAAAGTTTTGAAGATGATATACAAAACAATATAATTGGAGGATCAAATGAGGAGAAATCTAAGTTTAGTCCTAGTGGAGTTAGTGGTGCAACTATTAGTAAAGTTATGAAAGCTTATGCTAAGTGTGAAAGATTGCATAAGGGTGAATGTCTGATTGCTTCCAACACTTGCTATTGATGTCGTCAGCCTGGACACATAACAAAATATTATCATGCTTTGGTTCAGAAGACTTTAGGAGAAATGAGATCAGATGAAGCACCTTCACAAAGGGATTTTTGTAAACCAAAGATGATAGAACCATTAGTTGAAGGTTCAGTATAAAATCAATCCAGACAGAATGTTCGACCGCGGGTTTATATTTTGACTCAGCAGGAGCCCAATGAATCCATAGATGTTTACAAGGATAATTGAGATAACTTTATTTTTTTTAGTGACTTGTAATGTTATATCTGATGTTTTGGATTTAGTAGGTTATCTTGTTATGTTATGTCAGATATTTTGAGTTGTTAGATTATTTTATTACAATATATCAAATATTTACTTTATTCTATTCTAATGTTAAAGTTTTTGTTAAATGAAATGGAAGATGTTGTTTGATTGTATAACTAGAAGTTGTATGTAAATTTTGAGG
Organism: Dendrobium nobile; assembly: GCA_022539455.1. Lineage (NCBI taxonomy): Eukaryota > Viridiplantae > Streptophyta > Magnoliopsida > Asparagales > Orchidaceae > Dendrobium > Dendrobium nobile. The sequence goes on from CM039719.1 coordinate 28,580,417, forward strand.
ACGAAATTTTTATTAGGAGGGGAGAATTATAAAATCAGAAAATGCCAATTTTAGACATCGCACGCTTTTCGATGTGCCACAACAAAATTTAAGTGGATTTTCAAAGTCGTCAATTTTCAAAGAAATTAATTTTATAAAATTGTATACAAAATTTCGAGCAAATTGATATAAAGAACATATATTGAATTTCGCTTAAATTTGAAATTAAAAATCATGAAAGTTTCATAATACACAAACTACCCTTAAAAACTATTAATGCGGAGATATTTCAAGTGAGGGCAATTAGGACATTTAGCTCTCTCCGTAGGCAATCGAAGCCTTAAGGGACCGAATAGAGTTCGGTCCCTTCATTTTGTTTCTTTCGGCCGAACGCAAGGAAAGTGCGGACGGAAGGAGGGCGGTGGGAGCAAGGTGACGGGGTTGCTAGTGCGGTTTTTCGGCGAGGTCCTTGGAGGGAAATTGTAGGGGAAAGGCTGAGCACTAAGGTATGTTTTTAAACCTAGAAATCTTTATCTTTATCATATATTTTTGTGTTGAAAAATCTAGGGTTTGTACAAAACATTAGTATTTTTGAAGAAGAGTGATAGGGAAGGTTTGGAGAAAGTTTCTAAACACGAAAACATGTTTTCCCCCAAAATTTTCAAGTTTCAAATTTTAAGATATTTGCCGAATGTTAATTTTTATGGAAGGTTCTTAACATGTACTATTCTAAATGATCGTATGAGAGTTTTTAATGATATAAATTAGGGTTTTTCTTGAAAATTTATTTTCCTAATTTTATTTTAAGAAAAATCTGAAAATAGAAATTAATTTAAATTAAATTTGTTTAGGGTAAAGGGTTAATTTGGATAAAATATGGATTTAGATTAAAAAAATGAATTTAAAAAATTTAGATATATTTAAGTCCGATAATATTATCATCAAAAATTACAAATTTAATGGAAATAGAATTTTGGCAAGTTGGATAATAACAAAAATATTTACATGCTTTATGTGTTAAAATTAGAATGGGAGGGAGAAAAAGAAAGAAGGAAAATCATTTATAATTAAGATTTTTCATTATTAGAATAATAATATTTTATGTAATGATTTTAATATTTATAGAATATTATATAGGAGTTGAGCTGGTGGCAGAATAGTGATTAAATCAATTTGTCAAGGTATTCGATTTCAAGGTGAGTTAACATGTTTTTATATTATAGTAATTATATTATTTTAAATTTTTATTTAATTGTTATTGCAATTTATTCATTTTACTGCATTTCAAATTGTTTAATGTTTCATATCTCTTATATTAAGTGATTCATTATTTATGTATACGGTATATGATAGATCAAAGTAGTATGATATATGAATATGATATAATTGATATATTGAGTAATTGCATGTTCACGTTGAAATGATGGAGCTCACACCCTTATGGTACTAGCTGGGGACGCTGTACCCGTACACGTTAAAATGGTAAAGGTTATGAAAAATGAAATGGAAAAGAAGTACCTTCATTGGTACTACACGATGGCACCCATGACGGTTATACTATATATGAAATGAGAAAGTCACGAGTACTGATATGATGAATGTAAACTGAATATGAAAGGATTGGATTTACGATTTATGCATATGTTTATCGAAAATCAAAATTATGATATGTTTAAATGAAAGTGACATCTAGTATATTACTTCTACTGCCTTGAATTACTGTAGTTTAAAGGCATGCGTTACTTGCTAAGCTTTGGCTTATTATTGTTGCTCTAACTTTTATTTCAGGAAAGTTTAAGATAATCAAATAAATATAAGAGGCAAAAATGTCAATCGCAGATGTGAGGTACAAGAAGATATGTATCTATGTTTATTATGTATCAGTTTATATATTTGAAGTTTAATGACTCTTTCAAGAGTATTATGATAGATTTAAGGAAATTAAAAAATTTTGATCTACCGTCCGACCGTCTATTCCCGCCTCGCTTATGTGAGCTTACTGGGCCGGGTTGTGACATAAATGGTATGTAAGATAATAAGTGCTTAAAGACATGCAAACCAAATGTCCACCACAGCAACTTTGGGCTAATGTCAATCACAAAACTCCTCTGACAAATGCTACCAAACCGGTCAATCAACACCTTCAAAATCTTGAGAAGAAAGATACAAGTGGGGTGGAAACTTGCGGAGAGAAGTAGGTAAGAAGTCCGAGACAAAGTCAAAGAGAGGAGAAGAGAAAATGGATAAAGCTTACAAGCTATTCAAGAAGAAAACCCTCAGGTTTAAGTAGTTTTCACTTACCAAAATCAGCTCCCAAATGTCACAAAACAACCACTATATATAGGGGAAGAGAGGGAGCTAAATAGCCCAATCAGCCGCCCAACCAAACCAATCAGAAAAAGGGAGGCAAAAGGCTAATAGGCAACCGGCTGGAGCAGCACACGAAGGGGCAGCGGAACACAGCCACTGAACAGACAACACCAGGGGAAATGAATCGGGCAGGCAGAGGAAACGAATAGCCAAAACAGGGGGGAAAGAACCCGGCCAACAACCATAATGAGTAGAAAAAGGCAATAGAACTCAGCAACTATCATTATTAGGAAGCAAAACCCAAAACAACCTAACCCAAGGAGCTTGGGTCAAAACAAAATCAACCCATAAGCCATGACACCAAAGAAGCTAGCACACCAAAGGCAAGACACGTCAAAGAGCACAACCTACATTTGATCATTGGTTGCCTTCAATCATAAGGTAGAACAAAAAAAAGAAACATAAAATTCAAATTACAAAATAGTTCAAAATAAAAATTTTAAAATAAATTTGCATGCATCAGTTCCCCCATGATGGGAAAATCTCATCTTCTGATGAGAATGCTTCAGCAACTCTATGATAGATATTAGGATGACGATTTTTTAGCTCCACCACATCCATCTAAGTACAATCAATCATCGGATGGCCGCTCCATTTAACCAGGAACTGTTTGTGCTCTCCATGTCTGGTCTGAGTAGTCCTGATATCTAAAATATCTTCAGTCTGATCATCCTTGCTAAGAACAAAATTGGTAACTGGTAAAGTTTCTACATCCATAGAATCATATGGATTTCCTTCATATAAAGAAAGGTTAGCAACATTAAATACAGGAGAAGTTCAAACAGTGATAGGAAGATCCATAAGGTAAGCATTCGTGCCCAATTTTTGCAGTATACAAAAAGGTCCAAATTTCTTTCGACTTAGCTTACCAAAAGTACCAACAGGAAAATGCTAAATACGAAAATGGGCCATAACTAAGTCACCCTCTTTAAAATAATACTCTCTTCGGTATTTGTCAACAGCAGATTTGTATTTAATATTTTCCATACAGAGCTTTTCAAGGACTTGCTATTGGATTGATTTAATGTGATCAACAGTTGCTGTGTCTTCAGCACTGATTTTGTTAGGTAAGGGTAAACAAGTTCTATCCAAAATGCGAGGAATGGACTAACCATAAATAATTTCAAAAAGAGTTTTCTAGTGGATCGATTAACATAATTGTTATAGGCAAACTCAGCTTGGGGTAGAAGAAAATCTCATTGGGAAGGTTTTTCACCAACAATAAAGTAAATTACCTAAACTTAGGTTGACAACTTCAATTTGTCCATCGGTTTGTGGGTGATAAGCACTATTAAATTAAAGAGTAGTTTCCAACTTAGCCTGAAGTGTTCTCCAAAAAATGGCTTAAAAATTTTGTTTCCCTATCAGATGTAAATGTTAGGGTATGCCATGAAGACGCATAATTTCTTTAAAAGACAGGTCAGCTACATGTGAAGCATCAGAAGTTTTTTTGCATGGAATGAAATATGACATTTTATTAAATCGATCGACAACAACAAACACCAAATCAAATTTTCATGCAGTAACAGGCAGCCCTAATGTAAAATCTATAGAGATATCTTCCCAAAGTTTATTTGGAACAAGAAGAGGAGTATATAAGCCAGTGTTTTGAGATGTTCCGATGTGAGTTGGGAATCTTGTCTAACATCGGGAACTGATCAGTCTACCCAGTTTATCATTCAACAAGTCTTTTTGTTCAAAGGTTCTAGACTCTGTATCACAAATAATTCTTTACGAGAACAACTTGTGTAAGAACTTCATAGCAAGTGGGCATTTTAGCCAAGAAAATCAAATTTATGATATGTTTAAATGAAAGTGACATCTAGCATATTACTTTTAATGCCTTGAATTACTGTAGTTTAAATGCATGCATTACTCGCTAAGCTTTGGCTTATTGTTGTTGCTCTAACTTTTATTTCAGGAAAGTTTAAGATAATCAAATGAATAGAATAGACAAAAATGTCAACCGTAGATGTGAGATACAAGAAGAAATGTATCTATGTTTATTATGTATCAATTTATATATTTGAAGCTTAATGACTCTTTCAAGATTATTGTGATAAATTTAAGGAAATCAAAAAAATTTGATCTACCGTTCGATCGTCTGTTCTCTCCTTGCTTATATAAGCTTACCGGGCCGGGTTGTGACAGAAATGGTAGGTAAGATAATAAGTGCTTAAAGACATGCAAACTAAAGGTCCACCACAACAACTTTGGGCCAACGCCCACCACAAAATTCCTCCGACAAATGCTACCAAACCGGCCAATCAATACTTTCAAAATCTTGAGAAGAAAGGTACAAGTGGGGTGGAAACTTGTGGAGAGAAGTAGGTAAGAAGCCCGAGACCAAGTCAAAGAAAGGAGAAGAGAAAGTGGATAAAGCTCGCAAGCTATCCAAGAAGAAAACCCTAAGGTTTAAGTAGTTTTCACTCACCAAAATCAGCTCCTAAATGTCACAAAACAACCACTATATATAGGGGAAGAGAGGGAGCTAAACAGCCCAAACAACCGCCCAGCCAATCCAATCAGAAAAAGGGAGGCAAAAGGCTAACAAGCAACTGGCTGGAGCAGCACACGAAGGGGCAACGAGACAGCCACCGAATGGACAGCATTAGGGGAAAGGAACCGGGTAGGCACAGGAAATGAAGGGCCAAAACAGGGGAAAAGAACCTTGCCAGCAACCATAATGAGCTGAAAAAGGCAACAAAACATAGCACCTATCATTACTAGGCAACAAAACCCGAAACAACCCAACCCAAGGAGCTGTGGTCAAAACAAAATCAACCCACAAGCCATGGCACAAAAGAAGCTCGCACACCAAAGGCAAGACATGTCAAAGAGAACAACTTACACATGATCATTGGTTGCCTTCTATCATAGGGTAGAACAAAAAAAAAAAAAAAAAAAAAAATATAAATATATATATATATATTACAAAATAGTTCAAAATAAAACAGTAAAATAAATTTTGCATACATCATTTAGGAATAATATAACTTCTAAGATTTTTAACTTTCAATTTAAGCAAAATTCAATATATGATTTTTATATCAATTTGCTTAAAATTTTGCGTGGAATTTTTTAAAATTAATTTCGTTGCGACATATTGAGGTGCGTGCAACATTTAAAATCGTCGATTTCGGGTTTTAAAATTCTCCCCTCCTAGTAAAATTTTCGTCATCGAAATTTAAAAGCAATATCATAAATTAAAACCATATCTTAGCCAAACAAATGAGGATAGTTCACCGTTATTGTGGGCTCCGAAAATTCGGCCCTGGCCTCTACACGCTATGCTTTTCTTTTGGGGGAGCTTTAACAAATTAAGTTCCAGGATAAATTTTGGGAAGGCATATGAGTTTGTAGATAAGACATTACTCAGAGATTTTGCCCTCATTTTGCATGGACTTTATAATATGAGTTCCAGTTTCCTATGGGCACAAGCCTCTATAGTTAATTACCCCTCTTAATCACAAGAGAGAACTTTCGATTAAGGCTAGTCATCAATCAGATGTATTAAAATCCATATATACGTAGTATCAGGCGTATAGTAGCTACATGGCCTTGAGAATTGGAAGTTTGAAGGGTTAGAGGATTTGATATTTAAAATAGAAATTTTACCATCTTGCACTTAAAGCGGATGATGGGGGAATGGATGATGGACCCGATCAAGATCCCATGGTTCCATCATCCCGGGTCATCGTGGTCCCTAGTCTACTTAGTTAGAGGAGGTAGTCGACCCAACCTGACAGAAGGATCCTTGTCAGTAGCCATGAGTTGCTTCATCCAAGAGAACCTTGTAAACCTGGGGGGAGTGTTTGTCTAAGGGGATAAATTTGAATCCACTTTAGCTAACAAAGGGCTTTGTGCCCTTTCGATTATATCCCATTGATTCATATCTCAAGGATTTGATGTCACTAAGAAATGTATTGGCTATCAATATGGCCATCATCAGAGTGTTTGGGGTCATTTCCATTTGTAGGTTGAACCTTGTTGACTCTGTTTACTGGTTGACAGAGGATCAAACTTATAGGCTTTATGCTTTTGTTGATGGATTTTCTTTATTGGAGGTCTTAAATGCCTAATATGAATGTATTAAAATAAATATCTCGGTCGACCTCACGACTGTATATTTATTTAAGGATTTGAGCCTTGTCGACTCCTGTCTACCAACACAGGAGGATTGGGCACGAACTTGGGCTTATTTATTGACTAGCACAACATCCCTAAACATCATGTGTTTGCCGATAACACGCTCTTCAGGGCCCATGCAGGTGGTGGTTGCACTTACCCTTTTCGTGTACCTATGTGTGTATAAATTACGGTGTATGTGTGAGGGATATTTTTGGAATATTTGTAAATATATTACGGGTCTCCTACAATAGCTTGTAGGAGCACATGTTCATCATAGTTCTTCTATATTTGCCCGTAGATGGTGTATTAGATGCACGACTATCTTCCATCAGGAAGCTTGCAATCCTCAATAATCTTTTCCAACTCAATATTCAGAACATAGTTGAACTGAGATTCATTCGCTTCATAATGATTTGATCTTGCTTTCTCTTCCCATAACTCGTATAGGAATTAGTAGGCGACTATTTGATTATGCCATCATCATCATTTTTTGTTGTTGTTGGCTTAAATAAAGAATCAATCATTTCAACCTTAGATGACTGCGTCCTTACTATTGCCCTATACCTTGAAGTTGGTGGTTGCTGCCTTGAAAAAAACTCTTTTCAAGATTTACAGTGTAGTAGATCTCTACAAGATGTAACATCCGTAATCAAATAATTGACCTTCAAAATGAATAGAGGTATTTGGGCGCACTTGTCATTTTCAATGTTCGTGGATGTCAAAATTGTTTTCTTCCCAAGTATAGGACCAAGGATGAAATTTTGAAACACCAGGAATTTTAGTTCGAATTTACTCGAACATCTTTTCCATTCTTACAGGAGATGTCATTCTCATGGGAGGATTCTGTCCGAGCAGGTACTTGTACTCCTTAGTTGAAAAGCATCTGCAAAGGTGGTACCGTAGCACTATCGGTGTGTATGGTATATTGTGTCGCAATGCCAAACTTTGAAGGTCATTTGCACTTCCAAGGCCCACAGATATCAGAGATGTTTTCTCTCAGACAAAAGGCAAAGAAGAAACTTTGGAACGCCAGGAAATTTAGTTCGAATTTGCTCAAACATCTCTTTCATTCTTCTAGGGAGAAGGATGCCCTCATACATACAAGGGTTCTCTTCGAAGAGTCAACCGATGCTCGTATTTGTCATATACTATGGTATTCTTTTGTGTCCACAAGGGTCTTCCACAATGTACCCACTGTTATTATCCACAAATGGATCTTGTTTATTTATAGGGATTGGTCATATTCAATACGATATCTTGGAAGTGTTCATAGAAGAACCATTATTCCTACATCATATTCGCCTTTCACCAATCTCAGGTGGTCAATGATTGTACTTATTTGTGAGGAAGGGCCTTCCACTATTGATTGCAAGTGTTACCTTTTTCAATCAACAGGCACTGTTGCTTGTGTTGGGGATTTCATTAATGCATGTAGGAGATACTCGTGCATTCTGTAATTAACTGCTATTGCTTGCAAGTACAATATACTTAACCTCTTAGGAACCGTTTTGGGAGTCCACTGCATTCATCTGCATGCTGGCACCGACCATTGCAGGTTGTTGGTTGTAGGCATACATCTCCAATAATTATTTGTAGGTGTCGTATGTACTTGTGTCCATAGGGGATTCTCCATACTCATGATATTTCCACTGTTGTTATCCACAAGTACTAGATCAATCATTTCTGCTTGCATGAGTGCTTACTACAACTCCTAGACGTACTTGTAGGAGAACCATTGTGCTTGCTTCATATCTACCTTTCATCAATCTCAGGTGGTCTGATGTATTTTTTTGCATTGATGAGCCTTCTACTATCAATTGTCAGTGTCTCCATCTCAATCTACAGGCTAACTGCTCTTTGTATTGAGGTTCTTGTTTTTTTTTTTTTCTCAATATGGCCTTTCAATATATGTTAAGTATTGAGGTTCTTGTTGATGTAATTAGGAAGCACCTATGTATTCCTCAGTCGATTGATGTTGCTTACAAATACACTGTATTTGACTGCACAGGGACTATTGTAGGAGTTTATTGTATCTGCATTATGTCCACCTTCATCATTCATAGGTGGTTGTTGATTATACTTGTTTGCAGGGATAGGTCGTACACATATTGATGGTGTCATCTACAAGGCATTGATGTATTCAATGCCTGTTATCTTGATGTGACTTGTTGTATGCAGGACAAGTTTCTCTTGTTAATTCGAGGTGCCTCCATTTCAATCTACAGGAGGACTGTTGTTTGCATAATAAGTCTTTAATTGTAGCATGTGGATGATACTTGTGTATTTCGTAGTTGACTGATGTTGATTGTAAGTCAGCAACATTTGAAAGTTTCCCACCACAAGTCACCTGTTCGTTCATTGTATTCATTTGAATGCATCATGTTATTATTTGACATTTGAACTTTGATCTTGATTGTGCATTTTAGAGTTTAAGGTTCAATTTCTTGTAGTTCAGTTTAAGTCCAAGTTCTATGCATTTCAGTTCAAGTGCATGCCCTTTGTTGTTCAAATTTAATCTCTTGCTCTTCATACATGTTCTATGTATTTTGTCTAAATTCATTGTACTTGTGTTCTGATATATATCTTCTGCACATTTAGTTTAATTTCTATGCATTCATGCTTAGGTATAGGTCCTCTGCATTGCTGCTCAAGTTAGATGTTCTTATTGTTCAAGCTTTGTGTACTTCAGTCAGAATTTTTGCATCATCCCGGCATATCCTCCATTTGGGGGAAATGTTGGGGAGCTGGGCCATCCCACCATGCTACTCGAGCATATCTAGTAGGTGTCAGGAGGACACCGGGCCGTATAATCTTTTCATCCCACCACGCTACATGAGAGTGTATGAGGCATTCAACAGTACCCGTACAAGAACATCCGTGGCTTTACCCACCATGCTACAAGAGCGTATATAGGGCTTACCCACCTCGCCGTATGCGTCGCACCGGGCTCCCTCCTACAGTGCTACGAGAGCGCGTATAGGTGATTCTCCGGTTCGTTGCAAACGTTAGCAGACGTTGGTGGTGCTGATGTCGAGGTCGAGGCAAGAGCGTGTATATGGCTTACCCGCCTTGTCGCACCTGTTGCATTGGATTCCTCCCCCTCACCATGCTACAAGAGCGCGTATAGGAGGTCCACCAGCGCATTAAACTTGTCGAGGATGGGATTTGGAACTTTACAAGAGGGATCCCCCTCTCCCCTTCTCTCTTTATTTTTTTTTCTTATTTTATTAATTAATTATAATTAATTATAACTAATTATGAGATATTAATTAATATATTTAAAATAATTAATTATAATTTAATTTAATTAATTATAATTAATTATGAAAAATTAATCAACCATAATTAAAATAACTTATTGTATTTAAAAGTACTTAATTATAATCAATTATGAGGCATTAATTAATTATATTTAATATAATTAATTATAATTAAATTGAATTAATTATAATTAATTATGATAAATTAAATAATAATAGTTGAAATAATTAATTGTAATTAAATTTAATTAATTACAATTAATTATTACGGGATTTATATTGAGTCCTATAAAATAAGATTTATACAGAATTAAAATAGGATTAGGGCATGATTAATAAAATCTTGATAAACAGAGACTTAAACTCTCTAACTCCTTCTGTTTACAGTAAATCCCTCATTTGCTAACACCTGTAGTTCGGCGGATTTATTGGATTTGGCCGAAGAAAAGCGCGGAAGGAAGAAACTACCTTCACAGCGATCGAGCTCCTGTCGCAACCTCCGATCAAAATGTCGTTGTTTCCATTTCGATAGCAGGAAACGTCGTTGAAGGAGGCGGAGACACCGGCTGCTTCCGATCCAACAAGGAGGGAACATTGTTGGAGGAGTGAAGTCGGACAGCAACAAGAGGGTCGAAGAAGCACACCAAAGGAAGAAAGTTGCTTTCACAGCAAGCAGGGCTCCTGCTCTCACTTCTAATCAAAGTGTCGTAGCTTCTGATTAACCAGAGAGGAAGTCGTCGAAGGGGCGAGGTCGAACAGCGAGTTAGGAGCTGAAGAAGCACGTCCAAAGGGCGAAAGTTTCCTTCACTACGGGCGAGCTCTCGTATTACCTCTGATCAAAATGTCGTAACTTCCGATCCAACTGGAAGGGGAAGTTGCAGAAGGAGCGAAGTCGATCAGCAACGAAGGAGGTAATGAAGCTTTAGTTGTGAGGGATCACGAGTGGGGAAGAATCGAGAGTGAATGGGTTGGGGAAGATTTGCTCATGGGTTGGTAAACCGAAGAATAGAGACTTCGGTCTCATTTTAACACTAAGAAAGATCATGGAGGATGGCATCGGACGTGCAAAGAACGTATGAGGCACGTCGTCGGGGATTTGGGCAATATTTTCGCAGTCGTGCGAAGTTCGGCACTGTGATGTCGAGCAGGTACGCGAGTTTTTGTTTTTGCTTTCGGTACACGGTTCAACACTTATTTCTGACTCTTCCCAAGTTGCATCCTTCTCAGATCCATGCTTACATAAAACTTTAACATAAGGGATCTGCCAGCTTTGTAGCTGCTTCACACTATAATCTATGATCCTTTAAGGTTCACTACAAAAGTTAAGTCTGGTTAAATACCCACTGACTCTGTATTGATCTTTTGAGCTCCATCTGAAATGTACTTCTTCAAAGAAGAGATGTGGAATACATTACGTACTCTACTCATGTTACTTGGTAGAATCAACATATAAACCACCTTTCCAATCCTTTCTGAAATTTCGAAAGGACCTACATATCATGGACTCAATTTTCCTGCTTTGCCAAATCTTTTCACACCCATCATTGGACTAACCTTGAGAAATACAAATTCACCAACTTCAAATTCCACTGATCTATGCTTGACATCATAATATTTCTTTTGTCTATCTTGCACAGCTTTCAATCTGTCATGGATCAACCTTATCCTTTATGTAGCATCATCCACTAAATTAGCCATAATAATCTTCTTTTCTTCTGTCTCAGCCCAGCTTAAAGGAGTTCTACACTTTCTTTCATACAAAGCTTCATAAGGAGTCATACCTATACTTGCTTAAAAATTGTTGTTATAGGCAAACTTAATTAGTGGTATATGTGTCTCCCACTTATCACCAAAATCAAGTACACTCTTTAGCCAAAATTCATACTTGGATAACTTAGCATGCAATTCATTTCCTCTTAATGCTTGTAACACAACCCTTAAGTGATTTGCATGCATCTTTTCATCTGGAGAGTCTACCAGGTTATCATCTATGAACACAATCATGAATAAGTCTAAAAATGACTTAAAGATTCTATTCATGAGGTTTATAAACACAACAGGGGTATTTGTAAGACAAAAAGCATCACCACAAATTTATAATGCCCATATATGGTACTGAAAACTATCTTTGCTATATCTTCTTCTCGAATTCTGAGCTGATGATACCCTAACCTCAAGTCAATTTTTGAAAACACTGAAGCACTTCCAACCGATCAAACAAATCATCTATCATTGGAAGAAGATATTTATTCTTCATAGTTAGCTTGTTCAATTCTCTATAATCTAAACAGAGCATTAAGCTTCCATCCATCTTCTTCACGAACAATACAGGAGCACCCCATGGGAAATACTAGGCCCGATGAATCCCTTATCCAGCAACTCTTGCAATTGATCTTTCAACTCCTTTAGTTCTTTTGTTGCCATTCTGTAAGGGGCTTTAGCAATAGGTTCAGCTCCTGTCACGAATTCAATAGAGAAATCTATTTCCCTACTTGGAGGTAAGTCAAGTAAATCATTTGCAAACATTTCTAGATATTCCTGAACAACTGAATATCTTTCAGCTCTCTTTCTACCTTTTTATCCTCCTTAACATTGGCCAAGAAGCCTTCATATCATTTCTTCAACATAAGATAAGCCTTTAAGGATGAAATCATAATAGCAGTTATTCCTCTATCTCACTGAAATTTAAATTCCTTTACTCCTGGCATTGGAAATCAAGCCTCCTTATTAAAATCTATCATTACGAAATGGTAAGATAACCAATCCATGCCTAAGATTGTATCAAATTCAGACAATGACAAAATAGTCAAATATGTTTCTAAGCTCTTATCACCTATCCTCAAATTCACATGACATCTCCTATTGGTTTCCATTTGATTTCCATTTAACATTAAAACTGACAACGATTTCAACATGATTGTAGGAAACAAACTCACATATCTAACAAACTCCTTTAAAATAAAGGAGTGCGGCTCTCTAATATCAAACAATACTCTAACAGGTTTGTTACACATTAAGATTGTTCATAATCACATCTAGACATAACATTCATTATAAAATATGATATTCATTTTTCATCCATATCATATAAGATTTTCATTGACAATTAATTAAATCACATACATATAACAACATCAGGAGAACCTTAGCTTCTTGTTGGGATAATCTATAGACTCGAGGCTGAGTAGTCTAACGAGTTTGACCCTGAGATGGAACAGAGGTTATAGACTCCACTGCTCTTGGTCTGCCAGCTGTCCTCTGAGTATTTTTGCTTGTCCTAGCCTCTGTAGCATATTTCTGTCCCAAAAGAGGGCAGGACTTTGGCATATGTCCTATCTGATTGCACCAGTAGCAAGTGTCAGTGCCAGAGAGGCACTCTACTTTATGCATCCTTCCGCACTTGCTGCATACTGTAGCAACTGAAGCACTCATGTCAGAATTGCTATATATGAGTTTTTTCCAAGTAGACACTCCAGACTGAGCAGACTGAGCGGGCTTTGGTCTGCCCTCAATCTTTCTTTTCTGGAAGTCCCTCCTCTGAGTCGCCTGTAAGTCCATCTCGACCCTTCTGGCTTTTTCCAATAAAGTGGAATAGTGTTCAATTCCAAAAGGTATGGGAGGTTGTCTTATTACATATTTTAGTCCATACAGGAAACGGTGACACTTCTCTTCCTTATTTGGTATCAGGTGAGGGGCATATCTGGACAACATAGTGAATTATGCTTGATACTATGAAATATAACGATCTCCCTGAACTATTCTATTAAACTGTCTTGTATTTGTCTCCTAGTTGATATGGGCACAAACCAATCGCTGAATACCTTCAGAAACTCTTTATAGGAGACTTGACTGCTAGATCGCCCTCCAAATGTCTCTTATAGCTTGCTCCGCCACTACCTTTCTGCCTCATCATCAAAGGCATAAGCAGCAAGAGTAACCTTCCTATTCTCAGGGCATGACATGCCCTTCAAAATCTTCTCTATTCTCATCAATCAATTCTCAACCTCTAAGGGTTCACCACTTGAAAATAACGGAGACTTCATATCTTGAAACAACTTTAAGTTCTTATCCATAGAACTACTCCCACTGCCACTAGCTTGAGTCTGTGAGTTCTTGATCATCTGAGTCATCACTGCCATCATCTGAGCAGATGACTCTATTGTGGTATTGCTGCCACCTCTTGGAGGATCTGCTACTGCAGGTAACGCCCTCCCAGCTTTACTAACATTGCCCTCAGTGGCAGTAGGCTCAAGGTTCATTGTTAGTAGCTCCAACTCTTCTTCATTCTCAATGCAATCAGTGGCATTCTGCTCATGATCCATATCCTTGAGACGAAACACAAAATCATAAGTAAAAAAACCATAAAATTTACATTTCTTATACATTCTAATACCCATACAATTATCACATAGGCTCTTTCATATTGATCAGTATTCTTAATCCTCTGTCTTTGATACCACTCTTGTTACGATTCGACCCGACTAGCCTAAAATAATTGAGCGGGAACAGACGGTCGTATGGAGAACACTTATAACTTTCATATCATAAAAGTTACATTTCATAAATGACATAACATAAATATCATCCAATAACAATGTAAGAAAGAGCCATTAAACATCCAAACTGAAATATCCCAAATACATCAAAATATAAAATCACTTAAAACATAAATTGAATACATCAACTGACTCCACAATACATCAACTGACACATTACATAACAGAAATATAAAAACCTGACATCTTGGGATCCTCTGCGACGGTATGTAAACTGTCTTTCTGCCATCACTCCCTAGCAGTTTCTCCTGAAAAGCATTCTCAAAAGTAGAGTGACCGAATGCTCATCAGGTAACAAACATTTATCATAAGTTCATGAAATAATTAAAAACATGTCATTAAGCATTAACTTAAAACAAAAAAAATGATCATATTAGACATTTGATAGGTATATGCTGTATAATATTTTCATAGTCAATTTTCATGAACTTTTTTCTTAAACTTTTTTCTTTCTTTTTCATAAACTTTTACTTTCTTTATAGCCTTTCTTAAATGCATAAAATACATAATTATAATATAAAACACCAGAAGTACCAGAATTTTGTATTGATCAGGTACACAGTCAAGTTTTGACCATTCATTTACCATTTGGCTCCGAAGAACCCCTTTACCATTGGCTCCGTAGAGCCCCTTTACCATTGGCTCCGAAGAGCCCCTTTATCATTTGGTACTCCGGATCATTATGCACATGCAAATCATAATATATATCATAGGGTTTAATTCAATCAAAGATTCATATAAATTGCCTAAACTATTCCATGCTTGAATGATCTCATGTCTACTTAAATTTCAATTGAAGGTCAAGCTGTATAATTTTTGTTATTTATACATAAATGAAATTAACATTTGAAGGTTGCATAAAAAAAGATTTATAACTACACATCTGTCTTATTTAACATAAAAGAAAATTTAACATGAATTTAATTTAAATACTAGTACCTGCCTCGCAATTGCAAAACAACATCTACGACGTACGACGTCGCTTAGACACAAGTCATCCATTTATGATTAAAATCTAAAATTACACATAAAGCCAATATCAACTTTACATTTCTTAATCTTTATACAATTCTAATTTGCTTAAATTCTTAATTGATTAATATTAGACCTTCATAATACTTAATTAAAATTAATTAAAATTTAATTTAAAATTCTCGGATTTATTAAACAGAAAAACTATGAAAATAGAACTTTGTGAGGAAAACTTAATTTCCACCCTTAGAAACCCTCTTGGGACCCATAGTAACAAAAGTTATGAAAGCACTTTCAAAAATTTCTACTTTTTAGGAAAAATTCTAACTTTTGAAATAAAAAAAAATTCATAAAAACTAAATTGAATTCAATAAATATCTTCCTAATATCATTATAAAACATCTTTGTGAAGGAATTTTGAAAGAAAAATAATTTTGGAGAAAACCCTAATTTTTATATTTCAAGAAATCTGAAAAGAAAATTTGAATTCTAGGTTTATAACTTACCTAGCCTTTCAATAAAAGAAAATTTAACATGAATTTAATTTAAATACTAGTACCTTCCTCACAATTGCAAAACAACATCTATGACGTACGACGCCGCTTAGACACAAGTCGTCCCTTTATGATCAAAATCTAAAATTACACATAAAGCCAATATCAACTTTACATTTCTTAATCTTTATACAATCCTAATTTGCTTAAATTCTTAATTGATTAATATTAGACCTTCATAATACTTAATTAAAATTAATTTAAAATTCTCGGATTTATTAAACAGAAAAACTATGAAAATAAAACTTTGTGAGGAAAACTTAATTTCCACCCTTAGAAACCCTCCTGAGACCCTTAGCAACAAAAGTTATGAAAGCACTTTAAAAAATTTCAACTTTTTTGGAAAAATTCTAACTTTTGAAATTAAAAAAAAAATTCATAAAAACTAAGTTGAATTCAATAAATATCTTTCTAATGCCATTATAAAACATATTTGTGAAGGAATTTTGAAAGAAAAATAATTTTGGAGAAAAACCCTAATTTTTAGATTTCAAGAAATCTCAAAGGAAACTTTGAATTCTAGGTTTATAACTTAACTAGCCTTTCTGAAGTCTTCCCCCTTAAATTTTCCTCTAAGAATCTTGCTGGAAAACGCTTCCACCACCTGCCATGAAATCCCCCAATCGCCTCTTTTGTCCGCGTCCTCCCTTTGGTTCGGCTGAACAAAAGAATTGCACGAATGGGGGAACGGCTTCGGCCTCTTTATAATTTAGGGAGTTAGGGATTTTTTTTAAAATTTCTTATTTGCCCTCACAAGTCTTATTTCGTTTTAATATTTATTAAGGGTAGTTTAGGAATAATAAAACTTCTAACATTTTTAACTTTCAATTTAAGTGAAATTCAATATATGTTCTTTATATCAATTTGTTCGAAATTTTATGTAGAATTTTATAAAATTAATTTCGTCGAATTCCTACGACTTTTAAATTTAACTTAAATTTCATAGCGACGTATTGAGAAGTCGTGCAACGCTTTGGATTGCCTATTTCGGGTTTTACAAAAAACCCAAGAGATAATAGTCCAATGTTGGGAACCTTGGGTCTTCCATTAATTGATATTGTACAGTCTAGGGATGGATGCAGACAAAGAGAAATATGGCGAGAAGAAATTATTCTTTTTCACTTCTTCCAAATAGTTGGATTATGAGGCTGGTATTAAAATGGCTAGTCCCATTGTCCACTAGATGTGTTATAGCATTCTTTTATTTGTATATCATTTTTGTTGTAGAAAAAATATTTCAAAATAGAGAGCGTAGACATGATAGAGACTATTTTTTTGAAAGTAGGTTGAAGAAAGTCCAACATTGTTTTGTCAAAGCTTTGAAATATAACAAAACGGAAGGCTGGAGATTGATAAGCAGTCAGGTGAGCAACTCATTTAGTTGCTTTTGGTTGCCTCTTTTCAAGCTTGACCGTTTCGTTGCAATATGTAGGAGAAACATCAAGGTGATGGAGCTTGTTGTGAGAATGAAAAATGAAGTAAAGATTCTCAACCATAGGTGATGATGATATAGATGATAGAGGAGAGTATTGAGAGTAGGTTGAGATGCCATGACATTGTGTTTGAGAGAGAGTTGAAGAATACAAGAGTTAGATAATAGAGGATGAGGGATGTTTAATGTAGCAAGTGGTTGGATGATAGTGGCAGTGACATTTTTTTCTTTTCTTTCCGGGGAGCCTGAACATGAGTTAGGTGAGTGCGTGTCAAGGAGGAGCTGGCATGTCTAGGATCACTTGCTGACAGGAGAAGTGAGAGGGAGATTGCATGGGATGCCGGGTAGATGTGGTGAGGCTAGGTGCAACTGACCCTGCTGACCTCTTTATTTATAATAGAGGAATAAATACAATATTTAAAGCATAATCAAATAAATACACCACTCACTAAGTGAGGGAGAGGGGCCTGTTGAGTGTGATGTGGGGCAAGTGCACGGTGGGGCTAGGTGGGTGCGAAACAAGTATAATCTCTTAACTGCAATCAAATAAATACAGCACTTCTAAATATCGAGTACTTACCTAATATGATATTTTTCTATGCTAACCTAGTTAGCTATCATTTGATACTAATGATTGGGTCTATTGATAACAATTTTTGCTTGGCTAGTCACAACAGTCTAATTATATGTGATAAATGCTTTACAGACTAATGAATTTTTCCTCAAGTTGACGCGACTTTTGCTAAATTTGCACTGTTTTACTGATGGTTTAGGTTATTGGCAGAAAGCTTGGTTCCATTTACTGTTACTCTAGCAAAATGCAATAATTTCTTCTGTTTCTACACCTTGAGGAGAAAAGTGTGCACATATTGTTAAATACCACACTACTGTTAGTATGTCAATGACTATAATATGAGATAAACTTGTTGTTTTAATTTTCAATTTTATGTTAGACGAAAAATTAGTAATTGACACTTCAAGGTGCTTTATTTTATTATTTTGTAGGATTTTAACCATTTTAACATGTTTGAATACACTGAATGCGCCACTAATCATTCTAAACAAGATAGCAAGCCCCTTTTTTTTCCTTTTTATTCGAGCTTGCAACATATGAGTTACTATGTGCTCAAAAGATCTATCTACCTCATATTTCATTTAAGTATGTTCCCTTTTATTGTTTTCCTATGGTAATTTGTAGGTGTTGATTGTTGGCGTGATCATTGGAAACAGTGTGTTTGGTTCATTCCCGGTGAAGGGATTTCTGTATCCAGGGATACAAATATTCTCTTCAAAGCTGTTCATGATGTTACCAATATTTCATATTTTCTCGGAGGTGATAAAAATATGACCTACAGTTCGTTCAATTCTCATGATTCTCATCTTTGTCTATCACCAGAACGTATTGGAATTTATGGAGAAAAGGATATTAGATCTGCATTTCTGATAGCGGTTAAGAATGCTGTGAGTGTGGCTATTTAGTCAAGCATTAAGTATTGATCTTTGTTTATTTTTGGATTATTTCTTTTACCAAAATGTTGCCAATTGGTATTGTTAACTCAGATAGTGAAAACCTCCTAGCTAATAGTAGACAAGAATGTCACGATGGCTAGGAATGATTTAAAAAATACAGATTAGATATATAAAGGATAATATGTCAGCCCCCAACCCGCGATTTCCTTTTACTACAAGAAAGATTACATCACCTTTTCTTGCGTGGGAAAGGTGTTTATCATGATCATATTATTATTATCATGCCGATGTTGGATGTACTGGGGTTTAAAGTTTCTTAATGCATATTAAGAATGTGATGCACTAAATCATGCACATTAGATCATATTTGTGGTCCATGAACTTTTAATTTGGACAAATATTTACCTCTTTTAATGAATACTATAAAATTTATCCCAAATAATAATTTATGGGTTAAACTCTGAAACCGTCCTTCATTCACATGGGGCCAATTTAATATGCAGTGTCCCATATCTTCAATTTACGTCCCAACAATGCAAATTTGATTCAATATGGTCCTTCAGAGGCTAAATTAGGATAAATTTTGTTTTATTGAGGGACTAAATTGGGATCAATTTTGTTTCACAATTCTATATGAGGGATCATTTTGGGTCAATTTTGTATAGTCAAGAAACTAAATCGGAGAAATGTGAGACTTTGGGGCTAAATTGGTCATACATTAATAGTTGGAGGACTATTTTGGGATTTGATCTAATAATTGAATGATCATCTATTTGGAAATTCTATGAGAAATTTTCAATCTAAAGAAAATCATACTTAGAATAAACTTTCACTGCATTAAAGAATCCAGATTATACATGATTTGCCCAAATTTTATCACATTCAAATTGTTAGGATCTACTTGAAGAACTCAGGTAAACTCTAACAAAAGAGACAAAAACAGCAAGAACAATCCACAAATTTGATTGGAGAACAAGCAAAACGTTAGTTTTTTATTGAAGAAATCAAACTAACGGAAGAAATAAAAGCAAGATAGAATTGATCCTAAATTCGAGAGGAGGATTGATCTCTCCCAATCCCTTGACGCTGCTAAAGCCTAAGTCACCAAACTCCAAGAACAAAACAACCATAATAATCATGCATAACCCTAACCCTAAACATCTCTTCCTATTTAATACATTAATTCAAATACCTAATTTAAAATTTCCCTCCAACCCTAGTTGCCCCCTCCTTAATGGATTTCCTAGTGGGGTCCACTAAAAGCTTGGGCGGCAATTCATAGGGGACGGACATGTTTGGTTCGCCTCTTGTATAGGATGGTTCAGTTCTATGAGAACAGGCTTAACAATACTGCTCTCCCAAAGAATCACATTTGTCTCAAGGTGAAAGGAGGGAAATTGATGCTTCACCCTCTTATAAGGCTTCCATATCACCCCATAATCTGGAAGGTCCTTCCACTTGATCAACATCTTATTTACCCCTCCTCCCTGGAGTACCCCTTATAACTCAAGGGGTTCCAATATCACCTCCAAGTTCTCTGTCAACGTCACTCGTAGCTCAGAACTGGTTGCATGATTCCCAATTTCCCTCCTTAGTTGTGATACGTAGAAAACAAGATGTATGGTTGTTGTCGATGGCAATTTCAGCCAGTATACCATTGCTCTAATCTTCTCTAATATCTCATAGGGCCCAAAATACCTGGGTGCAAGTTTCTCATTCCTCTTATTGGCGAGTCTTCTGCTTGTAAGGTCGGAGCTTTAAAAACACGATTTCCTCTATCTCAAATTGGGTGTCCCTCCTATGCCCCATCTACCTATTTCTTCATAATTTGTTGGGCCCTTAGTATATGCCTCTTTAATTTTTTTAACACCCGATCCCTCTCCTTCAAATACTCTACTGAAGAAACTGTAATGCTATTATGCCCACAATGCACTAGGTGAGGAGGGTCCCTTCCGTATAGTAATTTGAATGGGGTTATCTAGGAAGCAGAATGATATGAAGTATTGTATAAATACTCTGCTCATGCCATCCACTTGGCCCACAGCTTGGGTGTCTCCGACACAAAGCATCGTAGGTATGTTTCCAAGCTCTTATTGACCACCTCTGTCTATCCATTTGTCTGGGGTGGTGGGTGGTGCTGCTCTTCAATACTGTCCCTTGTAGTCTAAATAACTCCCTCCAAAAGTGGTTGAGGAACACCTTATCTTGATTTGATAATATAGTCTCCAATATCCCGTGTAATCGGACCACCTCCCTAATAAAGGCTGATGTCACTGTCACGGTTGTGTAGGGATGTCGTAGGGGAATTAACTGAGCATACTTGCTCAGTCTATCCACTACCAGCAAGATCACGGTGAACTCTTCTGATCAGGGTAATCCATCTATGAACTATATAGATACCTCCTCCCACACCTGACTTGGTAAAGCTAAAAGTTATTGTAATCCTCCTGGAGACATGATCATATACTTGTTCCTCTGACATATCTCACATCTGGCTACCATCTCTTTCACATCCTCATGCATTCCCTTCCAATACAACTCTTAGGCAAGTCTCCTGTACGTCTTTTGCACTACTGAATGACCCCCAACAACGCTCCCATGAAACTCCTGGAGTAGGTATGGAATATGGACTGATGTCCTATGCATCACAAATCTCCCTTGGTATAGAAGCCTCTCCCCTTTTAGAGAATATCCTAGGTGGCTACTCTCCTCATTCAATAAATCACCCCTAATCCTTCCCAACTCATCCTGCACACTCTCCTCCTTAATGGCCTCCCAATCTAGCATCAATGGGATTGACACTGCTATCACCTATATCTCCCCCATACATCTGGACAATGTATTTGTCATCTTGTTCTCCATTCCTGTCCTATACCAAATTTCAAAATCATACCCCAACAACTTTGACAGCCATCTCTGGTGCTCCTTAGTCACCTTCCTCTGCTCCAACAAGTACTTCAGGCTCCGCTTATCTGTCCTGACGATGAAATGCAAGCCTAGCAAGTAGGATCTCCACTTCTGGATGACGAATACAATGGACATCAGTTCCCTCTCATAGACTGATTTTAGCCAGGTCTTGGCTATCAATACCTGTCTGAAATTGGCTATGGGTTGACGGCTCTGCATGAGTACTGCTCCCAATGTATACCCTGAGCACCTGTCAACACTATGTAGACCTGAGTGAAGTCTGGTAGGGCCAAAATTAGTACAGTGATCATGGCCTTCTTCAAGCTCTCAAAAGCTACTGTGGCTGCCTCCTCTCATAAGAAACCATCCATCTTGAACTTTTTCATCAATGGCCATGCGATGGTGTTGTACCACAAACCTCTTGTAGTATTCTGTCAGTCCTAGAAATCCCCTCAACTCTTTAAGATTCTTGGGCACTAGCTATTATAATATAGCTTCAATTTTAGCCTAATCTTCCGCCACCCCTCCTTAGAGATGATATGCCCCAAGTACTCTATGCTAGCCTGGGCAAAACAACATTTCTTCAAATTGGCCCTTATTTAGTATTTTTTTAACACCTCTAACACCCTCGTTAAGTGCTCCCAGTGCTCCTCTTTTGACCTACTGTAAATCAGAATATTATAAAAAAACACCAGCACAAATTGCTTAAGATAGGGTCTGAAGACCTTGTTCATGAGGGACTGGAAAGTGGCTGGAGCGTTAGTGAGGCCAAAAGGCATCACTAGAAGCACATAATACCCTTCATGAATTCTGAAAGCAGTTTTTGGCACATCCTCCATTTTCATCCAGATTTAATGGTATCCTGCCTTCAGATCTATTTTGGTGAAGATAATTGCCCTTCTCAACTCATCTAACAGCTCATCTATCATTGGAATGGAAAACATGTCTGGAATAGTTTTGTTATTCATTTCCATATAATTTGTACAAAATCTCAAACTCTAATCTTTCATTATAACCAGTAATACTAGGCTAGAAAAGGGCTAACATTTGGCATGATAATCCCTGCTTCAAGCATCTCTCTAATCAACTTCTCAATCTCATCCTTATGAAATTGAGGATAGCGATAAGGCCGAACACTGATGGGTGACACTCCTTCCTTCAAGGTGATAGCATGCTCATATTCCCTTAGTGGTGGTAATCCCTGAGGTGGCTGAAAAACCTTACTGAATTGTTGAATCAATGGATGTACTGAAAGAGGAACTTCCCCTCCTTCCTCCAATATGATCCCGTCCAACCTATGCAGTTCCAACAAATAACCTTCCCCCACCTCCTGTATACTCATCACCATGATTTTAAATAATACCATGGCTTTTGAGAGCCCTCCATCCCCTCTTATCACTACTCTTCTCTCTTCGAACACCAGCTTCATCGTAAATGCACTCCAGTTGACCTTGGTGACTCTCAAGGTCTGCAGCCACTTCATCCCCAGGATGATATCAGTGCTCCCTAACTCCAATGGGAGAAAATTCTCCCTCATCTGAACCCCATGTATGATCAACATTACTCTATAGATCCCCTTGCCCGTCTCCACCTTCCATGTTCCCATCATCACTCCAGAACATCCTGTATCCACCAATTTTACCGCCAATTGGTTCACTAGCTGGTTGGAGATAAAATTGTGGGTAGTCCCACTATCAATCAACACCAGCACCTCCATGTATGTTATTTCCCCTTTTACTTTCATGGTATGATTCAAAGTGAATCCTACCACTGAGTTTAGGGATACCTTTTCCACATCCAGATGCAGCTTGTCCTCCATCTCTCCTTTAACCTCACTCTCACCTCCCTCCTCAGCTTCCTCGTCATCACAGACGGTGAGAACCTGAAGAGTTCAGTCCCTACAAATATGCCCTGGAGTATATTTCTCATCACACTTGAAACATAGTCCATTTGCCCTCTTCTCCTTTATCTCCCTCTCTGTTAGTCTTTTAAAGTTGCCCCCAGTGCCTCCTACTAGCTTCTCCCTCGAAGTCTCATGAAGATTTCTTGTTGCAGTACCCTTGGGTGCTATAAGGTTTGTAGTCATCTTGTAAGAACCACCTAACTTGCAGCCCTAACTCCCATCGTTGGTACTTCTAATCCTCTACTAGCTGTGCCAGCTTCATTGCCTCTCCCAAACTACGAGGCCCCATCCCTTACTGCGTCTTTGATATTTGATTTGAGTTCCTTCATAAAATTACCCTCCAAACAGTTTTCGATAGTCGCTCCAGTCGACTGGCCAGGTGCTCAAATCTCTCATGATAATCTGCCACTGATCCTTCCTGCACTAGTGCAAAGAACTACTTATAGAAGTCTCCTCCCCTACTGATTCGAAAACTTTCCAATTAGCATTCCTTGAACTCCCTCTAACTCCATATTGGCCTTCTCATGTCTCTCCACTGGTACCACAACAACGTCTTTCCCTCTCAACTTAATCCCACTGCCATCAATTTTTCCTCCTCCGTCAACCCTTTGACGGCAAAATCCCTCACCACCTTGTAAATCCACCCTTGTGCGTCCTCCCCTTAAAAATGAGCATTTTCAGCTTTCGCACCTTCGGATCTCCTCTGTTTCTCTGTATTCCACCATAATTCCCCCTATTCCAAGTGTTTGGCTCCCCCAAAGTCTTCCGATCTTCCCTTCCACGCTCATTCCCAAACCCCTATTCACTTTCTCCCCCATTTTCTTCAAAATCAGCACCCTTCCTACCATAATCCCCTTCTCTTCTCTCCCAACCAGCACCCCTTTATTCATGCCCCCCCCCCCCCAAATAACCATGCCTCTCTCCATACCTTCCACCTTTCTCCTTCATGATTTCCACATCATTGTCCCTCCTATGAAATTCAAATTTCGTAGTTCTCCCCACCGGTCTTTTTATCTCTGATGTCGCCATTTGAATTTGATTTTCTAATATCTTCTACACCATCTCTTGAAGATTGGAAACTTTGTCTTCCACCGTTCGACGGATGAAATTCAATCTTCCACCGGTGCTTTCATTTGGCTCATCTCCCCTTCAAGGCGTTCCTCCAACGTATTTACCTTCTTGGCCGCCATCATTACGTAGAATTTTGTAGGTTAAAAAATCTGGATATTGATTCAAAAAATAGCAAAAATCCCTTAGTTTTGTCAACAATGATTAGCCGCAGATTTTCCAGGAAACAGTCCACAAATGGTCCCAAAATCAGCTCTGATACGAATTTGTTAGGAAATTCTTAAAAATCTCAAGTAAACCCTAAAAAAAAAAAATACATAAACAGCAAGAATTATCCACAAATTCGATGGAAAAACAAGCAAAACTGTATTTATTGAAGAAATCAAACTAACGGATGAAATAAAAGCAAGATACAATTGATGCTCAATTCGAGAGGAGGATCGACATCTCCCAATCCCTAGACGCCGCTAGAGCCCAAGTCACCAAACTCCAAGAATAAAACAACCACAGTAATCATGCATAACCCTAACCCTAAACATCTCTTCCTATTTAATACATTAATTCAAATACCTAATTTAAAATTTCCCTCCAACCCTACACACCCCCTTCTTCCTTCTTGGATTTCCTAGTGGGGTTCACTAGAAGCTTGGGTGGCAGCTCATAGGGGGCGGACATACTTGGTCCGCCTCCTATAGACATGAGCAAACCCTCTTTGTGCCGGCTGGACTGGTTCAGTGAGAACCAGCCTAACACAAATCAATCATACAATATATAGATGATAAGTAATCCAAAAATAATTAACCAAATCAGATATCCAACTTTCCCGTGAAAGTTGTTAAATAATAAATACACCATGCTCAAAGAATTTATATCTAACACACACATGGACATCAAATTTATAAATTCAACTACAGTTCAGTACTCAATCCTGTGAACTACAGGAAGTGAAATCTACTTGATCACAAGGTCGCAAATGACAAGACAAGTTTTGGTAGGTGTTGAAAACCAAAGGGAAAAAGGAGGGAAACTTTCTTTCTTCATATTCAAATGTATAACACCTATACTTATAGGTAACAAAAATATGCACAAGTCAACAAATAATGTATGCGTAAAACAATTTCTGAATAAAACTTTTCTGAATAAATCAGTACCTTTCAATATCAGGAAACATAAATTCCATTTCCAAAGAAAGGTAGAAACAGTCCAGCGCACGAATGAATGAAAAAAAATCATAAGTCCGGACTGAAAAATGCAGATTTCAAAATAGGTGGATGTCTTTATTTGAGAATAAACACATACTAAATAAAGCCTAGGTTGATCCCCCCCAGTTGACATGACTTAATTTTGTGCAATAATCACATTTCAAAATGTTTCAGTTAGATTTGTGGAAAACAGGACAGCTGCCATGGATGGTTTCTTCTCAGGTCTTGGAAATCAATGCAAATTATAATGCATCTTTTTCGAAGGCAAGTACCATGACAACATGTATGCGATCCTCTGCATTAGAAGAAAATTTACAAGGACGGAACCAATTGCTGGAGGGGACATTGCTTCATTGATTGAAAGAATAGTTAACCAAGTGCTAGAGAGCAAATTGTAGCAAATTCAAAGAATTAGGAAAACCAGCTGACTGCCTAGAAAACAACAGACCAACAATGAACTCAACTAAACCAGCGCGCCAATTGTAAACATTTTAGATAAAAAAAATAAAAAATTCCTGCAATAGACCAACACTAAATCCAACCAAACCAACACATATTAGAGAACGCAACCCATCTCTGTAGGGACTGTCACATAGGCATGTTATTCAATAAACTAAAAATAGAAATCAGAAAACTAAGAAAATAAAATAGCTAAAATAAAACCCAATAAACTAAAATAGAATTCAGAGAAATAGAAAATAAAACAACTAAAATAAAACCCAAGGTTTAAAATGCCATTTTGCTTATCACAATGCAGATATCCTGTATTTACGATGAGTATTAATTTGGCATTTGTGTCACCTATTAATTGGGTAGCTTAAAATGATCACAACTCCTGAAGTTTCTTGTGGTTCCGTAGGTTAACTTATGCTATTTCAAATGAAATGAAAAGATTTAGCTTGGGTAAATCTAGATCCTTGATAACAGGCTAATCTTAAACTTCTCTATGCAGGCAATATAATAATGTATACCCCAAAATTATCCAAATATAACGACTGCGTAAAATTCATGTCTTATTCATATCCCCTGATATAATTTCCAGAGATGCGCCAAATTATTTCCATTACGGCACTCACTAGACGAACAACTGTTCTTAAAAGTCATAACCAGTGACCGCTATCTATGAACCATGCTAATTAGCAGTAACTTGTCAAATGATGTCAATCAACTTTTTATGCCATAAACGCCATCAGAATCATAATCATTATTTCTCATTCAACATATGCATAATGCTTCTTATGAGATGTAAAAAGAGGTTGGAATTGTGAGTAGTGGGAATAGAAATATCAGTGCACTTAGTAGTGAATTCAGAAACTCTGGCCAACAGAAGTTTTGTTTTAACAGAGAATGTAATTTGATAGGATGGTTGCGGAGGTGCTAACATTGAGTGGAAGAGTAGTTTTTACAGCAAGCAGAGGATTTCATGCTCTTGGTAAATAAAGAAGATAATGAAATTCTTGGTTTCAATGGGCATGCTGGCCTGAAGAGTTGTCCCCTAGTTTAAGGAGAGTGTATGTCACACTCTAGTTTGGCCTACCCCCCCTAATGGTCAATCTGGAGTATAGCAGAGAAGGTAAATCTAAACCGGTTCTTTCTTACTAACACCCATGCCGAGCCACTACTTTCAGAATAGAGTGAGTAAAAGAAATCTACTTCTTACTAACACTCATGCCGAGCCACTACTTTCAGAATAGAGTGAGTAAAAGAAATCTATTTAGACTCTCATAACTAGCCAATCTATCAAATTTTATAATTAATAATGGGAAGCATATAATGTCTCTTAATGAACATTAAATATAATTGAAGTAAATATAGAGCTCTACTAAAACTTTTAAAATTTACTTACATACCCAAAAGTCTATACATCTAGCATTCTGATATCGTTTTAGATCTTCTTGTACACCCAAAACATATTTACACCAAAAGAATGATCACCTCTTTTTAGTGTCTCAAGGGCTCCTTGCCCTTTCCTGTAGTACAACCACTCCTAATGAGTTAGGCTCAATAAAATACACAATCAATTTATAAAATTAATAATAATAATAATAAACAATTAAGAACTTCTTAACAATGCTGACATAGTTAAAACACATTGAAATGTCATATTGATCCTAAAAGTGCTTAGCAGTATTATTCATCTTGTCAAAACCGTTCAACACATCTAAACAAATCATATAATGGCTATAAGCTTTTGCATCATTTCAGCTTTCCAATTCAAGGTTGGGTCCAAGTTCTCAACTTTTTGAATGGAAGCTATTCTCATATTTAGGGTTGAGTCAAATTTTCCAACTTCTAGAATTGAGAGTGTAGGCTTACCCGTCGGGTCTTTCGCCTTTACTTGTGCGGGTCTATTCCCCATATATAACTTATTTCAATTTCCATATAGTCATCCTTTTTAGCTCTAATGCATAAGCTTTTGATGATAAAGCTGCGCTTTAGCTACCCTTTTGCTACCCTTTGCTTGCTTCTTTTTCTGTCATGTATATCCATTTCAGTTTAACATATAAAATATGTCGATTTTTGAGCTGTTTATTATCAAAATTAAGTATTCCTTCTAGTTCTTTAGTTTAAGTCAAATTTTTCTATAGATAAATTTCCTTATGTGAAATTCTCTAATGGGCATCTGTAGCCTATTTTCTTAGCAGTGACACGTGAGAAACATTATGAATATCTGACATGTCTGCTGGAAGAGCAAGTTTATAAGCAACATTTTCAATTCTTTTAATAATTTCAACAGGTCCTATATATTTATGATTCAATTTGCCTCCTTGACTAAATCTAGCTATACCTTTCACAGGCTTAACCTTCAATAATACAAGGTCACCCACTTCAAATTCTACTGCCCTGCGCTTGGGGTCATAATACTTTTGCTGGCGATCCTGGGCGGGTTTTAATCTGTCTCTGATTAATCTGATTTTCTCTGTTGCTTCATCCACTAACTCTGGATCCATTAGTTATCTTTCTCATATCTCTACCCAAGTTAGGGGGTTCTACACTTTCTACCATAAAGTGCTTCATATGATGCCATTGTATACTAGATTGATAGCTATTATTGTAGGCAAATTCTATTAATGGTATGTGATCTTACCAACTACCTCTGAAATTCAAAACACATAATCTCAATAAGTCTTCCAGTACTTGAATGGTTCTTTCAGATTAACCATAAATCTGAGGGTGAAAGGCTGTACTGAAATGCAGATTTATGCCCAAGCTTTCTTGAATGTTTTTTTTCACAGCCTAGAAGGAAATCGACCATCTCTATCTGAGACAATAACTTTTAGAATGCCATGTACTATAACAATCTCTTTTATATATAAGCATGACAATTTGTCTATTGAATCAATTTGCTTGATAGGCAATAAGTGAGCTGATTTTGTCAGTCTATCAATAATCACCCAATTATGTCATATCCCTGTCTGGATCTCGGAAATCCCATAATAAAATCCATTGCAATGTCTTCCCACTTTCACTCAGGGATAGGTAATGATTGCAGTAAGCCACTGGGTCGCTGGTGTTCCGCTTTCACCATTTGACATGCTTCACACTTAGCTACATATTCTGCAATGTCTCTCTTCTTACCTGGCCACCAGAATATTAATTTCAAGTCTTTATACATCATGGTACTGCCTAGATGAATTGTATAACCAGAATGATGAGCTTCTTTTAAAATTTCATTTCTTAAATCCATATCGTTGGGTATCCACAACTAGAATTTATGCCTAATGATTCCATCAAGATCAACAAAAAGATCGGGTCTTTTCCCTGACTGGGCCTACTCCAATTTTGAAAATTCACTACTAAGCTTTTGACCTTTTTTGATACGATATGTTAAAGTGGGCTTTACTATCATCTGATGCAAATATTTCACATTTTTGAAATCTCTAATCTCCAATTGCAGATTTCATTTCCTTAATCAGTTAAAACTCTTGAGTAATCACCCAATTCATCACTTCTATGGACTTGTGACTCAAAGATTCAACTACAATATTGACTTTTCCCGGACAATACTGAATATTCAAATTATAGTCTTTAATAAGCTCTAACCATCTTCTCTATCTTAAATTGAGTTTTTTCTGTGAAAATATATATTTTAAGCTTTGATGATCAGTGAAAATTTCATATCTTATCTCATACAGGTAATGCCTCCAAATTTTCAAAGCAAATACTGCTACAGCCAGCTCTAAATTATGAGTGGGATAATTTCTTTCATGGAGCTTCAACTGTGTCGATGCATATGCAATCACTTTTCTATTATGTATTAGAACACATCCCAAACCTTTCAAAGATGCATCACTATAAATTTGAAATCCTTCTGTTTTTGAGGGAGGTGTTAAAATTGTTGTAGTTAGATGCATCTTTAATGCCTAAAAGCTCTTCTCACATTCAGCAGTCCACTCAAACTTAACCTCCTTTCTCATCAGTTTTAACAAAGATATAACAATTTATAAAAATCCTTTAATAAATCTTCTGTAATATCCTGCTGGTCCAAGAAAACTACGAACTTTTGTAACATTCTTTGGTGTAAGCCATTCCACAATTTCTTTCTCTTTCTATGAATCTATTGAAATTCCTTCCCCATTGATAATATGTCATAATATGGAAATACTTCTTAGCCAAAATGTGTGAATATTTTTCATACAACTGATTTTTTCTCAATGTCTCCAAATTTATTCTTAAATGTTCATCATGCTCCTCATCAGTCTTTGAGTATACCAAGTTGTCATCAATGAAAATAATCACAAACTTATCTATATAGTCTTTGAAAATTTGGTTCATCATATCCTAAAAGTTATCTTACTAACATCTGCTTCTGTAACTCTAACTTGATGATATCCTGATCTTAAAACAATTCTGGAAAATACTGTGGCACATGCTAATTGATCAAATAAGTCATCTATTCATGATAATGGATATTTGTTTTTGATAGTTACCTTGTTTAGTTCTTTATAGTCAATACACATTCTCATGGATCCATACTTTTTCTAAACAAAAAGTACAGGTGCACTCCAAGGTGAATGAATGACTAGCCCTAATGAATCCCTTATCCATTAATTCCTATAACTGAGTTTTTAGCTCCTGCAAATCTTTTGGAGCCATCCTATTAGGAGATTTGTAAATTGCTGATGTTCCTGGCTGCAATTCTATGTCAAATTCAATTTCTCTTTCAGATGGTAATCCAAGTAATTCTTCAGAAAATGCATATAAAAATTCAAAGACAACTAGAACATTCTGCAATGTTTGAGCATCTTTATTTAATAATTCCATTTTAGCCAAGAACAGTAGCTCATCCCTCCTTATGTATTTACCCATCTTCAGCACACTAATAAGAGAGGATGTTATATTCTTCTCACAGTAAAAATAAAGTCTTCTTATTTGGTAAATTAAATTTTATTCTCTTCTTCCAGTATTAAATTGTAGCAAAATGTTTAACTAACCAATCTATCCCTAAGATGATGTCAAACATTTTAATAGACACTATAATCAATTCAGTTGAAAATTTGTGACCCTGAATATTCAAATTTATAAGACACATCTTATTGGTCGGTAAACTATCCTCCGTTGGCATCATAACACACAAGGTAGGTGTAAAATATACAGTCTCAACAGATAAATCAGAATAAAATTCTTCAGAAATAAATGAATGAGATGTACCAGAATAAAAAAAATTCTACCAAACTTGTTAGAAATCAAAAGTATGCCTATAACCACTTCCTCTGAATTCTTAGCCTCCTGGGTGTAATGGCAAACACTCTAGCTTTGACAGGTTGATTGCCTTTAAGATCTGATGCTTCTCCTTTTAACTGAATAGGTAGTTTTCCTTGTACTGCTGGCCTTCCTTGGAACTCAGTTTTTCATGTTTGATTGCCTCCTTCCAGATATCTCTTATATGGTACATGTTCGTGATATTCTTTTGCCCTGATATTGATTCTTTTCTCTTGAGGGCATTCCATCTTGCGATGACCATCTCACCACATTTAAAACATCTTCTAGAGCCCACCAAACATTGACCAAAATGCCTCTTCCCACATTGTTCACACGAAGGTTTCTTAAGCTGACTTTGCTTCTATTTATCATTAAACTTTAGCTTATTATTTCTGAATCGATCATCCTTTTCGAACATCTTCCTTTTTCCTGGGTATAGTTGTTCTCAACTATACTTAGAGAAATTCAGTTCATTTTTAATCCTTCTGGCTCTCTCCACTAAGATAAAAAATTTACTGATATCAAAAGGTGCCAATGCTAGTCGTAGTTGATCTCTGAGTCCTCTCAAAAATCTGTGACACTTCTCCTCCTGAGCACTGACATAATGAGGTGAGTAGCGAGACAAAGAAGTGAACTTAGCTTCGTATTGCATAACTGTTTTGGAATCTTGAGTCAGATTGAAGAGTTTATCTTGCAGAGCTAATTTGACTAAAGGAGGAATAAACCAATCTCTAAAGACTTTCACAAAATCATCCCACTATATGTTAGTAATAGGCATCTGTCCAAATTTTTCTTTTTCCTATACTTGCCATCATTTTTCTGCTTCTCCTTCTAACACAAATGTAACAAATGGTACTTTTCTATTTTCAGGATAGATCATGCCATCTAAAATTTTTCCAATCTTTAACAACCACTCTTCATCTTCGGTTGGATCACTTGCACTTTTAAATGCTTGTGGTTTAAAAGTCTGAAATAATTTTAAATGTCGATCCACTTCACTATCACTTTCAGATCTAGATCCACCGCTAGTAGAAGATTTCTCCATAGATGCCATTTTATCTACCACTTGTGATATCAAATGGACAATATCTTGAAGTTCTTTATGATTATTTCCTTGATTCATTTCTGTTTTTTATTTGGCCTGGATGACTGACCAACCATTCTTTCTGGCAACTCCTCAGAGATAATTATATGTATGCATATAAATACTTCATATAAATACATGTACTCATGATAATAACCACGATCATTCAAAGCATTAAATAAGCAAGTATGCTATTGTACTAAAATAAATGCACAATTTCATTAAAACTTAATTCCATTAAAACTTGATTCAACCTACAGCTCTGTATACAACATATTCATTATATCTCATCCTCCTTCCTCTTATAAATCCAATTATGCTTCCACTTTATCTTGATTTGGCTCTGATATCAATTTCATTCACACCCCAGTTTGGCCTACCCCATAACGGTCAATGTAGAGTCTAACAGAGAAGGAAAATATAAAATGGTTCCTTCTTACTAACACCCATTCCGAGCCACTACTTTCAGAATAGAGTGAGTAAAAGAAATCTATTTAGACTCTCCTAACTTGCCAACTTATTAAATTCCATAATTAATAATGGGAAGCATATAATGTTCCTTAATGAATATTAAATATAATTGAAGTAAATACAAAGCTTTACTAAAACTTTTAAAATTTATTAACATACCCAAAAGTCTGTACATTTAACATTCAGATCTCATTTTAGATCTCTTTGTACACCCAAAATATTTTTGCATTAAAAGAACGGTCACCTCTTTTTATTGTCCCAAGGGCGCCTTTTCCTTACATACAGTACAACCACTGCTAATGAGCTAGGCTCAATTAAATACACAAGCAATATATATATAAAATAATAATAATAAACAATTAAGAACTACTTAATAATGCTAACATAGTTAAAACATATTGAAATGTCATATTGAGCCTAAAAATGCTTAGCAGTATTATTCATCTTGCCAAAATTGTTCAACACTTTTAAACAAGTCATATAATGGTTATAAGCTTTTACACCTTTTCAGCTTTCCAATTCAAGGTTGGGTCCAACTTCCCAACATTTAGAATATAAGTTATTCTCTCATTCAGGGTTGAGTCAAATTTTCCAACTTCTAGAATTAAGAGTAAAACTGAAGTTAGAGAGGCTTTAAAAAAATTAAGGGTGGAAAAGCTGTTGGACCTGATGATATTCCAATAGAGGTGTGGAAATGCTTAGGAGATGAAGGAATTTCTTGGCTTACTAAACTTTTTAATACTATTTTAAAGACTAAAAAGATGCCAGATGAGTGGAGAATGAGTGTGTTAATTCCTATTTTTAAGAATAAAGGTGATGCACAAGATTGTGTGAATTATAGAGGAATTAAGTTAATGTGGCATTATGGAGCATAGGTTGCGGCGTGATACTAATGTTTCTCAAAATCAATTTGGATTCATGCCGGGTAGGTCGACTATGGAAGCCATACATTTATTAAGAGGTTTGATGGAAAAATATAGAGAAAATAAGGAGGATCTACATATGATATTTATTGATTTAGAAAAAGTATATGATATAGTTCCAAGAGAAGTGCTTTAGAGAGTTCTTGAAAAGAAATGAGTTAATAATGCTTATATTCAAATCATTAAAGATATGTATGCATGAGCTATTACTTGTGTTCAAACACAAGGTGGTTTGACCAAGTATTTCCCTATTTCGGTTGGGTTACATCAAGGATCAGCCTTAAGCCCATATCTTTTTGCTTTAGTCGTGGATGTTCTCAATAGACATTTGCAAGAGGACGTACCTTGGTGTATGCTTTTTGCTGATGATATTCTTCTTGTTGATAAGACTAGAGAGGGAGTTGAAAATAAACTTGAATTATGGAGGTCAACATTAGAGACTAAAGGTTTTCGCTTGAGTAGATCTAAAATAGAATATATGGAGTGTAATTTTAGTAGTAATAGCCTAGTGAGGGGATTGTGACTTTGGGCGATTAAGTCATTAATAAAAGTACGCGTTTTAGATATCTTGGATCTATTGTTCATAATGATGGTGAAATAAATGGAGATATTATCAGCAGAATTCAAGTTGGATGGTTGAAGTGGAGAAATGCATCGGGCTTGTTGTGTGATAGAAAAGTACCCCTCAAATTTAAGGAAAAATTCTATAAGATGGTATTGAGGCCTGCAATGCTTTATGGTGCTGAATGTTGGCCAGTAAAAGAGAAGCATAATACTAAGTTAAGTGTGACAGAGATGAGGATGCTCAGGTGGATGAGTGGCTTTACGCTTAGAGATAGGATACGAAATGAGCATATACGTGAAAAGGTTGGAGTAGCTCCAATAGAAGATAAGATTAGAGAGAGTCGTCTTAGATGGTTTGGTCACATAAAACCACGGCCTTCCAATGACCCGGTTAGGAGAGTAGAGGTATTAGATTTGACTTATGTTAAGAAAGCTAGAGGCAGACCTAAAAAGACTTGGTTAGAAAATATTAGGAATGACCTTTCTTTATTAGATTTAAACGAGAATTTGACCTTTAATAGGACACAATGTAGAAAAAGGATTCATGTATCCGACCCCACGTAGTGGGATAAAGGCTTGTTGTTGTTGTTGTTGTAGAATTAAGAGTATAAGCTTACATCGTCGGGTCTTTTACCTTTGCTTGTGCGGGTCTATCTCCCATATATAACTTATTTCACTTTTCATATAGTCATTTTTTTAGCCCTAATGATATAAGCTTTTGATGACATAGCTGCGCTTTAGCTGCTCTTTAGCTGCCCTTTAGTTGCTCTTTTGCAGCCCTTTTACTGCCCTTTTGCTGCCCTTTAGCTGCCCTTTTGCTGTCCTTTTGCTGCACTTTAATTGCACTTTAGCTACGTTTTAGCTGCGCTTTAGTTGCGCTTTAGCTGCTATTTTGCTGGCCTTTTTGTTGTTGCGCTTTGCCCTTTTTGCTCATTCATTAGTTAATATTTATCCTTTTTATGTTTGCGAAATCATTAACATTGATAAAGATTACAATCTGCATAAACAATTTCATACATTTTCGTTCATTTTCATACAAAATAACTAAAATATATTTGATCATAATAAAACATTTATTAATTCTTATAACCTTGTTTGGGTATCTCACCTCGCTAGGAATTTGTTCTCTTAGACTTTGTCATCATTTCCTCTTGTATACAATCTCAATTGCATTCTTTCTCATTCCATAAAATCATTTTCTTTCCTTCTAAGTCCTCTTCTTTAATGTTTTCTTCTACCACTTCAGCCTTAACCTGTTTTTTAACTACCATCAGCAAGCTATAGTACTTCCCTATTGTTTCTTGAATTTGCATAAACTAATAGCAATAGCCTTACTTAGATAAATAACAAACTGCACTTGGTTTCATTCAAATAAAGTTTTCGACCACTAACTAAAACATTTGCCTAATTTACCTTATCTTAATTCGCTGAAAAATATTTCTAGAATTCTTCCCATAGCATTCCACGGCCTGCAGCTCCTTTGCACCCCAAGTTAGTTGATGGAAAATGAGAGAAGAATACTAATGCTGCATAACTGAGGGAAATTCCTACCCTCTATAGGATTAATGCCTTTTATTCATATTGTTTTATATTATAATCTCTAATGCTTTTCCCACTACAGGCTTCCCAAAAATTCTCAGCCGTAGGATCTAATCCAGCCAATGCATGACTTAGTTAGTGGAATGTAGAGGCTCTAGTGGAAAAAAAAACTGACATATGTAACAGTTATTTCTTTTACTAGTTATGCATATACAATTGACGTCATAAGTAACATATTCTTCAATTAACATTTAAAGAAAAATCATATTTGCCTTTACTTGAATATTTTGGGTTTTATAGTGTAGAGGAGGAGAAAGTGGAGGTTTTGGAGGAGAATACAGCAAGGACATTGAGGAAGAGAAAGGAGGATTGAGAAACGAAGGGGATAGAGAATAGAAAGATAGATTGAACATGTACTAGGGAGAAAGGAGATCCAATCAAGTTCAAGCATCCATAATCCTCCACAAATTTAAGGCAGCCTATTTATAGAACATGGTCTATAACCATATGCCTTAAACACGCATGAGAATAGTAATAATATTCATAAAACTTGGATATACATATGACCGTTAAACCAAACAAAATACCAACATGGATATGGGAAAGAAAAAGGATTGTGAAATGATTATTTTGGAGAGATAGTGAGTACAATATTTATTGAAGACAATAAGAATGAAAATAGATTTATGAGTTTTGAACATGTAGAAATTAGGGTGGAAGTTGCATCAATCAAACAAATTGGTAAAAATAATGTTGAAAGGATTAGGAAAAATGGTTGGACTAAAGGTTGAGTAGAAATGCAAAATGACTAGTAAAAAAGAGTTTCACTTCTCATGTTTGTACCGTTAAATAAATGATTAGAGAGTATGATTCATAAAGTTGACTTCAAATTGTTGCTATAAGGATAATGATGAGATGATGAAGTGGTGTATCAACATAGATTATCTTAATGATGGGCCTTTATGCATAAAGATCTTTAATACCAAAAGCTAGAAGGTTATGATGGATTGATGCGTGCTTGTATTCATTCTTGTTCAAAATTGCCAATCATGGCGTTCATTCATTTGCATCCTTCTCAAATTTGTCAATCACTTGATTTTCTTTAAATTACGTTCTCTTATATACTATGGATGGATTTTTTTTTCCTTCTGTGTTGCCTTCCTCATTCAACATCAATTACTTCCATGCAGTTACAACGCATAAGAGTACATCCATTGTGTGTTGTTGCTGATGATAGCATATTATTAACTATACTAGCTGGATCTCTCTCTGATTCTTCAAAAATTATCTCAAGCTTTCATGGGTTCCAAGGGAAAGGATGCGCTTACATTCAAGCTTTATCTGTAGCAAATGGTTTCTCAATGGATCGTGTACAAGTTCTCAATAAAAGAATAGCGTCCCTGCTATTAGATGGTACCCCATGGAAGGTAATTCTTAAATTTATCATTTCATATTTTTCAACTTAACTGTATATGCGATCTCAGTGTTTACACTAGAACAAGGATTTTACCTTTTTATTATAAGCTACTTGTTAAATTGTTATAGTTTCTATTGCATTGGATTAGTAGTTAGCCTGGTATAGATTGATCACTTTGCCTTATTGATAAATTAACATTGTAGTTCTTATGACAATAAAACTGTTAAGCTTCACTTTCGATTGTCTTCTTGTTTTGGCGATACTGAAGTTCAAAATCATCACTCATTGTATAATTTCTATTTAAGCCAAAGCTGTGAGATGCTTACTGAAATGTTTTTATAAAGTATCCAGGAATAATATTATAAAATAGTTTTCTTGACCAACTTGGAATTTTGCCATCAATTAAACTTTCTTTCTTATTTTGTAAAGCCAACGTGTAATTAAACTAGTGTGGGCTCCGAAAATTCGGCCCCGGCCTCCACTCGCTTTTCTTATTCGGCGAGGGAGTTTTAACGAACTAAGTTCCGAGGTAAATTTTGGAAGGCAGATGGGTTTGTAGATAAGACACTACCCAGAGATTTCGCCCTCATTTTGCAAGGACTTTATGATCTGAGTTCTGGTTTCCTATAGGCGCAAGCCCCTATAGTTAATTACCCCTCCCGATCACGAGAGAGAACTTTCGATTAAGGCTAGTCGTCAATCAGATACGTGGAATATACGTGTATCTGGCATATAGTAGCAGCAATAGGTTTGAAATTTGGAGGACTGGATTTGGATGGGAGATTTCAGATGTTTGATATTTAAAAAAGATTTAATATTTAAAATAGAAATTGCACCATCTAGCACTTAAAGCGGATGGTGGGGGAATGGATGATGGGCCCGATCAAGATCCCATGGTTCCGTCGTCCCGGGCCATCGTGGTCCCTGGTCTACATAGTCAGAGGAGGTAGTCGACCCAACCTGACAGAAGGATCCTTGTCGGCAGCCATGGGTTGCTTCGTCCAAGGGGACCTTGTAGACCTGGGGTGAGTGTTTGTCTAAGGGGACAAATTTAAATCCACCTTAGCTGACAGAGGGCTTTGTGCCCTATCGATCATATCCTATTGATTCATATCTCAAGGATTTGATGCCAATAAGGAACGTATTGGCTCTGGCCATAACCGATATTTCGTGGTGCCATTTGGCGGCAAAACCACTCGGTTCAGAGGGCCCCGAGTCGTCGTAACCGTTTATCCTGCGGTGGCCATTTAGCGGCAGACCGCCGGTTAGAGGACACGTACCACGTCCTTACTGGCAGGAGATTGTTTGAGAATGGATCCTAGTGATATTTTCGACTAGGCATTCGGCTCTTTGTGAGCTGAAGTAATTTTTAAATTTGTCTTCCTCGGCAAACCGTTGCGGAGGGTGGATGGATTTTGCTTTAAGTGATTGACGGATTTATTTCATATTTAAATATCTTAGAATTTGGGATTTTTGGAATTTTGGATTTTTGGGTGGAGCTTGGAGGACATTTAAAAATATTAGTGAACCCCTCCGGTTGAGATTAGCGTTCAACACGGCCATCATCGGGGTGTTTGGGGTCATTTCCATTTGATTGAACCTTGTCGACTCGACCAAGCTGTTGATCGAGGATCGGGTATCTTATAGGCTTTGTGCCTTTTATTTAATGAATTCTTCTGATTGTAGGCCTTGAAGGCCTAATATGAATGTATTGAAACAAATACATTGGTCCCCACAACCATGTATTTGTTTAATGGTTCGAACCCTGTCGACTCCTATTGGTCCGTATAGAAGGATCAGGTTCGAACCTGAATTCACTTATCGACCCGCGCAGCATCCCTAGGCGTCACGTGTGTTCCAATAACACGCTCGCCCGGGTTATTTTTATATACCCCTTTTAGTGTACCTATGTGTATACAGTCTCTAGTGCACGTGCAGGGGTATTTTTTTGAAATATTTATAGTTGTGTAGAAAATTGACATTTGAATACATAACATTTGATTTCAGAGCTTATACACGCCTTCTGTCCGCTAGTAAGAGTGTTGCGGATTCGGTGGCGATGCATTGTAGATCGTAGACGCCTTCTGTCTGCTTGTATTAGTGTTGCAGATCCGGTGGCGTTTTGATTTTGATGTTGACCCCCCTCCCCCTTTCTCATTCACCGGGGAGGATTTTCTGGATTTTGGAGTCAAATACTGCTGATTTGGAAAGAACTTCTTTTAAGCTCTTCAGTATAGCAGACTTGTTATTTCCGGTATTTGTGGGTACACGAGCTATTTTCTTCTTAAATATAGAACTAAGAAGAGACTTTAGAACACCAAGAAGTTTGGTTCTAATTTGTTCAAACATCTTCCTCCCTTCTGCCAGGGGGTGTCCTTTTTGTATATAGAGTCGCCTTTGTACTCAACGCACTTGTAGATCTTGATCACCACTGTCGTAGATGATATCCGTACTTGTGTCCACAGTGATTCATTGTACTTTCAATACACTGTTGTTATCCACAAATATCCATTTGTAGGGGACTGTTGTACTCACTACAACCTTCTGGAACTGTTTGTAGGAGACCCATTGTTGCCTACATCATGCCCACCTGTCACCAATCTCAGGTGGTTGATAGTTGAATTTGTTTGTAAAAGATGGATCTTTGATTGCTAATCTCCAATATTGCCTTCTCAGTCAACAGACAATCGTAGGGATCGTCGTAGGAGATATTCGTACTTGTGCCCACAGTGGTTCGTTATACCTACGACATATCCACTGTTGTTATCCACAAGTGGTTTGTAATTATCTGCAGGGGACCGCTGTATCAACTACGACCTCCTGAAGGTATTTGTAGAAGACCCATTGTCTCTGCATCATATCCACCCTTTCACCAATCTCGGGTGGTATTTGTCGGGCTGCATTTGTTTGTAGGAAGGCAGATCCTCCATCATTGGTCTCCCGTATCGCCATCTCAATCAACAGGCATTGTAGGAATTGTTGTAGGAATTCTTGCATCGAGGTCTTACAACATACTTTGTGTCACTACTGAACGTACGAATGTCCTTGTAGTTTGAATTCCCTCGTGCGTGATTTGATCTTTTGTCCTTTTGAATGCAGGTCCTTTATCATTCATATCAAGTTTCGGTCTAGCTTGAGTTCAATTTGAGTTCCTTGCTTTCCACTTCTCGTTCCAGTTTTGAGTTTAGAATACAAGTTCAAGTTGATTTTGGTTCAGGATTTTCTGAAGTTCTTGCAAGTTCAATTGAATATTCAAATTGATTTGCATTTGATTCCAATTTGATTTTATTTCATTTGAACTTGACCTTTAAAAATCACTTAGAGTTTTGTTCAAATTTAGGTCCACAAGTTCACTGTTCTTCGTATGAGTCTTCTGCTTATTCAATTCAAGTTCTGTGCATTTTTGTTCAAGTATATGTCTTCTGTTGTTCTTCGTATTGTTGCTGAAATGATGTCTTCGAATTTGTTCAAGTCATTGTACATTTCAGTGAAAATTTCGGCAGCACCCCGGGATATCCCCCGTTTGGGGGAAAATTGGGGAGCTGGGCCTTCCCACCAGGCTACTAGAGCGTGTATGGTAGGTGTCCTTGGACACCGCGGCCGTACAAATTTTCATCCCACCACGCTATAAGAGCGTGTATGAGGCCTTCAGCAGTACCCGTACAGTAGAACAACAGTGACTCCCAGAACAGCTGTGACTCCCCACCACGCTACAAGAGCGTGTATAGGGCTCTCCCACCTCGTCGTATGCGTCGCACCGGGCTCCCTCCTACCGTGCTACAAGAGCGCGTATAGGTGGTTCTCCGGTCCGCTGCAAACGTCGAGAATGGGATTTTGGAACATCATACCTTTCGTAGCAGTTGTCGGCGGTGTCGGTGTCGAGATCGAGGACCGTCCCCACCACGCTACAAGAGCGTGTATAGGGCTTACCCGCCTCGTCGTATGCTTCGCACCGGGCTCCCTCCTACCGTGCTACAAGAGCGCGTATAGGTGGTTCCCCGGTCCACTGCAAACGTCGAGGACGGGATTTAAGTTAGAAATTATACCTTGGGGCCGGCGGGGAAGAGTCGTCGATGATTGTCAGCTCGTGGATCGAGGTAAGAGGGGATTCCTCTTTTTTATTAATTATATTTATATTAAATAATTATAATTAATTAACAAATTATTTTTTTAATTAATTACTTAAAATTAATTATAATTAATTAATATAATTAATTACATTTTATTAAAATTAATTAAAATTCATTAGTTATAATTAATTATAACTAATTAAAAATTAATTAATTTTAATATATTATAATTAATTAATAATAATTAATAATAATTAATTTTATAAATTATAATTAATTAAAATTAATACTAATTAAAAAATTATAATTAATTAGATTAATTATAATAATTTAATTAAAATTAATTAATAATTAATTACAATAATTATAATTAATTAAAAATAGTAATTATAATTAATTATAATTATTTAAAATAACTATAATTAAATATTTATAATTAATTTTTTTTTTAAATCCCTCTGCACAGTGGAATTACAGGATTTGGCCGAACAAGCGAGTGAGAGGGAGAGAGTCACCTTCACTGCGGCGAGCTCCCTGTGCGGCTTCCGATCAAAATGTTGGCACCTCCGGTCCGACAGGCAAGGAAAGTCGTTGACAGAGCAAAGTCGAACGGCGACTGAGGAGTCGGAGAAGTGGCGGAAGTGAGAAAGTCAACTTCCACAGCCAACGAGCTCCCTTCACAGTCCGGCGAGCCCCCTTGTTTCCGATCAAAATGTTGAAACTTCTGGTCCGGCAAGCAGGGAATCGTCAAAGGAGCGAAGCCGAACAGCCAGGTAAGAGCCGAAGAAGCTACGGAAGATAGAAAGTTATCTTCACAGTCGGCAAGCACCCGTTGTTTCTTCCGATTGCAATGTCGTAACTTCCGGCCGAACGAGGAAGGGAAATCCGCCGAAGGAGCAAAGCCGAACTGCCACGAAGGAGCCGAAGGAGTGACGAGCTCCCGTCGTCGATCCCGATCGGAATGTCGTGACTTCCGATCCTGCTGGAAGAAAGAATCGTCGAAGGTGCAAAGTCGTTTAGCTGCAGACGGAGCTGGAGAAGTCGCACGAAGGGGAGAAAGTTTCCTCGACAGCAAGCGAGCTCTCCTCTTGTTTCGATCCGACAGAAGGAAAAGTCGTCGAATTGGCGAAGTCGAATAGCATAGAGGGAGAGAATGATCGGAGAGGGAGAGTGAGAGCGATGTAAGAGCCGAAATCCTCTCCTTTTCGTTTCTTTATCGACGCTCCAGTGAGGTCGTGCGATGAAACGACGCGATGTATGGCCTCGTCGTGCGAAGGGCGGCGACGTCGTGCGAGTGCAGAGAGCAGGTACGATTTTTTTATTTGATTTTTTTTTATACAATTACGAGTCAACAACTAGTAGGAGGGTGAAGGCATTAGTGTATGGCATGGCATTTGTAATTTTCTTAGCGACTGTTGGTTGAGTGAAAAGTTGATGTTAAGTATTTGCATGTGGAGTTTATATTTGTTGTTATTTGGTTTGAAGCAAAGTTATTGAAACAAAGTAATTTTTTTTACTATATTGTTTACTTGATAAATCACTAATACTTATTGTCAAATTGACCACATTTACTTTATATTTAGTTTTACGGATGTTAGTTCTTCAAGTGTAGGTATTATGGGCATCTGCCGAGCTTGCTCGGTGAAAAATAAAGTTGTAGATTTGAATGTTTTAAGTGCAGTAGGGGATTGCGTTGTTAAACATTCTAGTAATATCTTTCATGCATTACAGAGTGCAATGAAGTGCATCATTCATATTTATGGAATTAATCATATATTATCGGGGCATGTTGGTTTATTCAATTAAAGCAAAAATATCACACAATTTAACAAAATCTTTTAGGGAACCATCATCATCATCACTCATCTTATCACACTATTTAGGTGAGTTTTATGAATTCTATATGACGTGTTAAACCTATCATATGTAAATCATTTGAGCAACTTCTACATATATTACCATTGGTCGTAGTATTTTTCCTTCCTAATTTTTTACATTAATTTATCTATCCATCTTATGAGTGCATTGTGTCTTTCATGTATGCAACCAAACCATTTAATATTATTTTCCATTGTCATATCATTAAGTGCATGTTGAGCTCAATAGCCACTCCGAGATTGACTCAATTAAACAGGATGAAAGTGGTAAGCAAAAGAAACGATGTCTTGCAAAGCTGCTTCGAAATGTGTTGACCATAAATCAAAATTGCCCAAATGATATCCATTCATGAAACGAATAGTGTTGACATGTTCGGGGTCTTTGCACGCAAAAATTAAGATTTTCCGCACATGGAATATGATGATGTGATGTCAATTTACACAAATGATGGAATTTTGCCAAAAAAATTTAAATAAAGTAAAATTATATTTATATTATTTATTT
This sequence comes from Dendrobium nobile, assembly GCA_022539455.1. Classification (NCBI taxonomy): domain Eukaryota; kingdom Viridiplantae; phylum Streptophyta; class Magnoliopsida; order Asparagales; family Orchidaceae; genus Dendrobium; species Dendrobium nobile. The sequence continues at coordinate 28,624,374 of CM039719.1, forward strand.
AATAATATTATTTTTATTAGTATTATAAAAAAAGTCAAAACCTCTTATTCCCATACTTTCTCATACCCATGCCCTCCTACCAAGTTGGGTCCAATCTCAAATAAAAAGAATAATAAATGAAAAAAATCCTTAATCTAAACCTCCTATCCCCACTCCTTCCCTATATCTTCTCGCTCTCTCCCACATGCACTCCAACCGCCGGATGGGGCAACATATGATAAACTTGTAATCTTAAGTGTGTAGATTAAATTGTAATCTTATTTCTCATATGATAAACTTGATCCTTTTTGTCATTTACATCTCAGCAACATTACCAATTAGCTTTGGAGTGAAAATGGTATGTTATTTTTTTCTGCAGGTTGATTTATTCCTGGCAGAGCCATTTTATCATAAAAATGAAGGAATGCTTCCGTGGCAAAACTTGAAATTCTGGTAGGTATCTAATTCAGCATTCTTATTTGTTCTGTTGAGAAGCTTAAAATTCTTAGTTTGTAGTCTTAACCGCATTTGTTTCATTTGCGCACTTGGAGATCTTCACGGCTGGCGCTGTTTTATGTGCTCACAAACTATAGGTTGAAACAATATTTCTCCCAGAAATCCGTTCTCATCGTGAATGGATACTTATTTATTCTCTTATAACATAAGTTTTCATATATGTATGCTAGGTTGATATTACCTAATAACATATGCTTTTCAAATTGGATGCAGGAGGGATAGGTCTTTGCTTGACCCAATTTTGTCCAAAGATGCAATTGTGCTGCCTTGCAAAGGGATCTTAAAAGTTTGTGCAATGTATCTTCCAGTACGTGCTTATCTGATGAGCTCCAAATTCCATTATGTTACTTTGCTAATATGTAACCAGTCTTGAAGGTAAAGATTTTTATCAGTTTATATTCATGATGAACATATACCATACTCAGGATCTATGGAAAAGCCGCTGTTGCCTTCAAGAAATTGAAGGTTTTGACCATTCAATTGCAAATGAGACTTTGGGGGCTTATGGAAACTGGCCACCCTCTTTAAAAGGCACTTGCTTGCCTTTTTTCATATGGCAATGTGGGGAAATCAAGGTGTACTTGCACACTTAAGATGGTGGTTTGTTTTTTTATAATCATTGTGCAAAACTGTCATTGATTTTACTGTGACCGTACATGTCCAGGAGCTCAGTGATGTGTTCTCAATTATGGATTTCAATTTCTCCAAACCTTTGCATGACTGCTATGGAAACATAAGGGTATGCTTGACCATTATTTACAATGTATCTGATTTTTTTTTCTTTTTATTGTATGTTTTTGATGCAACCTATATAATATCCCGAACCGACGTAGGTCGGTTATGTACTTGGAGTGTCAAGAAGACGAACAAGACGAAGAAGATAAAAGGAGTTGGAGGAGCTCGTCGATATGATGCTGGGTGTCGAGGGAAAACAAATAAGCAAGTGATGTCATTTAAGGTTGGAGAAGATGAAGGAACCACGTTGCTCTCGTTGCAGAAGATGAAGAGAGGAAGATGAAGAAGATGAAAGGAGCAAAGAAGTTCATTCCGTCACTTGATTTGCGTTGTTTCCGTCACATGGTATCGAGGAAGTTGAAGGGGCTCCGTCGCTCGAAGACGTGAAGGAGATGAAATGAAGAGACGCTCGAAGAAGGCTTTCATTCCTATAAATTTGAGAGAAAGGAGGATAGAAAAAGGCCAAGAGATTGAGAACGAGAGTGAGGGAAAGAAAATAGAGGGCTCGAGCTTAGGGCTTAACTGACTAATTTGAAGGATACAGGAAGAGTGAGTTATTTAAGAAAGTTATTTATTTAGAAAACTTTAAATTAGGATTGCATAAGGTATGTTAATTTTGATATTTTAATACAATTTAAAATTTAATTATTTTTAAGTTAGAAAATAATGTATGAATGAAGTTATATAGTTAAAAATAAAAATTTATTTATTCTAATAAGAGACTATAAGAGTATTGTTGTGTCCTGGAATATTCACGGCGGTAGAGAAATAACTGTTCCATATGAATTGTTGATAAAGAAATTAATAATACTTATATGTCGAATATCTTACCAACCATCTGACATTATTGTGACTCCTGTCTCAATCCAAGTCTTCTTAACATCATCCACCATTTTTGAAGTTGTCTTGACGTCTTCATTCAGCATCCAAGTCCTCAGTTCATACATGCTTGGAAGTTGTAGTCCTCTTCCATAGCTTCCAACAGATCGTAACATATTAATCCATGAAGGACTCCTAACAACATTAAATGGATGAATCTAGGGATATCCAAATAAATCCTATTCCTGAGTTCTTTTGTAGCAGTAGAAGGCTGAAGATCCTGAGTGTTTATGTTATCCTCGTCATCAATATTTATCATAAATCTATCCATAGGACCTCGAGTGCCTCGTGCATATACCGTTCAGTACTGAGCATGTACTGCTCCGTACCGAGCATGTACTGCTCCGTACCGATCATGTACCGCTCCGTACCAAGCATGTACCGCTCAGTACCGAGCATATACTGCTCGGTACCGAGCGTGTACCTAGTGGTACCGAGCGTGTACCTAGTGGTACCGAGCGTGTACCGCTCACCTACTTCTGACCAAACCGAGGCTTGAACGTTTCCTGCACTCACAACTCGGCTTCGTTTCCTGCTTTCGAAACCGTTATTGCTTTTGGATTCATTTCCTATGTCGTCTCCTTCTGACTTTGTCTCCTGCACTCACGGCTTCGTCTCTTTCCCTCACGGCTTCGCCTCTAGTTCGCATTTCAATTCTCACAGGAAGCCCTAATCCTATACTCGAATACACAAACATGAATCGGCTGCATCGTATTTACATATATAACGAAGAAAAAATTTCAAGGCGGTGCCTTATACTGACTCAAGGCGTTACGCTCTAATGCGTACGCCTTGTGCGAAAAAATTGTAGGCTTCGCTGGATGGTTCGAGGCGTAAGCCCTGATACACATGACTTCCACCTCGACTTGAGGCGCGACTCAATGCGGACGCCTCGTCCGCTTTTTTAATGGATGCTTAATACACAATAGTGCATCATTTTTTATCATTTGAAAAAAATTTCATTCATAGGAACGCACTATTCACAAAGCATACTATTGTCTCATGGGATGTGTATTATTAGCTCCATTTTTAGAATTAATGTGTGCATCATTTAAGACACTCTTACATTCATGAAATGTAACAAGCTTGGCCACTTAAGTCACTTTGAAGGCAATTCATGTAAACACAAATGTTCAAGATGTGTGAGAGTCTGACATAATGATGCGTGCAAAATTAGAGTAAAGAGACAATTTGGAGAACACCAGGACAAGACTTAAACCAAACTCAATTCAAATGTAGCTTGCAAACATCCAAAACAAACTTTGAAGAAATAAAAGCCAAATCGAACGGAACAAAATAAAAAAAAAACATAAAATGCTATACTCAGTAAAACCGTCTAGCGGACTCCTCACATACAACGAGAGTAGGAATATATAATAAAACTGTGCTTAGGCTTGCAAATCGAGGGTCCACCACTGTAAAAGAGTCCAACGTCCTACCAAACTCCTCCGGCAAATGTCTCCAAATTTCAGCCAACATACACTACCAAAGCTAAAGAAGAAGTATACAAGTGGAGTGGAACTTGCGTAGAGAAGAAGAGATTAGAGGCCAAGACGAAATAAAGAGGAGGAAGAGGGATGGAACAAGCTCTCAAGCTTTTCCAAGAGAAGAAACCCTCAGCTTTTTGTAGAGACTTTGCTCACAATATTCAACAACCTTTTCCATCTCAAAACAACTTATTTTTATAGGCAAAAGAAGGTAGACAAATAGCCATAACACCTCCAACCAAATCCAATTAGAATTAGGGGAAATGAAAAGCTAAAAGTCACCAAATAGAAGACCAAACAGCAGCAGGAATTCTGCAAAGAAAACAGAGAGGTAGCTAGCGAAATCCCCCCCCCCCAAATAGCCACGGGAAATCAACCCAGCAAGGGACCCAAAAAGCCAGCACAGGAGGCAAAACACCAGGGCACGGGAAACCAACCAGTAAGGGACCCGAAGAGCCAGCATAGGAGACAAAGTGGCAAGGCACGGGAAACCAACTAGCAAGGGGAAACCGAGAAGACAAAGGGAGGAGAAGAAGCACAAGTCCACTCCATAATGAATCCTTGAAATAATAGCATACCTTTTTGAATTAATGACTTAGGAAGTGCATTTAATCCCCAATCATTGTGCTAAACTTCTGCTCAAACATTTATGAGCTAGCACAAAGTAGAATCCAACATTTTTTTAGCCCAACACCAAGCAACCAAGGCCCACCCGAGAGCAACCACCACGCCAAACTGAAATCAGCAAGCAGCCCAAGGTCGAAGTGGACCCAAAAGCAAGCAAATCCAAGGCTTGCCATGCCTAGCACATTTCTACCCTGATCATTGGAAGCCCAACCATCATAGAATAGCATAAACAAAAATAAAACACAACTAATATTGTTCAAAATACAATAAAACATAAATAAACCAAAATTATTGAATGCTTCAATTCCCCCCTGGTGGGAAATCTCATCTCCTAATGAGAAAGCTTCTACCACTCTTTTATAAAGCTCCGAATGACGCTTTTCAAGTTCTTTTGCATCCATCCAAGTACAGTCCGTCAAAGGTAGATTTTTTCAGTTTGCTAAGAACTTCATATGTTCACCATGCCGAGTTTTAGTAATTTTGACATCCATAATATCTTCAACCTGTTCATCATAACTCAAAACAGATGTGGAGAGAGGTAAAGTTTCAAGTTTCACATGATCGTCAGTATTTCCTTCATATAAAGAAAGATCATAAACATTAAACATCGGAAAAGTGTCAACAGTAGAAGGAAGATCCAAAAGATAAACATTTTAGCCCAATTTTTTTTTTAACACGAATTGGCCCAAATTTCTTTCTGCTTAATTTCCCAAAAGTAGCAACAGGAAATCGTTGGCGACGAAAGTAAGCCATAACCAAATCTCCTTTGAAATAAAGCTCTCTACGATGTTTGTCAGCATCAGTTTTGTACTTCATATTAGCCATTTGGAGTTTTTCAAGAACTTGTTGTTTGACAGTTTTAATATGGTCAAAGGTTTTAGAAGCTTTAGCACTAATTTTATATGGTAAAGGTAAACAGTTTCTATCAGAAATATGAGGTATAGGCTGGCCATAAATGATTTCAAATGAAGTTTTATCATAGGGCAATTGATAGAATTATTATAAGCAAATTCAGCTTGGGGCAAAATCAAATCCCTTCCCATTGGGATGGTTTCTCACCTGCCAGACATCTCAACAAGTTTCCCAAATTTTAATTTACAACTTCAGTTTGCCCGTCAATTTGTGGATGATATTCATTGCCAAACTGAAGAGTAGTTCCTAATTTTGCTCAAAGTGTTCTTAAAAAATAACTCAAAAATTTAGTATCTCTATAAGAAGTAAAAGTGCGAGAAACACCATGAAGACGAATAATTTCTTTAAAGAATAAATCAGCAATATATGAGGTATCAGAAATTTTCTTGCAAGGAACAAAATGTGCTATTTTGCTAAATCGATCTACCACCACAAAAATAGAATCAAACTTTCTAAAAGTAACAGGCAATCCCAAAACAAAATCCATAGAGATATCATCCCAAGGTTTAGTTGGAATTGGAAGAGGAGTATATAAACCCGCATCTTGAGAAGTTCCTTTAAAAGTCTGACAAATTTTGCATTGTTTCACTAACTTAGTAATTTGTTTCCTCATATGAGGCCATAAATATTTTTCCTCCACTAAAGCCACAGTTTTTCCTTGCCCAAAATGTCCACTCAATCCCCCACTATGAAGTTCATGCACAAGTTGTTCTCTTAAAGAATTTTTTGTTATGCAAAGTCTAGATCCCTTAAACAAAAACCCTTTGATGAATAACAAACTGAGCAAAAGGATCAGTTCCAGAAGCAGGACAAGAATCCCAAATATTTTTGAAATCAGGATCATTTGCATAAGTATCTTTCAAAAATTAAAAGAAATAATAGTCGGGTAAGCAGTTACCATCAAGTGAGATCTCCGACTTAAAGCATCAGCAACCTTGTTCAAAATACCAGTTTTATGTTTGATATGAAAAGTATACTCTTGCAAGAATGAAACCCACTTAGCATGTCCTTATTCAAATTTTTTTGAGAGCCCAGAAAACAAAGTGCTTCATGATCAGTATTTAAAACAATTCCCGTTGAATCAAATAAAATCTCCATAATTTCAAAACTTGAACAATAGCATAAAACTTCAAATCGTAAGTAGAATATTTGGATCGAGTATCATTCAGTTAAAGTAAGCAACAGGTTTTCCTTCTTGGCTAAGAACAACACCAATACCAACATGAGAAACATCGCAATCAACTTCAAAAATATTTTCAAAATTTGGCAAACTAAGAATGGGAGCTTGACTCATTTTTTTCTTAATGAATTCAAAAGTTTGTTCAGCTTGAGGTGTCCACCTAAATATTCCCTTTCTCAAACAGTCAATAATATGAGCAATCAGAGAACTGAAGTTTTTAATAAACCTTCGATAAAAAGAAGCCAAACCATGAAATCCTCTCACCTCACTTATGTTTTTAGGAGTGGGCCAACTTTTAATTGCCTCTATTTTTATCGGATCAACTTTTATCCCCTCAGCAGAAACAATAAAACCAAAAAATGTTAAGTTCGAAGTCATAAAGAAATATTTTTTGAGATTGATGTATAGCTTTTGTTCCTTTAAAGTTTGCAATCCTTTTTTCACATGATTAAGATGCTCAGAAGATTGAACACTATAGATTAAAATATACAACAACAAACTTGCCAATAAAGGGTCTCAAAATATGATTCATAGTTCTCATAAAAGCTCTCAGAGCATTTGAAAGCCCAAATGGCTTCATAAGCCATTCATACAGACCTTTTATTTTAAAAGCAGTTTTCCATTCATCTCCAGGTCTTATTCTTATTTGATGATACCCACTTTTCAAATCAATTTTAGAAAAGATTTTTGCACCGCTTAGCATATCTAGCTTGTCATCAAATCTAGGAATAGGAAAGCAACATTTGATGGTGATTTTATTTATTTCCCTACTATCCACACACATTTTTCACGTACCATCTTTTTTTTAGAGTTAATAAAGCAGGCACAACATAAGGACTTAAGCTTTCTTTAATTAAACCATTTTCTAGCAAATCAGGCACTTGCTTAAAAAGTTCAGTATATTCAGTTGGACTCATTCTATAATGAGGTAAATTAGGTAGAGTTGCTCTAGGAATTAAATCAATATGATGTTGAATATCTCTCATTGGTGGCAAACCTACAGGCAGTTCTTCAGGAGATAAATCAGAAAACTCATCGATTAAAGATCTAATTTCATTAGAAATTTGAACCACAGAATCAATTTCTTTTCCCAAAACCAAGTAAACAACATCAGAGTGTTTCAAATCATTCACATTTTTTTTTTTGAAAGAAGCAAGAAATGCATTAATGAAAATAGAAACAAAAACAAGAAATTACAGGATAACACCTAAAGATTCCTCCTTCAAAATTTTCAAAAAAGAAGAAGGAATCTTGTCAAGTTCTATGTTATCCCAAGTAAAAGAAGAAAAAATAGCATAGTTAGCACACATATCGGCTAACTTATTCGAGTTTCTATCTATACAATTGAAAATAACAAAATCAAAATCTAGAAGGAAAGAAAGATTAGAAGACTTTAAATCACCTTTCTTAAACGTTTCTTGAATGAGCTTCATAATGTTTGCAATGTCACCTTCAATGATAACTCCTTTATATTCAAGCATCCAATCTTGAATGATATCCTTTATCATTTCAATTGAAAGGAGTTCCAAATGAGCAATATCCCAATGAATGCAAGGTTTACCAAAAGCGAGAAGAAATCTTCCTTTATAGTCTCTAATAACTCCTCCAATGCCCCCTTTGTTAGTTCTTAACAAAGAAGCATCAATATTAATCTTGATCCAATCGGGTGGAGGAGGATGCCAAATTTTATCCAACAGCTTACGCTGATTAACATCCAACCGGCCCGAGCATAAGAAGTTTGGATTTGAAGATATATAAGCCATACTTACAGCTTCTGATGCAATAAAAGATGGAGACCGAAAGCTTTTACCATGAACTACTTCATTCCGATTTTTCCAGTTCAAGAAAACTGAGCAGCAGTAGATATTGCTTAAAAGAGGATTTTGAGATTTTAACCAATTGCTTCTACAATTCATATTTTCCATAATGGGAATACAGAATCCCCATTCATTAAGACAAATAAAAACTTCCAACTGTTTTTTGCATCTATTAGACACATGGTCTACATTTTCTATCTCATTACATCCTCTCGGGCAAAGGATGTTTGAATGCAGATTTTTAAATCAGGCACATGTTTTTTAGGATAGAGAGTGAATTCCTTGTTGTTTTGAATCAAAGGGTAAGTATTCTTTTCCTCATTGTGAATGGTTTTGTTATCAAATTGCCAAGGTCGACCTAACAGAATGTGACAAACTTTAAGAGGCCTAACATCACAAGTAACTTGATCTTTAAAAGACCCCCCCAATTGTTAAGCTAACAACACATTGCTTTGTGATAGGAACCTCACCTCCCTCTTTAAACCAAAAGATTTTATACGGCTTAGCAAGCGGTTTGGATTTTAGTTTCAGCTTATCAACCATCATTTGAGATACAAAGTTTCCTGAACTTCCACTATCTATAATAAGAGTGCAAATTTTCCTTTCAACTATACAAGTTGTTTTGAAAATATTTCTTCTAAGCCACTTATCCCCATTGCCAATTTTTGTTGTTAAGACTTGTCGGATTACCAAAAGTTCTTCACCTTCATCCCCCTCGACATTAATTTTCTCTAACTCTATGTCATTTTCAATTTCAGAATTATCTTCTTCCTCTTCCTCTACTTCTTCATCATTTTCAATGAAATTAGTTCTTGCTGGATTGTTTTTTCTACAAGTTGCAGAAAGATGGCCATAGAGCCTGCATTTGTAACAAGGTCCAATTACTCTAGGTTGTTCAGATGGTTTAGATCCATAATTCCTTTCCCCTTATCAGCATTTTGATTTTAAAAAAAATTAGCTTTAGTACCCGATGTTCCCACAGAAGTTTGAGTTTGACTCTTAATCCCGCCAGTTGGTCGTCGCTTATAAGTTTCTGTTATCTTGTTATGACCACTTTCTCTTTGATGTTACTTTTCAAGTTTTAAAGCCATTCGAGATGCTTCGTCAACTTTTTTTACGTGATGCAAGTTCAAGTGATCCTGAATTGTCCATTTAAAATCGTTAATGTATCTTGAAACAGTTTTCTCTTCAGATTTATCTAAATCATTTCTTGATTGAAGTTTGTAAAATAATTCAGTGTATTCTTCCACAGTTTGAGTTCCTTGACGCAAATTATTGAACTCTTGAAATAAAGTTCGTGCGTGATCAAACGGTAAAAATTTTCCTATTTTTTCTTTCATTCATTCCAGTTTTGTATCTTTTCTTTCCCACGCCTAAGTCAATTGTTTTGTAAAATTTTCCACCATGTAAGAGCATGACCATTTAATTTCATGCTTGCAAATTTCACTTTCTGATTTTCAGGAATTTCTTTTCAATCGAAAAATTGATCCATTTTCTCAAGCCATTCGAGAAATAGATCAGGTTGCAACTTACCTTCAAAGTTGTGAACATCAATTTTAATCACAATTTCGTTGTCGTCTATTTTGATTCCTAGAGATTTCTTCTTCGCTTTCAGATGTTTGAACATGTTGGTTATTAACATTAAGATTAGCAAGAGTACTAGCCATTTCATTCATTTAATTTTGCAAATCCACTTATTGTTGCATTACATTTTGTCATTCCTCCGGATTATTAGCCATTTTAGAACTTAAAAGAAATAAGGGACACACAAAGCAAGGATTTCTTAACTCGCTCTGATACCAATTTGATGCGTGCAAAACTAGAGTAAATAGACAAATTGGAGAATACCAGGATAAGACTTAAACCAAACTCAATTCAAATGTAGCTTGCAAACATCCAAACAAACTTCGAAGAAACAAAAGCCAAATTGAATGGAACAAAAAAAAAAAAAAAAAAAAAAAAAAAAAAAATATATATATATATATATAACGCTATCCTCAGTAAAACCGTCTAGCGATCTCCTCACATGCAATGAGAGTAGGAATATATAATAAAATTGTGCTTAGGCTTGCAAACCGAGGGTCCACCACTGCAAAAGAGTCGAACATCCTACCAAACTCCTCCGGCAAATGTCTCCGAATTTCAGCCAACATACACTTCCAAAGCTCAAGAAGAAGGATACAGATGGAGTGGAACTTGCGTAGAGAAGAAGAGATTAGAAGCCAAGACGAAATAGAGAGGAGGAAGGGGGATGGAACAAGCTCTCAAGCTTTTCCAAGAGAAGAAACCCTCAGGTTTTTGTAGAGACCTTGCTCACAATATTCAACAACCTTTTCCATCTCAAAACAACTTATTTTTATAAGCAAAAGAAGGTAGACAAATAGCCATAACACCTCCAACCAAATCCAATTAGAATTAGGGGTAAAGAAAGGCCAAAAGTCACCAAATAGAAGACCAAACAGTAGCAGGAATTCTGCACAGAAAACAGAGAGGAAGCAACCGAAATCCCCCCAAAATAGCCACGGGAAATCAGCCAGCAATTGACCCGAAAAGCTAGCACAGGAGGCAAAGAACCAGGGCACGGGAAACCAACTAGGAAGGGACCCGAAGAGTCAGCACAGGAGACAAAGGGGCAAGGCATGAGAAACCAACCAGCAAGGGGAAACTGAGAAGACAAAGGGAGGAGAAGAGGCACAAGTCCACTCCATAATGAATCCTTGAAATAATAGCATACATTTTTGAATTAATGAGCTAGGAAGTGCATTTAATCCCCAATCATTGAGCTAAACTTCAGCTCAAACATTTATGAGCTAGCACCAAGTAGAATCCAGCATTTTTTTAGCTCAACACCAAGCAACCAAGTCCCACCCGAGAGCAACCACCACACCAAACTGAAATCAGCAAGCAGCCCAAGGACGAAGTGGTCCCAAAAGCAAGCAAATCCAAGGCTTGTCATGCCTAGCACATTCCTACCATGATCATTAGAAGCCCAACCATCATAGGATAACATAAACAAAAATAAAACACAACTAATATTGTTCAAAATGCAATAAAACATAAATAAACCAAAATTATTGAATGCATCACATAATAATTGTTCATGTGAATCATTGGAGTGTGCTCGTGATATTATGTTATAAATTCATTATTAATCGCATTCGATCCAGCTGTGTATGTGTTGTAGATTGGGTGCAACTACCTGGAGTTAAATTTTTTTGTGTATTTTTAGAGAGAACAAAATTTATCTATATATAGACCGTAATTCACTCGGATGGGCTCCACATGCATCATTTTTCTAGATATAAATCAGCGCCCTTTCAATTCAGTTTTATTACATGTTTGTTTCATCAACCAGGCTTTAGGGAGTTTTTGAGTGTTTGGGAAAATTCTTTTAGTGGCAGGGAGGTTCATGCCCACAAGTAAGCTTTTAAGTTCATCACAAATTTCATGTAGGTGCTTATAAGTTCAATGTTCTCATTTTTGTAATTTTATTCTTATTTTAGTATTTTTGTGCTTTCAGATTAGTTCAACTCTTTTTAATTTTTAATTAATCTTTAGAAATTCTTTTTATATTATCCTGTTTGGATTCCCCATTAATTTAAATTTCGCTAGCCTCTCGGCGACGTACCAGCATAAGAGGTGTCTTTAGGAGTGTTGAGTCTGCCCATAATGTCAAGAAAGATGTGCATGATCAATGTTAAAAATATACTACATTTAGAGGCTCCTATTTCACAATTCCAAGAAAGAGAAAGAGAGGGAGAGGGAGAGGGAGAGTGAGAAGAGAGAGAAGGGAGGTGGCTAGTATGGTCGAGCTAGGGCACGACCAACGACGTTAGTGATGGTAGATGCTTCGGTAGCGAGGATGTTGGTGGTATGAGGGAGAGTTGCGGTTCGCCACTATGGCATATGCGCTAAGCTTGGCAGCTGGTTAGGTAGGGTTGGAGTAGGTGGGATGAAGGGAGGGGGAAATTGCGCTTACTGATAGGAGATGGAAAGTGTGAGAGTAAGAAAGCAAGAGAGTAAGGAAAAAAAAGGGTTGCAGTAGCGTGCACAAACAACACTTTTTTTTCCATCAACAAACTGATAGGAAACACTTGATGATTTCAAGTAAATCCTATCAATAGAGAAGAAAAATAGAAAAACGCTCCACAATTCTCATGGAAAATCAACAAAATAGTAATTTTTATTGAAGAAATCAAACTAACAGAAGAAATAAAGTAAGATACAATTGATCCTCTATTCGAGAGGGTGATCTATCTCTCCCAAATCTCTAGACACCACTAGCACAAAAAAAAAAAAAAAAACTAAACTTAAGAGATCTCAAATTTCAGCCCAAATTCAAGATGAAACCCTAACCCTTACAAGAGAAACTATTTAAAACAAAGAAAATTACAAAATCCCTAAACATCCCCTAATTCAAATTTTCCCTCATAAAGCAATATTTAATTGAGTTTTTTCCTCCCAAAGCAATATTTAATTGAGTCCCTCCTAAAGCAATATTTAATTGAGTTGTTACCTCCCAAAGCAATTTTTATTTGAGTCCCTTGATTCAAATTGGACCAGTCTAACAATACTTCCCTCCCAAAGATCCACCTTGTCCTCAAGGTAGAAAGATGGGACACTGTTGATAGCTTTCTTCAGCTTCTCTGTTAGTAGCCATGCTATTGTCCACTAGAACCAAGCTAAAGCTTTCCCTTTCAAACATAGAGCAGATGTCGTCTATATCTCCTCCTCCGTCACCCCATTCACCATGAGATACATCTCCACCTGGTGGCACACCCACCCAAAAGTATCCCCTCCCTTTTAAATACTGGCATTCCCAACTTCCTCGCCCTAGGATCACTACCACCCCAATAACTTCTTCCTCCTCCAGTGTAACAATTGTTGTGATCCCTCCATATTTCCCCAATGGGTGGGAATTCCACCTTCCTTCGGTCGTCCACTTCCCTTACCCAAAAGACCTCCCATAGGGGTTGGCCACCCCACTACCTTCACCATGAAATGACCTTTCTGCTGTCCCCACATCTGATAACCCTATTCCACCCCTTATCGGAGCCCTCGGAGGCGGCTCTTGATGAATACCCTCGTCAAACTCCTCTTGTCTGATCTCCTTTCCCTTCGATTTGGCCATGGGAATCTCGGTCAAATCTTGGTTAGGGTTAGCCATCGGAACCACTCTTGAGGTTTTTGTTTCCATCTCCAAGAGCTTTCTTAACATCTCCTCCACCCTTCTAAATTGATTTTCCATTAATAAAAATCTGTCTTTCATGGTAGAGAACTTCTCCAAACCGATTTTGAATTGCTCCATCTTGCCTTCCAACACCACCATCTTCTTTACTTCCATTAATTAGATCTAGGCTCCAATTGCAAAAACAACGAAAATATCTTTTTTTTTTTGCTCAAGAAAGCGCTATGATACTAATTTGATAGGAAATACTCGATGATTTCAAGTAAATCCTATCAATAGAGTTGAAAAACAACAAAATGCTCCGCAAATCCCATGGAAAATCAACAAAACAGTAATTTTTATTGAAGAAATCAAACTAATGGAAGAAATAAAGCAAGATACAATTGATCATCTATTCGAGAGTAGGATCTATCTCTCCCAAATCCCTAGGCGGCGCTAGAGCTCAAGAAAAAAACTAAACCTAAGAGATCTCAAATTTCAGCCCAAGTTCATGATGAAATGCTAACCCTTATAAGAGAAACTATTTAAAGCAAAGAAGATTACAAAATCTCTAAACAGTCCATAATTCAAATTTTCCCTTTCAAAGTAATATTTAATTGAGTTGTTCCCTCTCAAAGTAATATTTAATTGAGTCCCCTAATTCAAATTGGACTGGTCTAACACAATCATCTTATGCTTAAATGATCGAGTTTCTTTACAGTGCTGAACGTAGGCCTTAATATCAGCCATTTTTTTAAGTGCTTTAATTTATGCCTTAATATAGAAATATTTGTCTAAATTTCTTTTTGTGCCATTGACTTATTTTATCAATTTACTTTTTTCTGCATTATCTCTTGTAAATTTGATGCATAATTATTTGATTAATTATATTTAAGTTAAATTTATTAAGCAAGCTTGATATTTGGTTAGTTCTGCAGTGCTTTCAAAATCTAAGAACTCAATTATACCATATTTGCTTAGGCTTGGGTTTTTTACTCCACTTGTTTCACTCATTTAACATTTTCACCTCTGCATATCTATAGATTGAGTTTTCGGAGCCAGGAATCTGTCATGGTTTGGTGCTTTGGATTGACTGGGTGCTAGATGTAGATAATTCCATTATTATATCTACTGGACCAGGTTTGCAACAATTTCATCAGAAGCCTCAAATTTTAGTTTGTTTTTTTTTACTTTCATATCTTTTGTGCTTCGTTCACAGTTAACAGATACTGGAAGCAAGGAGTGAAGCTTCTCAGCACACCATTAAAAGTTGACGTTGGATCTTCTGTAGAGATTGAGGCATCCTTTGATGCTGCTAGTGGTGAACTGACTTTAGAATCCTTAATTCCTCCGTGATATGTAGTAAGTTTGATTCCTTGAGCTTTGATTGGATTTAATAACTTGAAGTTGGATTGAAGAACTGTTATATGAAAAATAATTTAACATCAAAAACTTCCTTGCTGCAAGAAATTGTATAACGGACACGATCACTTCGTTAGCCGCACCTACCCAGAGGAAGGAGAAATTATTCTATGTGCATTCCGGACATAGAGCTAGGTTCGGACACCAATAAAGAACTGCACAGCAAAATTCCACATGTCACAACTAAATATTTCTCCCACGCTTGGAAACAAACTAACAAGATATATGATTAAAAAAATAATTTACTCACATGACTTCAAATTTATTTCAATGACTTCTCAATATTTATATATACTAGTTAAAATGTACATGTATATCATGGATGTGAATAAAATAGAAAAGAAATGATAATATAAAATTTCAAATTTATAAATAGGCATAGAAGCTAGTTTATGTGTAAGATAAGGGGTCCTACTCAATTAATTTTTTTTAATATTAATATAGTATCCATTAGAAGATTAAATTAGTCATTATCTATAAGAATATCAATTTATCATGTAAGCAACAATGAATAAGTACAATGAGAAAATGTAAATAGTTAGTAACAACTTATTCTAAATACTGGGAATGAGGAGATTTCACGACATTGTTTAGCTAGGAGAAAATTTATATTTATTTAATATTCTCAAATGGGTAATGAATATATGCATAGGGCATAGGCCCACTCTCAAACTAACAGTCAAATATTTGCATTATTCTCTTCAATAATATTTTAGCACTATATATCACCAACTCTAAAATATAAATTCTTTTTGAGTAATACAACGAAAATACCTTGAATTTCGTCCATGTTAGAAGTGTCATATAAAACGTACGTTGAAACAATTGGATATAGAACTAATCAATATATTGAAATTTTTATACTTGAAATTCATGAAATTTGTTTGAAAGAACCCTAGCTATAATAGCTAAATATCAAAATTTATAAAAGTTCTAAAAAGCTCAGCTGCAACAATATCTTAACTCTCCATAGTTATTTATGTTTTGAAATTTAACAGCCAACAAACACAGTTATTAATTCAAATATCTGCTAATTAAATTCCAATGAATGCTTAACAGGAAATTATCCAATTGCATAGTAACAAAGATGAGAAGATTAATAAAAACAGATAATAATTATTATAACAATACTAATAAATTTTAAAAATTATACGGCTTGATCTATTGGTTAGGAGTTTAGGCTACCAACTAAGAGTTCTTAGGCTTTAGTATTGTGTATGTGACGTGTGGGTGAGTTTGCCTTAATTGGCCAAAATATCTCAACAACAAAAAAAATCTATAAAATTTGATAATCAAAGAGAAATATGAAGTTGAGTTATATTTCTTTGATTGAAATTTCATCAGTCGATGGTCGGTGATTGGGGGTGAGAAAGTGGGCGCAGTAAGGAGAGAAAGAAGAGAGGAAAGAAAGAGAAAGTAGAGATTTCTCTTGCCACCATGCTCATACTTGACCACCTCCTGATCACCGACCATCGTCGATCTTTTGCTCAACCACCTACTAATGCTGGACTTATACTTGGCCACCAACTAACGTCGAACTTCTTCCTGCCAACCGACTGGCACCGGACATACACTCGGCTTCCGACACCGAACTTCTTCTCAGCCACCAACTGAAGTCGGACTTTCACCAGACAATCGACTGATGATGGACTTCTACCTAGCCACAAACGGACACTAGACTTCTGTCAGTCCACCGACTAACAATGGACTTCCACCCAGCAACCGATTATGGTCCTTTTGACCTCTGTTGCCAGACTGTAGCTCTTTGCTATTTTTAATAAACATACTTCCATTCTGACTTAATAGTTTAATAAGTAATTGCTGGTATTATTAAAATTAGACGGATAAACAAATTCTAGGAATTTTTCATATCCCTTCTTATTTCCTCTGCATGATAATTTCTTGTATGAACTTGAAATCTAAATCAAATTGGAGTTGAGATGGTTGAAATTAAAACACTTTCATTCTACTATATTTTTTTAATATTATGAGTATTTTCTATAATTTGATAAATGAGGTTCATTATTTTTTATAAATTAGGCTATTTATTCCTATTAGAAATACTATGTTTGCTTTGTAAGTTATTCCTCCCTATATAAGAGAGTGAGTTACTATTCTCTTGTATTTAGAAGATAATCTTTACAACTGAGAATCTTAAAGATTTGTCAAACTTCAACCCTGAGAGAAAGACCCATTTTCTAGAGAGAGAAAGTTCAAGAAATTTGAATTTCTGTTGCGTTGGTGGCAACGTCGGAGGTGATGATGGACCAGTCGGCGGCCATTTCAGGTGGCCGGGTGTCGACAACCCTGAATAATGATAGATCACTATTGATTCATAAAGCTTTTAATTCAGAGATGGGAACCAATCCAAGACCTTTCAACGATCCGTTGATGATCAGAGAAAACTGCGCAGAATGTCCTAAAAATCCTTCACCAGATGTCGGTAAGGGGAAACAAATTGTTTGGGATTCAAATGTGGAAACTCCTTCGTCAAATTTAAATGCTAATTCAATTGATTTTGAATCTTCATCTTCTGGTATGAAGATCTTTGTAAACCGATTTGAAAATAATGGGAATTTAGCTAAGGGAGACCATTTAGTCCAGAGGAGGGGAGGGAGCACTTCAGATGTTCGGGAGATTGTTCAAACAAAGAATGAAGGGCTGAAATCAGCTCCTGTTAAGAACGTTCTGAATCCTTGGATTAAATGTTCTCATATCACGGTGGATATATCAATGGGAGATTCTTCTTCTTAGATGATGGCAAGGCTGTCAAATTATTTCAACCAAAGATGATAGAGAATTCTGAGAAGCTTCAAAAATCCATTATGGTTAAAGTTTTTGGTAGAACAATTTTAGTACAAACTATAGCTGCGGAATTGAGACTTCAATGGTCTCAATTCGAGAAGTTCCACCTAACAATCCTTGGCTCAGGGTGGATGTTGTGCTCCTTTTTTTCACAAGAGTCTATGGAGAAAGTTATTTCAGGAGGACCGTGGTTCGTAAATGGTCATATTATTGGGCTAGACAAGTGGAGTCCTAAATTTTCAACAACTTCCCTTAAGTGTTTAACATCTCCAGCGTGGGTAAGATTGCCTAATCTTCCACTATTTTGTTGGGATTAAATTAATGTTGCAAGGATTGCTTCATTAATAGGCTCTCCTTTGCTAATTGATGGTGATATGTTCCAATGGGGAAGGAGGGAATTTGCAAGAGTATTTGTTCGGTTGGAGCTTGATAAAATAATTGCTTATGGGTGTTTGGGTGGATGGACTTGAAGGTCGGTTCTTTCAAAAGGTTGACTATGAAAAGATCTCAACATTTTGTTATAAGTGTGAAAAAATTGGTCATCTAAGTAATATGTGTAATGAGAAAGAAAACTCAAACAATGTCTGTTCTGGCCTAGTATCTAAAGAAGGAAAGGTAGGATTAGTAAATGCTCCTAGGGAAGAATCAAGTTATGGACCTTGGGTCCATGTCAATTACAAAAGAAATAGAAGGTTGAAGGCTACTTATTAGAAGAAGGTTGTAGAGAATAAAGAGGTTAGCAAATCTCTGGAAGATCAATTACCTGCACCTGTATCAGGTGTACGAATGTTTGAAGACGGTATGGAAGATGCTACATTAAAGAATAATGTAATAGAAGTTGGTGAAGATTCTTCTATTGTAGAGACAGTAGCTGTAAAGGTTTCTACCTCTATTCCTGAGGTATCTATTATTTAAGAGAATATGTTTAATCTGTTGGAGTAAGTAGATGAAGAAGACAATTCTATCAGAAAATATGCAGTGAGTATATAGAATGAACCGGAGCTGGAAGATGGAGAAATCTGCAAAACTGATGTTATCACCAAGGATGAAAAGGTGATTCCTGTGATCAAGGAATGCAATAGTGATGGCATTCCAAAAGAATTTGATAGTTCGGGCTTGGGAAAATCTATTCCTGGATCTCAAAAACCAAACCTACTGAAAGAGCTTAAACACTTGGGGCCTTTGAGCAATTCTTCCATATCAAAAAAATTTGATGTAAATATTAAAGGTAAAAGTGGGGGTCCTTCCCCCCCTTTATCCAAATGACTTCTTTAGCTTTCTGGAATTGTAGGGGGGCTAATAAGAGGAAAGCCTCCCTATACTTAAAAGAATTTGTGAAAGATTGGGATGTATTTTTTGTTGGGGTGGTTGAAACCAAGATCTCTTCTTTTGAGAGATATGAAGTTAACAAGTTGTTCAGTGATGAATGGGATTATTTCCTATATCCCTTAGATGGTTCTTCTAGAGGAATTATTGTATTATGGAGAGCTAATATGGCAAAATTTTCTTTACTAGATGCTCACCTCAATGTGTAATTAAGGAGTTTAGTATTTTTAATAAAGGAAAGTGGAGTGTGTCTACAGTTTATGGCAACAAGAATCCACATATGAGGAGGAGGTTGTGGGAAACATTAGAGGTATACTGTGACAAAGAGATCCCATTGGTTGTGGGAGGGGATTTCAATTGTGTACTTTCACAAGAAGAGAAGAGGGGTGGAAAGAAGTTCTCATTTTCTCAAGGCGCGCAAGAAATGTCTGCCTTTATGTCTAGAAATGACCTACATGATGTTGGGATGGTGGGATCAAAGTTTACCTAGTGCAACAACAAAGTGGGAATGCTCGTATCCTTGAAAAGTTAGATAGGTGTCTTTTAAACACTAAGGCATTGAATGAAGTTCAAACTGCTGTGATAAGACATTTGGCTAGGATTGCTTCCGACCATTGTCCCTTAATTTTCAAAATTTCCAATGATAAATTCCACCAAAACAGATTTCTTAAGTATTAAGATGTTTGGGCTTCTTTCTCAGCATCAAAAGCTATCGTTCTAAAGGCTTGGAACAAACCTATTAATGGGGATGCAATGAATGTCATGAATATTAAGTGTAAAAGGACTATGAGAGCTCTTCACTATTGGAGCAAAGAAAAACTGAAGAATTTTATGGAAGTCAAAGATGTATTAAAGAAGGAGATTGTAAATATGCAGCTGGAAGAATCCTTTTAGCATGGTCTTACCAAGGAAAAGCTGTTACTGTTGAGAGCTAAAATTCATGAATTCAATGTAAATTTGGCTTGTTTAAGCACATGTTGGAGACAAAGATCAAAGTTGAAGTGGATTCAGGAGAATGATATGAATTCTAAATTTTTCAATTCTTTTGCTAATGGAAGAAGATTGGGAAACTCTATTCATCAATTGAAGAATGAAGATGGAATTTTGGTAGAAGAGCAAGCTGAAATTGAAGAAATCCTGATGAATTTCTTTAGCAATAAATGGAAGAGGAGATGCCGTAACTTGAATGGTTGGCCTCCTGTATTGAAGACTCTTTCTGGACCAGATTGCAAACTATTGGAAGATGAGTTTTCTTATTCGGAACTAGATTCTGTTATGAAAGACAGTGGGACAAACATCTCCTCCGGTCTAGATGGTATTACATACTCATTTTTCAAAAACTATTGGTATATAATAGGGAATGATGTTTGGCGGGTTGTACAACAATTCTTTGTAACAGGGCAGCTCTGTTCTAAATGGAAAGAGTTAGTGGTGGTTCTCAAAACCAAGTTGCTAAATCCAATTTCTCCCTCAGGTTTTCATCCTATCAACATTTGTGGCACTCTGTATAAGATTATTGCCAAATTGCTATTAAATAAGCTATTGAAGGTTGTTGGTGGACTTATTTTTGAGGTGCAAACAACTTTTTTAAGAGGTATATCACTATCTAATCATATTATTTTAGCTCATGAACTTTTTAATAAGCTCAAATTTTCTAAGTCTAAGAAAGGATGGTTGGCTATCAAACTTGATATGAAACAAGCCTATGATAGTATGGCTTGGGATACCTTGAGATTGGTATTGAATAACATGGGATTTCCATTCAGATTTTCTAATCTAATTATGGAATGTGTGGAGTTTCCATAATTTTTTATCATAATTAATGGTAAAATTTTGAAGGGGATTAAAGCAAATAGTGGGTTTAGATAGGGTTGTCCTCTTTCTCCCTATTTGTTTATTCTTTTCTCTCAAATCTTGACTAATGATTTATGGCATAGAGGAAGGAATTTGGGGATAAAAATTTCTGCAAATGCCCCTAGAGTATCTTATCTTTTGTATGCAGATGATATCCTATTGTTCTCCCAAGCTAGAATGAGCTGTATGAGGAGACTAAGAAGAATTGTTTCAACTTTTTGTAGCTGAACTGGGCAATCCATTAATGAACATAAATCTGTAATATTGCTTGGGAAGTTTGTTAAAAGGAAGAGGAAGAAAGCTATATCAAAGCTATGGGGCTTCAAAATTGTGAATGAAGTGACTTATCTTGGCATTAAGTTGGCATTGAGGAGATTGGTTGCTTCAGACTTCAATTATATCCTTGAGAAGGCTGCTTCTAAACTTAATGTTTGGGGCAATCAGATGATTTCTTTAGCCGGACGAATTGTTCTAGTTAAATCGGTTTTGTCTTCATTATCGATTTTTGTGGCTACTCACTCATTGGTTCCAATGAGTATTCTTAAAGAATTGGATAAAACTGCTTTGAGTTTTATTTGGGATAGACAAGGAAGACTTCATGGCTTACACTATATGTCTTAGGAAAACATATGCAAAACCTGGAAGGATGGAGGACAAGGCATACATTTGCTGGTGCCTATAACAGGACCCCTTAGAGCTAAATTCGCCTGGAATTTCTTAACGGAAGAATATTATTTGCTTAACAAGGCTTTGTTGGCAAAGTACAACAACAACATCAAGCCTTTATCCCACTACTTGGGGTCGGCTACATGAATCCTTTTTCTCCATTGTCCTATTAAAAGTCAAATTCTCGTTTAAATCTAATAAAGAAAGGTCATTCCTAATATTTTCTAACCAAGTCTTTTCATGTATACCCCTACCTTTCTTAACATAAGTCAAATCTAATACCTCTACTCTCCTAACCGAGTCATCGGAAGGCCGCCGTTTTATGTGACCAAACCATCTAAGGCGACTCTCTCTAATCTTATCTTCTACTGGAGCTACTCCAACCTTTTCACGTATATGCTCATTTCGTATCCTATCTCTAAGGCTTTGTTGGCAAAGTATGGTACTAAATTTTGGGAAGATACTAGCAAAGGCAATAAGTCTACTACTTGGAAGATCATTGCTAATGGAGCTCACTCTCTTCTTCCAATCACTAAGTGGAAGATTGCATCAGGTAAATCTATAAGCATTCTTAAAGATGTGTGGATTCTAGATAGATGTCTAGAGAGATGGCCTATTTTTATTGCAGTAGGGAATTTTGATTTTCCGTCTTTGGAGAGCTTTATAGTAGATGGTATTTGGAAGAAGGATCTTCTAAATATAATCTTTGGGGAGACTCTTGTGGAACTTATTATTTAAATTGATATTTTTCCTAATCAAAACAAGGATAGCTTGGAATTGAGACATAAAATCTCGGGTAAGAGCATAGCAGCTTTGGCTTCTCTTTCTTATGATGTGGAAAACATGTCAGTGGAGTATGGGAACTGGCTGAAAAAACTTCAACTTAATCCTAGAGTTGAATGTTTTTGGTGGCGGCTATTCATTGATGCAACCCTACAAATGGATTTCTGATGTATCGAAGATTACTGGGACATTGTTTATGTCCTAGATGCTGTAATGAACCAGAAAATTCTGAGCATTGTTATGGTTCACTACTTAAAGCTGCATCAAGTTATAGACGTTCTTAAGGAGTGGGGATTCTCGGTTCCTATCTTCTCCTCTTCTAGTGACTGTAAATTTTAATTGGGACGATTAGCTGTGGACAATAAACTCATTGCAAATTTATATTGCTCTCTAGTATATTTTACATGGAAAAGTAGAAATTTGATTAAACATGGAAAGCAAGAGTTGAGTTTGAACTATATAGCATCCAATGTTATTAGTTATGCAGCAATTTCTAGTAATAATCTGTTCATGGATCACTGGGGGGCTAACCAGCCGGCGAGGCTGTTTTCTCATTGGCACCCCCCTCCCTCGGAATGGATTAAGGTTAATCTTGATGCTTCTTTAACAAGATCTAATAATGGTGGGATTGGTGGAGTTTTTAGAGATTCAAAGGGTAGATTCTTACTTGCCTTTGTAATCAATTGCACTCATTGGGATAGTGGTTTGTTGGAGCTAATTGCTTTTCATTCATTGAGGAAATTCATCTTTGAATGGATGTTGGATGCAAAGGGGATTATTATTGAAGGGGATAATATCAACATCATCAAGCATCTGCAAAAATATGTGGATACAGGGAGCCGGATTGTACATAATGAAGAACTTGAAGATCTCTCATTCTTCGATGGTTTCGGTAACATTCTTTTCCATTTTATTAATAGGAATTGTAATAAGTTAGCCCATTTTTGTGCTAACTTTGCATTAAATGATGATTTTCTTTGGGAAGATCTTAGTAGCAATAAGGTTCCTCCATTATTTTTCAAATTACTAAAGGAGGAATGTGATAGCTTCTCTATCACTTAGTAGTTTGTAATAGCTTTTCTTTTTCATTAATGCATTTAGCATTTCTTTAAAAAAAAGAGATTCTTAAAGATTTAGAAAGAAAGTAATTTGAAAAAAAAATTCAAGAGAGGCAGAAAATGTGCCTAAAATCAAAAGATGTGCAAATACGCCAAAAATAAAAAGATGCATTAAGTGTATCAAAAATAAAAGAGGCACAATATGCGCCAAAAGCTGAAAAGAGGAAAAAAATGAGCCCAACTTAAATTTGCTTCTCTTTCTTGTAAATCTTTAAATCATTAAAATTCCTATGTTTTAGAATCTGGTTTATACTTGATCTAGGAAAATCTTGGTTCTTTATTATCACTTTTACAATAATATTCTAGTTGATATATTTCATGCTAGCAGCGTGAAAATTTTAAGTTTCCTTCATCAGCCTTTTTCGTGATGTTTTCCATCTGTCCTTCACCTCATATCAATCATCATCGGCTTCTCGCTCGACTACTAGCAGCATAACCTCGAACTATCTCCTTAAGCTCTCCACCAGACCATTGATCTACATTTAACTTCAACCCAATCGTCAATCATTGCTAGACTTCCTCTCAAACATCATAACAAATTTTGCCTATCTACTGACAATCTCTATCCTCCTCCCGAGTACAAATACCAGAAGATTTTCTCAAATCACCCTCACTTGTAAGAGTCTATTGACCTTATTCTATCAAAATTATTTATCAAGAGGATAAATTCTCATCATTACTTCTTCTACATAAAAGAAGAGAACTTAAGTTTGATAGGGAATTCCACCTATCTCAGATAGTGGAAAGCCTTTGAAGTAAGAAGGAAATTGAGGAAGAAAGAAAGGAAGCTGAAAATTTCTAACTTTTATACAAGAGAGGGGCACTGAATTTGAGTAGGGGATGCCACCTACCAAAAACAATGGAAAGCATTGACTATAAGCCCTCTATTTAAGGATTTCTAACACTCTTATTAGATATGTTTTGCTACATAGTCTTCTTGAGAGGAAGCTTAAGGGAGAGAAGAAGGAGAGCTTGGTGAGAGAAGAGAGGGAGATTTTGTGAGGGAAAAGTTGTGAGGGGATTCACAAGGTTGCTCCAAGCAAGGATCTTGCATAGTTCCCACAAGCGTCTTCTTGGAATCTTTATGGCTTCGGAGAAGAAGTTCTTCAACAAATATCGTGATTTTTTTACCATCACCTAGAGGGTGAAAATAGAGTTGTGGTTCTCTGACCATCACTAGGAGGGTGAAAATAGTGTTGAGGTTCTCTGCTGCATGAGGGAGGTGAAACAGCGTATGTACAGGCTACTCTGCCTTGTTGTGGGAGCAAAAGGAGAGTCACTTCTATTTAGTGTAATACTTGGTGAGGGAGTCTCCAAGGAGTGGTCGTAGGTTAATTGACGAACCACTATAAATTTTGGTGTGTTCTTTCCTTTTATTATTTTCGAATTTATTTTTCTTCCAATTAATTGCTTGGTTGAAAACATTGATTTATCTTTTTATTGTGAATTTAATTCATTTCTGCATCAAGTTATAAAAAGATTTACTTTTGATAAAGATGTTTTTAAATAACCAATTCACCCCCTCTTGGTTAGCCTCAGGATTAGTTCTTGAGGGTTTAACACTCCTCATGAACTTTCATTTCTTACCAATGTCACCACTAACTATGGTCCTGATCACCATACAATGATCTTTCTGACCAATGTTGCCTATTGATTATGATCCTTCTGACCTCTATCGCCAGACTGTGGTCATCATGACATCCATCACTAGATAATGGTCTTTCTGACCACCATCGTCTGTCAACTACGTTTTTTCTAACCTCTATCATTAGAATATGATCCTTTTGATCTCCATTGCTAAAATACAATATTTTTGACCTCAATCACCTTTTAACTATGATCCTTCTAACCTATATTGCAAAAAAAATGGTCATTCTGTCCTTTGTCACCAGACTATGAACTTTTTAACCTCTGTCGCCTGCCGACTATGGTCCTTCTGACCATCGTCACCCGAAGACATTTTTCTAACCTCCGTCGCCAACCGTCTATGGTCCTGCCGACTAAACAAACATATCAGTTCCGATTCGTCTAATTTCCACCATGTAATGGACTCTTTTTGATGTATATTTCCTACATCAAGCCAAGGATTTCCCTCCAATATAGGGCAACATTTGTAATCAACTATAAATACTAGTGGATTCATTCAAAGTAGGCTAGGCCTAATGGTTTTTCCCCTTTTCAAGGTTTTCCACATAAAATTCTTAGTGTCTCCAATAAATATTGCATCCTCACTTTTAATCTAAATGTGTGTTGGATCTTTGTATAAAGCTATGATGTTAAACTTTATATTTCTCTACCACCACAAATATTCGAAGACCAATAAAGTTAATGTTTATATTTAGAATAACATTTGAATAAAAAAGTAAAAAATTAATAGTAAGTTATGGTCATTTAATTAGAGAAACTTATTTTAAATTCAAATATCAACACTCTATTAAAAAAAAAAGCATGTTTTTTTACTATTTAATGCCACTCAAGCACATCCAAACATATTCTGAAGATGAAGTAGAATGATCTCACATAAGTTTTCATAATTTGATTTGTATATGGGTGGTCGAACAATAGTTGTTACAGTGAAATGTTACTATGGCAACATGCAATTTTAATATTTATTATAATTATATTTTTGCAAATAAAATTTTTATGCCTTTGAAGAACTATTACAAGGAAATAAGATGGTGCACTTTGATATGTGAGTTTCATTAAAGCAGATATTCTATAAAAGTAGATATTCAAAAATTTGAGCATGTAAGTGACCCATCTGAATCATAGGAAATTAACAAAGAATGGTTTAAACCATGATGAATAGTTGAAGCATTGGAATAATGAAAAACATTACAGCCTTTGTTGAATTAATTGAAGATTAATATACGTACTCATTTATTATATTTCTAATCCTTATAAACTATGATCTCACCTATTAACATGGGTCACCAGTTATTGTATAGAGAAGATGCTTGTAATATTATAACATAAGTATAAGAGATTAAAACCAGAATAATAAAAAATTTACCTTCATAAAATAAGGAAGACTAATAGAAATATTTACAAATGATGAGCTTTCTGACCAAAATCTGTACACAACTATAGATGCTACCATCATTGCAAAATAATGATCTATCCAAATTCTATGCTTTCAATCAAAACACATGCATTTATTATTTATCATGACATCTATTTATCAGCTTATCCTTGTTGCTAAATTGAAAGGCCAAATAAAATTTGCAAAAAATATAAGAGAAGTGATTGTGTAACAAATGAGGAAATAACTCTAGCAAATGGGCGTGCTTTTTTCATCACAAACTTTTGTGAAAAGTTTGAAAAACAAAATAAAAAAATTGGATTTAGTCAGTTTTGCTTGAGAAGAAGGGGTTCATGAAATAGGTGATTCATAGAAAGGATAAAGAAGTAGATGGGGCAATGTGGAGAGATATTTCACATTCTAGCATTTCAAATTTAGAGAGAAAAAAGTAATATTCATTATTTTAATGAAGTTTTACTTGCAATATAGCCATTTCATCTTTAGCGAAGGTGTCTCGCCTACAAGGGAGAGGTTTTTGTGAAAGTTCGACAAGGATGTTAAGCCTAAGTGAACTTTTCTCTATGCACACCAAAAGGGGGGTGAATTGGTGAATTTAAATAAAGTAATTGCTTACTTCATAAAACAAATATGGTATTTTTAGATTTTTCAGCATTTGGAAAAGAAGTAACAATATACTTAATGTGGAGGCAAACAAATTTACCAAAACATCAACACAATGATGATGATATTATAATTAATAGAATAAAGAATTAATCATAATTTTCACCACATAGTTATCACATAATTAAAATTCAAAAGAGTAACACCAGAGATTTATAGTGGTTCAGTTAAAGAATGACCTACGTCCACTCCTTAGAGTCCTCCTCTCTGAGTATTGCACTATTACTATAGTGTCTCTCCTAATCCCCCCACAATAAGACGCAGAAGCCCATACACAAATCACTTCTACCGACCCCAATGCAGCAGAGAGCCGGAAGCTTTGTCACCCTCCTGGTGATGGCAACAAGCCTTCAATCTTTTTTCTCCCTCTTGGAGAAGACAGAGAACCTCAAACTCTTTTATCATCCTCCTTGTGATGGCATAAAATCATGAACTCCTTTCTTACCCTCTTGGTGATGGAAGAGTATCACACCCTTGTGATGAAGAAATTTCTTGCTAGAGCCACCCAAGAAACGACCTAGAAAACACTTGGCAAAACATGGCAAGAAACTTACTTGGAGCAACCATGCGAACCCCTCACACTAATTCTCCCTCACAAACAAGCTCGCCTTTCTTCTTCTCTAAGCTCTCCTAGTTCTTCTTCTTAAAGCTCCCTTTCAAGAACACTCAACAACCAAAGACTGAAAATAAGTCCAATGAGAGAGAATAACTATAAGGCTTCATAAGAAGCCCTAAAATTCAATTATGTGACTCTGATCATATAGTATGGTCATGGATCATCCAGTAATATTAGTGCGAAGTACTGATGTTAGTGTTGTACAATGATCTAGCATTGTATGATCATTTCAAATAATTGAGTTGACCATCTAGTAAGATATTGAGCATCATCCAGTAATATTAGTTCAAACAACTTGGATTATCATCCTGTAAGATTGGCGATGATAAATTATTGTCCCACATAAGAATTGGGTCAAATAGTATGATTTGTCCCAATCATCCTATATGATCTGGCTTGATTAATAAATTTAAATCTTCCCCTAATCACAAGATTAATTTAGGCATGATTTATTTACTTTGTACAGTACGACACCTATTTGTAATATGATTAACATAAAATTTAAATTTTAAAATATTGCCTAAATTATGATTGGCGAATGAGTTCCTGATTTCAACTGATCGTCGTGCATGATCTTGATCGTATAGTACAATTAGTTCAAATTGCTTTAATTACTTAATTAACAATTTTTTATATTTTTTCATGAGTTGGCCATATAGTATGATATATATCATCCAGTATGATTAGTTCAAAAAATTTAAATTTCTGATCTTGTCCCTGTCTCACTCCCTTAAGTGTGTGTGCATGGTTACGAAGCTTAGTGTCCACTAATTACATTATTTGATTGAAGAAAAATAGAAATACATAAGAATTAAAAAATACAGACACATCACGACATACTTAACCCTAGTCTAGCCAATTTTGAGCTGAATAAACTTAGTCTATGGTGGACCTAAAATGTTAGTGCACAAAAAAAAAAAAAAAAAATATATATATATATATATATATATATATAATAATAATAATAGCAATTAATAGGAGATACCATATTAAGGAATTCAATAATATTTATTATTATCAAAATCATAAGACTTGGGTCCAGATTTGCATTATTTTGAAAATTTTGACAATGGAGGTTCACTTAGAGATGGAGCTACGCTATTTTTGCTAGGTTTCACACACCATAGGAGAGAAGCTATTAAGTTTGCCTCTCTATATGGAGGTTCAAATGGAGACATGGCGAGGGTGATTGATAATGAGTGTTGCATGCTAGAGTAGAGCGACTGTTTGGTTTGCCTCTCTTCACAGAGGTTTGCATGATGACGAAGTGAGGGTGATTATTATTGGGGTTTGTATGAGAAAGGAGTGGAGATGTTGAGTTTGTCTCTCTCACATTCATATATATATAGGAGGGAATAATTACGAAGGTTGAATGAGGAATTTAAATGGTTTCTTTTATTGTACAGTTAGAATTTTGCTTAGGTGAATTATATGGATGAGATTAAGTTTAGGAAAAATCACAAGTGGCTTATATATATTGTACAACCATGAATATTTGTATGGGAACCATTTTGCAAGTATCTTGTAGGTTATATTTGTATCAATGAACTCAAACATATCCAACATATACTCTACTAAGAATATCTATGATTGAGATTTTCAAGCCCATATAAAATAAAGAATTTTTTAGATGCCTGACACCAATGATGATCGGCAGCGCTTGGGATATTATAAGATGCCTCACTTTCCATGAGGACCATGAACATGAGGCTGAAAAGTTGCATCACCTGCAAAAACTAGTCAAATAACTCATCAAGGCTGGAAAACTCAAAGAGTTCATTCTTACCAACCTAGAGTAATGACCAGGAAAAGCCTTTGTAGAAGAAAGAGCCAACAAGGCAAGATCAACATGACCCATCCATATCACTAGAGTAGTGCCCACCATCATGGGTGCGAAATGTAAAGATGCTCCCACACATGCAATGAAGTCGGAAGCCAAAAAACTCCATTTATCATCATTCTTACAGTTTATTGATGATGAACTAGTAACCTTTAATGGTAGAGATGAACCGACCAGGGCAACCCACATAATGAAAGAAATTATAATCATAACCCTAATCACCAACTATCAAAGTTGTAGCATTATGATAGATACATGGAGATTAGTAAACAAAATCTTCAAAATTATTTTTGATAAGATGAATCATTTGACTCAACTGCTTCTTCTCTTGACTTGGAGAGAGATGCTTCCCCTTCTCCAAAATCATGAAAAATGCAAAGAAATTTCTTAGGGAGAAGACGAACCACCTTTCAACAACTAAAGAATCTCCTCACTTTATCACCTCTTCTTTAATTCCCTCGATCGGGAAAAATATTACTACTTTATCATAGGTCGGTGAAGTCGTCATCAATTTTGTACTCATCAGAGAAGAAGGAAGATAGAAAAGGCTCATCTACTACATAAGTTGCACCGTTGGAGGTACAAAGTAAATATACCCCATCATAAAGAAACTTTCATGGACAGTCATCAATTCAACAAGGTGATTATGACCTTATTTCTAGGCACACTCCATCCAAGTAGTAACTGATCATCCTCTTAAGGAAGTTCTCATTAATCTCATTCACTCAGGCCAGTTACTCAAATGTTTTATAGAACTTATTGAACTTTTAATCACCTATACACTAAGAATAATCATCAAACATCAAGCACTTAATGGTTTTCTCATAGAATACAATAAATAAGATTAAGATTCATAAATAGCATTGCAACGTTGCTATAAGTTATATATAGATGGTTTCCCAATATAGTAAGGAGTTGGTGTAGGCATAGTCGTTATTTATAAATGTTATACTATTCTTTATCTTTAAATTCAATGAAAATATAGTGTTTTAGTTTATGTTATACTGGACATGCTTAGGAAAATGAAACAAAAAATCATAAGTGTTGAATCAGCGTTGTAGTGCTCCAACTACCAATGTTGTGGCATTTGCAATGCCTCGATGCTAGATCAAGGAATCACAGTGCTGGAGCCTCGAGAAAAATGAAAAATAATTGAAGTACCACATCATTATAAATCCAAAGTCAATGTAGCAGTGCTTCATAGCTCTGCAACATCAAAAACCCATTCCACTTCACCTGAGTCTCAAGAATTTGAGTGCTAGAGTACTAAACATTATAATTAAAAGTTTGAGTAGGTTGTTAGACCTAACAGAACTATCATAAGGCTAACCAAGAGGAGGGGTAAATTGATAATTTAAAAACTTCTCTTGGATTTTAGAAAAATCGTTATAAGATTTAGCATAATGATAGATTTTAACAAAAAAAATTTCAACAACAGTAACTACAAGTGTGGAAAATAAAAAATTTAATAAAAAGTAAAGAATAGAAGAACACCAACTTTTATAGTGGTTTGGTCCAACTAGACCTACGTCTACTTCCTTAAGACTCCTCTAGGTATTAGATTAAATCAAAAGTGACTATCCTTTTGCTCCCACAGCAAGACGGAGAAGCACTTATAAAACCTCTCTTCCACTCACCCGGTGCGGCAGAGTACCAACGTCCTTTCTCACCCTCTTGGTGATGGCAGAGTACTAACATCCTTTCTCACCCTCCTGGTGATGGGAGAGTACCAATGTCCTTTCTCACCCTACTAGTGATGGCAGAGTACTAACATCCTTTCTCACCCTACTAGTGATGGCAGAGAATTGTGATCTTTTTTGAAAATCTTCTTTAAAGATCCTTTAATGAAGTAGGGAGAAAACTTGAAGAATAAATAAGAGATCATTACCTTTGAGTAACCATGTGAATGCTCTCACAAATTCCTCTCAAAAGATCTCTCAATCTTCACTCTTAAAACACTCTCCCAAACATTCTCCTTTTCTACTCTTGAAAGAAATTCGCAGCAAGATCTTTAGAAGATGATAAGTGTTAGTTTTTAAGACCCTTATATATGAAAGACAAAAAAAAAAAAAAAAAACTAACCAGAAAATTGAAAATTTCAAGTTGAACGTACTCATATCATATAATATGATCAGACTTAATCCGAACAAACAATTCAAAAATCCATGTACGATCTGGTATGAAAATGATTTTATACTCTGTTAATCGTCTGTACAAACTGACATTCTATAGTATGAATAGTTCCAATTTGAACTGATTCATCCGGTACGATTTGGTATGAACCCAATTCGTACACATTGAATCATCTGTACAAGCATACATCGTATAATGTAAACTATTTAAATAAATCATGCTTTAATTTGTATAAACATGGATGACCCCATTTCGTACTCTATGAGTTTGTCTATATGAACCCAACATCATGAAGTACGATTTGGTCAAAAAGTTATGAGATCATTTTGGATGAACTGGTATGCACCGATTTCGTACCATGTGAATTGTCTGTACGAACTCCACTTCTTATAGTACGAATAGTTGAAAAAATGGATGTGTTTATTTGGGATAAATTAGTACGCACCCATTTCATACTCTATGAGTCGTCTGTATGAAATATTATCGTAAGATACGAATAATAGAAAAAATATTCCAGCATGATTTGATTAATTTTGTTTTGGTGGAACTACCATGACAAACCATCTAGTACGATTTGAAAATTGTACAGAACAATTAGTTTTAAAATTTAAAGTTTTGACTCTCTCCCTAGTGTGTGTGTGTGTGAATGGTTTCCCAACTAAATTCACACTCTCTCATACTCAAGAAAAATAGAAAAATTACAAACTCCATTACATGAAACCCTAATCTAATCTGCTATGAAGTCTTTGACAGTCTGAAATATGATTTCCCTGAAATGTTATACACACAAATAACAAAAAGAAAATATATCCAATGTATGTTAGGAGAAACACTAATTATAACAATAATATTTTGGTAACATAAAAAAATCACATGATATAAACTTAATCTTGAAATCTAAGTTGCAACAATCTCTTCCTTTTTTATGATGGTAAAATTATTATTAATTGAGTTAACATTTAAGTCCATTTTTCTCCTAAACTCCCCCTCAAAGAATGCTTAATTAAAAACAAGGGATTCCAATGAAAATCAAAATAAAAAATCATAAAATAAACCCTTAAAAAATTAAAAATATATATACACAAAAATATAATAAGATTATACATACACATAAGACATAACAAGATCATACATACACACCAGACATAACAATCAATAACCATGAAGGATAATTAAAGTCATAATAATTAAAGACATAATAACATTCATAATAACATAACTATCAAATCAAGCATATTGTGAATCTAGATTTAGGAATTATAATTTTGATAATAACAAACATTTCTGACAATTCAATTTTTTCTATGACTGCATTGCCTACTAATGTTTTAGGTCCACACGGTCAATTGCAAATCAAGCCAACTCAAGATTAAGTAGATTGTGAATGAGTCAGTCTGTAAACTGTCGTTAAGTATTTTTTATCCTTCTTGAGTCAATTTTATTAAAGTGAGTCATGATGCTAAGTAACCTTGCATACACACACTTAGGAAAAAATTATGTCTGTTTTTAGAGTTTTTTGTTTTAATCATATTGTCTGGGATGATCCCAAATCATCTTGGACGATCTGTTAAAAATAGAAATCCTCATTAGGGCATCCTGGTTAAGGAAACCTTAAATAAGCAAATCATCCTGGACGATATTATCATCATACTAGAAGATAGACTCAAATCAGAAATAATCAGCCGCCATATCTTTTTAGGCATGTTTTATTTTTGGACATCATCCTGGATGATGTAGTGAAATTATGCCTAAATTTGTTTGGTAATTAAGGAAAGCAATTAAGATTTGATTGCTCAATCACATCATCCTGAACAATCACAGGATCGTTCGAGATGATCAGTTAATCAAACCTTATTTCTTCCTAGACGATCATAATGATATTCTAGATGATGTGTATTATTTTGGACTAATCGTTCGGGATGATCCCAAATCATCCTGGACGATCAATTATTTTTTTATTATCTAGACATGCAATCAGAGTGATGTTCTGGATGATATTTGACCTTTTGAACAAATCATCCGGGATGATCGTGAAATTGTCCAGGACGATTAGTTTAGTTTTCCATCATCCAGACATGTAATTAGGGAGATGTTCTGGATGATACTCAACGATTTTGAACTAATCATTTAGGATGATGTCCTATCATCCTAGACGATCAGAACAAATGAGTCCTTTAATTGTCCATACTCTCCCATATCGTCCTAGCTGATTGAGCTGAATTTGTACTGATCATACAATATGATCTGTATATCTTCCTGGACGATCCATGTCAGTTTGTTATAATTTAGAGCAAATTTGAAGCTCTTATATATAAAACTTCTTGTTTATTCAAGATTGGGTCTTTTGCTGCTATCCTGACCTGAGAGAGCCAAGAGGAGAGGGAGAGCAAGGGAGAGAGAGGATTTTGTGAGGGGAGTTTTTGAGGGGTTTCACAAAGGTTGCTCCAAGCAAGGATCTGAGTCATCTTCTCCAGTCATCGTCCCTGGTTTATTGGAGGTTCAAGAGAGGTCTATTTCAGCAATTGATCAAGGTTATCTGCCTACTTTAGGAGAAAATGAAAGGAGTCGGGTTCTCTGCCTAATTTAGGACGAATTGAAAGGAATTGGATTCTTTGCCTCACCGGAATCAGTGGAAAGGAGGTTTGTACAGGCTTCTCAATCATGCTGTGGGAGCAAAAGGAGAGTCACTAAGTTTAGTGTAATACCCGGAGGAGAGCCTCCGGGGAGTGGACGTAGGTTAAGTTAATTGAACCACTATAAAATTATGTGTGTTTTTTCTTACTGCTTTTTTCGCATTTAATTTATGCAGTTTAATTTTCTTGTGGTGATTGTGTTTTTGATCGAGAATGTTTTAAAACACCAATTCACCCCCATCTTGGTTAGCCTCAGGCTATTTCATAAGGGTTTAACATCCCTGACGAACTTTCAATATATACACACTAGACATAACAATAAATAATAATGAAGGATAATCATATACATAATAATTAAATACATAATAACATTTATAACATCAAAACCATCAAAGACAATAATTAAATAATAAACACTGACTCCCCCTTCTAACAATAGCAAAAAGGGAAGTATCTCTTGAAAATATAAGTTTGTATTGATAAATTAAACATATGATTAAGAAGAAGATTTTAAACTATTTGAAAATACAACATTATCGCCCTAATACGAAAGGGATAGTCTCATATTTTAAATCAAAGAATAATTATGATAAGAAAAGTCAATTAGGTTCATTGTTTGTTCTAGACATATCAAATAAAATTAATTATTACAAAAATGATGAAATAAAGATTAATTAGGATCTAATTCATTAGTGCAAATTATTGTTGATCAAATAAATTTGAATAAGAAATAGACAGACAAAGAAAAGAACTATAAGAAATTTTCAATTGACGACACAACACATCTATTCAATTTTTGGCACACTTTGTGCATCTTTTTAGCTTGATCTAATTTTGTGCCTCTTTTCACTTTGGTAAACATTGCAAATTTTTTTAAACTTATGGCACATTTTGTATATCTTTTCACTTTTTGGCACGATTTGTGCATCTTTTTATATTTTCGATCTTTCCAATATCAATAAATCTTAAAACAAATTCTAATAATTAACAAAAATATACACATTGAAAAAGAAATAAAATAAAAAATAAAACATCTATTTTGCAATAATAATAGCTAAATAATATTTATTTATAAGAACATGAAGATGATCTTCTAATCTACACCCAACCATAATTTAATTTAAAATTTTGAGAAATTAAATTTTGTAAGAAAATTACTTTGTAGAGCAAAACATTTTAAAATTTCATTCTAGAGATCAACTAAATTTGACTAGTCTACAAAACTTAAAATAATTCAAAAATAATAATTTCAACATAAGTCAAAACATCATTTCATTGAACACTTATAATACGTACAACCAATACATCATACTAGAAAAGGAAGAACTACAACATAGAGAAGCCAACACATGAAATCAAAAGAAACATGTCAACAATAAGTACAAAATCTCAACAACAAGTACAACAGAGAAGTAACAACTAAAATTCTAAGATACTCTAGTCTGGAGATGGCTGACGGGTGAACATCATAAAGTAGATATTTATCGTAGCTACTTGTGTGTTGACAGAGTCAAATTATCCTCTAATCCACCCCATGTCTTCATTGTGCCTCGTATTCTTCAAGTTTAGGTGAGACTCAATTTGATCAAAATATTGATTAAGATAAGATTCTAGTTTATCAAAATGCTGGACCATTTCTTAATAAAAATTCTGATCAGGTCTAGGAGCAGGTGCAGATGCTGGAGCAGGTGCTCCTTCTTCTCCCTCAGATTCTTCTCCCTCGGATTCTTAGTCTCGATTAAAAAGTACTCAGAAAGAAGCATTGATAAAGTATATAGGAAGTTGAGTAGGAGGATCATGATGGATTAAATTATACTTCTTTTCTAAAATGTTGGAAAACAAATGTCCTAAAGCCACATTTTTATTTCTTCTATTATGAGGAAGTCCAATATCAAAAAGCTTATATATATAGTCCATAATCAGTTGGGCTTCATCTATAGGAGTGTTGGTCATATGAATGTATGTGACGGTTGACAATAAAGGAGTTAGATTGATACGATCACCAGCTTTAGGTATAATAGAAGTTCTCAAAACATGCTAGATGATCCTAGCATTTTTGTTCAAGGTGTACACATGGGAAAGGTGATTTACTTGAGCAACACCTCTAAGAGTTTGTTAATTTCAAACCAGCCAAAATCAAATCTAGAGTTCATTATATGCGCCCTAACCCCTTCAGTCCTAAGATGTAATTCCTTGGTTAATTCTACTCATTGCATAAAGACATATGAAGTTATCATAGTGTGATCTTCATTTACTCTCATGTTTGCAAGGAAAAAAATGAAATGTGTCATGATGAAAGGCATAGATCATAGTGAGGATAAAAGAGAATTGAGTTGAAACAAAAAGAGGCATAACTGGAAAGTTAATGTCTCTTTGAATTAGGAGACAAGATGGGGTAATCTTAGTTTCAAAGTAATGACCGTATGCTTCCACATTATCTTTTGAGAGAAAGTTCTCATTGAGTCTACTCGAACGAGAGGAAGAGGCCTTGGAAGTTCGTGGATGTTGCAGTTGCTGGCCATTTCTAGAGCTTGGACATGAGATGGTTTGAAATCAAAGAAGATTGTGAAGCAAAAACATTGAATACCTTTTTATTTAAAAAATGACATATTGTATAGTACAAAATGTCATTCGTACTTATGATTTTAAAATCACACAGGACAAAAAAATTTCATATATACGAATGAAAACTGTTAAAAATGATATGACTTTTTGTAAACTGCCATTCCCGTGGAGTCATTTTGTACACCTTTTTGACCATGATGATCATACAGATTAACACCTATTCATCCAGGACGATCAAAATATTAAATATTTTATTTGATAGTTAGGTTCGTTCATATGAAAAATTGATAATAGGATCATATAGATGAAATGGGATTTCATACGTAAGATCTGTGAAAAATAACTAACGTTTGGAAAATCATCCCCACTCATACAGAGAAATAAATAAAATATCATACAATATAAAGACATATCATACAGTATGATAGACTTACAAAAATATCATTTTCATCTATTCACCTCAGGAAAAATATCATATGTAGTCTAATACCAATTTGTACATCATAAAAGTGATTCATGCAGTATGAAAGAAAAAATTTAATTAAGAAATGATAAACAAAAACTCTCTTCAAAATCAAATCACCAAAGATCCATGACATGTAACTATAAAAACATAAATAAAAATAACAATAACAAAAAATAAACAAACACAAACTAGAAAAACAAATAACCAGTAACAAACAAACAAAGAAACAAAACAAACATAATAACATACGTGAAATAAATTACAAATCAAATTTACAGAATTACAATTTTAAGCATTAATGTCAATCATTCCTAATCTGGTTCTTAAGGTGCTAAATATTTCAAATGATAGTAGTTTTGTGAAAATATGTGCAATTTAATTCTCTATAGCAATATGGTGTAATTTAATTTCTCATTTAGTCACATGATCTCTAATGAAGTGATGCCTTATTTCTATATGATTGGTTCTAGAATATTGAATAGGATTCTTTGAAATGCATATAGCACTAGTATTATACATAAAATTGGAAGTGCTAATAGAAAATTCTAAATCAATAAGTTATTATTTTAACCAAAGAATCAGTGCCACACAACTACTTAAGGCATTATATTCTGCTTCATCAGTAGAAAGGGCTACTAAATTCTATTTTATGATAGACTAAGAAACTAAAGAGTTTCTTTTGATTTGACAAGTTTAGAAGTACTTTTTTAATCAACTCTACATCCTACAAAATCTGAATCAGAATATCTAATAATTTTAAAAGAAGAGTTGTACTTAGGATACCAAAACCCTAAGTTTTGAGTTCCTAAAAGTTATCTTAGAATTCTTTTAACAATAGTCAAATGTGATTCCTTTGAATCAGCTTGAAATCTAGCATACAAATAAACACTAAACATGATATCTGTTCTATTAACAATTAAGTAGAGTAATGATCCAATTATTTCTCTAATTTTTTTTTGATAAATAGATTTTCCTTTAAATTCTTTAGCTAACTGCACTGAGGAACTCATTGGTATACTCACTAGTTTAGCATTATTTTTTTCATATTTTCTTAAGGATGTCATTAATATACTTTGACTGACTAAGAAATATTCCATCCTCATTCTACTTTATGCTAAAACTAAGAAAATAGCTTAAGTCTCCCATCAAACTCATTTCAAATTCAATACTTATTATTTTTGAAAAATTATCACAAAATGTTTTATTGGTGGATCCAAATAAGATGTTATAAACATATATTTGTATAATGAGTATGTCAATTCCTACTCTTTTTAAGAAGAGAGTGGTGTCCATACTTCCTTTAACAAAAGATATTTCTAATAAAAGTACTTAACATCTCATACAAAGCCCTAGGTACCTGTTTTAGTCAACACAATATCTTTTTCAATTTAAACATGTGATTAGGGAATTTTGAATTTTCATAACCTGGAGGTTGCTTAACATGAACATTCTCTTATATCAGCTTATTAAGAAAGGCACTCTTAACATCCATTTAAAGTAATTTAAAATGTTTAGAACAGAAAAAGGCTAGTAACACCCTTATTGCTTCAAGGTTGACTATATGGGAAAAAGTTTTTTTAAAATCAATTCCTTCTATTTGATTATACCCCTTGGTTACCAATCTTATCTTATTTCTAACCACTACACCTGAATCATTCATTTCATTTTTTGAATACCCACAGTTCAACAACACTTTGATTTTTAGGCCTTTCAATTAATTCCCAAATATCATTTCTAACAAATTGACTCAATTCTTCTTGAATGACCAAAATCAATAATTCATTAAAAAATTCTTGATTTATATTAGTGGGTTTAATCACTGATACAAAGAAAGAGTGGTTCACTTCTTTGTTAAGTCTATGCCTAGTTATAACACCCTCACTTGGTTCATCTAAAATAAATTCTTTGGGGTGACTCGTAGAAGATTTCCATTCTTAAGGCAATATATTTTCTCTTCCAACATCTTCTTCAAAATTTATCTTTTCAATTCCTTGGGAGATATCTTCAATATGTTCTTCCTCCAACCTCGACTTTTTTAAAATACCAGATTCATCAAAATCTACTTATGTGGTCTCCTCAACTACCAAAGTCCTCTTATTAAAAATCCTATAGGATTTGCCAACATTAGAATATCCTAAAAAATTTTCTTCATCAAATTTATGATCAAATATTCTAAAAGAAGTTTTATCATTATTATGAATGAACACCATACATCCAAAAACATGAAAATAAGAAAGATTAGGTGTTCTCCCCTTAAGGAGTTCATATGGTGTCTTGTTCAACTTGGATCTAATGTTCATCCTATTCAGAATATAATAAGCCATACTAACTGTTTCAGCCTATAAATATTTTGGAAGTGAATATTCAGCCTACATGGCTCTAGCAACTTCTATCAAAGTTTTGTTCTTTCTTTCAACAATCCCATTATTCTGAGGGGTCCTAGGTACTGAAAAATTATGAATCAATTCTTTGCTCTGTATAAAAATCTTTAAATTTTTTAACTTCAAACTCTCAATTATGATCATTTTGAATTAATAAAATTTCACACTTTATCTTTCTTTGAATCTAAGTAAAAAAATTTCTAAATTCATCAAACAATTCACTCTTATGAGATAAGAATTTGACTCAAGTGAATATTGAAAAATCATCAATGAATACATACTCAAAACTTTATCTCCTAAACTTATAGTGCTAATCAGCCTAAAAGGATTCATGTTTATGACTTCTAATGGTTTGCTAATTCTATGATCTTTAATTAAATGAAAGGAGGACTTCACTTATTTTCCTAATTAACATGCATCACAGAGGTGGTCCTTAGTGAAGTCTAATTTGGTTATACCTCTAACCAACTCTTTTTGAGAAATCTTTCTGTATTTTTACTACTTACATGACAAAGTCTTCTATGCCATAATCATAATTCATGAGTGATTATTTTGAGACTAAAAACATTAGAAGATTTAACAAAGTTTAAATAAAGCATGTATATATTATTTACTCAATTTCCTTACAACATATCAATTCCATTTTGGCTTATAATACAACTTATAGGAAAAAATTTAACATTATAACCCTTATCATAAAGCTGACTAATACTCAACAAGTTATGTTTTAAGCCTTCAACGAATAATATATTCTCAATAAAGAATTTATTCTTATTACTAATAATACTTGTACCTACCACTTTCTTTGTGGTATTGTCTCCAGTGTCTCTTTGTCTCCATTTCTGGCTTCTAGTGATATGAATTGAGTTATATCTCCAATCATATGCTTTGAACATCTGCTATCTATATACCAAATGCTCTCATGAGGACTTATATGAGAGCATTTCTATAAAATTATCAAACATTAGACTTGAAAATCCAAATGTATTTGGGGTCACCTCTTAGCAATGATAATCTATATACATATTTAATATGTTATGTTTTGAGCATCTTAAGTCTCTACACTAGATGTATTTTACTATGAATTGTATAAGTGTGAGAGATATGACCAATCATTCCACATGAAAGTCATTTAACTCCAAGAGAAGGATTTACCATTCTATATGAGTTATACTATCATTTTCTAGGTTTTGAAATTTTACGCTTCTAATCAAAATTGGAAAATTGTTCAAGTGTAGGGGGTGTCCTATTTTCCTTAAAATCCTTAAGTTTTTCTTTTAAAAATGAGTTTACAGTTTCTATAATGGCATTGTCAATTTTTAACTCATGTTCTCTTTAATTTGATTTATCTATAAACACCTTACATTCATTCTCAAGTTCAGTATATGATGCTTTAAATAAATTATGTTTTGTATTTAAATCATGAAATTCATCAATAATGTCATGTGGTTGCGAATGATACATGCATGATAGTTCCTAAGGATTTCATACTATTTTGTAAATTTGAATATTCTATGTTCAGTTTAGCATGCAGTTTTTTGAGTTTCCTATATGCAGTATGTATTTTCTCAGAAACTCTAAATAACTCATCATGATAAATCACATACCTCTTCTTGATCCGACTGATCAAGCTTATCTATTATTAAGTACATGTTTTTGACTTCATCATCTTCTTATATTTATGAGAAATCTGAAGCTTAGTCAGCCTAAAAATCTCTTTGTAGTCTTTTCTTGCCCGTCCTGACATTAGTTTTCTCCTTAACTTGCTCCTTGCTAGGATTAGCTTTGCGATTCGAGCAATCAAATTTAATATGCCTAGGCTTCCTACATTCATAATTAATTATGTCATTAAATACTATTGCATTTTTGTGAAACTTATCCTTATTCCACTGCTGATGTCTCCATTGTTTCTTCTTAGGAAACTTTTAAATTGCCTCATTATGAGTGCAATATCTTATTCATTCTTAGGATGTGATGGATCACTTTGTCACCTGTATCAATTTGTCTTTGTGTCACTCATTGCTTATAAGTAATCAATGATCTAAATAGATTATCAATAGAATAAACAATTAGGTCTTTTGACTCAATTATGGAATTTATCTTTGCATCATAAGCAGCAGGTAAATAATGTAAAATTTTATTAAATATTTCAGAATTTATTAGTTCCATATATAAAGCATGTAATGATGTGACTATCTGTATAAAACGAGTATAAATATCAGTGATTGATTCATTTAGTTTTATATAAAAAAGTTCGTAGTCA
This sequence comes from Dendrobium nobile, assembly GCA_022539455.1. Lineage (NCBI taxonomy): Eukaryota > Viridiplantae > Streptophyta > Magnoliopsida > Asparagales > Orchidaceae > Dendrobium > Dendrobium nobile. Next base: position 28,666,247 of record CM039719.1, read on the forward strand.
TGTAATAGAATGTTCAATTTGGATTATTTCACCTCATTAGTTCCTTCATAGATTATGCAAATTTTATCCCAAGTTTCTTTTCCAGTTTTACTGGTTGAAATACGTATATTGTCCTCAGATTTCAAAGCACAAAAAATTGTTTAAAATTTTTGCATTTAATTGAGCTAGTTCTTTTTCCTTTACTGTCCATTCAATAAATGGTGTTTTAGTCCTAATGCCATCAACAATTCTAGTGGGTCTAGCGTAACCTTCCTGTACTAAATTTCATATGCGATAGTCAAGTAATTGCAGAAAAGTAGACATACGACTTTTCAAAAGTCAAAAGGAATGTAATCAAACAGGAGTGGTCTAGTGATCTTTTTCCTTCAGGAGTGTTAAGGTTTTCATAAGTAGCCTAATCATTTTTGAAAAAAAGTTATATAAACCTTAATTTTTGAAATAGGCTCTGATGCCACTTAAAAGTTTGAGTAGGTTATTAGACCTAACAGAACTATCCCAAGGTTAACTAAGAGGGGGAGGTGAATTGGTACTTTAAAACTTTTCTTAGATTTAAAATAAAATTGTTATAAGATATTTAACACAATTATAGATTTTAATAAAAAAAATTTCAACCATAGTAACTAAAAGTGTGGAAATAAAAATGCAGTAAAAAGTAAAGAATAGAAGAACACCAAATTTTATAGTGGTTCGATTCAACTAGACCTATGTCCACTCCATGAAGACTACTTCAGGTATTGCACTAAATTAAAAGCGACTCTCTTATTTCTCCCACAGTAAGGCGGATAAGCCCTTACAAAATCTCTTTTTCACCAACCTAGTGCAGCAAAGTACCAACATCATTTTTCACTCTCCTAGTGATGACAGAGTAACAATGTCCTTTCTCACCCTCCTGGTGATGGTAGAGTACCAACATCCTTTCTCACCCTACTTATGATGGTAGAGTAGAAACGTCCTTTCTCACCCTATTGGTGACGTCAGCGAACTGTAATCTTCTTTGAAAATATTCTCTCAAAAGCCTTCAAGGAAGTAGGGAGAAAACTTGAAGAATAAAAAATAGATCCTTACCTTTGAGTAATGTTATGAATCCCCACACAATTTTCTCTCAAAAGATCTCTTAATCTTCACTCTTAAAACACTCTCCTAAACACTCTACTTTTCAACTCTTGAAAGAATTCGTAGCAAGATCTCCAGAAGATGATAAGTGTCAGTTTTAGGACCATTATATATGGAAAATAAGAAAAATTGACCCGGAAACTAAAATTTTCAAGTTAAATGTACTCAGATCATTCGATATGCTCACACTTCATCTATACTAACAGTTTAAAATCCATAAATGATCATATACAAACCTGATATCATACTCTATCAATCGTCTGTACGAACTGACAACATACATTATGAATAGTTTAATATTTAACTAATTCATCTAGTATGATTCGGTACGAACCTAATTCATACATTATGAATCATTTGTATGAACTATACATTATATAGTATGAAATATTTAAAAAAATCATGCTTCATTTGGTACGAATGTGGACGATTCCATTTCATACTTTGTGAGTCATCTGTATGAACCTAGCATCGTACAGTATGATCAGATCAAAAAATTATGAGATCATTTTTAACGAACTAGTACACATCCATTTCATACTCATGAGTCGTCTATACAAACTTCACTTCATATAGTATAAATAGTTCAAAAAATTGATGTGTTATTTTGGAATAAATTTATATGAACCCATTTTGCACTCTATGAATCATTTGTATGAAATATTATCGTACAGTATGAACAACACAAAAAAATTTTCTGCATGATTTGATTAATTTCATTTTGGAGGAGCTACCATGATAAACCATCCAATACGATTTTGAAATCGTATAGTACGATTTGTTTTAAAAATTAAAGTTTTGGCTCTCTTATTGAGATAGTTGTAATTTTATTGTTGATATTCTTGCAACATGTATGTTTTTCATGATTCCAAATGTTATTATTTTTAATTACAATTTCTCATAACATATTTTGAATATATTGTTTTATTATTTGTGTGTACTAATATTTAAGGTAAATCATACTTCGGATTGTTGTAGACTTCAAATTAGATCAGTTTAGGATTTATTGTAAGTGAAGTTTATATTTTTTTTATTTTATTGAGTCCAAGAGAGTGTGATTGTAATTTAGTAACTATGCACACACATACCGAGGGAGTGTTTAAAATTTCAATTTTTTAAACTAATCTTACAATACAAAGTCATTTCATACGGGACAATTTATTCAGTTATTTTCCCATGTAAGCAGTTAAAAACGAATTGAAAGTAGAAATTTTATCTAAGTATGGATCATACTATACGATATTACATTCGTACGTATGCCATCCATTCATACATATGCCATCTAGTGTACGAATTGGATGGGTCCCTTTTCATCCCGACGAATTGAAAGTTTTTATGAATGATTTGTACCATACGATGTCGTCATCGTACATACGCCGTCTAGTGTACGAGTTGGACGGGGCCCTTTTCCTCCAAACCAAATTAAAAAAATTTTGAATGGTTTGTACTGTATAATGTCGTCATCACATGTATGTTGTCTAGTGTACGAGTTCGACAGGTCCATTTTTATCCAAATGAACTTGAAACAATTCTCAACGATTCATACTAAACGATGTCGTCATCGTACATATGCAGTCTAGTGTACGAGTTGGACTGGTCCCTTTTTGTCCCGACGAACTTATAAAATTTTTGAACTGATTGTACCGTATGATATCGTCATCATACGTACGCCATCTAGGATACAAAATTGTGGGGTCCCTCTTCGTCCCAACGTGGTTGAAAATTTTTTCTAACTGTTCATACAGTACAAACTGTGTTCATACTAGATGATCATCATGTACGAAATCATTTCGTATAGATTCACAAAAGGTTTGTACGTAATAGTTTTTGAACTGTTCATACGTATGAACATATGAATGTACTGTACAATCGTACATGCTCAAAATGAAAAAATTTTAATTTTCTAGACAGTTTTTTGTGTCTTTCATACAAAAGGTCCTTTAAAATTGACGTGAAAGGTGTAGTACTTCGTGATTTTTCAAGGGAAAAAGAAAGAGTGAGTGTTGGAGAATGTTTGAAAGAAATTTCTTGCAAGTGGAGTATAAAGTGTTCATAAGGTTACTCAAAGATAACGATCTCTTTGTATATTTGGTTATGACTCTTCTTTTCTTTTTTCTAGTTGCACGTGAGAAGATCTTTGAAGAAGATCTGGTACTATGCTGATACTTGGAGGGTATAAAAGGATTATGGTACTCGCTGACACTTAGAGAGTGTGAACAAACGACGGTACTCTGCCGACACTTGGAGAGTGTGAACAAACGACGGTACTCTGCCGATACTTGGAGAGTGTGAACAGATGATGATTCTCTACCGACACTTGGACGGCATGAAAGGATGACGGTTCTCTACCACAATACAGATTGGTGGAAGAGAGGTTTTGTAAAGGTTTCTCCGCCTTGCTATGGGGGAAAAAGTTAAGTCACTTTGGTAATAGTGCAATACCTGAAGAGGGAGTCTTTAGGGAGTGTATATAGGTCGTGTTTGATCGAACCACTATAAATCTTTATGTCTTTTATTTTTTTGCATTTATTTTCAACAATTCTGTTATTGTGGTTGAAAAGCATTTTCAAAAAAGATAATCATTTTTGGAAATTAATTAAATGATTTTCTATCAAAAATCCAAGAGAATTTTTAAATTACCAATTGGTTAACCTTGGGATAATAACTTAAGTTTAATAACTTATATGGAATCATCAAGTGGTATCAAAGCTTTATTTCAAAATCATAAGTTTAGACTACTTTTTGGAATCGATAATGGCTACCTTTGAAAACTAAAACACACCTGAAATGTATTCGATCACTAGACCTCAATTATTTGATAAAATCTCTTTCAATTTTTGAAAAACATGCATGTCAACTTTTCTTCAATCGCTTGATTATCAAATGTGAATTTTAATTCAAGAAGGGTATACTAGGCCAATTTGGCTTATAAATAGTATTAGAGTTGAAACACCCTTTGTTGATTGGACTGTTAAAGAACATGGCTTAGCGCAGTTAAATGCTAAATGGTTAAATAGTTTCTTTTATGGTCTTAAGTCAGAAGATTATATGTGGGTTTTGACTTGCAAAAGTGGAAAGGACATTTAGGATAGACTTTGTATTACTTATGAAGGGACTAATGAAGTAAAGTAATCTAGATTAAATATCTTGTTACATGACTATAAATTATTTTATATGAAACATAATGAACCGATTTCTAACATGTATACAATATTTACTCAAATAGTCACTTCTTTGCATGCATTAGGTAGGGAACTAACGAATGCTGAAATGGTTAATAAAATTCTTCATTATTTGCCTACTGCTTATGATACAAAAATAACTGTGATTACATAGTCTAAGGACTTAAATATTTACTCTATTGATAATCTTCTTGGATCAGTAATTACTTACGAGCAAAGAGTTAGTCAAAGGATGATTGATGCTAGAGAACAGCGAAATGAGAATAACATAGTACTGAGAGTGAATAACTATGAGAGTGATCAGTCACAACCTAAGGATTAGGGTAACATTACCTTGATGACAAGAAAATTTAAGAGTTTTCTTAAAAGGAAGCAGAGGAGATGCCAACAATGGAATAAAGGTAAGTTCCATAAAAATGTTAAGGTTTCTAATGATGTTATTTGCTACAAATGGAGGAAACCTGGACATATAAAATCGAAGTGCCCCAATCTCAAAGCCACTCCAAGCAAGGAGAAGGTGGAGGAGAAAGTAAATGTGAGAAAAGGCAAGAAAATATTTCAAAGAGCTTTTTGAACGAACTCAGCTTCAGATTCATCAAAAATAGAAAAGGAGGAGGAAGTCACCAACCTATATTTAATGGACAATAATCTTGATCAATCAAATCAAGAAGAGGTATGTGAATTAGCCTATACTGAATTACTTAAAGTTTCTGAAAGAATATATACATCATATAGAAAACTTAAAAAATACATGCTGGATTGAATCTAGAATTACAAGAATTACAAAAAGAGTATGAAATCATTAGGAAAGATCGCACACTGATAGATAACAATTACATGAGCTTACTTGATGAATTTGATGATTTGAATAAAAAGAATGATCTTTTAAAATCATCATACACAAAATTGGAAAAAGATTTTAAAAATTTTAAAGATGAATTTGAGATTAGAGAGCAATATATAAAGTATTATATTAATGTGTTAGAAGATATAAATATATTTCTTAAGTTGAAAGTGAAAGCTCGTGAGGAAAATAGGAAACCCTCTATATTTAAAGATTTTAATAATTCTATTTTGAGGTCAAAAATTTTAAAACCCAAGAAGAGATAAATTTACTATAGAAGATTAAAAAATCTATTTCCTGGAGTTAAATATTTTACACGTGGGATGATTAGACATATTTCACACACTTGTACTTTAAGTAGAAAAACTTATTTAATGTAGAGACCTAAGATGCATAAACCAAGTCATATCATATATACATCTAGTTTTATTTTGCCAAAAGGGAAACCCAAACTTTTTTGGGTTTCCAAGACCAACGTTTGATTATTTTTGTAGGAACGCTCTTATACAAGATCTCATGAGAGTATTTGGTACCTAGGCAGCGGTTGCTCGAAGCATATGACTAGAAATACTACACAATTCATATTGCTGGAAGCCAGGAATGGAGGCAAGGTTATACTAGGAGATAATACCACTAAGAAAGTGGTTGGCATAGGTATGATTAACTTACAAAAATTTTTCATAGAAAATGTATTACTTGTTGAAGGCTTAAAGTATAACTTGTTAAGTATTAGATAGTTATGTGATAAAGGGTGTACTATTAAAATTTTTTTCCACTAGCTGCATATTAAGCATAAATGGAAATGTTGTATTGCATAAAATTAGGATAAATAATATTTATATGCTAGATTTGAATTGTATTAAAACTTTTAATGCTTTTTGTTTAAAAATAATTTTTAATGAATCATGGTTATGCCATAGGAAACTTTGTCATACTAGCATGAAAAATCTTAGAAAAATTACTCAAAAAGATTTGCTTAGAGTTTTACCAAAATTAGACTTTACTATGGATCACCTTTGCGATGCATGTCAACTAGAAAAATAGGTGAAGTCCTCATTTTATTCCAATAAGTATCTTAAAAGTAATAAATCATTGGAGCTTATACATATGGATCTTTTTGGATCGGTTAGCAGTGTAAGTCTAGGAGGGAATGTATACAGATTTGTGATAGTTGAGAGTTTCTCAAAATTCATGTGGGTTAAATTTTTATTTCATAAGAATAAATCATTTGAGGAATTTAGAGATTTTTAACTTGGATTCAGAGGAAATAAGGGAGTGAATTTTTAACAATTCAAAGTGATCATGGAGGTGAATTTAAAAATAAAACATTTAAGGAATTTTATAAAGAAAGAGGAATTAATCATAATTTTTCTACACCTAGATCCCCTCAGCAGAATAGGGTAGTCGAAAGAAAGAACAGAATATTAATAGAAGTTGTTAGAGCCATATTAGCCGAATATTCACTTCCTAAATATTTTTGGGCTAAAGCGCTTAATACTGCATGTTATGTTCTTAATAGGGTGAACAATAGATCAAAACTAAACAAAACACCCTGTGAGCTTCTTAAAGGAAGAACATCTAATTTGTCACATTTATATGTTTTTGGATGTAAGGTGCTCGTACATAATAATAGAAAATCTTCTTTAGGAAAATTTGACCCAAAATCAGATGAAGGAATTTTTCTTAGATATTCTAGTGTTGGAAAATCATATAGAGTATTTAACAAAAGAACTTTAGTAGTTTTTTTTTTTTTTAACAAAAGAACTTTGGTAGTTGAGAATACCACACATGTTATATTTGATGAATCTAGAATTTTGGAAGAGCTAAGTTTTGAAGAGGATGATTTAAAAAATAACTCCCGAAGGATTGAGAAGATTAATCTAGAATAAAATTTGAAAATAAAAAATCCTTAACCTAAAGATTTGAAATTTTCTAAAAACCACTATAAGGAATTAATTTTAGGTGAACCTACTGAAGGTGTTAGGACTAGGAATAAACTTAGCAAATAAGTCAATCATTCTGCCTTTAGTTTAATGATAGAACCCACAAATATAAATCAAGCACTTTTGGATGAATTTTAGATTTTGACAATATAGGAAGAATTAAATCAGTTTATAAAGAATGATGTTTAGAAATTGATTACAAGACTAAAGGATCAAGGTATAGTTGAAACTAAGTGAGTATTTAAAAATAAAATAAATAACTCAGAAGTTGTTGTTAGAAATAAAGCTAGATTGGTGTCTAAGGGATATAATCAAATTGATGGGATTGATTTTGAGGAAACTTTTGCCCCTCTAGTAAAACATAAATAATTAGGGTTTTGTTATCCTTTGTCTATTTTAGAGGATTTAAATTGTATCAAATGAATGTTAAAAGTGTTTTTTTGAATGGGATAATTTAAAAGGATGTTTATATTGAGCAACCTCTAGGTTTTAAAAATTAAGAATTAACTAATCATGTTTAAAATTAAAAAAGGCATTATACGGATTGAAATAATCACCCAGGGCTTGGTATGAGAGGTTAAACACTTTCCCACTTAAAAGATCTTTTGAAAAAGGAAGTCTGGGCACCACTCTCTTTTTTAAAATAATTGGGAGATGATATACTCATTATTTAAATTTATGTTGATGATATCATTTTTAGATCTACAAATAAAAATCTTCTTGTTGTTTTTTTTAAATAATGAGTAGTAAATTTGAGATGAGCTTAATAGGAGATCTTAGTTATTTTCTTAGTTTTAGCGTTAAGTAAATTGAGGAGGGAATATTTCTTAGTCAATCAAAATATATTAAGGATATCCTCAAAAAGTATGAAATAGATAATGCAAAACTTGTTAGTACACCTATAAGTTCCTTAATTCAATTGGATAAGGACAAAAAGAAAAAATCTATTGATCGAAAGAAAGTTAGAGAAATTATTGGATCTTTACTTTATTTAATAGCTAGTAGATCAAATATTATGTTTAGTATTTGTTTGTGTGTAAGATTTTAATCAGATCCTAAAGAATCACATTTGACAGCAGTAAAAAGGATCTTGAGATATCTCTTAGGAATTCAAAACTTAGGGATTTGGTATCCTAAGTATAGCTCTTCATTTGAAATTATTAGATATTCATATTCAGACTTTGTAGGTTGTAGAGTTGATCAAAAGAGTACATCTAGAACTAATTAATTTATAGGAAATTCTTTAGTTTCTTGGTGCAATAGAAAACAAAATTTTGTGGCCCTATATGCTTCTAAAGCTGAATACATTGTCTTAGGAAGTTGTGTGACATAAGTTCTTTGGTTGAAGTTATAGTTGATTGATTTAAGATTTTCAATAGGCACAATTCCAATTTATTATGATAACACTAGTGCCACTTGCATTTCAAAAAATCCTATTCAACATTCTAGAACTAAACATATAGACATAAGATATCATTTCATTAGGGATCATGTAGCCAAATGAGAAATTGAATTGAGTTATGTTTTAATTAAAAATCAACTTGCAGATATTTTTATAAAACTACTAGACTTTGATACTTTTAGCATATTAAGAACAAGTTTAGGTGTGATCGATCTTAATGTTTAGATAAAATCTTCTGCAAACTTGATATATTTTTATGTGTATTTTTTTGTTTTTGGTTGTTAATATTTTATTTGTGTGTGTATTTTCAGATTTTAGTTTTGTTTTTTTATGTTTTATTTGATTTGGACATATATCACATATCAAAAGTTATATTTCTAATCTTTTGTGCTGAATTTTCAAAGTATTATATTCATACTGTACGAAATTATTTTTGTCCCATATGAATTTTGTAGCATGTCAATCGTTATTTTGGACTAAATATATAATTTTTTTTATTTTCTAACATAGATCGTACTGTTCGATACTGCTATCATCCCATATAAACAGTATTCATTCGTTTGTAGGCATGTAGATGATTATCCGGGTAGAATCAGTTATTATAATTGATTGTACGTATAAAATTTTATTTCATCTATACGAACCATATGTCATTCTCGATGGGGGACAAATCTAACCATCATTAAAATGATCTTAAATAATTGATCATCTCATACAAACACCTATTCGTCTGTACAATCGTATGGTGAAAAATTTTATATGAAAGGATGCTTAGTAGATTGTGTGATTATGAAAAGTCATTTCATTTTGAGCATTTTTGTTCATCCATACCAAAAGTTTTTTGTCCTGTATGATCTCAAGATAGTATATACAAATTAATTTTCTTACTATACAAATGGTCATTTTTCTTTAAATAGGAGGGCTTTATAATTCATTTTTATTTATTTCAACATCCTCCTTGAATCTTTCCCAACTTAGAAATGACAAGTTCTAGCAAATGTGGTAGAGTTTCTAAGGGTTCATCATCGAGGGGTGGGGACAAAAATTTTCTATCTAGAGTAAATGAGGATTCCTTCTATAGGTTTGTTGCTACAAAAATCACTCCCTCTAGACTATTGATTTAAGATGATATCCACTTTCAAGTCATGCCTCTATTTGCTTCAACCTAGTTCTCTTTTATTTTGACTTGTATCCATGCTTATCATAGAGAGACCTTTCACTATTTTTTAGCAAATATGAGCCTTAGTGAAGATGAGAGTAAGAAAACTTCATTTGCCAAAAAATAATGGGTAGAAATAACCAAGAAAGATCTAGGAACCTTTCTCCATTTAAGGACTCAAGGGATAAGAGCAATCACTCTAACCTTCAAATCTGACTATGATTGGTCTGAAATAAATAAGACTCTTAGAGGTGTCACTCAAGTTTCTCACTTTGCTAGAGTATATACTTTGAATCAAAATGCAAGGGTCATCCAACATGTCCTTAGAACTTTAATCATTCCTAAGGCTGGTGATCGCATAAACATTACTCATTTTTTGTCCACCATTACTTATTTGATCATGACTGGACAACTAATTGATTAGGCCTAACTCATTCTGGACTATATTCATAACCTTTATGAAATTAAGTTTGCTTCTCATAGGAGAAAGAAAAATAGTGCTATAGGATATTTAGTGAATATCTTAGAAAAAAAGTATAACATTATTCATTTTGATTTTCACACTGAATTGCCAATCTTCTTCATCAATGCCTCCTTTTTATTTCTTTTTGGGAAGAATGAGAATTCAAGTGACAATACTGATGGAGAAGGGGGAGCACCTACAACTACTTAGGGACCTGACTTTTAAGAGATGGTCCAGCGATTTAATCAATTGGAGAGTCATTTTGATCAAATTCAGACTCACCTATACAGTAGGATGTAAAGTACCAGCAGGATATGGGTTGTATCCAAGGTCAGTTTGACTCGATGAAGACTAATGTAGTCATGATGAATAGTTATTTCTCAGTCTTCAACCAGCCTCCTCTTTTAGACCAGGGTCCTTTAGTTTTTTAGATGTACTTCTTTATAGTTATCTTTGCTAGTCCTCTCCAAATGTGATGATTTCAATGTTTATGTCTTTCTGTTATACTTATCTTTGTTTAGGTTTGTGTTGATGTTGTACTGTTTTGATGTTATGATGATTAATATCAATAGCCTTAATGTATCCGATCTTTATTTGATATCAATAAAAAATATCTTGTTTTGATTAGCTTTTTTTCTTATTTGAAATGTGAGTTTGCCTATATAATAATTCTATTTTAATTGATCTAAAAGTGTTATAAATTATATTGTATTACAAAATTAATTTTATTATGAAATCTAATTTTTCAAAAAATTAAGTTAACTTATAACTCGATCAAGTTAAGGATATCAATCTCATGTTCTTTTTAGGCAAACATAATTTGAATATTGTTATTGTAATTTTGATTTATTATTATTATTTATTTCTTTTTTTAATATAATTATCTTTGTAATTAGATAAATTTGATTTTTTAAATTATTGATTTTGGAAAAATCAATTAAAAAAGGAGGGTATATAAAAAAGAAATGTACATTGTGTATAAAAATTGAAAGAATACAAAATTATTTGCAAAATTAAAAAGAGGCACAAAATTAGCCCACATATAAAAAGATGCACAAAGTGTGCCATAAATATTTGAAAAGATGCGCAATGTCGCAAATTAAATATGTTCTTTCATCAATCATTTAATCTTTATTTCAAATCAATATAATTTTCAATTGTTTTAAAAATATATATAAAAAGAGGGTTTTATGTTCTTTATGAAATTTTCTTATATTCACATGTTTATTTTTTTAGGGGGAGCTAAGAAGAAATTTAGGATATATAAATTAACTCTCAATAATAATTGTTTTGTCATTATAAAAAAGGAGGAGATTGTTGAGATAGTTATAATTTGATTGTTAATATTCTTGCAACATGTATATTTTTAATGATTCAAAATAATATTGTTTTTAATTATAATTTCTCCTAACATATTTTAGATATATTATTTTGTTATTTATGTGAATTAACATTTCAGAAAAATCATACTCCAGATTGTTGAAGACATTAAATCAAATCAGTTTAGGTTTTATTATAATTGAAGTCTATATTTTTCATTTTATTGAGTCTAAGAGAGTGTGATTATAATTGAGTAACTGTGCACAAACATACTTGGGGAGTGTTTAAAATTTGCACTTTTTTTAAACTAATTGTACTATATGAAGTCATTTCGTATGGGATGATTTGTTCAGTTATTTTCTCCTACGAGCAATCAAATGAACAGAAAGCAAAAATAATTTCTAAGTATTGATCGTACTGTATGATATCACATTAGTACATACGCCATCCAATGTATGAATTGGACGGGTCCCTTTTTGTCATGATAAATTCTGAATGGTTCATACCATATGATGTTGTCATCATACGTATGCCATCTCGTGTTTAAGTTGGATGGGTCCCTTTTCATCAAGACGAGCTTGAAAATTTTCTAAATGGTTCCTATTGTATGATGTCGTCATCATACATACGTCGTCCAGTGTACGAGTTAGACGGGTCCCTTTTTATCCAAACAAACATAAATGTTTTTTAAACGGTTTATATCGTATAATGTCGTCATCGTACATACGTCATCCAGTGTACGAGTTGGACAGGTCCCTTTTCATCCCAATGAACTTGAAAATTTTTTGAACTGATCGTATTATATGATGTCGTCATCGTACGTACGCCATCTAGGGTACAAAATTATGGGGTCCCTCTTCATGCCAATGAAGATGAAATTTTTTTTAACTATTCGTACAGTACGAACTGGGTTCGTATTGGATGATCATCATGTATGAAATCATTTTGTGCAGATTCACAAAAGGTTTATATGCAATGATTTTTTAATTATTCATATATACGATCATACGATCGTACTATATGATCTTACACACTCAAAATGAAAATTTTAATTTTCTGGACTTTTTTTCATGTTTTTCATATAACATGTATTTTAAAACTGACATGAAAAGTGTTGTTCTTCATGATTTTTTAAGGGAAAAAGAAAAAGTGAGAGTTAGAGAGTGTTTGAGAGAGATTTCTTATATGTGGAGTGTGCTCAAAGGTAAGGATCTCTTTATGTATTTGGTTATCACTCTTCTTTTTTTATTTCTAGTTGCTCATGAGAAGACTTTGAAGAAGATCCAGTACTCTACTGACACTTAGAGGGTATGAAAGGATGATGGTACTCTGCCAACACTTGGAGAGAGTGAATAGATGACAGTACTTTGCCGACACTTGGAGAGTGTAAATAGACGACGGTTCTCTGCCGACACTTGGAGGGTGTGAAAGGATAATGGTTCTCTACTGCACTAGGTATTAGTGAAATAGAGGTTTTATAAATGCTTCTCTGCCTTATTGTGGGGGCAAAATGAGAGTCACTTTGGTAATAGTACCATATCTGAAGAGGGAGTCTTCAGGGAGTGGATGTAGACCGTGTTTGACCAAATCATTATAAATCCTTATGTCTTTTATTTTTTTGCATTTATTTTCTACAATTATGTTATTACGGTTGAAAAACTTTTTCAAAAAGATAATCATATTTGGAAATTAATTAAAATGATTTTCTATCAAAAATCCAAGAGAATTTTTAAATTACCAATTCACCCCCCCATCCCCCCCTCTTGGTTAGCCTTGAAATAATAACTTAGGTTTAACAACCTCTACGAAATCATCATCTCTCCCCTAGTGTGTGTGAACACAATTACCCAATTACAATCACACTCTCTCAGACTAAAAAAAATAGAAAAATTATAAACTCCATTATATGAAACCCTAATCTAACCTATCTTGAAGTTTTCAACAGTCTGGAGTATAATTTTCCAAAAATGTTAGTACACACAAACAACACAAAGAAAATATATCAAATGTTCGTTAGGAGAAACAATAATGTTAATAATATTTTGGTTTCATAAAAAAATAACATGATAAAAACATAATCTTAAAATCTAAGTTGCAATAATAATGCCGCAACACCATATTGCATAATAGCGCCACAATGCTCAACTTTTTTAGCACCGTGAGAAAGCCATTGTGAAAGGATGAAGCCACACTGAATCAGCTGATTGATGCACTAGTTTTTCCATTTGATGCACTAAGTCATTGTAGCACTGTAGCGAAGCAGGCCCGATATGGCTGATTTGCTTATTCATATCATAAAGCCACGTTGTTAGTATTTTGAAGTACCACAATGTTTGAGGTCATTTTGATACTTATTATAAATAGTTTTAAGTTTTTATTTTAGAGTTTTATTGCTTTAGTAGAGTTTTATATTTTTTGTGTATTTTTTAGTTGCTCCTGTAGAGTAAAATATAAGAGAGGCTAATGAAGTGCAAGATAGTTTCATTGGAGATCTTATCCTTTCTTGTGTAAGAAATTCTACCATTGGAGGAGAAAGGAGTGTGTAGAAGTCATTTGTATTATCCTTGTGAAGTTTTTCTTTATTTTCTCTCTTATATCTTTTCTTCAATGAGTGAAATGAAGATGTGTTTGCTTTCTACTTTATTTATATATGGCTAATGTTTGAGTTTTGTGCTAATGATGTAAACACAATGTAAGTACTAATATAAACTCTTAAGCCTTAAGTAAATCATGGATGTATTTAATATCTCATGTTCTAAATTTAATGCATATAATGGTCATGTGTGTAATTAATATCTAGGGTGATATATTACCTTGATGGAGAAATATTGGAATTGAATAGAGTATTGAAATAAAATATTGGCATGCCTAGACTTAGGATGCTAAACTTTCTAGGTTATATGGAGATATTATAGTTGTAGTAAGGCTATAAACCTCCCTTTTCATGTCTACAAGCTCAACAAAGAATTAGGGATTTATATGCTATGATCCATATCAATATTTAAGAGTCATTAGGAAAATATTATTTTTTTATAAGCATTAGTCCAAAATATATTTTATATCTTGGCATCTCAATATATTTTACAATCTGTAAAAGTTATAGAAACTTAAAACCCTTAATTTTTATTCAAAAGGATATAAACTTAAAACCCTAGACATAGTAGATAATATTAGTTTGATTATAATCTGATAGAATACTTCCTTATGGCATCAACACTTGTAGCTTTATTACTTGATTAACACATATACTTATGTTTCTAATGGACAATCTTTATTAAAGAAAACATAAGCATCAATAGACCCTAAGGGATATTTTATTACAAACATGCAATCAACTATTCATGTGCTAATGCATCAAGTTTTTGGCACCGATCATAGGGAAGTAATATGTATATTATTATTTTAAATTATATTATTGAATTAGTTCCATATTTATACCTACTTGCATCATGTATCTATTTTTTATAGGTTTTATAAAAGATTTTGAAAAAGAAAAAAATTTGTTCTTTGCTTGGTTTTTGTTATTAATTTTTTAGTGTATTACTATTACATGTGTTGTAGATATAGTAAGGTGACTATGTTGTTTGAATATGAAATTTAAAGGGTGCTTATAAAAATCTAAAAACAAAAATATTTTAGCTTAGATTTGTTTGAACATGTCCAAAATAAGGATCATCCTAGACCTCATAGGGAGTATGCTAAGCTTATAGTTGGTGGAATCCTTCATAATATTAATAAACCTATTATCTATGCTAAAAACTTTGAACTAAAACCCGTAATATTTTAGATGGTTCAAAATTTCCAATTTGGGGACTTGGCCAACTTCTTAAATGTCTATATAATGTTCAAGTATAATGATGTCAGCACTTATGCTATTAGACTTCATATGTTTCTATTTTTTCTAATGGATAAAGCTAAGACACAATTGAATTTTTTGCCTCTAGAATTTATATTTACTTGGAATGCATTGGCAAATAAATTCCTAGCAAAGTATTTTCACCTTCCAAAATTGCCAAGCTTAGAAATGATATCACATCTTTTTCTCAATTTGAAGGACAATCAATTTATGAAATTTATGAGAAATATAAGGAAAGGCTTAGGAAATGGCCTCACCATGATTTAATTAATTGGTTGGTTATTCAGTCTTCTTATAAGGGATTAACAGGATCCCTTAAGTTGATTATAGATATAATAACTGGAGGATTTTTAATGTCTAAGCCTTTCAATGAAGCTTATGAATTAATTAATGAAAAGGTTATAAATGATTTTTAGTGACCTTATGATAGGATGAATTCTAACAGAGTAGCTGATGTTTATAAATTAGATGCCTTATCTACTTTGATTACTCATGTGGCTATAATTTTTAAAAAGTTGAATACTTTTGAAGTTAGTTTAGGATCAAGACTATCTATGAAGTTAGAAGAGCATGATTTGAATATTATTGGTGATAGTAATGTTCAAGGGATTGAGAATATGAATTTGATTGTAAGATAAAAAAATTCCTATTCCAATACTTACAATCTAGGTTGGATGAATTACCCTTATTTTAATAGGTCAAATAACAATATTGGTGGTAATAATTAATGTAATGAAGGTCAATCTAATCCAAAAGGAAAATAGAATAATCCTCAATAACCTATGCTAAACTCTAGACCTTATTATCCCCCATGTATTAATCAAAATAGTTAGAGGAGGTGGTGACTTAGTTAGGAACCTAATCGCAAAGTCAGGTTGCTTCAATTAACATATTTCCCTCTCTTTCATTATTCTTGTACATCTAGCTTAGATAATTAAGATTTTTATCTAGATCCATATTTTTTCACTCTTTCTATCATATTCTGACTTCATCTTCTTCACCTCAGGGATCTGTGTCCATAGGTAGCTCAATGTAAGACCCAACTTTATCCACTAGCCAAAATAGGATTTAAGATTCTCTTAGGTATAGTGAGTGTAGATCTAATGCAAAAGGCAAGAAAATTTATATCTACCAAGCAACTTAAGACCATATGAACAAAATGAACCTAGAATACACCACTCACCATGAATTAGAAGAATTGGAAGAATTACTTCATAAGTCTATTCAGAATGCCTTCATTACTACTGGCAACCCTCCTTGAATAGTCAATATATTGAAAGAATTAACTGACCTTGGCGCTCATTATGAGCTATAAGAAAGTGTACATACTTCAAATCTAGCCACCTACCTTGGTTGCCAATAGGAGAGAATATGATTCTAACCCGCTAGCTTGACAACTAAAAAGAAATAAACCAAGGTCGACCAACACCTTTTCCTAATCAATCTCCAATACAAAAGCACCACTCAAGTTCACGGTACCTAATGTATAATATTTTAGTGTGAAGAATGATCCCATAGATCACATGGTGACTTTTCAGTCCATGAATTATCTCATCGACATTAATGATAGCCTCTAGTGTCTTATCTTCTTCAATACTCTCAAAGACTCAATGCTAAGGTGGTTCGCTTTCCTACCTAGTTGGTTGATCATCTCCTTAATCAAATTTAAGCAAATATTCATTACACAGTTCAATACTTTCAAAGAAAGAGCTTGATCTTATAAAAGGAGAAACCAAAGACAAAGCTTTCAGCGCAATCAGTGATGCCCCAACCCATATGGGGTGCCCACATAGCCAAGACCTTTGAGGATTGAAACAACAATATTAAGGATCAAGGAAAAATGAAGAGAGGTCATACAGTGACCCCAAACATATCCAACCTATACTCCACTGAGGGCATCCATGCCTGAACTAGTATATGCCATTTAGAATAAAGAATTGTTCCTTTGCATACCATCTATATGGATTGACAGTGATCGAGATAACTTAAGGTTCTATGCCATTTATAAAGATCATGGGTAAAACATTGAAGAATGACATCACTTGTCAAACCTAGTAGAAGAACTTATCAAAATTGGAAAGCTTACATAATTTTTCCTCACCAATCCATAGTGATGACCAAGGAAAGCCCTAATAGAAGAAAGTACCAATGAGCCCAGGCTAACTAGAGCAATTCACATCACTGAAGTAGTGCCTGTCCTCATGGGTAATGATTAAAAGGACATCCCTACATGTGCAAATTAGCCACATATTGAAGAAGTTATTTCTACATTGTTCTTGTGATCCATCAAAGATACACCCATCACCTTTAGTGTAACCTGTATAATGAAGCCATTATCATCATAACCTTAGTCACCAACTATTAGATTTGTAGTATCCTTTTAGATATATGGAGTTCAGTGAATATAATCTTCAAGATAGCTTTCAACATGATGAACGTTTTTACCTCACATCTCACCCCTAATATCGGACCTCTTTATGAATTCTTCAAATAGTATGGGGAGACAAAAGAAGTAATCACTGTAGCTATCACCTTTAAAAAAGGGAATTGTTAGTACAAAGCTATGGTGGACTTTATCATTATCGATGCCCTAACTACATACAATGCCATATTTGACTTGCAACTATTGAATATCTTCACAGCTATGGTATCCACATACCACGTAACTATTTAATTTCCAACCTAAGAAAGAGAATTTATGGCAAAAGGTGACCTAGCCCAATTATGCACTTATTATCTATAAGAAGTCAATCAAGCTCATGCCCTCAAAAAATTCCTTCTACTACGACATAGAGTGATTCACAAGCCTTGAGGAAATAGAGACTTTTGAAGAAATACATGTTTCATAAAGTGAGCTAGATAGATTTATTAGAATTAGCACCTCCTTTAGAAGGGAGCATCAAGATTATTTGGTCCAAACTCTTCATGATAATCTTGAAGTGTTCACATGGATAGCCCCAAAAAATGCAGGGTATCAACAAAAAATAATATTTTACTAGCTAAATGTGCATAGAGACCTCGCACTGTCAAATAAAAGATCAAAGAAACTATAACCTTATTCACCGAACCCATTTGAGAAAAAGTGAAAAAGTTACTATCCCCCAACTTTATCAAAGAAGTTCAATATCTTGATTGGATTTCTAGTGTGGTGATAGTTAAAAAATGAATAGGAAAATGTAGAATGTGCTTGGATTTTACCAATCTGAATTTACCATGCCCTAAGTATAACTATCTAATTCTAAGGATTAAGGCCCTAGTCAACTTCACGGTGAGTTATCCAATCATGAGTTTCTTATAAGCCTTATCTAGCTACCATTAAATCAAGATGCTCCTTAAGGATGGTGAAACTATAACATTTATCATAGTAAAAGGTTTATAATGTTATCAAAGAATGATGGATAATGACTTGGAAGAATATAGGGAAATAAACATTGAAGTTTAAGTAGATGACCTCCTAATCAAGAGCTGATCTCTCGACCAACATATTAAGGATCTACAAGAAGTATTCCTCTCTCTCAGGAAGTACATCATGAGACTAAATCCTTTGAAGTGCACCTTTTTGTAAGGGAAAACCCACGAAGGGGCTTACATGTTTATATTAGGAAAATTTACAGAGTCCTTAAAGGGCCCTCAAGCTCGCTAATGCTCAAAAGAGATACAAAAAGAAAGCAAAAAAAAAAATCCTAAGAGCTCAAGGTCCCTAATAAAAAAAATTACGTACCAACCTAGGCATAATCTATGGTGCATAAGAATGAGCACCCAAAAAGAAGAAAGCACCAAAAACTAGCTTTCAGCTCCAGCTTCCCATCCAAAATGTCATCACCATGAATACCTACACTAAGAAAATTCTACAAAAAAGGATGAAGCCCAAAATAGAAGAAGCATAAATAATCGCAAAGTGTAGAAAGTTGATAGATCCAACAAATATTCATAAGACATATAAAAAGGAAGCAACAATAGGCAATAACAAGAACCAAACCACTATCAGCTAAGCAACCAAAAAAGACAACATCAACCACATAATCCAAATTAGTAAAGACATAAAAAAACTAGAAGAATCTCAACACCAGTTCACCTCCACCTTAACAAAGAAAGCCCTATCATCAGGAAACCAACAACACCAGGAACCATTGAACCAAAAATAATACCAATAGATTCAAAGCATTCGAGCAGGAGAAATAACATGCAAAAAGCTCATCGAGCTAAGGTGATTAGAAGAACAATAGGATAATCATACCAACTAAGAACAACCATCAGCACCACCCCAAACTAAACCAACCACAGGTTACCAAATATCAAACAACAATACACCTTTCCAGTACCCAACAGCCAAGTCAAGTAAGGCCAAGCGAAGACCACCAATATACCACCAAAATTGCCTAGCCACATGATATAAAAGACCAACCCACAAACAACCTTACCAACATCCAGCAGCCCAGCCAAGAAGAGCCAAGGAAGAGCCTCCAAGCTTAACCTCTAGGCAATAATCAAAGCCCCAAAAATATTAAGAAAAATGCTATAGATAAAAGAGCCTAATTTCCCAGCATTAGTAACAACCCAAAGACACCAGGAATCACCCAGTAACCAAGCCCCAATATCACCCAATAAAAGCAAATACCAACAAGGAAAAATGGCCATAAAATAGTAGTAATGATAAATAACTCTGGCACCCAAACAGAAACATAAAAGCAAAAGGAAATAAGGCTGAAGAGGTAAATTCAAGGAAACCAACCAGAAGGCAACCGAACCAATTGAATTGCTCTAGAAAATGCTCACCATCATAAAAGCAAAAGGAAATAAGGCTGAAGAGGTAAATTCAAGGAAACCAACCAGAAGGCAACCGAACCAATTGAATTGCTCTAGAAAATGCTCACCATCCACTCACAAAAACTACCCAGAAAATGCCTAAAATTGGACACTAAGAAACAACATAGAATCCACACTAAACATGCACAATATAACTCCAATAGAAGAAAGTAACTGTAAAGAGGACCAAGCAACCAGAAAATAGAGCATCAAGATAAGGCCTCCGAAGTAGCCTGTAAACCAAACAAAATAAGGCTAGAAGGGCCCATATATATAGAAGTCACTATTGAGAGAGTTGCTTCTTAGCTTTGCATGTTTTACACTCTTGCAACTCATATGTTTTTGATGATTTCAAATATTATTATTTTGATTATTATTTTCTCCTAACATATTTTAGAATATTTATTTTTGCTCTTATGTATACTAACATTTCAGGGAAATCATACTCCAGATTATTGAAGACTTCAAACCAATATCTATTTAGAATGTTTTGTAACATTAGAGTTTATATTTATTTTATTTTTTTTAAGTCTGAGAGAGTGTGATTGTAATTGAGTAACTTAGTACACACACACCGGGGTAGAGCCTTCAAATTCATAATTTTTTAAAATTAATTATACACCACGAACCATGTTCATACGAAATGATCTGGTCAGTTATACTCCTAAATGAGCAATAGAACGAATAGAGATGGCAAAAAAATTTTCTAAGTATGGATCGTCCAAATGATTTTACCCGTTCATCCTAGAATGATGTCCTCTAGATTTGCCATTTGAACTATTCATCCAGACGATTTTACCCATTCGTCCCAGGATGATGTCCTCTGGATTTGCCATTTGAACTATTCATCTAGATGATTTTACCCATTCATCCCAGGATGATGTCCTCTGGTTTTACATTTGAACTATTCATCCAGATGATTTTACCCATTCGTCCGAGGATGATGTCCTCTGGATTTGTCATTTAAACTATTTGTCCAGACGATTTTACCCATTCATTCCAGGATGATCGCATTTGTTCTATAAACTTATAGTCTATCCTGCATTTTCATTCTGAAGAACCTTGGGAATAACTATTTTTATCGGACGAACCATGTTCGTACAGGATGATGATCGAGTACGAAGACAGTTCATACCAATTTAAATTGAGTTCGTACGGAATAGTTTTTATACTGTTTGTACGTATGAAATTCAATCATACGGGACGATAGTGGATGGTCAAAAATTGAAAATTGCAGTTTTTGGTTTGTTTTTTTATGTCTTTTCTATAAAAGGTCTACTTAAGACTGTCATGTAATCTTTTTGTTATTTGGTCTTCATGCATACTAAAGAGAATTTGAAGTGGATAGTGAGAGAGTGTTTGAAGGAGATTTCTTACTACTGGAGCGTGAAGGGTTCACTTGGTTACTCAAAAGTAATGATCTATGTTTGTAATTTATGATTACTTCACTCTTTTCTCTTATCCTTTTAGATTTCTTGTGAGCAGATCTTTCAAGAAGATCTGATTCTCTGCTGACACTCAAAGAGTGTAAACAGCCGAAGGTTCTCTGCTAACACTCGAGGAGTGTAAATAGCCGAAGGTTCTCTACCTACACTTGGAGAGTGTGAACAGCGGAAGGTTCTCTGCCTACACTTGGAGGGTGTAAAAGGATGATGGTACTCTGCCTACACTTAGAGGATATAAAAGGATGACGGTTCACTGTTGCACCGGGTAGTAGTGGAAGAGAGTTTTTGTGAAAGCTTCTCCGCCTTACTGTGGGGGCAAAAGGAGAGATACTAGTGATAATAGTGTAATACCTGAAGTGAGAGACTTCAGGGAGTGGATGTAGGTCGTGTTTGACCAAATCACTATAAATCTTATGTCTTTTATTTTCTACTGCTTTTTATTTTTATATCTTGCTATTATCTATGGTTGAAAAATTATTTTTAAAATTAAAAAAAAAATTTCATCGATTTTAAAGTTTTAAATTTAATTTAAGAGGAGAATTTTTTTTTTAAATTACCCATTCACCCCCCTCTTGGTTAGCCGTTGGAAAAAAAGCTTAGGTCTAACAAACTAACTCATATTTAACAAGTTTTAACAAGTGGTATCAGAGCTTAGTTTCAAAACTATAAGTTTAGACTACTTTTTGATTAATGACCATTGCTACATTCGGAAATTGAAACACACATGAAGGATATTCGATCACTAGACCTCCTTTGTTTGATAATATCCATTTTGATTTTTGGAAAACACGCATGCCTACATTTTTACAATCACTTAATTATCGCATGTGGATCTTAGTTCAAGAAGGGTATACAAAACCAACTAGACTAGTTGATGGCATTAGAGTAAAAACACCCTTTGTGGATTGGACTGTCGAAGAACGTGATTTAGCAAAACTTAATGCTAAATATTTAAATAGTTTCTTTTATGCACTTAAGTCAGAGGACTACATGCAGGTTTTCACTTGTAAGTGTGGAAAGGATATATGAGATAGACTCTGTATAACTTATGAAGGGACTAATGAAGTAAAATAGTCTAGATTAAATATCTTGTTGCATGACTATGAATTATTTCACATGAAACTAAATGAATCCATTTCAGACATGTATATAAGATTCACTCAGATAGTCATTCCTTTGCATGCCCTTGGTAGAAAATTAATAAATGCTGAAATGGTAAATAAGATTATCTGTTATTTGCCTACTGCTTATGATGCAAAAATTTCTGATATATCAGAGTTTAAAGATTTAAATATTTACTCTATTAATAATTTTCTTAGATCCCTAATTTCTTACGAGTAAGGAGTGAGTCAAAGAAAGATTGATGCAGGTGAACCACGAAGGGAGAAGAACATATCACTAAAAGTGGAGGAGTTGGAGAGTGATCTATCACAACCTGAGGATGAGGACGACATCACATTGATGACTAGAAAATTCAGAAGCTTTCTGAAGTGGAAGTAGAAGAGACACCAGTAATGGAATCGAGATAAGTTCAATAGGAATGTTAAGGATTCAAATGATGTTATTTACTATGAGTGCAGGAAACCTAGACACGCTAAGTTAGACTGCCCAAAACTCAAAGCCACTTATAGTAAGGAGAAGATAGAAGATAAACCAATTATGAAGAAAGGTAAGAAGAAATTTCAAAGAGCTTTCTAGGCGGACTCAGCTTCAGACTCGTTAGAGACTGAAAAGGAAGAGGAAGTCACCAATCTATTCTTGATGGCTGATAATCTTGATCAGTCAGATTAAGAAGAGGTATGTGACTTGACCTACAATGAACTTTTAGAAGTCTCTGAATGCTTACATGATGCATATAGGAAGTTAAAGAAAATATATATTAGCCTGAACTTAGAATTACAAGAACTGCAGAGAGAACATGAAATCCTTAGAAAAGATCATGCATTAATTGATAAAAATACTTGAAATTACTTGATGAGTTTGATGATTTGAATAAGACTATTGAAGATTTAAAATCATCCTATATAAAATTAAAAAAAGAGTTTAAAGATTTTAAGGGTGAATTAGAGAGCAAAAAATATCGGATGAATTATATAAATCGTATATTGGAATATATGAATACTTTTTTCAAACTAAAGATAAAAGCTCTCGAGGAAAATAGGATACCCCCAAGACTTGAAGATTTTACTAATCTTATGTAGTATCCAAAATTTAGACAATCCAAAAATAGACAGAATAATTATAGAAGATTAAAAAATTCATTTCCTGGAGTGAAATGCTATAATTGTGGATTGTATGGACATATAGCACACATCTGTACATTGAATAGAAAAAACTTATTTGGTGTGGAAAAGTAAGATATATAAACTTAGATATATCATACATACATCTATTTTATAATTGCCAAAAGGAGAACCAAAACTTTTTGGGTTCCAGCCATGTCTAATATTTGATGATTTTGCAGAATTGCTCTGGCACAAGGCCTCGTGAGAGCATATGGTACATGGACAGTGGTTTCTCAAAGCATATGACTAAAAATACTACATAATTCATATCGCTGGAAGCTAGAAGTGGAGGTAGGGTTACACTTGGAGATAACACCATAAGGAAGGTGGTAGGATCAGGTATGATAGAGAAGTTGAAAAATTTTTTTATAGAAAATATTTTGTTAGTAGAAGCTTTAAAGTATAATCTTCTGAGTATTAGTCAGCTATGTGATAAAGGATATTATGTTAAATTTTATTCTACTAGCTGCATATTAAGCCTGAATGGTAATGATGTTTTGCATGATATATGGGTAAATAATATTTATATGCTGGATTTGAATTATATCAAAACTCCTAATGATTTTTGTTTAAAAACTATTTTTGATGAGTCATAGTTATGACATAGAAGACTTTGTCACTCTAGCATGAAAAATTTTAGGACAATTAACCAAAAGAAATTAGTGAGAGGTGTACCAAAACTAGACTTTACTAAGGATCACCTTTGCGATGCATGCCAATTAGAAAAACAAGTGAAGTCCTCTTTTCAGTCCAATAAAGATCTTAGAACTAGTAAACTTTTAGATATTTTATATATGGATCTTTTTAGATAAGTTGAAACTGTAAGTCTAGGAGGGAAGATATACAGATTTGTAATTATGGATGATTTCTCTAGATTCATATAGGTTAGATTTCTATATCATAAGAGTGAATCATTTGACGAGTTTTAAATTTTTTTGACTTAGATTCAGAGGAAACTAGGATGTGAGATTTTGACAATTCAAAGCGATCATGGAGGAGAATTTGAAAATGAAAAATTTAAGGATTTTTGTAAGGAGAAAAGGATTGATCATAATTTTTCAGCACCTAGAACCCCTCAATAGAATGGGGTAGTCAAAAGGAAAAATAGAATATTAATAGAAGCCGCTTGAACCATTTTGGAAGAATATTCACTTCCTAAATATTTTTGGGCTGAGGTGGTTAGCAAGGCATGTTATGTTCTGAATAGGGTGATGTCAGATCAACTTGAATAAAACATCCTATGAGTTACTTAAGGGAAGAACACCTAATTTATCATATTTATATATTTTTGGATGTAAGATGTTCATACATAACAATGGTAAATCTGCCTTAGGAAAATTTGATCCAAAGTCAGATGAAGGAATTTTTCTAGGATACTTTAGTGTTGAAAAATCTTATAGAGTATTCAATAAAAGAACTTTGGTAATTAAGGAGACCACACATGTTGTCTTTAATGAATATGGAATTTTGGAAGAGCTGATTGTTGAAGAGGATGAGATAGAGATTGACTCCCAAAAGAATGAGAATATAAATTTGGATGAAAATTTGGAGATAAAAAATCTATTGCCTAGAGATTTGAGATTTTTTAAAAATCATTTAAAAGAATTGATTATAGGTGAACCTAGTGAGGGTGTTAGGACTAGGCGTGGCCTGAACAAAGAAGTCAATCATTCAGCCTTTATTTCAATGATAGAACCCCACAAATATTGATCAAACACTTTCGAATAAATTTTTGATATTGGCTATGCAAGAAGAATTAAATCAATTTGTAAGAAATAAATTTTTGAAATTAACTGTAAGGCCAAAGGATCAAAGTGTAGTAGGAACTAAGTGCGTATTCAATAACGAAATGAATGACTCAGGAGTAGTCATTAAAAATGAGGATAGATTGGTGGCTAAGGGGTATAATCAGATTGAAGAAATTGATTTTAAGAAGACTTTTTCCCCTGTAGCTAGACTTTAAGCAATTAGGATTTTGTTAGCCTTTGCCTGTTTTAGAGGATTTAAATTTTATCAAATGGATGTTAAAAGTGCCTTTTTAAATGGGGTGATTCAAGAGGATATTTATGTGGAACAACCTCCAGGCTTTAAAAATCTAAACTTTAAATTTAAAAAGGCATTATAGAGATTGAAACAGGCACTTAGGGCTTGGAATGTGAGGTTGAGCATCTTCCTACTTGAGAGATCTTTTAAAAAAGGAAGTATGGATACAACTCTTTTTTTGAAAAAATTGGGAGAAGATATACTCATTGTACAAATTTATGTTGACGATATCATCTTTGGATCTATAAATAAAAATCTTTGTTATAATTTTTCTAAAATAATGAGTTGTGAATTTGAGATGAGTCTGATGGGAGATTTGAGTTACTTTCTAGGCTTTAGCATTAAGAAAATTGAGGAGAGTACATTTCTTAATCAGTTAAAGTATGTTAAGGACATTCTCAAAAATTATGAAATGGACAATGCTAAACTTATTAGTACACCTATGAGTTTCTCAGTTTAGTTGGATAAGGATCCTAAGGGAAAATATGTTGATCAAAAGAAATTTAGGGGAATTATTGAATCTTTGCTTTACTTGATAGCTAGCAAACTCGATATTATGTTTAGTATTTGTTTGTGTGCTAAATTTCAATCGGATGTAAAAGAATCACATTTGACAGCAGTGAAAAGGATTTTGAGATATCTCTTGGGAACTCAGAAATTAGGAATTTAGTATCCTAAGTTTAGCTCTTTATTTAAAATAATTGGATATTCAGATTCAAATTTTGCAGGTTGTATGGTTGATAGAAAAAGTACTTTTAAAATATATCAATTTATTAGAAATTATTTAGTCTCTTGGTCTAGTAAAAAATAAAATTCTATAGTGATTATGGTGGAGTGTTTTAAAATGAAAGATTTGAATCATTCTATCAAGAGATAGGAATAGAGCATAATCTCTCAGCCCCTAGAACTCCTCAGCAAAATGAAATAGCAGAAAGGAAGAATAGAATCTTGGTAGAAGCTGCTAGGGAAATATTAGCTGAGTACACCCTTTCTAGAAGTTTTTGGGCAAAAGCAATTAACACGATGTGTTATGTCTTAAACAGGGTGAACATTAGGTCAAAGCTGAATAAAACTCCTTATGAACTCCTTAAGGGTCGAACACCAAATCTTTCACACTTACATGTCTTTGGTTATAAGTGTTTTATTTTAATCAATTGCAAAATTTCCCTAGGAAAATTTGATCCCAAGTTTGATAAGGGTGTCTTCTTAGATCATTCTTCTATAGGTATTGCCTATATAATCTTTAATAAAAGAATCCTAGTAGTAGAAGAGTCCACCCATGTAGTATTTGACGAATCAGATAAGTCCTTTAAATCTAAAATTAAAGAAGATGAGGTAGAGGAAATTCAAGGTTTAGAAACTATGACCTTAGGAGAGAGGGTAGAACCTCAGGAAGATTTGCCTAGAAAATAGAGATACTCTTCTAGTTATCCTAAAGAATTAATTTTAGGAGACCCGTTAGAAGGTGTGAGAATTAGGCACTGACTTAGGAAAGAGGTTAGTCATTCAACATTCATCTCTATGATAGAACCCATGAGTATAGATTAAGCTTTAGGGATGAATTCTGGATCCTAGCAATGTAAGAAAAATTGAACCAATTTACCAGGAATGATGTTTTGGAGTTAGTTAGGAGACCTAAAGAATAGAGTGTAGTTGGAACAAAATAGGTTTTCAAAAATAAGGTGAATCGCTCAAGAACCATAATAAGAATTAAGGCCAGACTAGTAGCTAAGGGGTACAACCAAATTGAGGGAATAGACTTTGAAGAAACCATTGCCCCGGTAACTAGACTAGAAGCCATAAGGGTGCTCTTAGCTGTTGCTTGCTTCAAAAGTTTCAAACTATATCAAATAGATGTAAAGAATAATTTTTTGAATGGGGTAATCTAGGAGGATGTTTATGTTGAGCAAACCCCTAGATTTAAAAGTTCACAATTTCCAAACCATGTATTCAAATTAAAAAAGGCACTATATGGGCTAAAGCAAGCACCTAGAGCCTGGTACAAAAGACTTAACTTATTCTTACTGGATAGAGGATTTGTTAAGGATAGTCTGGACACTACACTCTTTATACAAAAGATTAAAGATGAAATTCTGATTGTTCAGATTTATGTGGATGACATTCTATTTGGATCTTCAAATAAAAAAAATTATGATGAATTTTCAAAAACAATGACTAATGAGTTTGAAATGAGCATGATGGGAGCGCTTAATTATTTTCTTAGCTTTAGTGTAAAAGAAATAGATAATTGAACATTTTTTAGCCAAATAAAATACATTAAGG
Source organism: Dendrobium nobile (assembly GCA_022539455.1). Classification (NCBI taxonomy): domain Eukaryota; kingdom Viridiplantae; phylum Streptophyta; class Magnoliopsida; order Asparagales; family Orchidaceae; genus Dendrobium; species Dendrobium nobile. The sequence continues at coordinate 28,694,391 of CM039719.1, forward strand.
ATGTTCTAAAAAATATAAAATGGATAGTGCTAAGCCCATAAACACTCTAATGAGCTCTATAATTCAACTGGACCAAGACCCAAATAGAAAATCAATTGACCAGAAAAAATATAGAAGAATAATTGAATCTCTCCTCTACCTGACTACCACTAGTTTAGAAATAATGTTTAGTGTGTGCCTCTGTGCTTGTTTTCAAGCTGATGCTAAAGAGTCTCACTTAACTGTGGTCAAGAGAATCTTTAGATATCTAGTAGGCACCCCGAACTTAAGAATTTGGTATCCTAGACACATCACTTCTTTTGAAATCTTACGGTACTCAGATTCTAATTTTACAGGATGTAGGGTAGATAAAAAAAGCACCTCTGGTACCTGCCAATTAATAGGACATTCTTTAGTTTCTTGATCTAGTAGGAAGCAAAATTTGGTAGCCCTTTTCACGGCTGAGATAGAATATATTATAGTAGAAGTTATGTTGCACAAGTACTATAGTTGAAACAATAACTTCTTGATCTTAGATCACCTGTAGGAACCATCTCATTAATGTACGACAACGCAAGCATAATCTTTTTTTTGAAGAAAAAGCTAAAGAGCTATATTAATCAGGAGAAAAAATAGACTTACTCTCTACAAGCATCTGACTCCTTCTCTAACAAAGTAATGAAGGAAGGAGGGATATCACTTAAAGTCACATCATTCCAAAAAAAAAGAGCTAAAGCAAGCAAAGTTAGCACAAAGATCCGCTAACTTATTTCTTTTCCTATCTACACAGTTAAAAACAACATAATCAAAATCTTTAATAAAAGAGAGCTCAATCAATTCATTACCTCTTTTCTTCACCATATCCTTGATGAAATTGATGACATTCATGTTGTCTCCTTCAATGATAAGTCCTTTGTAGTTTAGCATCCATTCTTTAATAACAAGCTTAATAGCAAGGATAGATTGAAGTTCTACTGTCGCTGCATCCCAGTGAGTGAGAGGTTTTCCGAAAGCCAACAAAAACCTCCCATAATGATCTCTAGAAACTCCTTCGATTCCAGCCTTGTATTAGTTATGAAGAGTAGCATCTATGTTCACTTTAATCCAATCAGGTGGAGGAGAATGCCAAGAGTTCAGTAACCAAGGCGATTGATTAGCATCCTCTATACCTGAATTTGAGCAACTTAGAATGTTTAACACTGCAGAACTACAAAGTGCTTCAGAAGAAGACATCACCGCACTGTATTTTTTCCCTTCATGAACATATATATTCCTTGCCTTCCATGAATGGAATATTGTATTACAAAGCAGATTCTTCATCTAGGAGTTTTGCGAATCCAACCATAAGAAACAAGCTTTCAAAGAGGTAAAATATGGAATGTCGAAACCCCATTTATTTAAAACAGCCATCACCTCTTTAGTCATCCTGCACCCGATAATGATGTGATCAATGTTCTCAACTTCTTTACACCCTCTAGGACACTTATCTTATCCTTGCAATCTCCTATAATAGAGAAAATGATAAGTTGGAATTGCATTGTTGATCAACCTCCACCAGAATAACTTCACTCTCGGATTTAGCTTCATTTTATCAAATCGGGACCAAGCAGAATTCTCTGTTTTTTCAATTTCCATAGCTTCAACTGCTAGTGCTGTTAAGGATTTCTCTGAGAGTTTATATATAAGCTCTAAATTATCTTCAGCACTTCGTATAATAATAGAGGTGATAAGTTTAACTAACTCTTTCCCGAAGTACTCTTTCAACTTTATAGTATCCCAATCTCCATTTTTTAAGAAACTATCCACCGTTAAGCTGCTACTATCCATTATGTTGATAAAAGTAGTCCAATACTGAAAACTTTTATCCAAAACCCAAATGTCTTCAAAAACATTGATAGCTTTCCCATTTCCAATTGTCAAACTGATATTTGGCTTCAAATATTCGCTCCCATTACAGATCAATTTCCAGGAAACTGATCCATTTCTTCTTGCTGAATCTACCTCTAGAATTCTCCCATATTTAGGAAACAAAACCTTATGCAATAGGGACTCTTTCTCTTGAATTTATCTCCAAGCTAACTTGGCCCTTAAAGGCCCAACTACCTTTGAGCAACAATTGATGCCTAGTCCTCCCCATCTTCTCGATTTACACATAAGGTCCCAACTAACATAGTGAAGACCTGCATTAGCATCACACTTGTTCCATATGAATTCTCTGCAAAGTCTATCAATTTCATACAGCACTTGTTTGGGAACCAAAGAATTGGTAGAATGAAAATTTGGGTAAGATAATAACACAAATTTTACCAAAGAAATCCTCCCAGCAAGAGAGATGAGTTTACCGCCCCAAACACCAAGCATACTCATCGTTTTATCAATAAGAAATTGGTAGTCAGCTTTAGATAGTCTCCTTAGCACCACCTTGATTCCCAAATAACTGAATTCTTTCACCTCTCTAAATTTCATTGCTTTACCAATTTTCTTCCTCATTCTTGTCTTCACAGATAATCCTAAGAGGATGAAAGATTTTTGCAAATTCATCCTTGGACCCGTCCATCAACAGAATTCCGTAAGAAATTTTTTTACAATTTTAACTGATTTTAATTGAGCATTAGAGAACACTATAATGTCATCGGCATACAAAAGATGAGAAACCTTAGACCCATTAGGAGAAAAACCAATCCCTATAGATCTCCCATTTTGATAGAAGGAATTGGAAAGAAGTTGAGCACACATTACAAATAAAAAAGGGGAAAGAGGGCATCCTTGTCGGAATCCACTTTTAGCTGGCGGAATCCACTTTTAGCTTCAATCCTCTTTAAGTATGAACCATTAACAAAAATAGAAAACTTAGGTCCCGTGACACATTCAACTATCAAATTAGCATAATTGATAGGAAAGTTAAGATACTCAAAAATTTTAATCAACGTTTGCCATCCCATGGAACCATAAGCTTGCTCCATATCTATTTTGAAGGCAACCTTCCCCTTGGATGATTTGGAATGCCTAAATTTATGAAAAATTTCTTGTGCCACTTGAACATGTTCCGAGAGTGATCTACCTTTCATAAAATCCACTTGTTCCACTGATATAATTTTAGGAATTACCAACAGAAGTCTGTTGAGAAGCATTTTAGACACTATCTTATAGACTGATTTACATAAACTAATGGGTCTATAGTTGGAGGAAGATAATGGAGTTTTGACTTTAGGAATCATAACTATATTAGTAGCTTTCCAAGAATCATTCATCTTACCATACTTGAAAAAATTATCCACTACTTTCCACATATCAAGTTTGATGATATGCCAATAGTGTTTAAAAAAAGAGTAAGACATACCATCTTTGCCAGGTGCAATGTTCTTCCCTAGCTCCTTGATAACTTCCTCCAAATCTTCAAATGTGAATTCTCTGCTCAGCATTACTTTATCTTCATCATTCAAAGCTGTTAAAGAAGCCGGCCATCTCTCCAGATCACATTTTCTTTCAACCCATTTGTTGCTGAAATACCGAAACAGCACCTCCTCAACATCTTTTTGATCTTCAACCATTACACCTTGTTCTTTCCTGATTTTATGAATGAAGTTAGCATTTCTTCTTCCACTCGCATAAGCTTGGAAGAATTTGGAATTTGAATCCCCTTCCACCATACACTTTACTTTTGTCGTTGTTTCCACCAGGTGTCTAGCCGGGCCATTACAGAATTGAGTTCTTCCATTTAGGCTTTAAGTTTCCAATGGACTTCTTGCGGAATGAACCCGCCCGCAGCGTCCAGTTCCTACAGCATCATCACTTCTTATTTCAGTTCTTCTTTAGACAAATTCAAAGAATTGAATTTAGCCTTACTCCAGTAATAAAGGTTTTTTAAAGTCCTCTTTAGCTTTCGGTTTAAAGCTTGAGAAGGATCTACTGTAGCTTTTTTTCTTCCATGATTCTTTCACGACAGCAATAGATGCAGGGATAGAAGTCCAAACTTCTTCAAATCTTAATTCCTTCCTGTTTGGAGGTTTGAAATCCAACAGGTTTAACAAAATCGAACAATGGTCCGAAGCCATCCTTGCCAAATGCCTCACTATCAATCTATGAGAAGAATTAAAGGCAATAGAATTGATTAGGCATCTATCCAGCTTCTCAAGAATTCTCTCTGCTCCCTTCTTGTTATTACACCAAGTATACTTTGGCCCTACACAAGCCACCTCGTGCAAATCATTGCACATGATAAAAGACTTCATCTCCTTTGGTCCTAAGCCAAAAACAAAATCTCTTCCCCCTTTTTTTTTCTCTTTGGACAGAAGACAGGTAAAGTCTCCCCCGATAACCATAGGGAAATCTTCAATCAAAAGATGCTCCAATATCTCCCATAAATTCCTCCTCTTGTACACATCTTTGTTCCTATATATTGTAGCAATTCTCCATGTGCCCTTATTGATCACTTTGAGATCTCCAATAAGCATTTGTGTTGAAGCTTCCAGTAATTTAAAAGTGGCCAAATCTTGCCTCCATATCACTAAAATACCACCTGAGAGGCCTTCAGATGGAACATGACAAAAATCCCATCCTTCCCCAACAAGAGAACTCACAACCTTTTTATCCACAACCATAACCTTAATTTCAACTAAGCCAAGGAAGAATAACCCAAACTCCTTAATGAAATCCTTTGCATATAGAGAAGCTTTAAACTTCTTTGCTCTTCTATAATTCCAAAAACCAATGGATGACATTAATGATCCAAGGGGAAAAGGTTCCCTGCCCTTATCTTATCTTCAACTTCCAAATTCCTATTTCTCGGATTCAGCCTGATGGGACCTAAGCTCTTTAATTGCTTAGTCCCTTTCTTCCTTATCTTGCTTGACCCTTCCTCTGCCTTGCTGGTATGAGCCTCCATATAACTATCAACTAACAACACTTCATTTACTCCGTTAACAGGAATAGATCCTATAGATAAAGTCACTTCAGGAACCTCACCTTCAACTTCAACTATTTCTCCTTCTTCACTTAATTTGATTAAAACATCAAATGGTTAAGATTGCAAATTTTGTCATCATCTTTTGAACAACTAATTTTTTTACTGCCATCTGCATTAATTCTAGGATCTTCACTATTATTGCTAGGAGGCAGCACAGCCTCCTTTGAAATTTTCTCCATTCTTCTGTTATCAGCTTTCTTCGGGTCCCCAAAGTTATCAACCTTTGATTTGTCTTCTTCTCCCAAATTTTATCTTTCTTAACTGAATATGTTTGTCGAGGCCATTTATCCTGAATATTGTATTTTCTTCCCCTTTTCTTCCCATAGTCCACATGTACCCATGGACCATAGTCTCCTCCATAATCATCTTCGTTGGCCTTGGAGACATCTTTCTCCACTATATCATCCACTTATTTCTTCCTCATAATAGTTGCATAATCTTTAGCTAGCCTTGCTCTGGATTCATTTAAAATTTGCACAGGTTCCTCCTTGCTCACCTGACAGAATTTATCCAAATGACCTATCCTTCCACATTTAAAACAAATGGATGGCAGCTTCTCATAACAAACTTTTTGATAAAATTTTCCCAATGTGCCTTCAACCCATACTCCTAAAGGAAGTTGGCCTTCTAAATTGATTCTAACACAAATTCTGGCATATTCTCGCCTCCCCCATTGAAACATGTTTTCATCAATAAGAAAAGGAACACCAACCTTCGATGCAATCCTACAGACATTAATTTTGTCCTAGCTTTGCAGAGGTAGATTAGGAAGCCTAATCCATATTGGTGCCATTAGCCCCTTCAAAGAAGATGGATTAAAACCAGGGGACCATTTGTCCAGACCGATAATGCTGCCACTAACGAATTAGGGACCATTATTTAAAACAGCTTCCATAGATTCTTGTTCTTCCAAGACACATAATACCCATCCACCACCAAGTAAAGTCATATGAAATCTTCCATACTAGTTCCATTGCTTCCTTAGCTCCAAACTAATGACATGATAAGGAGCAAAATCACCAAATACCTTAACAATCAGAGCTTTTTTCAATCTGTCAGAGTTTTCCAATTCATTTTGCTGATGAAGCTTCACAATACCATTTTCAGAATAATCCTTCCCATAATCAAAATCAATTGTTTTGAAATTAGGCTTCAAATTCTCGGCATTCGCCACCGATTTGCTCGGATGAGGATGAATGACAGACTCCGTTCCTCTTATAGAGTTGCAGTTCCACAACATAGCTGACTCACAATCTCTAACCTTCTCCAGATCGTTCTTCTCCAATTGCACTTCACCAACAACTTCTCCATCTCTGAGATACCCAGAGACCATACTAACAGATCCACCCGGCAATGCTTCATTCTTGGCCATCAACTTATTAACTCCAGATGATGAACCCTTCAAGGACTCTAATAAATTTTCATTTGCTACTTCTCCTCTATTTTTATAGATTGCTGAATCATCATTTCGACAGTACTCCTTACAAGAATTGCTTGAATCGTCAAACATTACATTTTTCCCTTTTACAATGCATTACGAAAAGATTTTCAGAGATTGAAGACCCCCTTCCTTGATCATAAGAGGTTTAACAGATTAAACCTCAAGTTTGTATTCCGTTCAAACAACTTGTTTGCGTCTCCAAAAGCAGCAGGTGAAACACCTTGGTTGTTGCAAGAAAGAATGCTTAATGTAGTCACTGCCGGAATACGACTGTTGCCGGCGCTGGAGGAAGCTCGACGTCCTTCCGCCGCCATGGGAACGAAAATTACGGGAATCCAAAATTTCAAAATTCTGTTAAAGTCTCTCTCTTTAGAATCGTGGAGCTTCTCTTTCTCTCTCTTGATAAACACCTCTACTTGCAAATGACACAAGCACAATATGCATTTCTAAAAATCCAATTCAACACTCTCAAACAAAATACATAAACATTAGACATCACTTCATAAGAGATCATGTTGTTAAATGAGATATAAGATTGCATCACATAGCTACAAGAGATCAATTGGCAGACATCTTCATGAAACCACTGGCCTACACCACCTTTAGCACTTTGAGGACAAGACTTGGTGTTATAGATATTAATGCGTAATTGAAGAAATAAAACTTATTCTAAGGCTGTTCCTGATCATCACACACTCACTACATAAAACACAAAAACTAAAATTTTCTTTATCGTATTTTACGATCCAATCTCGTACTGTACGATATATCAAAACTACACAAATCACAACCCAGACTAAAATTTTGTCTCTGTTGGTCATACTATACGATTACCATTGTACTCTATGATATATCAAAACTACACAAATCAAAACCCAGACTCAAAGTTCATCTTTGTTGATCATACTGTACGATTACCATCATAATGTATGATATAGGAGTATGGTCATTCAATCCATTCGGTACGACTATTGCACATTGTATTGTATAATATCTCATCTTCGTACCGTACGATCCACATCAGTAACATATATGGATGAATTTACTCCATTTGGTATGACATTATTACTCATCGTACAATAAGATATCTCCTCTTCGTACTAAACGATCCACATCAACAAAACAGATGAGGACGACTTAAAGCAGGTTGGTATGATATAATGGTTGTTTGTACTATACGAACACCTGTTCGTACTATATGATACTTTTCATCAAAGGTCGTACCGGCGACCCTCAAGATAATTGAAATCATTCTATTCATACTATACGATGAATATCATACTGTACGAGTTGACCATCTTTTCCTAATTGTTCGTTCATATGACATTATTGCCCATCGTATAGTATGATCCTAGATCGTACTGTACGATACTCCAAAATTCTATAAATTGGCTGAATCTGAAGCTTCTTTTTTCTCACTCCTCCTTTACCTTACTTGGTCTCACCCTTCTTAATGAAATGTCTAGCTCTAGCAAGCATGGTCGTCTCATCATTAGAAGCTCATCTTCCTCTCACCATCCCAATGACCTTTTTTTGACTCTCGAAAATAAAGAGGCCTATCGTAAGTACAAGGCCTACAAAATTACACCATCTCATATGCTGAATCAAGATGCTTTAAACATTAAGGTAATGAACCTCTTCGCATCCACCACTTTCCAATTCCTCCTTACCCTAGCCTTCCCATATATTTTAGAACTCTTATTTAAATTCCTAGCCAACCTAGCCTACACTATCAACACCTAACCTTCCACTCTTGTGTCTGCCGACAATGCGTATAAATCACTAAGGCTGACATCGTCCAATACATTGGGCCATACTAAAGGCCCTAGAGCTCATTCCTTCCTCTTGAATGAATTCAATTAGAGTGTTGCAAATCTAGTCCTTAGAAATATAGCCTTTTACCAACACCAGCCTCTTGTTCAATCCTTAACCCAAAATGCCCAAAGTATTCAACACGTCCTTCGCACTTCAATCATACCCAAAGCTGGTGATAGAATCTGTATGACCCCAATCTTATCAATTGTTACCTACGTTATAATGTCAAACACAAAATTTGATGAGGCAGATTTGTTTATTGATTATATTCAAGACATGACCTTCGTTTGCCTCCCTACCACCCGTAGGAAACAAAATCTAGCCCTTGGCCACCTTATAGGTTACATCCTTCAAAATAAATACCAATTAACCTATCCTGGTGAACTTGATAATCTACCAATCTTTTATATGGATGCCTCTTTCCATATTCTATTTCATTGGGGGCAAGATCCTGAAGAATAAGATTTTGATGAAGAAGAAGGAGATGTTGTTCCAAAAGGAGCTCCTGTTCCATAAAGACGGCGTGCACCACCCCGAGGACCTGCACCAACCTACCCGCACGATGACTTGGATGAACATTTTGACCAACTCCAGAGTCATCTTGATACTCACATCCAAGACCAGCACAACCAACATGAGGAAGATATGCGGTGGTTTGGGGAACGCTTCACTTCGATTGATCAATAATTTGCATTAATCCACCATTACTTCCAACCACCACCTCCTCCAACTTCAATTGACCAGGCTCCTCCTTTCTAAAGTGTATCTATTTTATGCTATCTTTTTAATTTTTTCTTGTGACTCCTCTCTTTGTTGATGCCAAAAGGGGGAGAAGTCTGTTATAGCCAAGATGTTCAGTTTTAGTCAGTATGTTCTGTTATAGTTAGTATGTCCTACTTATATTTTAATGAACTACATTTTTTTTCCTATTTTATTTTGTAATATTTTAGTTAATTTAATAATAATAATAATAATAATAAACCAAAAAAAGAATGCCTTGCAAATTACTAATAACCAACATTATTTGACATCATCAAAAAGGGGGAGATTGTTGCAATCCATGACGCCTAGTTTGAGATTTTGGTGATGACAAATAATGCCATTTGAATTACTATTCATTAAATACTTTTAATTTCTACTCTTGTCTGTGAGTACAAATATTTCAGGGAGATCATAAGTTACTCTTGACAACAAGAAAACTTAAGACTATGTAGAGTAGGAGTTGGAGTACATAATATTATAATTTCTCATTTATTATTATTTTTTGTTTCTTGAGTCTGGCCATAAATTATATGCAAGATTGTGCAATCATACACACACACAAGGGTAGAAGGTTTTAAAACTGAAGAAATTTTTTTTCTCTGTTGATTATACAATACGAGTTTAAATCGTACTGTATGATCAAGTCATACTATGTGATTACCTTCGTACTGTACTAAGTGTTTCTAATTTAAAAAACCCTCGCCTCTAGAGTAATTTAAGTAAGTTTAATAACTAAGCATACTATATGATCTAAGTCATACTGTATGATCTATTTTAAATACTTACTTAAATTAACCTTGAGATTAGTGCATAAATTAAGGATAAATTTTTGATTGGTTATGGTATTGTATGACATAGTTTATACTGTATGATCAACTGAGGTTATTTTTTATCATCCCAGATATTATATCGGATGATCCCTTAATTTTGTACTAATCATACTGTACGAAGTGGTTCATACCATACGATGTCCAGAGATGAGTTTTGTCATCCCAGCAACCGTCTTATACAAAGGACTTTACATATCGTATTGTATGGGTTTATATCATACGATACGATAATATTCAGAATTTTGGCTTGTTCATAAACCTTCATACCAGGTTGAAGGTTATTCCTTATGGATTATATTGTACGATATATGATCGTACCGTACGATCATATGGGCTAATTAGAAAATTTTAGGGTTTTTTGGAGCCTGTTTTAAATATAAAAAACTTTTGTTTTTTGGTGGGTGATTGAGAGAGAGGAACGTGATTAGAGTGGGATTTCTTGGGAGAGAACACTTGAGAAGATTTTAGGATTTGTGAAAGGAAGGAGAAGGTGGGCTTAGTGAGGAAGGAGTGTGAGGGAGATCATACAGTTACTCCAAGCATGCTGCACTTTACTCTTCCTAGGGCCCGAGAAGATCATGTGGGAGGCTCTCTGAGGGGGAGACTCTTCTACATTTGTGAACTCTAAGGTACTCTGCCTTCTCCAGGAGAGAGAAAAATGAGAATGTACGCTGCTGTCGCCAGGAGGGTGGCAAAGTGCTTGGCACTCCGCCACGCCGGGATGTGAAAGTGAGGTTTGTAAAGGCTTCTCCGTCCTGCCGTGGGGGCAAAAGGAGAACTATTGTTTAGTAGTAAAATTCCCAGAGTGGAGTACTCCGAGGAGTGGACGTAAGTCAAGTGACCGAACCACTATAAAATCTCTGGTGTGATTTTTTTAACTGTTTTTTATTTATGCTTGTATTTTATTTACATTAAAATTGCTTGGTGAAAATTGTTGTAAAAATTCATTGTTGTAAATAGTGTTTCAAGTACTTGCTTCCACATTATTTAATTTTCTTGATTAAATTTTAAAAACATAGAAAAAAATATTAGAACTCCTGTTTAGAATTTTTTTATCACAACAATTTTCCAATTCACCCCCCCCCCTCTTGGCGCATCTCTTAATTTCACATACAATAACTTTTCAATTTAAACATATGATTAAGGAATTTAGAATTTTTAAAACCTCGAGATTGCTCAATATAAATATCCTCTTTTATCACCGCATTCAAAAATACCCTCTTGACATCCATTTGATTTAATTTAAAACCTTTAAAATAGGCAAAGGCTAATAAAACCCTAATTGCTTTAAGCCTTGCTATAGGGGAAAAAGCCTCTTCAAAATCATTTCCTTCTAATTGATTATACCCCTTGGCCACCAATCTTGCCTTATTTCTGATTACAACTCTTGAATCATTCATTTTATTTTTGAATACCCACTTAGTTTCAATAACAATTTGATCCTTTGTCCTTTCAATCAATTCCCAAACATCATTTTTTACAAATTGATTCAAATCTTCTTACATGGCCAAAATCTAAAATTTATCTGAAAGTGCTTGATTTATATTTATGGGTTTTATCATTAATATAAAAGTAGAATGGTTCACTCTTTACTAAGTCCATGCCTAGTCTTAATCCTCATTAGGTTCACCTAAAATTAATTCCTTAGGAAGATTCTTAGAAAATTTGCATTCTCTTGGTAAAGGGATTTCTTTTTTCACAGTTTATTTCAAATTTATCTTTTTAATTTCTTAGGAGTTATGTTTAATATGATCCTATTTCAATCTTGGTTCTTCCAAAATGCCAGATTTATCAAACACAATATGTGTGGTCTCCTCAACTATCAAAGTTCTCTTATTAAAATCTCTATAAGTTTTTCCAACACTAAAGTATCCAAGAAGAATTCTTTCATCAGATTTTATATCAAATTTTTCTAAAGGAGTTTTCCCATTATTATGAATAAACACCTTATATCCAAAAATATGTAAATGTGATAAATTTGGTGTTCTTCCTTTACGAAGTTCATAGAGTGTCTTATTCAATTTGGATCTAATGTTCACCCTATTCAGAACATAACAAAATGTACTAACCACTTTAATCCAAAAATATTTTGGAAGTGAATATTTTGTCAACATTGCTCTAATGGCTTTAATTATTATTATATTCTTTTTTTTACTATTCCATCCTATTGAGGGATCCTAGGTGTTGAAAAATTGTGATCAATTCCTTTCTCTTTATAAAAATCTTTAAAATTTTTATTTTCAAATTCACCTTTATGATCACTTTGAATTGATAAAATCTTGCATCCTAGTTTTTTCTGAATCCAAGTTAAAAAACTTCTAAACTCCTCAAATGATTCACTCTTATGAAATAAAAATTTAACTCAAGTGAATCTTAAAAAATCATCAACAATCACGAATCCAAATACTTTATCTCTTAGACTTATAGTGCTAACTGGTCGAAAAAGATCCATATGAATAATTTCCAATGGTTTACTAGTTCTAAGATCCTTAATGGAATGAAAAAAGGACTTCACCTATTTTCCTACTTGGCATGCATCACACAAGCGATCCTTAGTAAAGTCTAGTTTTGGTATTCCTCTAATAAGTTCTTTTGGGTAATTTTCATAAGGTTCTTCATACTAGCGTGACAAAGTCTCCTATGCTATAACCATTATTCATCAAAAATTGTTTTTAGAAAGAAATATTAGGAGATTTAATACAATTCAAATCAAGCATGTACACATTATTTACCCTAATTCCATTCAAAATATCAATTCCATTTTGGCTTATTATTTAGATAGTGGAAAAATATTTTAACACTATAACTCTTATCGCACAACTAACTAATACTCGATAGATTATATTTAAAGCTATCTACATGTAAAACATTCTCAATGAAAAAATTGTTCAAGTTTCCAATCATACATGTGTCTACCACTTTCCTAGTGGTATTATCTCCCAGTGTAACCTTGCCTTCATTCCTGACTTCCAGCAATATGATTTATATAGTGTCTCCACTCATATGCTTCGAACATCCGCTGTCTAGGTACCAAATGCTCTCATGAGGTCTTGTATGAAAGCATTTCTATAAGATAATCAAATGTTAGTCTTGTGACCCCAAATAAGTTTGGGTTCTCCTCTTAGCAAAATTAACATGGATGCATGATTGATATGATTTATTTTATACATCTTTGGTCTCCACACTAGATATGATTTACTATGAATAATGTAAGTGTGAGATATATGGTCAATCATTCCACAAGACAAATATTTAACTCCAGAAAAAAGATTTTTTAATTTGCATGAGTAAAACTGTCTTTTCCTAGGTTTTAAAATTTTTTGTTTCTTATCAGGATTGAAAAATTATTCAGTTGTGGGTAGAATCCTATTTTCTTCATATGCTTTCAAATATTCTTTAAAAAATGAGTTTGCACTTTCTAACATAACATTATTAACTTTAAAATAGTGCTCTCTATTATCATATTCATTCATAAATGTTTTAAAATATTTTTCAAGTTCAGCTTGGGATTATTTTAGCAGTTCATGTTGTTTATTCAATTCATCAAACTCATTCAATAGTTTCATGTGGTTGGTATCAATTTATACGTGATATTTTCTAAGGATTTCATGCTCTTTTATAATTCTAGAAAATCTAAGTTCAACCTAGCATGCATCTTTTTGATTTTACTTTATGTAGTATATATTTTCTCAAAAATATCAAAAAGCTCTTAATAAGTTAAGTCACATACCTCTTCTTAATCTAACTGATCAAGCTTGTCATCCATCAAACATAGGTTGGTGACTTCCTCCTCTTCTTCTATTTATGAGGAATCCGAAACTGAGTCCACCCAAAAAGCTCTTTGTAATCTCTTCTTGTCCTTCCTCACATTTGTTTTCTCCTCTGCCTTCTCCTTGCTAGGATCAGCTTTAAGATTCGGGCGTTCAGATTTGATATGTCTAGGCTTCTTGCATTCATATCAAATAACATTGTTAGAAGAATTAATGTTTTTTGTTGAACTTATCTTTATTCCATTGCTGACATCTCTTTTGCTTCCTTTTAAAAAAATTTTGAATTGCCTGTCATCAAGGCAATGTAATATTCATCCTCAAGGTGAGACTGATCACTCCACAAGTCATCTATTTTCAATGCTATGTTCTTCATCTTTTGCTTCTCACTCTCATCAATCTGTCTTTGAGTCACTCCTTGATCGTAAGCAATTAGTGATCTAAGAAGATTATAAATAGAATAAATAGTTAATTCTTTAGACTCTATAATAGTAATTATTTTTGTATCATAAGTAGTAGGCAAACAATGAAGTATTTTATTCACTTTCTCAGCTTTCATTAGTTCCCTACCTAAAGCATATAATGAGGTGACTATTTGAGTGAAATGTGTATACATGTCAGTGATTGATTCATTTGGTTTCATACAAAACAATTCAAAATCGTGTAACAAAAATATTCAATCTAGATTATTTTACTTAGTTAGTCCATTCATATGTGATACAAAGTCTATCCCAAATTTCTTTTCCACTTTTATAGGTAGAAACATGCATGTAGTCTTCATATTTAAGTGCATAGAAAAATTGTTCAAATATTTTGCATTTAATTAAGATAAGTCTCATCTTCTACAGTCCAGTCAGTAAATGGTACTTTAGTTTTAATACAATTTACAAGTCTAGTTAGCCTAGTGTATTCTTCATGTACTAAAATCCACATATGATAGTCAAGCAATTAAAGAAAGTAGACATACATGTTTTCCAAAAATCAAAATGGATATTAACAAAAAATGGGGGTCTAGTGATTGAATACCCTTTAGGTGTGTTATAGTTTCCAAAGTAGCTATGATCATTTTTGAAAAGTTATCTAAACTTTAATCTTTGAAAGTAGGCTATAATACCACTCAAAAAGTATGTATTGGTTGTTAGACCTAATACAGTTGTTCCAAGGCTAACCAAGAGGGGGTGAATTAGCTATTTTAAATTCTCTTGGAAATAAAATTATTTTCTAATTTTTTGCACAAAGAAAATTTTTTATCAATTTAAAATTTTCAACCACAAAAATTTAAACACATAGAAAAGTAAAATGTAGTAAAATAAGTGTTAAGAGAGTTGCTAATTGCATGTTTTACATTCTTGCAACTTAGTATAGTTTTGATGATTCCAAATATTATTATTCTAAGTTTTATTATCTCCTAACACATTTTGGAAGATTTGTTTTTGCTCTTGTGTGAACTAACATTTCAGGAAATTTGAACTCCAGACTAATGAAGACTTCAAATCAAATTCAGCATGAGATAGTTTGTAAATTAAAGCTTGTATTTTCTTTGAATTGAGTTTGAGAGGGAGTGATTGTAATTGTGTAAATAAATACACACACACTTAAGGAGATCTTTAAAAATTATACTAATCGTACGGGACGAACATAGTTTGTACAGGACAATCAAGTCAGTTATCTCCGCGGAAGAGCAATAGAATGAATAGGAAGCGTAGAAAATTTTTCTAAGTCTTGATCGTCCAGGATGAATTTCCTATTCATCCCAGTACGAAATGGGCTCTGGAAAAGTTTCATTTAGACGAAATTCTTCGTGCCAGGACGAAATGCTCTCTGTAAAATTTTCATCCAGACGAACTGCAATTCATCCCAGGATGAAATGTCCTCTGGAAAATTTTTGTTCAGACAAAATCCATATTCATGCTAGGACAAAATGTTCTCAGGAAAATTTTTGTTCATACGAACTCAAATTTGTCCCAGGATAAAATGTCCTCTGTTAAAATTTCATCTAGACGAACTCATATTCGTCCCAAGATGAAGTGAACCGACTTTTGAAAATTTAGCAACTTCCTGCAGATTTCAGAACCGACCTATGGTATAACTGTTTGAACCAGACGAACCTTGTTCGTACGGGATGATTAACGTGTACAAAGTCAGTTCGTACTAATATACATTGGGTTTGTTTCCTACTGAATTAAGTAACATCGTCCGAGATGATCCACGATTGTACAGGACGATCCACTGCTAACAGACTTGAATTTTAGCGGCTTTTGGACAATTTTTGTGTCTTTCCTATATAAAGTCCAATTTAAACTGCCACTTAATCTTTTTGCCTATTGATCTTCATGCCTACTGAAAGGAAAGTCAAGGAGAGAGTGTGAGAGAGTGTTTGAAGGAGAATTCTTACTACTGGAGCATGATGGTTTCACTTGGTATTCAAAGGTAAGAGTCTCTACTTTTGGTTTTTGATTACTTCACTCTTTTCTCTCTTCCTTCTAGATTTCTTGTGAAGAAGATCTATCAAGAAGATCCGATTCTCTGCCGACACTTGGAGAGTGTGAATAGCTGAAGGGTTCTCTGCTGACACTAGGAGAGTGTGAACAGTCAAAGGGTTCTTTGCCCACACTAGGAGAGTGTGAAAGGATAAAGGGTTCTTTGCCTACACCGGGAGAGTGTGCAAGGATGAACTGTTCTCTAACAATATTAGGAAGAGTGTAAAAGGACGATGGTTCTCTGCCGCACCGGGTAGTGGTGAAAGAGAGTTTTATAAAGGCTTATCCGTCTTGCTGTGGGTGCCAAAGGAGAGTCACTAGTGGTATTAGTGCAATACTCGGAGGGTGCCTCCGGGGAGTGGATGTAGGTCATGTTTGACAGAACCACTACAAATCTCATTTCTTTTATTTTTTTACTGCTTTTTATTTTTTGTTTTACTGTTTCTAACTTGTGGTTGAAAAATATTTTCTATAAAATTCACTAAAGTTAATTTTCTCAGCTTTAAATTTTAAAGAGGGATAAAAATTTTTAATTACCAATTCACCCCCCTCCTCTTGGTTAGCCGCTGGGACATAAGCTTAGGTTTAACAACTTAATTTATATTGAACAAGTTGTAACAAGTGGTATCAGAGCTTTATTTCAAAATCATAAGTTTAGACTACTTTTTGATTAACATAGATGGCTACATTTGGAAACCAAAATACATCCGAGGGTTACTCTATAACTAGACTTCCATTGTTTGACAATATTCCTTTTGATTTTTTGAAAACATGCATGTCTACATTTTTACAGTCACTTGATTATCATTTGTGGATCTTAGTTCATGAAGGGTATACAAAACCAACTAAACTAGTTGACGGAGTTAGTGTTGAAACACCTTTTGTGGAATGGACAGTAGAAGAATGTGACTTAGCACAACTAAATGCCAAATGCTTGAATAGTTTCTTTTTTGTACTTAAATCAAAAGATTACATGCGGGTTTCTACTTGCAAGAGTTGAAAGAACATATGGGATAGACTTTGTATAATGTATGAGGGGACTAATGAGGTTAAGCAATCTAGACTTAATATCTTGGGTGCATTATTATGAACTATTTCGCATGAAACCTAATAAATCCATTTCTGATATGTACATAAGATTCACACAAATGGTCACCTCTTTACATGCATTAGGTAGTGAACTAAAATGAATACTGAAATGGTTAATAAGATTCTTCATTGTTTGCCTACTGCTTATGATGCTAAAATTACTGTAATTATAGAGTTTAAAGATCTAAACGTTTACTCTATTGATAATCTTCTTGGTTTGCTAATTGCTTATGAGCAAGGAGTTAGCCAAAAAAATATTAATATAGGTGAACCACGAAAGGAGAAGAACATAGCACTGAAAGTGGAGGAGTCTGAGATTGAACACTCACAACCTAAGGATGAAGACGACATCGCATTAATGACTAGACAATTCAGAAGCTTTCTGAAGAGGAAGAAGAAGAGACGCCAGCAATAGAATAGAGGTAAATTTAATAGAAATACAAAGGTTTCAAATGATGTTATTTGCTATGAGTGCAGAAAACCTGGACATATAAAGACAAATTACCTAAAACTCAAAGCCACTCCTAGCAAGGAGAAGGTAGAGGAGAAACCTTTTATGAAGAAGAGCAAGATGAAATTCCAAAGAGCTTTTTAGGCGGACTCAGCTTCGGACTCGTCAGAGATAGTAAAGGAAGAGGAAGTCACTAATCTGTGCTTAATGGCCGATAGTCTTGATCTGTCAGATCAAGAAGAGGGTCGCTCTCACATAAGACCTCGTGAGAGCATATGGCACCTAGACAGCGGATGTTCAAAGCATATGACTGGAGATACTGCATAATTCATATCGCTAGAAACCAGGAGTGGAGGCAAGGTTACACTTGCAGATAACACCACAAGGAACGTGATTGGGATAGGTATGATTGGAAATCTAAAGAATTTTTATATTGTAAATATGTTATTGGTAGAAGGCTTAAAGCATAATTTGTTAAGTATAAGCCATCTATGTGACAAAAGATATTGTGTAAAATTTTTTTCTACTAGCTGCATTTTAAGCCTAAATGGAAATATTGTTTTGAATGGTAAAAGGGTAAATAATATTTATATGCTAAATTTGAATTGCATTCAAACTCCTACTACTTTTTTTTTTTAAAAACTATTTATGATGAGTCATGGTTTTGGCATAGGAGACTTTGTCATTCTAGCATGAAAAATCTTAAGAGAATTATCCAAAAAAGCTTAGTGAGAGGTATACCAAAACTAGACTTTACTAAGAACCACCTTTGTGATGCATGTTAATTAGGAAAGTAAGTGAAGTCCTCTTTTCAATCCAATAAGAATCTTAAAACTAGTAAACCATTAGAGATTGTGCATATGGATCTTTTTGGACCAGTTGGAACTGTAAGTCTAGGAGGGAAAGTATACGGATTTGTGATTGTGGATGATTACTCAAGATTCACATGAGTTAGATTTTTATTTCATAAGAGTGAATCATTTGAGGAATTTAGAAATTTTTTGACTTGGATTCACAGAAAACTTGGGTGTGAAATCATGACTATACAAAGTGATCATGGAGGAGAATTTGAAAATAAAAGATTTGAAGATTTTTTTAAGGAGAAATGAATTGATCACAATTTTTTGCATCTAAAACCCCTCAGTAGAATGGGGTAGTCAAAAGAAAAAATAGAACATTAATAGAAGCCACCCGAGCAATGTTGATAGAATACTCACTTCTTAAATAATTTTAGGCTGAGGCGGTTAGCACTACATGTTATGTTCTGAATAGGGTGAATGTGAGATCTAAATTAAATAAAATAACCTATGAGTTGCTAAAAGGAAGAACACCTAATTTGTCTTATTTGCATGTTTTTAGTTGCAAGGTGTTTATACATAACAATGGAAAATTTTCCTTAGGAAAATTTGATCCAAAATTAGATGAAGAAATTTTTATTGGATACTCAAGTGTTGGAAAATCTTATAGAGTATTTAATAGAAGAATTTTGGTAATTGAGGAGACCACACACGTTGTATTTGATGAATCTGGAAATTTGGAAGAGCCAAATATTATAGAAGATGAGATTGAGGATAACTTCCAAAAGATTGATAAAATAAATTTGGAAGAAAATTTGGAAGAAAATATGAAAGAAAATTTGGAGATAGAAAACCCTTTACCTAGAGATTTGAGATTTTCTAAAAACCATCCAAAGGAGTTGATAATTAGTGAACCTAGTGAGGGTGTAAGGACTAGGCGTGGATTAAACAAAGAAGTCAATCATTCAGCCTTTATTTCAACAATAGAACCCACTAATATTGATAAAGCACTTTTGGATTAATTTTGGATTTTGGCCATCCAAGAAGAGTTAAATTAATTTGTAAGAAATAAAGTTTGGGAATTAACTACAAGGTCAAAGGATCAAAGTGTAGTTGGAACTAAGTGGGTATTCAAAAATAAAATGAATGACTCAGGAGTAGTCATAGAAATAAGGCTAGATTAGTTTCTAAGGGGTATAATCAGATTGAAGAGATTGATTTTGAGGAGACTTTGTCCCTATAAATAGACTTGAAGCAATTAGGGTTTTGCTAGCCTTTGCCTATTTTAGAGGATTTAAATTGTATCAAATGAATATAAAAAGTACATTTTCAAATGGGGTAATTCAAGAAGATATTTTTGTAGAACAACCACCAGGTTTTTAAAATTCTAAATACTAAAATCATATTTTCAAATTGAAAAAGGAATTATATGGATTGAAATATGCACCTAGGGCTTGGTGTGAGAGGTTGAGCACCTTCCTACTTGAAAGATCATTTAAAAAAGGAAGTGTAGATACATTACAACTCTTTTTTTAAGAGATTTGAAAAGGATATACTCATTGTACAAATTTATGTGGATGACATCATCTTTGCATCTTCAAATAAAAATCTTTATGATGATTTTTTTAAAACAATGAGTGGTGAATTTGAGATGAGTCTAATGGGAGATTTAAGTTACTTTCTAGGATTTAGCATTAAGCAAATTGAGGAAGGTATATTTCTTAGTCAATCAAAGTATGTTAAGGATATCTTCAAAAAGTATGAAATGGACAATGCCAAACCTGTTAGTACACCTATGAGTTCCTCAGTTTAGTTGGATAAGGACCCTAAGGAAAAATCTATTGATCAAAAGAAATTTAGAGGGATAATTATATCTTTACTTTACTTGACAGCTAGCCGGCACGATATCTTGTTTAGTGTTTGTTTGTGTTCAAGATTTCAATCAGATCCAAAAGAATCCCATTTGACAGCAGTAAAAAGGATTCTAAGATATCTGTTAGGAATTTAGAACTTAGGAATTTGGTATCCTAAGTTTAGCTCTTCATTTAAAAAAATTGGTTATTCAGATTTTGATTTTGCAAGTTGTAGGGTGGATAGAAAGAGCACTTCTGGAACATGTCAGTTTATTGAAAATTTTTTAGTCTCTTGGTCCAGTTGAAAACAAAATTCAATAGCCCTATCTTATGTAGAAGCTGAATACATTGCATTAGGAAGTTGTGTGGCACAAGTACTTTGGTTGAAACAACAGTTGATTGCTTTAGGATTAACTATAGGCACTATTCTAATTTATTTTGATAACACTAGTGCTATTTGTATTTCTAAAAATCTTATTCAACATTCAAGAACCAAACATATAGATATAAGGCATTATTTCATAAGGGATCATGTATCCAAAGGAGAAATTGAACTCACTCATGTTTCTACTGAAAATCAACTTGCAGTCATTTTTACAAAACCTTTAGCCTTTGATACTTTCAGAGCATTAAGAACAAGGCTTGGAGTAATTGATCTGAATGCTTAATTAAAAATGTTTTCTGCAACATTGATATGTGTTTTCTAGTTAATGTATGTGTGTTTTCATGATTTTGTTTATCTTGTGTTTGTAATTTTCTGTATTTGAGTTTTTATTTTTGTGATATTATGCATTTTTTTTGTTGTGTTTGTGTTTTACTTTTTTATTGAGTGCATGTTTTAAAAAAAAATTTTTTGTGTGACAATCATCTAGGATAAAATTTTTTTTCGTATGGAACGAATCGAATTTCGTACAGGCGAACGTAATTTCATTTGTATGAATAGTCATTTTTCAATAAATTGGCGGGCTTTTCAACTTAATATTCACCCTCACACATCTCTTTCAAAACCCTTCATCCTTTAGATCCTTTTCAATGGCAAGTTCAAGCAAGCGATAAAAGATTCTAGCCAAGGGACCACCTAGAAACTCTTCCGATAACTTTCTTTCCAAAGCCAATGAAGAGTCTTTTCCCAGATTCATGTCCGCTAAGATCACCCCCTCTAGAATTCTTATCCAGGATCAACTGACCTTTCAGGTAATAAACTTGTTTTCTTCAACTCAGTTTGGTTTCATCCTCACACTAGTTTATCTCTACAACAAAGAAACCTTTCTCTATTTCCTGGCAAACATGTCTTTCAACTTTGACCATTCTGTAATCCGTTCATATCTCTTTAAAAAAAAAGTTGAAATTACTAAGGCTAACCTAGGAATCTTTTTAAACTTAAGAATTGAGGGAACTAGAGCACATACCTTGACACCACTTCTGAATTTGAATGGTTTGAAATTAATACAGTGATTAGAGGAATCATTTTTAATAAGCATATGCCTAAAGTATCCAGTCTCGTTCGTAATGCTCGTATCATCCAGCGTGTTCTTATAACTTTTATAATTCCTAAAGCTGGTGATAAAATCAATATTACTCCTCTTCTTTCTATGGTAACCTACTTGATTATGACTAAATAACCTATAGATGAAGCCCAACTAATCCTTAACTATATTTATGGACTCTCTAAAATTGGTCATGTCAAACATAAAAGAAAGAAGAATATTGCCTTAGGACATCTTATTCCCTATATTCTGGAGAAGAAATACAATTTGGTTCATCCTGATCAAGATTTTGAAGATCTGCTCTACTATAATGATGGATCATTTAGAGCAATCTTCAATAAAGATGAACCAAGTAAAACAAATGTCATTAGTGATGCTGAGGAAGAACATGAAGCTGCACCTGCACCTGCTAATGAACTAAATTATCAGGATTTGGTTTAAAGATTTGACCATTTAGAGACTCACTTTGATCAAAGGTTTGATCAAATTGAAGCTCATATGCAACAGCAGAATATACAGTACACTCAAGATATGAGATTTATGCGAGAATAGATAAATGATATAAATTCCAATATGCTTATGATGAGTAGCTATTTCAATTTCTTCGGTGCTGCACCTCCTCCTCCAAATCAAGGTCCATCAGAAGGATTTCATGTACTTGATTATGTGTTTTCTTTAGTTGATGTGTTAGTTTTGTGATTTAGGAAAATGTGATGTATTTTCTTTTCATTAGATGTTTTTGTTTTTGAATCTTATGTCATATTGATATCATTTACTGAGATTGCAATATCCTTTATTTTGATATCAATATAAGTTATCCTGTTTTGGATTTAATCTTATTTTTGAAATATGTGTTAGCCCATATGACAATCGTTATAATTTTTTTATCGTAAGAGTGTTATACTTTGAAATGCAAGTTAAAATTAAATTCATTAGAAAATCTAATTTTTCTAAATTTAAGTTTTGCTTATAACTTGATGTAATTAAGACTGTCAATTTCATGTCTCTTATTTAGACTACATTAATGTCTAATATTATTATTGCAATTGTGATGTTTTCTTATTTTATACTTCACTTATCAATAAATATTTATGCACTTAGAAAAATTTGAAATTTTTTATTATTGATTTTGGAAAGATCAAAATTACTCTTAAAAAATATACAAATGTACAAAAATCAAAAGGAATGCGCAATAGTTTGCAAGTTGAAAAAGTGGCACAAAATAAGCCCACAAGTGAAAAGATGCACAAAAATGTGCCACAAATTTGAAAAAGATACGCAAAGCACCACATGTGGTAGTTAATTCTTTCCATAATCTTTTAATCTCTTAAATCAAATTGATCTTCTGTACATTTATATTCCATATTGAAATTTAAAATATACAAATTTTCTATTCATCCTTTTTGCAATGATTTTATCTATCTTAGTGTCTAAATTGACTCATATTTTTTATATATACTTTTTATTATCAATGTTATATATCTTCTTAAATTCTATAAATTACTATGATTTGCCTAATGTTTTGATTTTATTTGCAAAATTTATTTCAATCACTCTCAAGGATCAATTATCAAAGGATTGGTATCATATGACTGCTTATATTTCTGGTCTTTTTATTCTTCTCTTTTTGTTGTTGTCAAAAAGGGGGAGAAAATATTATTTGTTCGTATCTTTTCATAACTCGTATCTTTTTGTATCCTTGTTCGTATCGTATTTCTATTTCGTAGTATTACTTTTGTTGCATTTTAAAATTTCTAAAAAAAGGGGAGAGATAAAATTGTTGTGCAAAGCCTCCTTATTTTCAAATGTTCATCAATTCAGGGGTAGTTTAGGAGATTCTTAAAATTTTGAAAATTATACGAACAATAATTATTTTGCCATCATCAAAAAGGGGGAGATTGTTAAGAGAGTTGCTAATTGCATGTTTTACATTCTTGTAACTTGTATAGTTTTGATGATTCCAAATATTATTGTTTTAAGTTTTGTTATCTCCTAACACTTTTTGGAAGATTTGTTTTTGCTCTTGTGTGGACTAACATTTCAGGAAATTCGAACTCCAGACTAATGAAGACTTTAAATCAAATTCATCATGAGATAGTTTGTAAATTGAAGCTTTTATTTTTCTTTGAATTGAGTTTGAGAGGGAGTGATTGTAATTGTGTATAAACACAGACACACTTCAGGATATCTTTAAAAATTATACTGATCATACAGGATGAACACAATTCGTACAGGACGATCAAGTTAGTTATCTCCTCGGAAGAGCAATAGAACGAACATGAAGCATAGAAAATTTTTCTAAGTCCTGATCATCCAGGACGAATTTCCTATTCATCCCAGTACGAAATGGGCTTTAGAAAATTTTTGTTCAGATGAAATTCATATTCGTGCCAGGATGAAATGTTCTCTGAAAAATTTTTGTCCATACGAACTCTAATTTATCATAGGACAAAATGTCCTCTGAAAAAATTTTATTCAGAAGAAATCCATATTCGTGGTAGGTCGAATTACTCTCTAAAAAATTTTCATCCAAACAAACTCAAATTCATCTCAGGATGAAATGTGCTATGTAAAAATTTTGTCCAGACGAACTCATATTCGTCCCAGGACGAAGCGAACTGACTCTTGAAAATTTGGCAACTTCCTACAAATTTCAGAACTGACCTATGGTATAACCATTCGTACCTGACAAACCTTGTTCGTATGGGACGATTAACTTGTATGAAGATAGTTCGTACCAACATACATTGGGTTCATTTCCAACTGAATTAAGTAACATCATACGGGACGATCCACGATAGTACGGGATGATCCACGATCGTACGGCCACGATCGTACGGGATGATCCACGATCGTACGGGACGATCCACGATCGCACGGGACGATCCACGATCGTACGGGACGATCCACGATCGTACGGGACGATCCACGATCGTACGGGATGATCCACGATCGTACGGGAGGATCCATGTTCGTACGGGACGATCCACGATCGTACGGGACGATCCACGATCGTACGGGACGATCCACTGCTGATAGACTTGAATTTTAGCAGTTTTTGGACGCTTTTTTGTGTATTTCCTATATAAAGTTCAATATAAACTGCCACTTAATCTTTTTGCCTAATGATCTTTGTGCCTACTAAAATGAAAGTCAAGGAGAGAGTGTGAGAGAGTGTTTGAAGGAGAATTCTTACTACTAAGCATGAAGGTTTCACTTGGTACTCAAAGGTAAGAGTCACTACTTTTGGTTTTTGATTACTTCACTCTTTTCTCTCGTCCTTCTAGATTTCTTGTAAAGAAGATCAGTCAAGGAGATCCGGTTCTCTGCCGACACTTGGAGAGTGTGAACAGCTGAAGGGTTCTCTACCGACACTACGAGAGTGTAAATAGTTGAAGGGTTCTCTTCCCACACTAGGAGAGTGTGAAAGGACGAATGGTTCTCTACCTACACTGGGAGTGTGTGAAAGGACGAACGGTTCTCTACAACCACTGGGAAGAGTGTAAAAGGATGAAAGTTCTCTACCGCACTGGGTAGTGGTGGAAGAGAGTTTTGTAAAGGCTTCTCCGCCTTGCTGTCGGTGCAAAAGGAGAGTCACTAGTGGTATTAGTACAATACTCGGAGGATGCCTCCGGGGAGTTGATGTAGGTCGTGTTTGACCGAACCACTATAAATCTCGTGTCTTTTATTTTTCCGCTGCTTTTTATTTTCTTTTTTACTATTTCTAACTTGTGGTTGAAAAATATTTTCTATAAAATTCACTATAAAGTTAATTTTCTCGGTTCTAAATTTTGAAGAGGGATAAATTTTTTTAATTTCCAATTCACCCCCCCCCCCCTCTTGGTTAGCCACTGGGACAAAAGCTTAGGTTTCACAACCTAATTCATATTGAACAAACTTCAACAATAAGAACATGGAAATTTTTAGTGATTCTGTGCAATTAGACATATGTTCACTCCTTGAAGATTCCCTTTCAAGCAATGCACTATTACCAAAGTAACTCTCTTTATGCTCCCACAGTAAGGCGGAGAAGCCTCTACAATTACCCTCTTTTCCATAAATCGCTAGTGCGGCAGAGTACCGCCATCCTTTCACACCCTCATAGTGTTGGCAGAGTACCGTCATTCTTTTATACCCTCCAAGTGTCAGCAAAGCATTGTCATCCTTTCACACTCTCTAAGTGTTGGTAGAGTACCATCATCCTTTCACACTCTCCAACTATTGGTAGAAAACTAGATCTTCTTTAAAGAACTTCTCTCGAGCATCTTAAAAAAAGTAAGGAAGAGATTTTCCATAATTATAAAGAGAATCTCACCTTTGATTAACCTTGTAAACCCTTCACACTCTCCACTTATAAGAACTCTCTCTCAAACACTCTCCCAAATCAATCTCACACTTGCTATCTAAAAAAATATGAAGAAGGATTTCATCCACAGTTAGTTTATAGGACCTTTTATATCAAAGACACAAAAAATCATCTAAAAAATTTAATTTTTTTAATTTGACCATCCAAGATCGTATAGTATAATCGACGATTGTACGTATGAATAGTTAAAAATTTGCTCGTACAATCAATTATGAACTGATTTCATACAATGATTGACCTGGGCATGAACTGCCATTGTACGTATGATCAATTCAAAGTTGAAAAGATTCTTCTGGTATGATTCATTATAAAATGGTTTCGTAACCCGAATTACATGCTATACAAAATCCATATTGTTTAGTATGAACTATTTTAATCAAACTATATTTTGTTTCGTACAAAAATGTTGTCAACCATTTCATAATCTGGAAGTCATCTGTATGATGTGATGATCTTACATTACGAACAGTTCAAAAAATTTACCTATTCATCTGGATGAAAAGATATACAACCATTTCGTACTCTATATGTCATCTGTACGAACATAAGATTGTATGGTACAAACATTTCAAAAAAAAATTATAAGTTTGTTAGGATAAAGTTATATGTGTCTATTTTGTACTCTATAAGGCTTATATATGAAGCTAACTTCGTACAGTACGAACAAAACTTAGAAAATTTTCTTGGCTTGATTTGATTAATTTCTTACTGGTGGTACGCTCAAGCCAAATCATCTTGTACGATTTAAAATTGTATAGTATAATTAGTTTTTAAAAAATTTATAAAATTTTTACACTCCCCTAGTGTGTGTGTGTGTGCAAGATTATCTAGTTACAATCACACTCTCTTAGACTCAAGAAAGTATAAAAAGAACATGCTCCAAAAATAAAAAAACCCTAATCTATTCTGACTCGAAGTCTTTCGTAGTCTAGAGTATGATTTTCCTAAAATATTAGTACACAAACAATAAAAGCAAAATTTTCAATATATAATAGTAGAAATAGTCATCAATATAATAATATTTTGGAATCATAAAAAACACACATGATATGAAAACATAGTTATGAAAACTAAGTTGCAACAAAGATAAAAAAAACCCCTTTAAAAGCATTTTGACCCCTGGTCAAAATTGAGTCAAACTGGGTTCAAAAAATTGTAGACTAGTGCTCAACAAGTCATAAAAAAGGTCATGGATGTGATTAGAATGTTTGGAAAGAGTCCCAAGGTTAAATTCCACTTAATGGAAAGTCAGTGGCATAAGTTATAAATATTTGAACATTTTATAGCCTTCGAAAATCAATCTAATTTCTAAGGTTATGGACCTCAAAATGGGCTCAAATTTTGTAGATTCGTCTTAGTGACATATCTAAAAAATATATAATTGGTATACCCCAAATCAAATTTCATTTCATTGGGTTTCATGGTGACAAAAAATTCACATAGAAAAGGGTTTTAGGACATGGGTCCTTAACCTTGGGACTTGGTTAGAAATGTTTGAATTGGATTGGATTTTGGGCTTGAATGGATGAGTTTGAATTATTCATATCAATGAACATCAAGTTAATGATTGGGATTGATTGTATATGATTTGAAAGTTGTTTGAAAGTTGGTGGAAGGTTGGACTAAAGATTGGATTGAATGGTGAAATTGGATTTGACTAGACTTAGATTTGCTATTGACTGGGACTTATATGATTGAGAAGTGGGTATCTTCTAATCAATAGGTTACTATAAAGAAACCTAGGTAGGTCCTAAACACCTCATACAGAAATGAGGTCATCACATATTTCTTCTTGACATAAATTGGTGCCTTTTCTACCCAGCTTTTCATTCATTTCACACCTAGGTCATTCGGCTAGTCATTCATGTGACCACTCCCTT
This sequence comes from Dendrobium nobile, assembly GCA_022539455.1. Taxonomy (NCBI): domain Eukaryota; kingdom Viridiplantae; phylum Streptophyta; class Magnoliopsida; order Asparagales; family Orchidaceae; genus Dendrobium; species Dendrobium nobile. The sequence goes on from CM039719.1 coordinate 28,722,354, forward strand.
TGTTAATAAGCTGGGGAGATTGATCTATACATGTGAGTGAGATTCAATGTAGCTCCATTTTTTATTTCAAACCAAGTCTAATTGCAATACCTTGTTTGAACATGTCTTCATAGTTGATTGATTTACAAGACCTTGCTGGACTAGCTATTATCTTTGGTTTTGATTTGAGCAATTTTGAAGTTATAATTGCAAAGGATTGTTGGAATTTTATTTCACCTTTGTTTAATTATAGGTGTGTAAATCCAATTAATGTAGCCATATCAAATTTTGCAAACTACACATCTGATGTTTGTTCAAATGCCCCTTCAAAAACTTCTTCTGGGAATGGCCATTCTACCTCTATTCAACATCCCTCCAAGTATCCTTGTGGTGCTAAACCTGGCCAAGAACTCCACAATACTTGGTACATACCTTTCTTTGAGTGATAGGAGAAAGCTCTTTAGCAATTATTATGAGGTTGTAATTAAACCCCTGAGACCCATTGGCGATGCATTTGGCATGACGAGTGGAGCCTCATACATGTATTTCTTAGTGTGGTAGGAGGAAGCTCATCGATGGCATTCATAATGTCTTTGGTGGACCTCACTAGCAATATGTTTGATGTTTCAATGGAGCCTAATACATACTTTCTTAACATAATGGGAGAAAGCTCATTTATGACATTTGTGAAGCCATGGAAGGATTCCATTAGTGACTTGCTTGATGCTATAAGTGGAGCATCATACTTTCTTTTGTTGTTTTGGAGAGAGGAATCTCATTAATAATATACACGACACAACCTCATATTTTACTTAATACCATTTCTTGTTTAGGAATCTTGTACACATTTTACTCTTATTTTTTGAAATATGCACATAGCAATAGCATTAAAAGAAAAGAGACCAAATAAAAACTATTAACAACATCACACTCCTCCTTTAACAATTGAATAAAATGAGGAGGAATACAATCCATACTAACATCATCCCAAACAAAACTACCCTTAAGAGCACAGTTAGCACAAATATCTGCTAACTTTTATGTAATCCCTATTCACATAATTAAAAATAACATTATTAAAATCTTTAATAAAAGATAAAAATTTAAATCTAAAGCCAGACTTGTACACCTCCATCTTCTTAAGACAATCCTAAATGTATGTAATCACGTTGATGTTATCTCCTTCAATTAAGATACCTTTGTACTACATCATCCAATCTTTTACAACCAATTCTAAAAAGTATATAGCTAACATTTCTAACCAAGAGATTTCCCAATGAACATGATTGAATCCAAATACTAACAAAAACCTTCCTTTATGATCCCAGAAAACACATCCAACTCCACCCTTATAGGACATTAATAAGGAAGCATCTACATTAACTTTGATCCAATTGGGTGGTGGAGGATGCCAACAATTTTTGAACGACTGAACCAATGGATTAGCACCCCAGATGGCCGATTTATGTCTGTCTGACAGAGAAATGGAAGCCACTCCAACTAAATTTGCTACAATACTCAGGTTACTTTCCTCCTTATCCCCATAAATATTTTTTTTTTTTTGGATTTCCAATAGAAAAAAATAGTTGAACAATATAAATTAGCAAGGAAAGCTTTGCTTGATGCAAATTTTTCCAACAAACTGCATCATTCATGAAAAGATCCAAACATAGGAATTTTGAAACCCCATTGATTCAACATTTTAACAATTTTAACAAGTTTAGAATAGCTAACTGTCACATGTTCATAATCTTCTATCATCATACAACCTCAATGACGTAAATACCCATCTCTTAATCTTCTATATTCCAAAAAATGGAATGTTGGAATAGCATTGTGATGTAACCTCCACTAAAATACTTCCACCTTTGGATTAAGCTTAATTTTCTTAATACATAACCATTACATCTTAACAATTGGATAACTCACAGCAGCTTCAAATGTTAGAGCCAAGATGTATTTTCCTGTCACCTGATTCATAAGCTCCACTTGGTCTTTATTATAGTTTGGATCAATCTGAATATTATAAATTAGGCTGATCAACTCCTCCCTAAAGAACTTCTGAAACTCCTCCATATCCATACTCTATTTTAACGAAGTGATTAACATTCATAGCATCACTTTGTAAAATAGAAACAAAAGTAGGCCATTTATTTAAGCCTTTATCCAATACCCAAACATCATTCATCACATTAACAGATTCACCATTCAAGATCTTCCACCTAACAATTGGTTGTAAAGATTTTGCACCACACAAAATAATCTTCCAAGTAATCAACGTATTTTGCTTAAATTCAGAATTCCAACATGATAAATCATATCTAGGTTCCAAGGTCTTATACAATAATGAGTCAGCATCACTAAGGAATTTTGAATCAAGCTTCTCCATTAAAGCTCCCACCTTGCTAACACATGAATTTAGTCCACGGCCCCCTAATTGAATCAATTTACACAATGATTCCTAGCACACAATGAATTCCCCTTCTCTTATCATTTTTATGCCAAAATAAATTCCCTACAAACTTTATCAATTTTAGCCAAAATACCAATAGGCACAAGAGAATGAGTGCATTAAAAAATTAGGATCGAAGGAATAACCGATTTGATAAGAATATATTTCCCTAATAAAGAGTTAAATATATTCCCCCAAGTATTACACTTTCCAATAACTTTATGCAAAATGAACTTTAAATCCACTGCCACAAGTCTCCACAAATCAATTTTCACACCCAAGTAGATCATCTCTTTAACAGTTTTAAACCACATCACCTGAGTAATTCTTTTTCTCCACTTTTTAACTACTTTACCAAATAGAATAATATATTTCTAATAATTTATTTTCTAGCCCAACCAACTATAATAATCCAATAAGATACCCCTAATCTTTTTCACCAATTTCACTTAGCTTCAAAAAAATCAAAATATCATATGCATAAAGCAAACGAGATATCCTTGGAGCATTTGGGTGAACTTTTATCCCTATCTCATTCTCTCCTTGTATTAAAGCATTTGATAATAATTGAGAGCAAAAAACAAAAAAAAATGAAGATAAGGGATAGCCTTGATAAATCCACTTTTAGCAATGATCCAATTTAAAGAATTACTATTAACTAAGATAAAAAATCTTAGGTTTTCTAAATACTTCATAATAAGTTTACTTAATATCTTAGATAAAAAATCTTAGATTTTCCAATTAGAATCCATTTTACTAGTAGAAAATAATTGCTTAATAGCAATCCAACTATCTGCATTGATAATGGACCAATAAGCCTTGAAAAAAGAATGTTTAATCCCATCTACTCCTGGTGAAATTCCTCCACCGAGTTGTTTAATAGCTCCCATAACTTCCTCCATAGATAGTTTGGCCTCCAATAGGTTTTTGTCATTTTCATTCAACACACACATAAGAGAAGGCCATCCATTTAATGAACAATCTCTAGCTTCCCACTTATTTTCAAAGAAATTGAAGAAGATACTTTCAATCCGATCTTGGTCATCCACCATCACTCCATTTTCATCCTTGATTTTGTAAATATGTTTAGCATTCCTCCTAGTACTTGCAAATGAATGAAAAAACTTTGAATTCATATCCCCATCTTTGATCCATTTCACCTTTGCCCATTGTCTCCACTATGTGTTCAACTGAGCAAGAGTGCTACTGAGTTCATTTACCTTAGTTCTCAGAACCAGAATTTTATCATCAGAAAGTCCTCCACTATTAGCTTCCTCCATTTGCAACTCCAAAATCTCTGTCTTAAGGGATTCCTTCAATTAATTTAGATCTTTCAACTTGGCTCTACTCCAGCATAATAGAGCTTTTAAAGCCCTTTTAAATTTGATATTTAAAATATTGAAATATCCTCCCATAATTTTCTTGTTCCAAGATTTTTGAACTATGGCTGATGAAGCAAAGTGAGAAGCTCAAGTGTCTTCAAATCTAATAGCCATGTTTGACTTTGAAACACCATTCCATAGATTTAGAACAATAGGTCAATGATCTAATGCCACCCAAGGAAGATGATGAACTACCAACAACTACGAATAATTAAGAGCAGTAGAGTTAACAAAGCATCTATCTAATCTTTCTAAAATATGGCCTCCCCCAGCTTTGTTAGTACACCAAGTAAAATATGGACCAATATAGTCCACTTCTTAATAATCATTATTAGTTAAGAATTTCTTAATTTCCTTTGATCCTTGGGAAAAGATGAACCTTTTTCTCTCGTTTTATCACCTTTAGATAATAAACAGTTGAAATTACCATCCACCACATATAATCTATCTTTACTTCCATCCAACAGGTTCAAAATAATATTTTTGGACCTAATGGAAGTTGTCCCATGCAATAGTGAGGCTATTTGGATTGAAATACCTAATTATGACCTTAAGGGATGATTTGGTTAAAGTGAGTTGACCTAGTGAACCATGCATAACCAAGGCTAGAATTTGAATCTAATGCACACCTATTGACATTTAGGATGCATTAGACAAGGTTTCAAGAATTGATTTGGCTTGGCCATATTGAGGTTTGGAGAAATTCAAATATTGCCCTTAAAGGGCATTTTGGTCATTCGGATCCCTTGTTAGCTGTGCATCAACCTAAGTCCATAAAAGTAAAGTTTTGTGTTCAACATGTCATAATAAAGGCTATGGATATGTTAAAGGAGTTTGGGGAAGGTCCCAAGGTCAAATTCCATAAGGAGGAATGTATGGCGGCATAGGATGTAAATATTTGAATGCTTTGCAGCCTTTGGATATTAGTTGAGTTGCTGGGATTGAACCTCTCAAATTTGAAATGTTGACCCTAGGGTAATGCTTAATCAATATTCAATAGATGGATTATGAATTGGATATTATTTTATCAGGTTATTAGGTTATTGAAAAATCAACCAAAATGGTTATAGGATGTAGGACTTTAACCTTAAATTTTGGTATGTAATATTGATTTGAATACAATTTTAGGTTTAATTGATTGAATTTTAGATGTCCGCATAAATAAAAGTTAACTGGGTGATTGTTGATGATTGGATAGAGGGACTCTAGTGGTGATCACTAGGTGTCAGCATATTAATCTGGCTACAGTTCAGGGCTACAACTCTAAGTGATCATAGTTTGATATAAACTGGATGATTGAGATCAATTGAGGTTTGATTGAGGAATGGATTGAAGTTTTATTGAATTCTAGATTGAGGTTTGATTGAATATTGGATTAAAGTTTAATTGAGTTCTAGATGACTAATGACTAGATGATTATTAACCATTAAATTAATTGGCAGGAGTATCGATAGATCCTGATGACCTCATATAGAAATGACGTCAATAAATGGGCCTCGAATATGTAAGTAGAATTAAGTTCTATAGCATATATTGGCATCAGCCATATAAAAAGTTCAAATCTAGAATTTTGATTTAAAGAAAAGTGAGGATCTAACCTCAGAAGATCAAGATTGAATTGAAACTATAATTGTGCAATGAATGGCATGCTCTACCACTAGTAGTTTTAATCCTAAGGAAAGGAAGCGTGGGGACTCACACCTAACCTTGAGGAAAAGAAAACAAGAGTGGTACCATAAAGATCAATCTCAACTTAAAGTGGGTGATCGTATGTGAAGAAAACATAGGGATTCACCCGTAACCATAGATGAATGGGATTGAAATTGAACTAGGATGGGGCCACAAAGGGCATGCTCCATAAGTAGTGGATCTAATCCTAAGGAAAGGAAACACGAAGACTCACACCTAACCTTGAGGAGGAGAGAGTTGTATTCTGAATTTTGAGATTTAAATAAATTTTATTGAATATGATTCAAAACTTAAAAATATTTTTATTGATTTAAAATTTGAGCTATATTAAGCATAGATTTTCTTAAGGAAATGTCCATTGACAAGCAACATTGGGTGATTTCCCATATAATCAACTAGCCTATATAAGCCTCCTTCGCAAATTGGCTCTACGATAATGGGTTCTTCTCATATCTGTTCAAACTTCTCATCAATCTTTTGTTGAGCTAAGATAGGCCTATAAAGAACTAGGACTATGTCTCCAACATGGAAGGTTCTAGGTCACACTAATTTATCATAAGCTTGAACCATTCGGGCGTTATATAACTATAAGTTTTGTTGAGCTTGGAGATGGAGCTCTTAAAGGCCTTTGACCTCTTCTAAGAGTTATGCATTTTGTGTATTTATAATTTGATTTTGTATTGCAATCCTTAGCAAAAGGATATGTACTTTTAGAGGGAGTGTGGCCTTAGACCCATAAACTAATGCAAACTGAGTAGATTGGGTTAGGGTCCTATAAGTGATCTGATAGGCCCACAAGGCTTCCACCAACCTCTCATTCTATTTGTATTTGTTATCATCTTGGGAATTTTTGATGATTTGCATAAGGATTTTATTGAAGGCCTCAGCCAACCCATTAACCAGTGGGTAATAGATTATTGAGTATCTACAATCAATACCATGACATTTTATAAAGTTATTTATTTCTGTAGACTTGAATAAGGACCAATTATCAGATATGATCCTATAGGGTATGATGAATCATTATACAATACGGTTATGCAAGAATTTCATGACATGGTATGATGTTATATTATGTAGGAGAACTGCTTCCACCCACTTTGAAAATCAATTAATTATGGCTAAAATGAAGCGATAACCCCTTATAGAGAGAGGGTCAATTGGCCTAATAACATCCATGCCCAAACTCTCTAAGGGCCAAAAAGCTATCATATGATCCAATACATTAGTAAGCTGCAGTAAAATCACACCATGAACATGGCATTGATGACAATGCTTCACAATGTTCATACAATCATCAATCATTGTAGACTAATAATATCTAAGTCTTTAAAGCTTCAATTTTATCTTAGAAATTGATTCATGAGCAATGTATAATCCATCAAAGACTTTATAGATGATCTTTAGGGCCTTTTATTTGTCTAGACATTGTAGCCACATATGATCAAATGATCAATGGGAGAGAGTTTTGTTTATTAGTATATATGATAGGGCATGTTTCTTGATTTCATTGGGAAGGGATCTATCATGGAGAAGCTTAATTTCTTGAAGAAAATTGATTAATAGTTGTCTCCAATCGCCTTCTTCATTGATTTCTATAGAGGCATATATGACTTGGGATGATTTCTTGTTAAACTGCTCCAAATCTATAGGATATATAATGTAATCACCCTAAATCACAAAAGGAATGGAGTCTTATTCTAGATAGATAAATTCCTATGAAAACTTAGCTAAGGATTCCACTACATAATGACTTCCATGGGGAATTCTATGTATAGTTACAATAGGAATATACTTGAGTAAATACTTGGTGTACTGATGATATTTCAAAAGTTTTGGATTTAAAATATTATAGATTCCTGCAATCTAATTGATGACTAGTTGGGAATCATTAAATATTTTTATTTCTTTTGTCCATATGTACTACAAGTTCCAAACTATTTATTAGAGATTCATACTCAGCCTCATTACTTGTATAAGGATCTGATAAGTGATAGGAGAAATGTTTTACTCCCTTATCTGGTGTTTTGAAAATATTGCCAATTTTGGTATTTCTAGTAATGTAGATCTTTGTGCATTACCTCGCTGAGAGGACGTCACACCATTAAAATATAATTCCCAAATATGATCATTGTATTCTTCAAAATTCAAGATTTATTCACTAGGTAAATCAATGTTTATAAGAGATTTTGCCTACAGTGGGTGTGCTACAAGTAAGTCAGCAACCGCCTGTCCTTTAAAAATACGTACGATAATGAAAGTGATGTTAAATTGAAGAAATATCATAAATCACTGTGCTAGAGGTCTTGATAATGTTGATCATGTCATAATATATTATAATGGATTAACTCTTGAAATTAAAGTTACAAAATGCGAAAGCATGTAGTGCCTTAGCTTTTGGGCTGTAAAAACTAAAATAAGATAATTCTTCTTGATTGAAGGATATCAAATTTTCATAGGAATATGTCTTCGGCTCAGATAGTAGAGAGAATTTTCTTTTCCCTTGTCATTGACATGACCTAATAGGGCACCAAGAAACTCATCAAAAACTGTGATACAAAGAATAAGAGTTCTCCCAGGAATAGGAGCTGCCAACACTGGCAGATTGGTAAGATAATATTGGATGTTTTCAAAGCCACTTTAACATTTATCATCCCATATAAATTTAGCATCCTTTTTATCTAGGTCTAAGAATGGTTGATATCTTCTGAAGAGTTTATAAATGAACCTCCTTATATATATATATATATATATAGCTGACGCATATTTAAGATGGTTTTTATCTTAGCAAGATCAATTTCAATTTTGTGGTGCCTCATTATAAAGCCCAAAAGCTAAAAACACATGTCAATGGGGTTCATTTTGAGGTCATAGCGGCACAACAGCTTAAAGATAATTATTAAGTCATAAAGTTGAGTCTCTTTCACTTTACTTTTGATGACTAAATTATTGATGTAATCAGTTCATCAAAGTTTTGATTCATGGCCCGCTGGTAGGCTACACTATCATTTTTAAGATTGAATTGCACCACCGTATAATAATATATCCCCATAGAGGCCCTAAATGCAGTATTTCTCTCATCTTCTAAGGTCATATTGATTTGGTTGTAAGCAAATAAGTCATCTATAAAGGAGAAACTGACATATGAAGAGGCAATGCCCATCATAAGCTTGCGTATGGGTAAAGAAAATTCATCCTTGGGATATACCTTATTCAGATCCCTATAATTGACATAGATCAAAATTTGACCATTCAAACTGGTACAATATTGGCTACCTAAGAAGGATATTTTCCCTTTCCAAAAAATTTGATACCTACCAATTTCTTGATTTAAAAAATGACTTGCTGCTTAATTTCTAGATGCATTCCTTTAAGATCTTGATTAATATGAATGGTATCATGTCAAATTCTAAGTTTATGAATTGCTAAATCAGCAGACATGCCCGGAATTTTGTTGTATGTCCATGCGAAGCAGTCTCAAAACTTAGAGAGAAGTTAAATTATATCCTTAGACTCATTCCTCACTCTACAAAGAGTTTATGAAAGTGGTCTGAGGTCATCCTCATTTCCAAGGTTAATTTCTTTTAATTTGTCAACTATTAATTTCAATCACTTTTTTTAAATTCAAGAGGCACATCCCAAATTTGAAGTTCATCTAGGTATGTCTCCAAAAAGATCCCTTCGAGGGGATTGATAATTTTCGTAGGGACTTTCATAGATTCATGACGATTCGTTATTATAAATAATATCCATCATCATCAATTTTTTTTTATTTTTTGTTTGCCATAAGCTCTCATTGTATCTAGCTTGACCCTTGATCCATTGACCCGGTGTGAAACCTTTAGAGAAATAATTTATTACGCACACATGAAACTAGCCAAGAGGTAATACAATTAATTCATTGAAATATGTCTCCTCAAGGATTACATCATTTATGTTCCTTGAGGTGGAGGGGTCAAGGAAAAACTTCTAGACTTTTCTTACTCCATCTAAATTAGGAGAGTCCTTAATTATAAACCTTGCAACCTTATCAGCAGGCAGTGTAGTTAAGGTTAAGGCTTTAATTCTCCTACTCATCTTTTCATACATATTTAATTTAGCTCATCATTTTGAACTTCCACCCTCTATATCACTATCTTATTTCGAAGTAAGATTAAATTTTGGAGGAGGATTTATTTTTTGATAACTAAAAAGAATTCTTGCACCTCTTACTTTTAGTTCCTCATTAGATCTTGATTCCAAATCAATATACATAAGGGGTGTTCTTTTTTTAAATGAAGCATGGCCTCGACCACGTATCCTTTGGGTCATCCTCCAACTTACTTTGAGGAAAAAAAAGTTTGGTGGCCTTAAGATTATGTCCTCATCTTCACTATCTGATTTGACTTTTTATATTTTTATCCTTTTAATTTTTTATTTCCTTTTAAATTTTGTTCATCTACTTTCTCCCCACTAATTATGAAGTAGTGGATCCTTTAAGTGTGTAATATGCAACATCCTTGTAGATCCAAATATCATGAATAGAGAATGGTTATAGATCACCCTTAGTCACATACACAATGTTGTGTTGTTGGTACTTGGCAAATTTGTGTAGGGTAGATGGAACCATTCTATACTCACGGATCCAGGGCATGCTTAGAAGTGTGTTGAAGGATATTACCAAATTACTTATGTGAAATTAAGCTTCAACTTTTAGCTCTCCTATCTCTAAAAGGAGTGTGATCAAAACTAAAGCATTTTTGCCCTTCTCATTGAACCCACATAACATGCACCATTTTGTCTGTGGAGAGCTTATGTGTGTCCACTCTAAGGTATGTGAGAGTTTTTACATTCATCATGTTAACCGATGCACCCAAATAAATACGGACTCTAAATAATATAAATTTTCCCACATTCATAGTAATGTAAAAAAAGTAAATATGGTTGGTAGTTCCCAGGAGCAGATCCTCGACTAAAAAGGTTACCCCTAAGATTTTTTCAAAGTACAAAGCTTCATATTATGATATTATTACTAACTGAGCTAAGTAAAACTATGAGTCGAGAAGTGCTTTGATTAAGAATTCTCTCATCTCCTTCAAGAGAATGAGGGCGTCATAAATATTTAACTTAACAGGCAACTTCCAGAGATTAGCTAAGACATTGTAATTGACCTTGGGATCACCAGGATAAGGACCCAATGGATTGGAAGGAGGATTTGATTATTGTGGATGATTTTAAATTGTATCACTAGAGATAACTAGTTCTTCTTTTTCTTGAGGAGGTAAGCCTTTACCGCCATATAATTTTACCTCCATGATCTCCTCAAGAGGATAAATTATGGTAGGGCTTATGCTCTCCATAGACAATTGAACATCATTTTTTGATCGGAAGTTTGGATCTAAAAAATTTATCATGATGGAGAAAGCATGTGAAGGTTGTTAGTCCTTTAAGAACTAGGCCGAGGCTAACCAAGAAGGGGGTAAATTGGATATTTTAAAAATTCTTTAGTGAAAAAGAAATTCTTTAAAAAAAAATTCAAAACACACATGATAATCAATATACCAAATACAAAAATAAGAAAATTTCATAATAATAAAATAGATCATATTTTTTAACCTCATATATAATTGTAGAAAAAAGTGCATAAAATAATCAGAATGAACACACTAGAATTTATAGTGGTTTGATCAACCTGACAAATGTCCACTCCTTAGAGACTTTTTTTTTTTGAGAAAATGCAAAGAGCAAAAAAATTTATTCAATCAACTAGGTACTAATAAATTCCTTCTTCAATAAATGAAGAAAAGAATGACGGATACTACTATCATTCAGATCTTTCCAAATAAATCTGAATGAATAGCAAAGTTAGCACAAACATCAGTTAACTTATTATATTCTCTTCTAGCAAAAGAAAAAATAACTTGTTTAAAACTTTTAAGAAAATCTAAATCCTTTGGGTTTAGATAATCTTCTGAAATTGAGTTATTATGAAAAGCCCTTTGAAAGAGAAGAATAACATTATGATTATCACTTTCAATCATAATACCTTTAGCATCAAGCATCCACTATTGAACATACCTTCTTAAAGAAAGAATAGAAAGTAATTCCACTTGAGCAATATCCCAGTGATTAATGCTGAAACCGAAAGCTCCATAAAATCTTCCCTTGTCATCTTTGAAGACACCTCCTATACTGGCAACATAGTTGCTAGATAAAGAAGCATCAACATTGCATTTAATCCAGCAGGGAGGTGAAAGAAGCCAAGCTTTCAAATCCAGCACTAAGTACTGATTAGCTTCCCAGTTATCCTAAACTGGATTGTCACGGAAAGATCCAAATGCATACTCTAATGCATTAGCTGCTAAGAAAGAACAGCTATCCTCATTGCCACCATGAATTAGTTTATTTTTTCTCTTCCAACAGCAAAAAATCACACAACAGTATAAATTCCCAATGATCGGATTCTGCACCGAAAGCTTCCTTAATTAATTCAAGCAATTATCCAATGAATTAAAAGAAGGTAAATGAAAGTTCCACCTATCCAGTTTGCTGCAAACATTATTGATAATTCTACACCTCACAGCAATATGCTCCATGTCTTCCATATTTTGACAAAGTCTTGGACATCCATTATCTTCAATTATACCTCTATGATGGAGAAAACATTTAGAAGGTAAAGCATAACTAGAAAGACGCCACCAAAACAATTCAACTTGGGGTTTAAGTTAGAGACTTCTTCTCCAAATATTACACTAAATAGGAATGGTCTACTTTTGCTCTAATAGTAAGGTAGAAAAGCTTGTATAGACATTATTTCACCAACCCGGTGCAGTAGAGAAAGATGAATCTTTTAAAAGTAGAGAACCTCAACTCTATTTTCACCCACCAGGTGATGGTAATAGAACCATAACTCTATTTTCACCATCCCGATGATGGTCAGAGAACCAAAACTATATTTTCACCCTCAAGTTGATGGTCAGAGAACCACGACTATATTTTTATCCTCCAAGAGATGGTCAGAGAACTATAATCTTTTTTGAAGTAATACTTCTTTGGAGCCACAGAGAATCTAGGTAGACGCTTATGGATACTAGGCAAGATTCTTTCTTGGTGCAACTTTATGAATCCCTTTACAACTTCTCCCTCACAAAATCACCCTCTCTTCTTTCATAAAGCTCTCCTTCTTCTCTCCCTTAAGGCTCTCTCTCCAGATGTATCAATAGCCAAAGATTTTCTAATAAGAGTATTATAAAACCTTAAGCAGTGGGCTTCAAGAAACCCTAATTCCAAGTGTTTAATCTTTTACTCATATAGTACGATACACATATCATAATGTATGATCAGTTTAATTCAGACTCATCCAATAAGGTTGTGCAGATGATCTGTTCAACCTTACATTTCATAAAGTATGATCAAAATATCTTATGGTATGAATTATAAAAATTTCTTTTATTTGTTTGGGATGACCCTTGAGACTGCCAACTTCGTACACTATAGATCATCCAGCACTATGGACATCATACAGTATGATCAGTACAAAAATCAGGGATTTCATTTAGTATGATCTCTAGGATGACCAATTTTAAACATGGCCAATCATTTTGTATCAACTATGTTGTATAGTATGATCTGTCATAATAATTGTCCATAATTTGATTGCCTGATATCGAGGGATTAATTAAGAAAGATTTTAATTAAGGTATACAGTACAAAGAAAATTATACTATATAATCAGTATATAATTAGTATCTTCCTTAACCTCTAGCAGCTAGGGATTTAATGGAGCACAATAAATCATACAATAAGAATTAAAATTATATAGTATGAAATAAGGTCATACATTATGAAGAAAAAATCATACAGTGTGATGCCCTTAAAAAACTCTCTTAAAAATACTTCTCTCTCTCCCCCTGTGTATGTACAAGATTACTCAGTAAATACATTCACCTAACTACATGATATGATTCAAGAAAAGAAAAAATACATAATAAATTGAAAATCGACTAAAACTCTAGTCTATCCAACCTTGAGCTGATCAGAATTGCATGTGAATAGTGGATTGATTTCTTGAAATGTTAATACACACAAAATAAAACAAAATATCACAAAAATAGGAGAAAGTAATAACATATATAATAATATTTGTTATTATCAAAATCATAGTGCTTGGATCAGATTTATAATAAATGGGACTCCCTTAAAAGTTAATTTTAGGGGTGTTACCTTCATGTATGATCTCTGATTCATCTCCCCCTTTAGAAGTTAAATATAAAAAAATGAGTTGTTAAGGATCTTGAATGAGCGCTACTAAAGTTTGATTTTATTTTGTGGAAGAGTCATTTTGTAATTCATTATCACCATTAACCATCAAAATTGACACATAAAAATCTTTTTTCATCGATTTTAGACTAATTATGTTTGATGGGAAAAACTAAAAGTTAGATAATATTAATGGGGACAGAGATTTTATGCCATCATCCACAACCTAAATACATCTCTCATCAACATGTTTCTCTCTACCAAAACTTTAATCAACTTTTTAAATGGCCGAGATATTGTAATATCCCAACCTTTTTAAATTGAAAGAGAAATATTAGAGTTTTTACCTGAAATTGTATTGACATAACCCTTTTTTGGATCTTCTAAGTATTCATTAGGAAAATGATGTTGCCCTGTATGAATTTTTCTCAAGCCAACCCTTAAGGATAATATAGTCCTATATTGTGTTGCACAACATGTGGTCGTGCGGGCAAATATTTGGGTCATCCCTCTTATATGCCTCTTTTGACCACTTGTCCTTTGATAATCTAAAGTATGTTTCTTTAAGATACTCTTAAAGATCTTCCTTTTTGATTATCTTTTAAATTGATAAGCTTTAGCTAATCTCTCTTTAAAATAGGTTTAGTAAGGCTCTATAGTATATTGAGGGGTTACCTGGATTATTTGTTTCTAAATTGGTTGTGGGGGAGTGCCACTCGATTAACTGATAGTTATTTTCTTCCCCTTATCTACTATGGAGATGTTAGCTTCTCACTTCTCAAAAGACTTTAAGTTTTTTTGATTTTCTTCTCGTCAGATGAATCCTTCAAGAATTGAATTTGAAAACCCTCTTTCTATAGATTATTTGCCGAATTAAAAAGTTTTTCAAATGTTTTAATCGTGAACCCTTTCAAAAGAAAGTAATATGCCCATGAACATTCTTCAAAATAATTTCCACTATGTGATGCTCTTGAAGTTATGGTTCACACTTCATCAAGAGATTTTTCCATCTCAAGATGTAAACAACTAGATACTCTCTTAGCTTCTGCTTCTCAATGACCAAATCACCCAAGGATATACGATGTTGAGCTCTAGAGAACCTCATTAAGAATAAACACTATAGCTCATCAATGGTTCTCACCTAACCATTTGGTAGATCAGTATAACATTCAAAAGTGATTCTAGAGAGGCTACTAACAAACTGGAAAAATAAAGTATCAAATCCTCCTGCATTGAAACTACTTACATGAAAGTGGATCAGATGCTTTCTCAAGGCTTTTTACACTGCTAAAGACTTTAAAAGATGGTGGAATAAAGCCCTTTGGATAAGGAACTAAGTCATATTCCTCAGGGTAGGGCCTACCCTTTGAAATTGATGCGGCCCCTTGGGAATGAGCTAAGGCCTATCTTACCTAGGTCTCAATCATATGTTTAATACCTTTATTAGCTGGCACTAAATGGATTGAAGGGATTGCTGGTGTGGTTGGAAGGACTACTGAAGGTGTTAGAATGACTACTAAAGTTTACTCTATAAATTTTATGCTCGAATATGGTTTCTTGCTCTGATCACCCATTGTATAAACTACAAGTTGCAATTTCTCAAGATGAGGTTGGTGTGTTATAGCCAACTGATTCTATATTTCCTCTACTCTCAGTTGCATTTCTTTAACATTTTTCTCCAAATTCTTAATGTACCCATCTTTATCTCTTAGTCTTATTGACTCATCTTAATCTGAATCAACTACTTGAATCTTCTTCTCTACCTAATCAGTGTCTACTGGGTTCAAGATATTTGACTGATGCTTTTATATAAACCATGTTGATGCCACCGATAGTAACTTCATCATCATCCATCAAAAGATCATCTAGATCTGGGTTGAAGGCTTCCATAGCCTCTTTCTTTTTAAGGATAACTCAAATTTCCTAGACCACTTTATCGACCGATCTAACCTCATCTGACTTGTCGTCTAGGGTTTGGTACCCACTGTAATCCATCATATTATTAAATTCATGTTCTCCAAGTTTATAAAGAATATCTTGTAGCTTAAGGTATATTGAGTCAAGAGACTCTTCCACTATCTTGTTGATTAATTCATCATTTGTGTTAGGAACTATCCCAACACCTTTGATAGTTCCGAGTTTGATAGTCGTAAGGGTATCATCTATGATAGGCTGAGGTGCTTCCTCCTTAGGAGGTGATAGAAGAGCTTGAGGAGTAGAGACTTCTACATTAGGTGGGACGGAGCCCTCACTTCCCTTAATAGGGAGCCTTAGAAAAACAAAATGAAAGTACTAGATGCACCAAGAGGGGGGGGGGGGGGGGGGGGTGAATTAGAAATTCGTTCCAATAAAATAATAATTCTAAATAGAATTTCTAATTTTTTGTGTTTTTGAATTTTAAACAAGAAAATTAAATTAATGCAGAAGCAAATTCTTAAAACACGATTGTAACAATATGTTGTGAAATTTTAACTTGCTCAACAAAAAATTAGAATATGATTTTCACCAAGCAATTATAACGAATGTAAAATTATAAAACATAAATAAAGTGTCATAAGGGAAACGTCACACCAAAAGATTTATAGTGGTTCGATCACTTGACCATCATCCACTCCTCTAAGTCCTACACTCTAGGAATTTCACTAATAAATAGTAATTCTCCTTTTGCCCCCACATTAAGGCAAAAAAGCCTTACAAACCTCACTTTCACCTTCCCGGCATGGCGGAGTACCAAATGCTATGTCACCCTCCTGGTGATGTTAGTGAACCTTCTCATTTTTCTCCCTCTTGGAGAAAGCAGTGTACCTTAGAGGACATGGACCTTGAAGGCTCTCCCCCCTTAGAAAGCTTCCCATAAGATCTTCTCAAGCCATAGGAGGAGCAGTGTGCAGCAAGCTAGGAGCAACCGTGTGATCTCCCTCACAAACTTGCCTTCTCCCTTCTCTCACAAACCCAAAATCTTCTCAAGAGCTCTCCCTCAAGGAATCCCCTTCTAGTCATGTTCCTCTCTCACACATTATTACAAAAAGATAGAAGTTTAGATATTTAAATCAGACTCCAAGAAACTCTAAATTTTCAATTTAGCCATTTATGTTCATACTGTAAGATCCCATATCATATGTTATGATCAATCTAAAACAGCCTTCATCCTGGTACAAAGGAGTACCAATAAACAGTTTTTTTTTTAACAATATCGTATAGCATGATATAACATTATTCAGTATGATATGTAAATTCCATCTATTCAAATAAGACAAATGTTGGGATGACCAAAACTTATCACTATATGTCGTATGGTATGATCCACTTCATACAGTATAATATGTTAAATGTTTCTGGTCATCCTGTATGATGTTCACATCATCCAGTATGATTAATACAAAAATCAAGGGATCACCCGGCATGATTTTCGGGACGATCAAAAAAAGCCTCAATATATCATACTATATGACTATATCATACTATATGATTATTAATCAGTAATTTATCCTTGATTTGATTGACTAATCACGGGGTTAATTTAAGTAAGTATTCAAAAACTCATACTATATGATATGTTCATACAGTACGATCAGTTCAAAATTTATGAATTAATAACTTACTTAAATTAATCTGGAGGCTAGTGTTTTTAATAAAAAATACATTGTATAGTAGAATATGTATCAAACAGTATGATTT
The DNA here is from genome assembly GCA_022539455.1 of Dendrobium nobile. Classification (NCBI taxonomy): domain Eukaryota; kingdom Viridiplantae; phylum Streptophyta; class Magnoliopsida; order Asparagales; family Orchidaceae; genus Dendrobium; species Dendrobium nobile. The sequence continues at coordinate 28,739,772 of CM039719.1, forward strand.
GTTCACAGATAGCCGTTGAGCAAGAGCATATCGTACAGTACGATTTATGCCCGTACAATACGATCGACATAAAAAAAATTCTACATTTAAAAAAATACTCTCCCCCTGTATGTATGCATGGTTGCTCATTTTTTGCATACACTTTATGGCCAGAATCAAGAAAAGAAAAATAATAAGAAAGAAAATTATAGGGTTATAGTCTCCAAATCCTGCTCTGCCCAGTCTTAAGTCTTCTTGTTGTCTTGAGTAATTTGTGCTCTCCCTGAAATGTTAGTACTCACATACAAGAGCAAAAATAAAAAATATTCAATGAATAATAATTTAATTAACATTTTTTTTCATCATCAAGATATAATATTATGGGTCATGGACTACAACAATCTCCCCCTTTTTTATGATGTCAAATAATATTGTTGATAAGCAAATTAGCAATGATTTTTTTTGTTTTTTTTAATTTAAATAAAATAGCATGAATAGAAATAGGAATATATAAATAAACATGCATTTCATTTAAATTAAAAATAACATGATAAACAAGACATACCAACTAAAGCACACAACAAACTTCTCTAAATTAAAAATATCATAATAAACAAGACATACTAACTAAATCACACAACAAACTTCTCCCCCTTTTGACATCACCCAAAAGTGGAGTAACAAATAACACTTAGAAAAACAACACACATCAGAGACAAGTCAAAAAGTAGGATCCTAATCAGGTGGAGGTGGTGGTGGAGGTGGATGTTGGTGGAAGTAGTGGTGGATAGACATAAATTATTGATCAATTGAAGAGAATCTTTCTCTAAACCATCACATATCCTCCTCATGTTGTTGGTGCTATTCTTGGATGTGAGCGTCAAGGAAGCTTTGGAGTTGATCAAATCATTTGTCTAGGTCATCATGAGGATAGGCCAGTGCAGGTCCTTGGAGTGGTGCATGCCGTCTTGGTTGAACAGGATCTCCTGCTAGAGTAGCCTCTCCTTCTTCTTAATCGAAATTTGGCTCATCCTGCTCTTATTCCCAATGAAACAAAATATAGAAGGAGGCATCCATATAGAAAATGGGTAGATTGTTGGGTTCGCCATGATAGGTTAATTGATTTTTGAGGTGAAGAATGTAACCTATGAGGTGGCCAAGGGCTAGGTTGAGTTTTCTATGGGTGGTAGGGAGGTTAACTAAGATCATGTCGAGATATAATCGATAATTAAATCAGCCTCATCAAATTTGGTGTTTAACATAATGAGGTAGGTAACAATGGATAAGATTAGGGTCATGCAAATTCTATCACTAGCTTTGGGTATGATTGATGTTCGAAGAACACATTGAATAATTCTTGCATTTCGGGTTAGTGACTGGACAAGTAGTTGGTGTTGGTAAAAACTACATTCTTAAGGACTAGATTTTTGCAGCACTCTAGTTAAATTCATTTGTAAGGAAGGAATTAGCTCTAAGACCTTTAGTAGAAAGCCCAATGTATTGGGCGAGGTCTGCCTTAGTGATTTTGACATTTTATCGGCATACAAAGGAGGTGAGGGTTAGATTTTCTAGATTCATAGTGAGGTTGACCATGAATTCAAAGAGAAGTTCAAAATTTTACGGGAAGGCTAGGGTAAGGAGAAATTGTTAGGTAGTAGACACGAATAAGCTCATCAGCTCAAAATTTAAGGTGGCTTGATTCAATATTCGAGATGGGGTAATTTTGCATGTCTTAAATTTGTGGTAAGCTTCTTCATCATTGGCGGATGAGAAACAATCATTGTGATGATGAGATGAAGATGTGCTTCCAAGGATGAGTTGATCGCATTTGCTGTAGCTTGCCATTGAGTGAGAACAGGTAAGAGTGAGTGAAGTGACTATGGAATAAGTGAAGTGATAATGTGTGCCCTCGAATTTATAGAGTTTTTGGGATATCATATAGTATGATCAAGAATCATACAACACAATGTGCAATTATGGCATCTGAACAAATGGTTGGGAAATAGTAGTTAAATCATACCGTATAATCAGTATCGTATAATACGATATGAAGGAATTATGTTCGTCCTGAGGAGTCATCCGACTTTAATTTGTAATAGGAACTATGACTCTAGTATCATGTTTTCATTCACCTACCGACTGGGTGAATGGGTGTTCGTACAGTACGAATGGGTGTTCGTACAGTATGAATCATAATTATATCATACCAACTGACTTTAATTCATCCTAATCAATTTGTTGACATGGATCGTACAGTACCAATAAGATATATCATACCGTATGAAGAGCAATTATATCATACCAAACAACTTGAATGCATAGCCACGTGTATCATACAGTACGATGAGAATCATATAGTATAATATGCAGAGAAGAAATTGAAGTTGGGCCATTTGTTTGATAGAGAGGTTGCGAGTAGATCGTACAATATGAAACTGGATCGTACAGTATGATGGGGAAAAATTGTCAATTTTGAGCTTAGTGTGGTGTGTGATGATAAGGAAACATCTTAAATTAGTTTTTTTTAGTTTTTATTTTGTTTTTTTTTTTAATTACAAATGAATGTCTATGACACCAAGTGTTGTCCTCAATGTGCTAAAGGTGGAGTAGGCTAGTGGTTTCATGAAAATGTCTGCCAATTGATCTCCTATAGCCACTAAAAGAAATTAGGTAATTAGCGACCAACAAAATTGGTCGCTAAAAATGTTAATTTGGATGCTAAAGAAAATAGCGACCAAAAATATTTGGGTCGCTGATTTGTCACAGTAGCCTTATCGCTGAGGCTTTTAGAGATCAAAAAAATTTTTAGGTTGCTAAATTAGCGGCCACTAATTTGTATTGGTCACTAAAATTGGACATATTAGCAACCATTTTTTTGGACGCTAATGAATATTTATTTGGATGTTTTTTAGTAATTTTAATAATTAATTTTATTTATTACATTTTCCCTTTAGCGACCAAAATAAAAATTGGCCGCAAAATGATCAACCTAATAAATCACATGCCCCTATAATTTCATGATGTTTTGACATATATTTGTAGATATAAAAGTTATGATATTTAGTAAACCAAATTAGTATCCAATTATTATGCCTTGGCTATAACAATTAAGATCAATCCATTACTCTTTTATATTGCAACTAGTTAGATAAATTTCAAAATAGAGAAATAACATATTTTATTAACTTGAGGTAACAATAATAAAAAGCATATAAACTACTATAAAAATAAGCGTTCGTAGCACTTTTTATGACCTACTGCAGTGGTTTAAACACCTACTCATTTATTTGCAGTGGTTTAGAAACCGATGCAAATCCGTTATATTTGCGTTCGCAATAAAGGCTTTAGCTGCGATTTCATGAATGTTACTGCAGGAAGGCTACAACAACGCTTTTAGGAAGTGTTAAAACCGCTGCTAAAGGATAACACAAACTAATATATATATATATATATATATATATATATATATATAATGCAAAAAACTACTACATAAAAAATAGTTTTCTTTACATTATCTTTTCATTCTTCCATTCAAAAAAAGAAAAAATTTAAAAGAAACAAAAAGAAACAATACAAACTAGTAGTAGGCCCGCTGTTCAGGAGAAAATAGTTAATCCAATATATTTTTACACAAAATTGACTTGAATTCAAACTAAAAATAAAACAATATTTTTCTTCAAGATCCTGTAGAAACTCTTCCTCTAGCTGATGAAATATCAAGACTCACGGCGCTTAGATACTTCAAAATTAAAAATTCCCCCAATCTAATCTCTCTCGGAAGACATCAAAAAGTGTAGACAACTAATAATTGCCATCTCATACTCAACAATCTCAATATAAGTGAACCATCGGTGTTTCTAATGGATCCATTGAGAAGAATCGCCTCCGTCCAAAAGCTGAGTGTTGAGGAGAATGATTAGGTGGTTTCATTTCCAAATAAGGCAGAGTAGTGGTTTCAAAAAGTTAAAAATTCCTTACATCTCTTGTGAGCTAAAATTTACTTATGACAGAGACAGAATGGGATGACAGGCTACTCAACTAAAAAAAAAGTGAAACAGATCAAATGGTGGATGAAATATAAATGAAACATATCAAATGCTACTCAACTATCAAAAAAGAAACTTGAAAGATCATGGTTTGCCTACAACATTATGCTTGCAAATATAAGCTTGACCAAAGATGCTTAGCAGAAAAAGAATTATTCAAGACAATTGATATTTTTTTTACATGGAGTAGGTATACAATATTATTCAAGACAGTTGATATTAAAAATATGCTCCTAATTTATTATGGTGTAATTAATAGACAGAAGGGACTCTTACGTTGCTTCCCACTCGCCAATGTAAAATCAATGTAAAATAGTTTTTTTTTTTTTTGTAAATAATGGCAAGAAACATTATACATACTAATAATAAGGCAAGAAAGAAGAGCTCACCTGAACAAATGAATCATTAAATTTAGCTCGGGAAAAAGTAAGAGCCCAATGCTCGCATTTCATTTATTCATATCCAGCTTATCTTACACAACTTGCTAAGCTGCTCTTGTGTTGAACTTGGCATCTAGCACTTCAAAGCTTTATGCAACCTCAAATGACTCAAAGACAAACAACCCAACACTACGTGCACAATATCATCAACAAAAACATTGTAAAAAGAACCCAATACAAGGTCCTTCAATTACTGGTGGCCTGAGAAGGAACGAAACCCATTACTAGTTAACTGCTCACAGCCTATCAATCTAATCTCCATAAGATTCTGACAGTTCTGGGCTATAGCAATGAGTGAAGAATCTGAAAGACTAATCATCCATGAAAGGTCCAACTTCCTCAAGCCAGGCATAGAAGCAATACAAGCACCTCCACAATCAATGACTTTGGATCCACAATCTGCTAGCTTCAGTTCCTGCAAATAGTACATATGCTGCAAGGAAGAGATCCCATAGTCTATAATCCTAAAATTATTATCTGGAACAATGCAATTTAAATATTACAAGATTCACAACATAACTTACAAGAGTTTCTGCTAATGGAACATTAAGTGCCTCCATGGTACCGCATAAATAACCATTATCAAGATCTTACATAAAGGAACATCCCAAAAAATGAAGGATCACGTCAATGCACCATAAAGTGCAACTACATTTGATCACACAGTTTAATTGGAAAAGCTAATAGGTCCAATGAGCAATAACAAAACAGTGTAATAATTCCTTCTCTTGATAAGGAAGCATTTTCTAATATCAAAAGGCAAATATAAAAATAAGGCACTGATCCCTTCTCGCGACTCTTCACAAAATCTGATCATTTTTAATACCTAAGATACAAATTAAAGAGAAGCTTCTTTACATTTCCCTTTACCTCACAGCCAACAGATTTCACAAAGACAAAACCATTAGCGCTTATATACCTTCCACTTCCACCTATAACAGAAAATTCAAACTCCATTAGACCTTTCTGATGAACACCAAAGAATCTCAAGCTATCACTGAGAATACCATTACTTGCAAAGCTCGCCTTCATAGCCACCATATATTTGCTATCATACTTTGAACCAGTAACATATAATACTTGAATCTTACCAACAATCGTCGCCGCTCTATGATTACTACAATTTCCTGCTAATTTTTCATCAATCACAGTCACCGTACCCGACTCCAATTCTTTCATACAAGCCAGAAATGCCCACCAATTGGCCGGAGAACCAGTTCTTGGGTTATATGGTACTCTATCTTTGTGAGCCAAAAGGCCAATGAGATCATGGCGAGGAACATAATTATTACCATTTTCAGTGCTGGTTCTAACGATTTTTTGCTGTTTTCCAGTATGTTGTTGATGAAGAAGGCAATCTTGTGTTCTGTATTAGGATGGAACTTAGAAGGCTCTGCGGTTGATTGTGATGGCTTGTTAATGATGACAAATGATAGGAGAAAAAAAAAGATGCGCAGTATATAGCTTTCCCATGTAGTGGCTTAAGTCACAAAGATTTTGAAACTTAATGAGTTCAAGATTTGCAAAGTTTATAAGTTGACAAAGAAGGGATAGTGACTAAATGGAGTTGGTAATTTGATTTTATTAATAATATTTGCGTGTATTCTTATAAGAACTCAACTGCTCCATCTCATCAACTCCATTCCCAGAAGAGAATCTCATCCCTTACAAAATTGCACTTTCATAGAAAATAAAACTAAAATGATATCCACAGATAGTGCTTCAGATCATTATGTAAAGTATGATAATGTTATGTAAGGGAAGATGTCATCACTTTCTGTGGAAGAATAAGATTTTGTTTGGGATAGCTTTTTCATTGCTTTTTAAAATAATTTTTTAGTACACAAATTTCTAATGTAAAGAGAAATGATGCTATGTCAGATTCCATATCATTTGAATATATTTTTCATCTCGCATTAGATTTTGAATAAATCTCAAGATTTTCTATCATTTACCTAATCTATTTACTTATACTGTGATGCTCTAATCCTCAATGTCACTAAATTCGCCAATTTGGAGCTCTGCGATTCTTGGACCTTTGACCCTAATCTATTTACCTATACTACGACACTCTAATCCTCAACGTTGCTGCACTCCAAAGAACTGTGGCATCGAATCTAGAGCGTTGTGAGGCTCTGCTCTCTGTCATTTCTCCCAACAAACTTTGTAATGTCGGGGTGCTTGGGAACACAGCGTTAGGCGCTCAGGCAGAACCGAGGCGTTGCAAAAGAAAAAAAAATATTATTATTTGTTACTATTAGAAGCATACAATATAGTAGTGCTCTAATTCCTAACTATTTTTTTAATCGTCATATTATAGTAAGAATGCTAAACATATTGAAGTTACTATTTAAAATATATGAACATAAGGTATATAAAATTGAAGTACTTAAATCATTGAGAAACCCAACCTTAAATAAAAGAGGCTAGATTTTTCTCATACTCTATATGATTCTATTTATGCTTTATAATCAAAATGTATGCCAAAATTAACATTTATACTACCTGCAAATTTTTTTAAACAAATGAATAACTACTAGCAGTCAAGGATTTCAAGCGCAAGCCCAAACAAAGCTAACTCAAAATAATGGAAAAGTTCACTGATATGTAGGCTAGAAGTTGATGTTAAATCTTAAGAGCGGGGTTTATGGTCATCAAGAAACATACTTGCATAATTGATTATTATTATTTCTGAAACACATATGGGGGTTATGAAGTGTGTCATATTCATAGATTTACTATATGGAGATTTGCTTCCATCATATCATTGATTTTCTGTTGTTTTTTTTGTAAACAGGAAGTAATAGAAACCCACAAAGATTTTAGTGATTTTTAAACATTACATCTTTGCATTTCTATTTATTTTGTTTTTAATCTTTTTATAATGGATTATTTCCTAACCATAATGATTATTTGCATTTGAAGTGCTTCCTTTAACTTTTGCTTTCCCTTTTGATGCGTGTGCATCCATATTCAAATTTTAAAAAACAAAGCTATGTGTTGATATGCTTGCAAATTGTAGCAACAGATCCATTATCAATACAATGTTGTTATGGTTCATACACTAATTTGATTCATTTAATTTTACTTTACATATTGGAAAATATTATTAAATACTAATGGACCAATAGTTTTCTTTCATTGTTATTTGTGTTGTGATGATTGTTCTGATAGTTTCAACACATTTACAATACCCTTATGTATTTACCTAAAAAATGTTGTTTTACAATAGTTGATTTAGATATCCTTTGTTGTATTAGGTGCAATCTTAGTAAACCCTTTTGGTATTTCCCTCAAATACACCTCTTAGTTGTAATTTATTTCTTTCTATGGGTTTATTATAACTCATGTTGTCATAGTTTTCAAAATTTATCCCTACTTTGGTTAATTCACTCATACAAAATTGCCACAACACTACCAATTTCTCTACATGTCTTTCCATTGTATTCTGTACATAAATTGTTTCGTATTATTTTGTTGACGCTTTAGCTTATTACCTTTTTTGTTTATAGATAAGTGCACCATCTGGAAACTCATTCTTTCTTCTTTCCAGACCAAATTTTGGCAGCAACAGAAACATTAGAACTAATTCATTCTTTTTAATTTTTTATTTTCACTCCAACAATTCTCTAATCAGTTTTCACTCCCTTTCCATCTTAGCTTGTGTTATAGTCCAAATAGAGCTTATTACTACATAATTGCAACATTGATGCATTAACAACGATTAATTAGAACTAAGGGCTCATTATTCTCCTAAGTCCTAAATTACAAAATGCCTATCAGGCTATCATCCTCTGAGAAGCTTTAAAATTCTAAGTTGTTTTGATAATCCAAGTGTTTGGAATGTGATTTGTCCTAAGCGTAGCTACCCTTCTTACGTTTTCTTTTATCATTTTGATTGCTATTAGTTTTAATCATAATTATTTTATCAAGAAATAATACAAATTCTTATTGCATGCATTTAAAAGCATTATAGTCTGCATCAGGAACTATGTATTACCTAAACAACACTTAGGTAGAAGAGGAAAATGAGGACAAAGACAAGAACAAAGATAGAAATATCCTGAATGCTATTAAAGCCAAATAATTATACATATTAGAGAAAATCAGGATTGCATAAATCCGGATTCACTTTATCCTACTTCCAACAAAACAGCCTTGGAAAATCAGAACTTGAACAAACGTAACCAAGAAGCAATCAATCCAGAAGGAACATAAATACTATCATCTTTGAAATAATACTAACAATATAAATAGGGGCTTCTAACATCCTAAGATAGGATTAATCACTTCACAAACTGCAAAAAATAAAGACAGAGTTTTCCAGTGGCAGAACCCAACCGCCATCAGAGTTCCTCCACCTTCGCGAAGTGAGATTGTTCAGTAAAAAAGAAAAAAAGACTGAATGCAAAATAATGAGTGGAGAGTGAAATTCCACAAAGAAATAGTCATTTGATGTTTTCCACTCAACTACTAAAAATCAACCCTAACCTCTTAAAGCAACAATAACAATCAATAATGTTGAATGATACCATAAAAATGAGAGGCAAGCTTAGTAGAAAGAAGATCATAGAAATTTTGAAATTAAAATTGGAAGAACGGTATTAGGAATAACCTGAGAAGGAGAAACCAACGAAGACAAGTTTGCGGGATTGTCCGAAGAATTGTGAGTGAAGAAACTCATATCAGCGCGCAAATGAAAGAGGTCGTGGCCGAGAGTCCATCGATTTGTAGTTGGCAATTGCAATTTGTGGTCGCTAAGAGGTAGGGAAAAGGGTAATAGCAAAAATAGGAGAGGTCGCATGCGTGAGAATGAGATCGGGAGACTAGGTTTTGCTATAATGTATTTTATTAAGTAATTAATTGATAAAATTTAGATATTATATTTTGTAATTTATTTCATCAATAAATTATTAGATTTATCAACATAAAAATAAAAATATTAAATTGAATTCATCATTTTATTTATTAATTTGAATTTCAAAAATATTATTACAATAAAAAAAATTTCTAGTGACGCTGCCCCCGTAAACCCTTGCAGGGGCGCTGCCCCTTAACCCCGAAACTTGACCGAGTAGGTCGAACCCCATTAGGGGGTGCTACCCCCTTGGACCCCCGACATATCTGAGAACCATACGATTATGTACACAATTAAAAAGGATAATTTTTGACTATGATGACATGTATATATTTCAGAAAAAGATTCTCTGAATTTTTTGTGACAAAATTAGTGGCCAATTTTTTTTTATGGCTAATATCAAACTTCCTTATTATTTAGAGGCCTTACTAAATTTTGGTCGCTAAAAGATATCTTTAGCGACCAATTTATTTTTGTCTCTATTTTTTTTTCACTATTGACCCATTTTCTAGTAGTGAGCTATATGTTGTAATTCTATCTCCTTCACCTATAAGATCTCTTATGTTGTAATTCACTAAAAGATGTTTAATGTTTATGTGTTTTATTCTAGAGTGTTGAATTAGATTTTTGAAAATGCAGATTGTACTCATGTTGTCACACATGATTGGGATGGTTCCTACATGTAATCCAAGATCAAGAAGATGTTGTTTCAACTATAGTACTTGTGAAGGAAAACTTCCTACTGTAATATATTCTGCCTCAACAGTTAATAAGGCTATGAAATATTGCTTCCTACTTGACCAAGAAACTAAAGAATGTCCTATGAATTGGTAGGTGCCAGAGGTGCTTTTTCTATCTATTCTATATCCTGCAAAATCAGAATCTAAGTACCCTAATATTTCAAAAGATGTGTTGTGCCTAGGATATTAAATTCCTAAGTTCGGGGTGCCTAGTAGATATATAAGGATTCTCTTGATTGTAGTTAAGTAAGAAACTTTAGGATCAGCTTGAAAATGGGCACAGAGGCACACACTAAGTATTATGTCTGGTATACTGGCAGTTAAGTAGAGAAGAGATCCGATTATTCCTCTATATTTTTTTGATCTAGTTATTTTCCATTCAGGTCTTTATCTAGTTGAATGGTAGAGCTCATTGGAGTATTCATGGGCTTTGCACTCTCCATCTCATTTTTTTAGAATATCCTTAATGTATTTCATTTGGATAAGAAATATTTTATTATCCATTTTTTTACACTAAAACCAAGAAAGTAATTAAGCTCTCCCATCATGCTCATTTCAAACTCATTACTCATTATTTTTAAGAATTTATCACATAAGGTTTTATCTGAGGATCCAAAAATATTTTCATCCATATAAATCTGAATAATGAGAATTTCATCTTTAACCTTTTATAGAAAGAGAGTGATATCCACACTACCCTTTACAATTCATCTTTTTAGCAAGAATGAGCTGAGTCTTTCATACAAGACTCTAGGTGCTTTCTTTAACCCATACAGTACCTTTTTTAATTTGAATACATGATTTAGAACTTGAGAGCTTCTAAATTAGGTGTGTTGCTCAACATAAACATCCTCTTTGACAATCCCATTTAGAAAAGCACTCTTTACATCCATTTGTTTGATATAATTTAAAGCCTTTAAAGCAAGAAAAGGCTAAGAGCACCCTTATGGCTTCTAATCTAGCTATCGGGGAAAACATTTCTTCAAATTCTATGCCTTTAATCTGGTTATACCCCTTAGCTACGAATCTGGCCTTATATCTTACTATGTTTCCTGAGTCATTCACCTTATTCTTAAAGACCCATTTTGTTCCAACTACACTCTACTCTTTAGGTCTCTTGACTAATTCTGATACATCATTTCTGGTGAATTGGTTCAATTCCACTTGCATTGCTTGGATCCAAAATTCATCTCCTAAATCTAGATCAATACTTATGGGTTCTATCATTGAGATGAATGCGGAATGACTAACCTCCATCCTAAGTCTATGCCTAGTTCTCAAACCTTCCAATGGGTTTCATAAAATTAATTCTTTAGGATGACTAAAAGAGTATGTCCATTCTCTAGGAAAGTCTTCCTGAGGTTCTCCCCTTTCTCCTATTGTCATTATTTCTACTCCTTGAATTTCCTCTACTTCATCTTCTTCAATTTTAGATTCAGAGGGCTTTTCTGATTCATCAAACACTACATAGTGGACATTTCTACTACTAGGGTTCTCTTATTGAAGATTATATATGCCTTTTCTACAGATAAATAACCTAAGAAGACACCCTCATCAGACTTAGGATCAAATTTTCCTAAGGGAAGTTTGCCATTAATTAAGATAAAGCACTTGAAATCAATGACATGTAAGTGTGAAAGATTCGATGTCCAACCCTTAAGGAGTTCATAAGAAGTTTTATTTAGCTTCGATTTAATGTTCACCCTATTTAAGACATAATACGCCGTGTTTATCACTTATGCCCAAAAGTTTCTAGGAAGAATGTACTCATCTAACATTGCCCTAGCAGCCTCTACCAAGTTTTTATTCTTTCTTTCTGCAATTCCATTTTTCTAAGGAGTTCTAAGGGTTGAGAAATTATGCTATATTCCTATCTCTTGATAGAAGGATTCAAATCTTTCATTTTGAAACTCTCCTCCATGATCACTATGGATTGTTGAGATTTTTTATTCTAATTTTTGTTGAATCCAAATAGATAAAGTCTTAAATTCCTTAAACGACTCATTCTTATATGCTAGGAATCTTATCCAAGTGAATCTAGTGAAGTTGTCTATAATTATAAATCCATAATTCTTCCCACCTAGGCTAGCTTTGCTAACGGGTCTAAATAGGTCCATGTGAAGCATTTCTAGTGGCCTAGATGTATTAACATCATTGATTGAATGAAATGATGATTTTATTTATTTTCCTAGTTGGCAAGCATCATATAGATGATCCTTAATGAAGTCTAACTTAGGTACTCCTCTAACTAAGTTTTTTAGAGTGATATTTTTAAGTGTTTATATACTAGCATGGCATAGTCTCCAATGCCATAACCACGAGTCATCTATTATTGTTTTTAAACAAAGTGAATTTGAATTTTCCATTCAATCAAGATCTAACATGTAAATATTATGTATTCATTTTTTTGTAATACAAGTTTGTCATTTAAACTAATCAGATATTTGTCAGAAAGAAATTTTATGTCAAAACCTTTATCACACAATTGACTAATGCTTAACTGATTATGCTTTCAACCATCAACTAATAAAGCATTTTCAATTAAAAATTTTTTAGCATTTCTAACAATGCCTGAGCCCACCACTTTCCTGGTGGTATTGTCTCCTAATGTTACTTTGCCTCTAGTCCTAGTCTCTAGAATTATGAACTTCTTCATGTCTCTAATCATATATCTCAAGCAACCACTATCCAGGTACCACATGCTCTCACTAGGTCTTTTATGAGAGCACTCGTACAAAGTCATTCAAGGGTTAGATTTGGGAACCCAAGTGAGTTTGGATTCCTCCTTATGCTTGCATGAATGAGATGTATGCATGCTATGCTATAATGAATGCAATTTCGGTCTCCATACTAAGTGTGTCCTATGGTGAATCATGCACGCACGGTCTATGTGACCTAACATGCCACAAGAGATGCACATAACACTGGGAAATGGTTTCACTAACCTATGTGGGTGGTGATGCCTCTTCCTAAAGTTGTGTGATGCATGCAATAGCGATGGTTTGCTTGGTTGGGCTAGTGTGGATGATGTCTTATCTTTTTCAAGTGCTATGATTTTTTTTTCTTTCAATGTGTTATTTTGATATTCATATCCTATAGCTTCCACTTTTAGCCTATATTCATTGTTATCTATCTCCCATGCAAGTTCCTCTAATTTTTTAAACTCCATTTCTAATTCAATATGTGATGTTTTCAAGGATTCATGTGCATCAGATAATCCAATATGCTTCTTATTTAATGCATCAAACTCATCAAGCAGAGACATGTGTTCTCTATCTAGATCAGAATTTTCTTTAACTAAGTTAGCATGCTCAATTTGTAAGGTACTAAACTCAATGTTCCGACTAGCATGCATTTTCTTTATTCTTCTATACAAGTCATGGATTTTCTTAGAGATAACCAACAAATATTTATATGAAAGTTGACATATCTCATCTTGATCTGATTGATCAAGATTATCGTTAGCCATTAGACACAAATTTTTTACCACTTCCTCTATTTCTTCTTCTGATAATTCTGAGGTAGTGTCAGCCCAAAATGCCTTTTGTGTCTTCATCTTCCCTTTTTATATTTCACTTTCTCCTCACCTTTTTCTTTATTTGGCTGGATCTTTATGTTGGGGCAATCAGCTTAGAGGTGACCTAATTTCATGTACTCAAAACAAATTGTGTCAGATGAAACTTTAGTAGTTCTTTAGCTTTTATTATTATTCCAGTTATTCTAATGATGCCTTTATTTTTTTTTTCAAAAAATTCTAGAACTATTGAGTCATCAAGGCTATGTCATCGTCTTCCTCTACTATAGAACTTTCACTTTTCGAGTTGTTTGATTTTAATGCCACCGTCCACTCCTTTTCTCATGCAACATTTTGCCTTTGACTCACTCCTTATTCATACACAATGAGTGACCCAAGCAAATTATCAATAGAATAAACATTTAAATCTTTGGATTTAGTAATTGCAGTAATTTTAGCATAATAGGAACTCGCTAAGCATCTAAAAATCTTATTAACTTTTTCAAAATTAGAAATTTCTCTACCTAATTCATGCAAGGATATCACTATTTGGGTGAACCTAGTGTACATGTCAGATGTTGTTTCGCTAGGTTTCATATGAAAAAGTTCATAATCATGCAATAGATTGTTAAGTCTAGACTATTTAACCTCATTATTTCCTTCGTATGTAATATACAGTTTATCCCAAATCTCCTTACCAGTAGCACAGGTAGATACTCTCATATAGTCCTCAGATTTTAATGCACAAAAGAAACAATTTAAGCCCTTTTCATTTAATTGCGCTCGATCCCTATCCTCATTGCTCCATTCACTAAAAGGTACTTGAGTTTTCATGCCATTCACAAGTTTAAATGGTGAAATATAGCCTTCTTGAACCAACATCCGTATACGATAGTCTATATACTTTAAAAAAGTAGATATTCTAATTTTCTAGAAATCAAACGGAATATTGTCAAACAGGGTTGGACGAGTTATAGAATAACCCTCTGCAATATTATGATTACCAAAATGAGCCATGATTAATTTTTTTAAGGTTTTCTAAAACATTATTTTTGAAACCCCACTCTAATACCAATTGAAAGTACCTGATGCACACAGAGGAGGGTGAATTAGAAATTAGTTGCAATAAAATAACAATCCTAAACAAGAGTTCTAATTTTTTGTGTTTTTAAATTTTAGACAAGAAAATTAAATTGATGAAAAAGCAAATTCTTAAAATACAATTGCAATAATAGGTGGTGAAATTTTAACTTGCTCAACAAAGAATTAGAATATAATTTTCACCAAGAAATTATAACGAATGTAAAAATGCAAAACATTAATAAAGTGCAAAAAGGAAAAAATCACACCAGAAGATTTATAGTGGTTCGGTCAGTTGACCTACGTCGACTCCCCAGAGTCCTCCAATCTGGGAATTTCACTACTAAACAGGAATTCTTCTTTTCCCCCCATAGAAGGGTAGAGAAGCCTTTATAAACCTCACTTTCACCTTCCCGATGTGGCAGAGTACCAAACGTTATGTCACCCTCCTAGTGATGGCAGCGAACCTTCTCATTTTTTTCCCTCATGGAGAAGGAAGAGTACCTTAGAGGACATGGACCTTGAAGGATCTCCTCCCTTATAAAGCTTCCCACAAGATCTTCTCGAGTCATAGGAGGAGCAATGTGCAGCAAACTAGGAGCAATTATGTGATCTCCCTCACACTCCTTCCTCAAAAGCTCACCTCCTCCCTTCTCTCACAAACCCAAAATCTTCTCAAGGAATCCCCTTCTAGTCACATTCCTCTCTCATACATTATTCTCAATAAGATAGAAGTTTAGATATTTAAACTAGGCTTCAAGTAACCTTAATTTTTTAATTTAGTCATTTATGTTCGTATAGTATAATCCTTGATCATACAATATGATAAGATCAAAACAGCCTTTGTCCTGGTACGAAGGAGTATGAACAGGCAGTATTTTTTAATAATATCGTACTGTACAATATAACATTGTCCAGTACGATATGTTAAATTCCTTCTGTTCATACAGGATGAATGTTGAGATGACCAAAACTCATCACTGTTCATCGTATGGTACAATCCACTTCGTATAGTATGATATATTCAATGCTTTAGGTCGTCCAGTACAATGTTTATGTCATCCAGAATGATTAGTACAAAAATCAAGGGATTATATAGTACAATGTTCAGGATGATCAAAAATAGCCTCGATATAAAGTACTGTACGACTATGTCATACTGTATGATTACCAATTAGTAATTAATCCTTGATTTGATTGAATAATAATGGGGTTAATTTAAATAAGTATTCAAAAACTTGTACTATACGATATGATCGTACAGTACGATTAATTCAAAATTTATGAATAAAGAAGTTAAATTAATCTGGCGGTTAGGGTTTTTAATAAAAATACATTATACAGTACAATATGTATGATATTATATGATTAGTTCACAGATAGCCATTGAGCTACATCATATCGTAAATTATGATTAAAACTCGTACAGTATGATCAATAGAAAAAACATTTTCTTCATTTAAAAAAAAACTCTCCCCCTGTGTGTGTGCATGGTTGCTCAATTTTGCATACACTTTGTGGCCATACTCAGGAAAAGAAAAATAATAAAAAAGAAAATTATAGGGTTATAGACTCCAAATTCTACTGTACCCAGTCTTGAGTTTTCTTATTGTCTTGAGTAATATGTGATCTCCATGAAATGTTAGTACTCACAAACAAGAGCAAAAAACAAAAATATTCAATGAATAATAATTTAATCAATATTATTTGTCATCATTAAAATCTCATATTATAGGTCATGGACTGCAACACAAATGGTGTTTAAAGATCTTCATTCTTATTGAGCTTCTTAGGAGTATGCTATTTATCTGGATACTTGATCCTCTCACCCTTGACTTCTACCATTTTTCTTATTTTTATCCTCCTCTCAAGGCAAACTACAAGTAAATCCAAATTAAAAGATTTTGTAAGATCGATCAGTTGTACACCACTATGATAACAGCCTTTCTTAGATCCAATTAAAATAATCACCTCTATCTTGGTATATGGGAGGCAAGGCACCCAGTGGTAGTCATCCTCTAGTATAGAGGTCGTTGGTTGTCTTACATACATTTTATTCTTCTTCATATGTATATGTGTCAAATTCATTGCTTCAGTTTTTTTTTTTTCTTTTAGGATCTCCTTTTAAAATTAATGAGGTGTCACCCCCTTCAGGTGTTTCATGTACTATTCTTTGGTCTCACCCACCTGAGCAGTGTAGGTATGGATGATATTTCTCAATAGTCTACTCCTTTGGATTTGATTCTCTTTAGGAGTCCTCATAATAGTATAATCTACTAGGCATGGTAGAGAGCTAGCTATCCTAGTGACCCTCTCCTTCCGTGCAATAGCAACAAGGGGGAAGAATTGACTCAAGATTTACTTGGCCCGAAGCCTTCAAACTTGTAATATTTTTAGACTTTATGATTTTCTTCCTAACACTTCTCAGGTAATTCTTCCTCTGTTTTTTACTAGTAAAGGGAATTCAAAAGCTTCCCACTATCTCAAATACAAACTTGACTTAACTACTAACTAGAGATTTTACTTCCTTATCCTCTCTAGTAGATGATGTAGTGGGTATGGGGGTGACAATGACTCCATTTTGGGAGAGAGAGAGTCAATCCCCAACATGACTAAAAGTTCGTTAGGGATGTTAAGCCCTTAAGAACTATCCCAAGGCTAAGAAAGAGGGGGTGAATTGGTATTTTAAATTTTTTTGTTTATGTAAAGCTCAAAATTAAAACAAAAATCACCACAAAAATCAGTGCGAAAAAATAAATAAATGTGGAAGCAAAACAAAGAAGGATTACATCGAATTTATAGTGGTTTGGTCAATCCTTGACCTACGTCCACTCCTCGGAGGCACCCTCTAAGTATTGCACTAACTAAGTGTCTCTCCTTTAGCTCCCATAGCTAGGCAGAGAACCCTTTACAACAGACTCCTTTTCACCAACCCCGGTGCAGTAGAGAACTGACTCCTTTTGGTTCCTTCTGAAGCGGGCAGAGAACCCAAACCTTTGCTGAAGTAGACCTCCCAAGAACCTCCCAAGGATGAAGGATGAAGAATGGAGACAACAACTTGGAACCTTGCTTGGAGCAACCTTTGTGAACCCTCTCACAAACTCCCCCTCACAAGTTCCTCTCTCTCTCTCCCTCTCCCTCTCCCTCTCCCAAGGCTCTCTCAAGTCAAGACAACAGCTCTTAAGGTCTTGTTGCATGAGAAAATTTGGGTCCTTTAAATAGAATTTCAAGAATCGACATTATCATCTAGGATGATAAGAATATCGTCCTGGCCGATCAGTATAAAATAAGCTCAATAAGCTGGGATGAATCAGGACGATCAGAAGAAAATTGGTTACATTTTCCAAGCTACTATAATATCATCCTGGAAGATTAGTTCAAATTTAAGTATAATCATCCTGAACATCGCCCTGAATAGATTCTAGCTAATGTCAATCATCTAGTCCATCGTCCTGGCTGATTCTGTGATCGGCCCGATCAATGTGATCTTATCAATCAGCCTTAATTTCTTTCCATAATTGCTCTATTAATTTAGGCATAATTGTGCTATATCATCCAGGCCAATATGGAGATTATTCAGGCCGATAATTTAAAATAAAGAATACCTAAATTAATCATGGCGGCTGATTCTTTCTGATTTGAGCATATCATCCTGGCCGATATAAGTATCATCTAGGATGATTTGCTTAATGACGACTGCTTAACCAGGATGCCCTAATTAGGATTTCTATTTTTAATTGAATCGTCCTGGCCAATATGGACATCGTCGAGGCCGATGTACTAAAATTAGAAAAAATTCAAAAAACCTCTCAAGTGTGTGTGTGCAAGGTTACTTAGCATCAGGAACCACTTTTATAATTGACTCAAGAAAGAAAAAATACATACTTGACTCAACCTAAATATACCCGATCTTGAGCTGGCTTGAGTTGCATTCGATCTAGTGGACCTGAAAAGTTAGTAGGAAAAGCAGTCGTAGGAAATCATGAATGTTTGCTATCATCAAAATTCTAATCCATAAACTCAGATTTGCAACAATATCCCTCTTTTTGATGATGGCAAACATACCCAGAAAATTTGAAATAGTTATGGCAGTTTAGTAAAAAAAATAGTTCACTAAGTTCTAGAATTCAAAGTACAAGACACATCAGACTACTCCCCCTTTTGACATCACAAAAAGGAGGGAATACAAATAAAAATATTATAGAAACTAAAACATATTAAAAACAAAACTACAGAAAACGGAAACTAAAGCTAGAAAAAACCCAAAGAAAATCAGAGAAATGAGGGCCCCTGATTATCAGACGGAGGTGGTGGTGGTGGTGGCGGAGAAATGAGGCCCCCTGCTGAAAGTAACTGGAGAGCATAGAAAATTGGGCCCCTAATCATCAGATGGAGTTCTTAAAGCATAAAAAATTGATCGTCCAGGATGTTGTAAACATCGGCTAGGATGATGTGATAAAATTTCAAATCAAAGGAGCGATGGAGATGATCAGAGAAGGCCCAAAAACAACTAGATAAAATAAAAAAAAATAATGATAAAATAAAAGGCAAAAAGTTTTTTTTTTTAATCAAGGCATGAATATGATATAGTCTCTATGTGATTGATTTTAAAAATTTATAAGTTAATGAGTTAACAACTTCAAAAATCCAAAAAATAGTAAAATATTCGATCATGTACCCTTAGCTCGGACTTCTTTTAGGGCAAAATTTTCTTTTGAAATCAAAAGGCCTAACTTAGAAAAACATTTTGATAAGAAAAAAGAGATTCGATTAAGACTTGGTTTCAGAAAAATATCTTATAGAATAATATATTAAAGTAGTTTGATACAATCGTGAAATTCGAAATCAAGTCTTTGAAAATCTTAAGTGATACATGAAATCTTCTAAGTTTTAAGAGTTGGAGGAAAGGAAGATAGCTTGCTTTTGATGGGCTCATTTTATGCCTCTTATCCATTGAATGGCGCACTTTACGCATCTTTTGATTTTTTTATACACTTTGTGTATATTTTTTCAATTTGGCATTGAAATTACTAGATGGACAAGAGGGGGGTGAATTGTGAAAACTTTTTGACAATAGTTAAAACCTAAGCAGGAGTTCTAATATTTTTTATGTTTTAAAATTCTAACATGAAAACTTTAATAATTTTTTTTCAAATTTTCTCAAGCAAATATTGAAAGAAAAAAAAATAAAAGCATGCAGTAATGAAAGACAATAAGAAAAATCATACCGAGATTTTTATAGTGGTTCGGTCAAACTATCACCTACGTCCACTCCCCGGAGTCCTCTGCTCCGGGTATTTCACTACAAGCAATAGCTCTCCTTTTTCCCCCCTTGGCAAGGCGGAGAAACCCTTACAATACTCCCTTTCACCAACCCGGCGTGGCGAAGTGCCAAACTCTATTTTCACCCTCCTGGCGACGGCAGAGAACCTTCTCGTTTTTCTCCCTCCTGGAGAAGGCAGAGTACCTCGAGGTCACGGATGTAGAAGAGCCTTTCCCCTTGGTGATCCTCCCACAAATTCTTCTAGAGCCACAGGAGGAGCAAGATGCAGTAAGTTCGGAGCAACCGTGTGATCTCCCTCACACCTCTTCTCCCTCACAATGCTCACCTTCTCCTTCCTCTCTCAAACCCTAAAGAACTTATCAAGAGCTCTCTCCCTCGGAATCCCTCTCTAACCACGTTCTCCTCTTATGATTAACACATCAAAATATGACAAGTTTTACCCATAAAACGGGCTCCAAAATCTCTGAGATTTCAAAAGTAGCAGTTATTATCGTACAGTACGGTTTCTAATCGTACAGTACGATATGTATAAATAAACTTCATCCTGGTACGAAGTAGTACGAACAGTTCAAAAACATTCGTATGGTACGATATTAAATCATACGGTATGATCCACAACAATTCTGTTTGTATAGGACGATAGTCTGGACGATCAAACATCGTCTCTATTCATCGTATGGTACGATGTACTTCGTACAGTACGATGAGACAAAATCCAAGAGATCGTACAGGACGATTATAATTCGTCTCTGTTCATTGTATGGTATGAACTGGTTCGTACAGTACGATGTTTAAATTATAATTAAGCCCAAATTTATTGCACTAATCACGGGTTAAATTAAGTAAGTATTTAAAATAAATCGTACAGTACGAACGTGTTCGTACAGTACGAGCGGCACAAAATAACTTACTTAAGTTAAAACAACGGCTAGGGTTTTAGATTTGAACATATCGTACAATACGATTATATTCGTACGGTACGATCTATTCACAGAATCGTCCTACAAAGCTCTGATCATACAGTATGAAATAATATCGTACAGTACGATCTACAGAGAAAGAAAAACTCTAAATTTTTCATTTAAAAACAATCTCCCCCTGTGTGTGTGCATGGTTTCTCAGACTTTTATGCATTTTGTGGTCAGACTCAAGAAAATAAAAATAAAATAAATAATAAAATACATTACAGACTCATACTCCTAATCTATCCATTCTTGAGTCTTCCTGTCGTCCTGAGTTGCTTTTGATCTTTCCTGAAATGTTAGTACTCACAGACAATAGCAAATAATATTCAATGAATCTCAAGATAATTTAAATGACATTATTTGTCATCATCAAAATCTCAAACTCGGGGTCTCGGGGTCATGAGTTGCAACAGGCATCATTGCGTATCTTTTATTTTTGGCATAATTGGCCACTTTTTTTCATTATTTTTGCAAGCTAGATTCTTTTCCAAAAACTCTTAGATATTCTTAGTTGCGAGTATGTTTTCTATATATTAGAGAAGATAAACTCACTCTCTAATACAGGGAAGAACAATCCACCAAATAGAATAAAAAATCATGTGAGAGATGCATTGACAAGATAACGAGAAATCTTGAAGTAACATAGAAACTTTGACTATTATGGTATAAGCTAGATTACTATAGCAAGGTAGAAAAGATCTCAATTGTTAAACCCAGTTGTTAATTTAAGATAGACTTTTGGTTAGAAAAGAAATTTTTACCATCAAAATAGGTTAGAGAAAGAGACATAATCAACGGTGTTTTACCCTTTAGCAGATTAAGAGATGTAAAACATTAACTCCAAATTTTCAAAATAAAAAATAAGACATAAGATATGAATTTAGCGATGATTTGAAAAGGAAAAATAAAGCAAGGCATATGAAAAAAATAAAGTACCAAAAATAAAACAAAAAAAATAACTAACCAAAAAGAAATAAACAACAAAAAAACTAGAAAAATAAAGCAAAGTAATCAACAGATATAAAGCAGTAGAAATCAAGTTCATGCATTAATATCAATCTGATCCAATCTGGTCCTTAAATTGATGAAAGTGTTGAAGGGCAGTGGTTTAGTAAAAATGTCAGCCAATTGATTCTCAGTCGCCACATGATGTAACTCAATGTCTCCCTTAGTCACATGGTCTCTAATAAAGTAATACCTAATGTCAATGTGCTTAGTCCTTGAATGTTGGATAGGATTCTTAGAAATGCAGATGGCACTAGTGTTGTCACAAAGAATTGAGATGGTGCCTATATGTAATCTTAGATCTAGTACTTTCTATTTTAGCCAAAGGGCTTGGGCCACATAACTTCCTAAAGCAATGTACTCAGCTTCAGCAGTGGAAAGAGCAATAGAGTTTTGCTTTCTACTAGACTAGGAGACTAAAGAATGTCCTATGAATTGGTAAGTTCTAAAAGTGCTTTTTCTATCCACCTTACATCCTGCAAAATTAGAATAAAAAAATTCAATAATCTCAAAAGAAGTGCTGTGCCTAGGGTACCAGATTCCTAGGTTTTGGGTCCCTAAACGGTATCTAAGAATTCTCTTAACTACAGTCAGGTGCGATTCCTTAGGGTCAGCTTGAAATCTAGCACAAAGACAAATGCTAAATATTATATCAGGTTGACTAGCAGTCAGGTAAAGTAAAGATCTAATCATCCCTCTGTACTTCTTCTGATCAATTGATTTTCCATTTGGGTCCTTATATAATTGAATTCCTAAGGTCATGGGAGTATTAATTGGCTTGGCTTTGTCCATTTCATATTTCTTCAAGATATCCTTTATGTACTTTATTTGGCTCAAAAAGTTCCATCATTTAATTGTCTAATGCTAAACCCCAAAAAGTAGGATAATTCTCCCATCATACTCATCTCAAACTCCATATTATTTTAGAAAAATCATCATATAGACTTTTATCAGAAGATCCAAAAATTATATCATCGACATAGATCTGAACAATTAGCAAATCATCTCCTACTTTCCTCAGGAAAAAGGTGGTGTCTACACTCTTATATTAAGCCTCTTATATTAAGCTCTGGGTGCTTGTTTTAATCCATATAAGGCCTTTTTTAATTTGAAAACATGATTTGGAAATTGGTAACTCTCAAAACCTAAGGGTTGTTCTACAAACACATCCTCTTTTATTTCCCCTTTTAAAAAGGCACTCTTAACGTCCATTTGTAAAAGCTTAAATCCCTTATAATAGTAAAAGGCTAACAGCACTCTAATGGTTTCCAATCTAGCTACAGGGGCAAAAGTCTCCTCATCAAAATCTATCCATTCTATTTGGTTATACCCCTTAGCAACTAATCTCTCCATATTCCTAACCACCACTCTAGAATCATTCACCTTATTCTTAAAGACCCACTTGGTTCCAACTACACTTTGTCCCTTAGGTCTTTCTACAAGCTCCCAAACATCATTCCTAACAAATTGGTTTAACTCCTCCTACATGGCTATGATCCAAAACTCATCAGTAAGGGCTTGGCTTATGTTGGTAGATTCAGCCATTGAGATAAAGGTAGAGTGGTTCACTTCCTTTCTAAGTCCATGTCTAGTCCTAACTCCATCAGAAGGGTCTCCTAAAATCAGATCTTTAGGGTGACTCGAAGAGTATCTCCAATCTCTAGGTAAAGTGTGCGAAGGTTCAACCCTTTCCTCCAAGTCTATATTTTCTACTCCTTTAGAGTTCTGGTGCTCTACCCCCTTCTCCAAGTTTTCTAATCCAGTGGTAATCTCTCGATCATCATCATCCTCAACTGTAGACTTTCTAGGATCAGACTCATCAAACACTACGTGTGTAGTCTCTTCCAACACCAAAGTTCTCTTATTAAACACTCTAAAAGACTTCTGAACACTAGAATATCCTAAGAACACTCCATCATCAGATTTTGGGTCAAATTTTCTTAAGTGAGACTTCCCATTGTTGTGAATGAAAACTTTATAACCAAAGACATAAATGTGGGAAAGATTGGGTATCCTACCATTAAGGATCTCATAGGATGTCTTATTTAATTTGGCTCTAACATTCACCCTATTCAACACATAACAAGCTGTGTTAACCGCTTCAGCCGAAAAGTATTTTTGAAGTGAATACTCAGCAAGCATGGCTCTAGCGGCTTTCACTAAGGTTCGGTTCTTCCTTTCAGCTACCCCATTCTGCTGAGGGGTCCGAGGAGCTGACAAGTTGTGGCTAATCCCTTTGTCCTCACAAAAATCTCTAAATCTCTTATTTTCAAACTTTCTCCCATGGTCACTATGGATGGTCAAGATCTCACAACCTAGCTTTTTCTGAATCCAAGTGAAGAAGGCTCTAAACTCATCAAATGACTCTTTTTTGTGTGACAGAAATCTAATCCAAGTAAATCTCGAGCAGTCATTAACAATCAAAAAATAATAGACTTTCCCTCCCAAGCTGGCAGTGCTAATCGGTCCAAACAAATCTATGTCAAGGACTTGTAAAGGTCTAGAGGTGCTAATGTCCTTAATGGAGTGAAAAGTGGAGTGGATTTGTTTTCCTAGTTGGCAGGTATCATAAAGGTGGTCTTTTGAAATCTTAAGCTTGGGGACACCTCTAACTAGGTCTTTTTGGGTGACATAATCTCTTGTGCCACAACCATAAATCATCAATAATAATTTTTAAGCAAAATGAAGACGAACATTCAATATTATTTAAATCAAGCATGTAAACATTGTTGATCCGTTTTTCTTACAAAATAGTGTTATTATTTAAGCTCATAATGCATAAATTTGCCAAAAATTTTATGATGAAGCCCTTGTCGCAAAGCTGACTGATGCTGAGCAAGTTGTGTTTCGGTCCATCTACAAGTAAAACATTTTCAATCAGAAGATTATTAGAACTTCCAATTATACATAATCTTACGACCTTCCTAGTGGTGTTGTCTCCAAGAGTCATCTTGCCTCCTGTCCTGGTCTCCAGCACTATGAATTGATTGGCATCGCTAGTCATATATCGAGAACATCCGCTGTCCAGGTACCACATTCTCTCCCGAGGCCTTTTGTGAGAGCATGCATACAAAATTATCAAATGTCAGATTTAGGAACCCAAACATGTTTGGGTTCCTTCTTATGGAACGTAGAATGCAATGCATGCTGTGGATCATGTAACTTGGGTCTTCAGACCCAATGTGGGCATGGTGAATGGTGCAAGTGTGTGCTATGTGTCTTAGCATGCCACATGAAAAATATCTAATTCTAGGAAAGGGATGTACTAATCTACTTCTATGGTGATGCTTTTTATGCGATACATAAAATGAAGATTTTTAATTTTCAAAGGGTTTTAGATTTTCTAATTTTTTATATTCTTTTTCTAACTCAGAATGGGACAATTTTAAAGAATCATGAGAATCAAATAACTTAGCATTCTTTTTGTTTAACGCATCAAACTCATCAAGTAAAGCCATGTGATTTGAATCAATTATTGAATTATATTTGAGAATATTTTCATGCTCTTTTTGTAAATTAAAAAATTCCAATTTCAGGCTAGCATGAGTTTTCTTTGGTCTCCTATATGATGCGTGTATTTTTTCAGAAACACCAATGAGTTGCTCATAGGTTAGTTCACATACCTCTTCTTGGTCACTTTGAGCAAGATTATTGTTCGCCATTAAGCACAAGTCTATTGTCTCCTCCTCAGATTCAGTTTCAAAGGAATCTGATGCAAAATCTGCCTAGAACGCCTTTTGGAATTTCTTGTTGCTCTTATCCTTTCTGAAGTTTGGTTACTCCTCACCCTTCTCCTTACTTGGGTGTACCTTTAGCGTAGGACAATCAACTTTAATGTGCCCAGGCTTCCTGCTTTCAAAGCAAATTATTTCATTAGATTTCTTTAAATTTTTGCTACCCTTACCTTTATTCCATTTTTGATGATTCTTGTGCTTCTTCCTTAGAAAGCTCTTAAATTACCTTGTGATTAAAGCAACATCATCGCTTTCAGACTCAGAAGAGTCAGTGTCTGAATCGTTCGTCTTAAGTGCCACTGTTTTCTCTTTCTTCCTTTCACCTGCATAAAGATTTCTTTGGTTCACCCCTTGCTCGTAAGTAATGAGTGAACCAAATAAGTTATCGATTGAATATATATTTAAATCTTTAGATCAAATATTGCAGTAATTTTTGCATCAAAAGAGGAAGACAAATATCTTAAAATTTTGTTTACTTTTTCATAGTTAGAAAGTTCTTTTCCTAATGCATACAATGAAGTAATAATCTGAGTAAACCTTGTATACATTTTAGAAATCGATTTAAAAGGTTTCATACGAAAAAGTTTATAATCATGCAAGAGAATATTCAAAAGGGATTGCTTGACTTCATTAGTACCTTCATAGGTGATACACAATTTATCCCAAATTTCTTTACCAGTATTGCAAGTGGAAACAAGCATGTAATCTTCTGATTTCAAAGCACAGAAAAAATAGTTCAAATATTTTGCATTTAATTATGCTAAATCCCTATCATCTAGAGTCCATTCAGTAAAAGGGAGTGGAACAGTAATGCCATTCAATTTTCCTGTTGGAGGTGTATAACCATCCTTAACAAGCATCCACATGCGATAATCAATTGATTGTAAAAACATAGGCATGCGAGTTTTCCAAAAATTGAAAGGAATATTATCAAACAAGGGTGGTCGGGTAATAGAATACCCTTCTGCAGTATTATGATTTCCATTGTTAGCCATGGATCAAAAATTCAAAAAGTTTTTAAACATAATTTTTTATGAATCCCGCTCTAATATCACTTGAATGTTCGTTAGGGATGTTAAGCCCTTAAGAACTATCTCAAGGCTAACCAAGAGAGGAGTGAATTGGTATTTTAAAAAATTTTATTTATATAAAGGGCAAAATTAAAACCAAAATCACCACAGAAATTAGAGCACAAAAAAATAAATAAACGCAAAAGCAAAATAAAGAAGGATCACATCGGATTAATAGAGGTTCGGTCAATCCATGACCTACGTCCACTCCTCGGAGGTACCCTCTGAGTATTGCACTAACTAACTGTCTCTCCTTTAGCTCTCATAGCTAGGTGGAGAAGCCTTTACAACAGACTCCTTTTCACTATCCTCGATGCGGCAAAGAACTGACTCCTTTTGCTTCCTCCTGAAGTGGGCAAAAAACCCAGAGCTTTGCTGAAGTAGATCTCCCAAGAATCTCCCAAGGATGAAGGATGAAGAACGGAGACGACGAATTGGAACCTTGCTTAGAGCAACCTTTGTGAACCCTCTGACAAAATCTCCCTCACAAGTTCCTCTCTCTCTCTCTCTCTCTCTCTCTCTCTCTCTCCCTCTCCCAAGGCTCTCTCAGGTCAAGATAGCAGCTCTCAAGGTCTTGTTGCATGAGAAAATTCGAGCCCTTTAAATAGAATTTCAAGAACCGACATTATCGTCCAGGATGATAGGAATATCGTCCTGGCTGATCAGTACAAAATAAGCTCAGTCAGCCAGGATGAATCAGGACGATCATAAGAAAATTGGTTACATCATTTAGGCCGATACAATATCGTCCTAGATGATTAGTTCAAATTTGAGTATAATCTTCCTGAATGTTGCTCTAAATAGATTCTGGCCGATGTCAATCGTCCAATCCATCGTCCTGGCCGATTCTGTGATCGGCCTGGCCGATGTGATCGTATCAATCAGCCTTAATTGCTTTCCATAATTGCCAGATTAATTTAGGCATAATTCTGCTGTATCATCCAGGCCGATATGGAGATCGTCAAGGCCGATAATTTAAAATAAAGAATACCTAAATTGATCATGGCGGCTGATTCTTTTTGTTTTGAGCCAATCGTCCTGGCCGATACAAGTATCATCCAGGATGATTTGCTTATTGATGGTTGCTTAACCAGGATGCCCTAATTAGGATTTCTATTTCTAGTTGAATCGTCGACGCCAATATGGACATCGTCGAGGCCGATGTACTTAAAATAGAAAAAACTCAAAAAACCTCTCAAGTGTGTGTGTGTGTGCAAGGTTACTTAGCATCAGGAACCACTTTTATAATTGACTCAAAAAAGAAAAAAATACAAACTTGACTCAACCTAAATCTACCGAGCTTGAGCTGGCTTGAGTTGATTCGATCTAGTGGACCTGAAAAGTTAGTAGGAAAAGCAGTCATAGGAAATCATGAATGTTTGCTATCATCAAAAGTCTAATCCATAAACTCAGATTTGCAACACTGACAACAATCTTGAGTAGGGGGGTGTAGTTATAAACTTAAGAAGATAGGTGAATAGCTACCCCTCCTTTAACAGACAATTTAAGGGTTTGAAACCCCATCCCATATAGATTTGTGTTATTTCAAATTAACTCTTCAACATAAATGACTGGATCTAAGGAAAAGATCACTTTATCAGCCATTGTAGTGAATTTGATTATCTAAAATTGCAAAAGGATGCTTTGAATCAGAAATTTTAATTAGATGTTGAAAAATCATAATTGATTTTGTGTCTTTTCAAAATTTCTGAGTTATAGAAGATATAACTCAACATATAATGATAAGATATGAAAATAATTTATGACATAGAGAAATTTGAATTCTCATTTCATATGTTAAGCTACTAGGTAATGTTGTGGCATATCATATGGAAATGATATTTGAGATTGATCTTAATTATTGTGAAAGAAGATTTTGAATTTTGGAATTGAAATTGATGAGTCTTCTTCAAATTTTGAAACCCAACATATTGAGTTTCACTCAATCAAGTTGTTTTACAAAATTAACATGAAAATCTCAAGAATTTACTTGACTCTTTCATTCCACCAATTGACTTGGGATGAAATGTCAAAGCCTACATTTTGTTAGAGGTTTCCTCACTCACCTCTCATATTAATTTCTTTTTGATGTTGTTCATACTCATCCAAGGAAGAAATGGGTAGATGTACAAATGAAAGGATGGTACTTAAAACTACCAATGCAATAGAATTTATGTCATTATTGAAGATGTAGAGAAAAATTATCCTTAGTAGATTCGTCATTATTTATTTTTGAAGAAAAAGCTTTTGACTTAGAAAAATTATAAAGAAATTAAAATTAAATTTCTTTAGAAAATTTTTATTTCTGGAATTTTAATTTTGAAGTCGAATAGATAATTATAAATGATATATCACCTAAGGAGGAAAACATCTCATTCCCTAAGGGGTTCAAATAAAAAAACTATGAGTTCACCTTGATTATCATAGTCAAACTCAGGGAAGAACTACATATAACCCGGAAGAATTAAAATAATATTGATCAATTATTTAACTATAATAGTCTAGATAAAGTATCATTAATTTCATATTCAAATACATGATAATAAATGATATATCTTCAAAATGGAAAGAAAATATCTTTTACTATCAATCATGTGAAATTTTTTTTCAGTGGAAACCGATCGAGGAGCTTACATGTTAAATAGGAATAAAGTACAATGTCCATAAAGGGGCCTCGAGCTCTCTAATGCTCCAAAGAGCTACAAAATTAAAGACAAAAAACCTATGATCTTAAGATCCCTTCTAGGAAAAATTACAAAAACACCTAGATACATTCTACGGTGCACAAGTAAGAACACCCAAAAAAATGGAAGGAAGCGAATAACACCAATGAGATCCTGCTTCCTTTACAAAAAAATCAACTTCACGATCACCTGCATAATTGAGATCCTACAAAAAAAAAGATGTAGGCCATAAGAGCAATAGAACAAAAAACCATAATCTAAAAGAGGAAGAAAATACCACCAATTAATCATATTATAATTAGCAAAGGGCCACTAGTGAAAAGTCCCGAGATTCCCGACAAGCTTAGTAGAATCACCCGAACAACCAACATAATCCAGAATAACAAAAATAACAAAGCCACAATTAATGCAAGAAGGATAAATTTGGTAACCCAAGAAGCCAGCTACCCAAGCACAGGCTCGAGAAATGGAGAGCCACCTCCAGCTCCCCATCATTAGAAGAACAATCACACCATAAATGCTAAACCACCATGTAAAGTCCTGATCAGCTAGATACGAGAAAAAGAAATAGTAGCAAAGAAAAATGCAAAGACTAGTAGCATAATATAAAATGTAGAGCCAAAGATGATCCAGAAAATAAACCCCAGGAACACCTAAAATACACAGACCCCACTTAAGATGATATACCACCAAAATGATGAGAAACCTCCTAGAATAACACCAGGGGACCCACAAATCCAAAAGATTTCACCAGGAACCCACCAACTAACCATATAAATGATCAAGAAAATGGCTAAATACTAAACCAGTAATATACACAAAGTCCAAACTAGACACAAAACACTCCATCTAAGTTAAAACAACATAAAAAAGCTTCCAAAAATGAATCAGTAAGCCCAACCAACCGAGAAAGAAATTCCAATAATTCAGGAAATATAAGCAGATAGGCTGGTATAAGCACAAATAGACAACCAACCAAAAACCAACACCCACGACACCATTAAGAATTAACATAAGGTAAACCAATCTTATCCAATCTTAGAATACCTTTCACATGAGTAGGAAGATTAGAAATCAAGAAATCAATCAAGGAATCCAGGCCATAGCCCCACCTGGCAATCCAATGAGCACAAGCGTTTCCTTCCGCACAAACCATAGAAAAAGAGCAGTTTAAAGGGCTCAAAAAATTCTTGATCTCCCTCCTCATATAAAATAAGGCAGAAGAACAAACCAAATCATCCCAAAAATTAAAAACTAATAATAGTAATTAGAACCAACCTCAACAAAAATATTATTGTAATCAAGAGAAAAAACAAAGTCTTAAACCATGAAGAATATCGTAGGTAATAGCAAAATTGACATCACAATTTAATAAAGGACCAGTAAAACACAAAAGGAAATTACCATTAGAGTCTCTAATGATTCCACCATAGCCCATAATAGAATTCATGCTAACACCATCAACATTCCTCTTAATGAAGTTGGAAGGAGACTTCATCAAAGAAATACACCTAGGAACTTTATGAAGAATATTCACCTCCAAATTAATACCTAATTTAGCTACACTAGAAAAATAATTTTTGAAATTCTTAACAAAAAGTAACTTAACAGAATAAAAAGCCACAACCTTATCTATAACATTTTGGATAATTCTATGGTGGTTCATAGCCACACCATTGAAACGAGAATTATTCCTATCCAACCATAAATACCAGGATAAGGGAAGGAATGACATTTCTGATATGACCTTTGAATTTAACAAACCAACAATTAAGCAAAGAATTAATAGAAATAGTAGCAGTAAAACAAATTAAATTGAAAATGTCATCAAAATAAGTCCAGGCTTTAATGGCTATGGGGCCAGATAAAAAATATGGTGCATATTATCCATATGATAACAACATTAGCATTAAGAAGGAAGGATAAAAACTCTTTTAATCAAATTATCATCCGTAGGAATAAACTTATGTAAAATTCTCTAAACTAAAATAGAAATAGTATAATGAATACTTTTATGCCAAATCATATGGAAAATCTTGGATGCCTCTTGATAGATATAAAGGAATGCCAAGAATCCTTTACTCCAAACCTACCATCTTTAGCCAAAGCACATAACTGAACATCATTATCATTAGTGTTCAAAGGGATCTTCAAAATTTGCTGAGTAAAAAAATCAGGAAGAATACTAGAAAGTTTATCAAAATCCCAACCATTAACATTAAAAAAATCACTTTCATCATAGCAATTGAGGAAGTATTCCTAATGGAATCAATTGATTGGCCCCCCAACTAATGATCCTGCCAAAAGAAAGCATTTTCCCCACCAAGGCCCCAAAAGATAAAAGGTTCAAAAACCAATTTAACTTTGAAAAGACGCTACCAAACTTTAGAGTTACCTTTACTAAAACAACACATGGTGGGGTGCTTCCCCCCACAATACTTGGTAACCATAAATTTAGCCCAAAGGCTCAAATTAGCATGAAAGTTGTACCAGAACCTAGAAGAGAAAGCATAGGCCAAATCATACATAAACTTACGTCACAAAGCTACTTCATCCAATGCAACACATCATTTATATCACAAGGACCAATGAAGTTTAGAATTACTACTAGCCCCTTTCCAAAAAAGCTTATTGAATATCCTATCAATCCTGTTACAAACCGCCTGAGTAGGAAGCAAAGTTTGAAAGCTATAAACAGGTAAAGAGCAAAGAACAATTTTGATAAGAATTAACTGACCTCCAAAGCTTAAAAAATTAGAATCCCAATACAAAATTCTATTATGCACAACCATAATTAAATCATCAAAAAGAAAGGATTTCTTTACACCCTTATATAGAGGCACCCCTAGGTACTTTAAAGGAAAAAGGCTATGACTGAAACAAGTTAAATTCTTAATAGTTACAATATGATTATAATGGACTTTGTTAGTAGAAATAAAGTAACACTTATGTTTATTGAGAGCTGGACCACTCAACAATTCAAATTGATGAAAAAAACCTCAAAGGTTTATGAATCTTATTCATCGAAGCATTTATAAAAAAGATAAAATCACCATCAAAGCATAAGTGACTTATATGAAACCCACCTAACGTTCTAAAATAAAGGCTAGGAAACTTCTCAAAAAGATTGGCAAGACCTCTAGAAAGAAAATCAGCGCAATAATGAAATGGGTAGGAGAAAGAGGGCCACCTTATCTCAGCCCATGACAAGCCTTAAATGAACCATTGCTCTTACCATTGACAATAATAAAAAAATATGGCTTTCAATGCAATGTTTAATAAGGTTGACAAAATTTAAATCAAAACAAAACAACGTTTTAATATTGTAGTTGAAATTCCAATTAATATTATCATAAGCCTTGGTAATATCAAGTTTCACAATCATATTACCAACTTTAACCTTATCATCCAATTCTTAACAAAATTCTTGTGCCAATGGATATTATCAGTAATAGCACGCCCTTTAACAAAGCCCATTTGGAAAGGGGAAATAAGTTTATGCAGAAATATCATTAAGCGATTCATTAGAATTTTAGAAAGCAATATATAAAAAAAGGTGCACAGACTAATAGGTCTAAAATCATTCCAAGAACTAACAAAATTATTCTTGGGAATAAGCACAATAGAAGTAGTAGTAAAAAACTTAGGAATATAAATGCCATTAAAGAAATCAATAAGAACAGAAAAGAGATCATTACCAATTATAAGCCAAGTTTTCTAAAAAAACTTCAATGTGAAGCCATCCGGCACCGACTCACCATTCATACCAAAAATAGTCTCTTTAACCCCCTCAAAAGAAGGAGGTTTAGACAAGAAAACATTATCATTATGAGAAATAAGATTAGGAATAATAGAAGGATTGTCTAATGGAAGGATTAAAGGCTTTATTAAGATGATTATGAAAATGTTGCACTGCTAATTAGCAACTTCAACACCATCTGGAGTAACAGAGCCATCAACATGATTAATTTTATGAATATAATTAACAACACATTTCCTCGTAACCAAGGCATAAAAATATTTAATATTATTTTCACCTTCAACCAGATGTTTAACAGCTGCTTTTTGCTTCCAATAAATTTTCTTCTGAGCTTGTAGTTTATAAAGACAATCTTTAGCCTCTCTCAATAAACATAAATTAGCTTCATAAGGTACCAATTGACACTAAGTCTCATACAAATTCACCTTAACTTTTGCAATTAAAATGTTAGAGAAAAGATTCTTAAACACATTATGATTCCACCATTTTAAAACTTACTTAAGCCTTTTGAGCTTAAACCAAAATCTTCTTATACCAGAAATAGAATTATCTGGATGTAAACTGGATGCCAATTATCCTTAACCAAATCCATAAAGGAATCATGAAGCAACCACATATTTTGAAATTTAAATTGAGAGGTGAAATCCCTATATCTAGTCTTAAATTTAATAAGAAGAGGAGAATGATTAGAGAGAGAGTATTGCTAAGATGCTCAACTTTATTAGACTCAAAAGAATCAAGCCAATAATCATTAAATAACACCATATCTAACCTTTATCATAAATACCCATGATGCCAAGTGAAATTATTATCAGTGAAACTAATATCAATTCAGTTACAATCCATAATCATACTATTAAAGTATTCAATAAAATGATAGATAGGGAGAGAGCCCCCTATATGCTCAGACAGGTTATCAATAGTATTAAAATCCCCTCCAACAAGCCAGGGAAGGTTACAAATACTATGGAAGTGAATGATTTGGTCCAATAAAAATTTTCTTGTATAATGAGAAGAAGTAGCATAAACAAAAGAAGCATAACATTAAAAATTAGAACTTATAATATTATAATGCATAACTTGAGTAAAATTGCCAATAATGTCAACCCAAATAAAATCTTTACAAAAAAACCAAAATTTTATTGGCCACATTTGACATAACATGTTTAAATCCTAGAAATTTAGCATTACCAAGAAACTTATCAGAGGAGATAAGAGGCTAAAACAAGACAAGAATCAACACATTATTAATATGGCATAAATTTTTAACTCTAAACTTAGAAGAATGGCACCCAATGCCCCTAACATTCCAAATAATAGCATTAAATATAAAAGATAAAGGTTAATGAGAAGTATGAAAATGGGTGTTTCTAGGAGATTATAAAATGAAATTCCTTTGCTTCCTACATCTCCAACCACAACCCTTGGTATAACTAGTGTCATTATTGTCTCTAGCAAAACATTTAGCAAATATATCTATATACTCCTGTGTCAGTAAAAACATCTCTATGGTAAACACATATATAAACCATGTCCTTGCATCTTACAATGAGAATAAAAAATAGGTAAAATTTTGAATTCAACTTTTTGAAAATAACCATTCAGTTCCAAACCAATCCAGACCTCATTGGGATTCATTGAGACATCCAATTCAACTAAAACACGAGCTATAGATGGTTGTGACATGGATGTTGTAGCTTGATCAGTTTTCAATGGTCTACTAAAGAAAATAGGTAAAATTTTGAATTCAACTTTTTGAAAATAACCATTCAGTTCCAAACCAATCCAGACCTCATTGGGATTCATTGAGACATCCAATTCAACTAAAACACGAGCTATAGATGGTTGTGACATGGATGTTGTAGCTTGATCAGTTTTCAACGGTCTACTAAAGAAAAAATCCAAACTAAATAAAATTTGTGAATTAAAAAATTTAATTGAATATTCGGGAAAGAGATCCACAGAGGGGCTATGGGAGATTCCTCATGCACATCAAAATCAGGGGACCATTTAAGCAATCTCATTTCACAACCCTGAATGTAGTAGGACCTTTTAGAGAAAATTTGACTATAATCCAAATCTTGCTCAGTTGAATTGCAATATGCCTAGAATCCAATAAACCAATTTGAAATGAACCACACAATATAAGATTCACAAAAAACTTATGAATGACATCCAAGTTCGGCAACCTAAGCATGAACTTGCCAACAAGAGTAAGCGCAAAAGGAGCAGCCAGCATATAAACCATAGAATCATCAAGCAACAATGCCAGACATCCTTTAAAAGAAGAGCGAACAAATGGAAGTTTCACAGAAGATGAAGATAAGCTAACCTAAACTTCCTTAAATGAATGAGACTTACTATTCTGAAGCACAATAGGTAGAGGGATAAAAATGATAACTATGTCGTCATCTCCCGAAAACCAGAAAACCCAAAGACTCAATAATGAAAAAAAAAGATGAAAAAGCCACCAAAGAATCAAGACGAGCAAAAAAATCTATGAAAAACATTTCAGGAATGAAAGAAAAAGAGATCAGGAATGCAAGCCCTAGATCACCTCAAAATCAAAGAGAGTAGAAATATAGGAGAAGAATTAATATCAAGCTAGTTAGAGTAAAAATGAATATTATGATAATGATCATATTTAATTTTGATTTTCCCAAAGAGAATTAATTAATTTTTAAAATATATTTAGGGTCTTAAATCTCCTATGACTGCAAGCCCTTGTAGTTAATTACATCATAAGAAACTTGAATTTCCTACAAAAATGTCTATTAAAATAATGATTAAAAATTCATTTTGAGATTTTTAGGAGTGTTATCAAAGGAGTTAGGTTGGAATTTCAGTAGGGATTAGATCAAATTTTAAGCACTTATTTCTAGAAGCCAATAGAGGAGAAGTAGGCGACATTTTGGGATTTTGAAATGATTCAAAAATGCCTCAGTTTAACCTATATATTCGGCTTTAAATTTTGGTTTGATGAGAAATTTTGATTTAAGTTAACATTTTATTAGAAGATAGGGATTGTATTCTTGAAGATTAGGGACTTATGATTTTAAGTTTGCCCCAAACCTTAAGTCTAATTTTGGCATTAAATGATAGTGGCCCGAACCTAGCTAGTATAATGTAATTCTAGACTTATCACAACCTAGATTGAGGAGCCAGGTAACTACATAGGCGCTTCAAACCCATGTAATTAATCTTTTATGAAATATTGGTGGGTTTTTTTTAAGTGAAACTCATGAAATGGGCCTACACGTTGATCAAAAATAAAGGTAACAAGGTCCTTAACAGGGACCTTGAGCTCACTACTGCTCATAAGAGCTACAACAAAATAAGAAAGAAAACCTAAAAGCTAATTTCCTTCCTAATCAAAATTACAAAATTACCTAGGAACACTCTATGGGTGGAAAGCAGCCAAAACCACAAAAAAGGAAAGGACATATGATAGCCTTTATGCATAATCTTTCGCCAAAAAAATTCAGGAACCTGCAAATGAACACTAAACGGATCATACAAAATAAGGAAAATGACAAAAGGAAAAAGCAAAGGCAAATATATCTTTTTTTTTTTTTTTTTTTGAGAAGTGCTAAGCAGCAATAAAATAAAAAAGGCAAAGAAAAGCCTAGATACAAGCTAAGTGAGGATTAAACGACCTTTCACTCTCTTCCTTTACTAATTTAACAAAGGAAGAAGGAAGGTTATGCTCAATAAATATGTCCCAATCAAAATCAAAAGATAAAGCTAAGTTAGCACAATAGTCCGCTAACTTATTACATTTGCGATTGACACAATTAAAGATGACATTATTGAAAATACTAAAAAAAATATACCTTCATCTCCCAATGAGTTCTCTATCATAATCTTTGGTTTGCTGTACAATTTTTGAAGATATTGGAGAATATTTATACTGTTACCTTCCAAAATAATACCTTTTATATCTCTTGCACATTCATGGGAGATTCCTTCCAAAGCATTGAATGCCAATATCTCCATTTGTGCACTATCCCAATGCATCTTCTTCTTTCCAAAAGCAAATATAAATCTGCCTTTATCATTTCTTACCAGACCAGCGATTCCAGCCATATAATTATCTTTAATAGCTGCATCAAGATTGATTTTAAGCCACTCAGGTGGAGGAGGATTCCAATAATGTGAACGCAGTCCATTGGACAAATAAGCATCCCAGTGGTCTGAGTGGAAAACATCTTGTTTTACCGAGCTAAGAAAGCTCAAAACTTAAGAAGCAATGAACAACTTATTGCTTCCAGATTTTCCATGCTTCACTTTGCATCTATTCTTCCAAACTATCCATACGGTTAAGACATAAATTCTAGCAGTCATGATATCATGATTTGTTAATCTACTAAGACCGTTGTTGAAATCGTTCCAATTAGTGAAAGATGGAACACTGAATCCCCAATCTTGTAACACATTGCATACTTCCAAAAGTTTAGAACAATTAGCTGTGATAGGATCCAAATTTTCAATCACACCACATCCCATGGGACACATATAATTAACAGACAGCTTTCTTTTAAAAAGAAAATATTCTGTAGGAATAGCATAAATGTTTAATCTCCAAAGAAAGAGCTCTACCCGAGCATTAATTTTTAATTTATGAATCCATGAAAATGTTACCTTTGAAGCAACATCTCCAAAATGATCTTTAATTAGCATTGCTGAACTAGTTTTACCCGTAAATTGTTTTTTCAATTCCAGTTGATCTCTAGTTGCATTGCTGAAAATATGCACCTCTCGGATGATATTCTGGAGCTCTATCCCAAAAAATTGATTCAGCTTTTTAGAATTCCAATTTCCTTCTTCTATAAAATAATCTAGAGAAGTTATGTCCTCATCAAGGCCCCCAATAAAAGTCGGCCATTTAAGAAGGCTCTTGTCTAGAATCCATGTATCTTGTAAAACATTTATGTTGGAACCATTAATAGCTTTCCATCTAACAATTTTTTTAAGATTCTTCCATCCACTTATGATGATTTTCCAAGCAATAGAACCTCCTTTTTACTCATCCTTACTCCACCACAAATCACCATATTTTTTCAACAAGTTCCTATTTAACAAGTTACTTGGTTTCTCAATGAGATTCCAAGCAAGCTTTGCTCTAAGAGATCCAATTCTAGAAGTAATTAATTGAAGACCCCATCCACCATAATGCTTTGGAGTACATAACAACTCCCATGCAACATAGTGTAAGCCTTTGCTACCATCCATTTTGTTCCAAATAAAATCTCCACTAAGTTTTTCTAACTCATATAGAATTTTCAAAGGAACAAGAGAATTCGAAATCCAAAAAGCTGGTAGAGGAAGAATAACAGATTTTACCAAGCAGATTTTTCCGGCCAGAGACATATGCCTGTTAGTCCATAAATTCATTCTCTTCATAGTTTTATCCAACAACACTTGGAAATCACTCTTCCTTAACCATCTCAAAGCAATTTTTATTCCCAGATAATCAATTTCTTCTACTGGTTTGAAGCCTAGCAATTTTGAAATTTGTTTCTTTTTCCTTCTTAACACAGAATTTCCAAAGATCGAAGCTGATTTCTGCTTGTTTACATTCTGACCCGTCCAGCTATAGTAATGTTTGATAATGCTCTTAATTTTCTTCACATTGTTCAATCTAGCATCAGAGAATAATAACACATCATCTGCGTATAATAGATGTGAAATTTTATATGCATTGGAGCAAATACCGATTCCCAATTTGTTTCCCCTATAGTAGAGAACATTAAATAATAACTGAGAGCAAATTATAAATAAGAATGGAGAGAGTGGGCATCCTTGATGAAACCCACATTTTCCCTCAATCCATTTAGATCTTGTCCTATTGATTAATATAGAAAATCTAGGACATGACACATAGTCCATAATTAGCTCCATGAATCTATCCGGGAATCCTAGATCCTTCATCATCTTCTTCAAGGTCAACCAACACATACTATCGTATGCTTGTTCCATATCCAATTTGATAGCCAAATATCCATTGCAAGCTTTTGAAAATCTCAGTTTATTGAAAACCTCTTGAGCTAATAGAAGATGATTAGAAATCGATCTATTCTTAACAAATGCCACTTGCTCTTCAGAGATGATTTTGGGAATCACTAAGACCAATCTATTTAAGATTATATTCAATATAATCTTATAAATTGAGTTGCACAAGCTGATAGGGCGGTAATGAGCAGGAGTTAAAGGTTTATTGGATTTTGGAATGAGTACTACCAAAGTATCCTTCCATTCTTTACTCATTTTACCAGTAGAGAAAAAAAAAAGCTCACCGCTTTACAAACATCACCACCAATTACTTCCCAATAGTTTTTGAAGAAAGAGTGAGTCAATCCATCACATCCTGGAGCTTTATTACTCCCTAGCTTCATAACAGCCTCCTTAACTTCACTTGTTGTAAGCTTCTTTTTTAACCAAGTTTTGTCATCTTCATTCAAAACCTTCCATGGGTTTGGCCAATTCTCTGGACTGCATTTCCTTTCCTTCCATTTCTCTAGAAAGAAAGAATAGAAAACATATTCCACTTCTCTTTGATCTTTGTTGATTTGGCCTTCTAGATTTTTAACTTGAGAGATCCAATTGGTATTTCTTCTAGCATTGACAAATGAATGAAAGAACTTGGTGTTTGAATCAACTTCAACATTCCACTTCACTTTTTCCCTTTGCTTCCACCAAGTGTTCAAGTGATTGAGAATAACATTGAGTTATTTTACTTTAGATCTAAGCATCCAAAGCTTCTTTTCTTCTAGCCAGCCATTGGTAGCTTCTTCTTCTTGGAGTAAAAAAATTTCAGCCTTTAATCTGGATTTTTCTCTAGAGAAATCTTCATGCTTATTCTTGCTCCAATGGAATAAGTTATTTAATGCTTTCTTACATTTCTTGTTTAGTATTTCCATGTCATCCCCAACAAAATATTTCTTCCAGGTTTTTGAAACAATGTGTTCCGACGTCTTGAAGGATAACCATACATCTTCAAATTTAATAGATCTTGCCATGCTTCTAGTTTCAACAAAAATTTTCAGCACAATGGGGCAATGGTCAGAAGCCAATCTAGCTAAGTGTCTTACGATTGCAATTTGAATCTTTTGTATAGCCAATGAGTTCAACAAGCATCTATCCAAACGTTCTAAAATTCTTGCACTTCCAACTTTATTATTGCACCAAGTATATCTTGGACCAACCATCCCAATATCATGATAGTCATTATCATTCATAAACTTAAGCATTTCTAAGGAACATTGAGAGAAGACAAATTTCTTACCTCCGCTCTTTTCCTCTTTTGAAAGAATACAATTAAAGTCTCCTCCAATTACAAATGGAATCTTCCTTTGTGATTGTTCTTGTATGCAGTCCCATAAAAATCATCTCTTGTGAGCCTCCTTGTTCCCATAAACTGTAGTAATCATCCAACAACCTTTATTAAAGACATTAAGATCACCAATAACACATTGATCTATTAGCACTGTGAATGAAGCAATATCAGATCTCCATAGAATCATAATACCACCAGATAATCCCTCCGAAGGTAGAATGAAAAAATCCCAATTAGGACCCATAATCCTATCAAACTCATTTTTATCAAAAGAGCTGATTTTAGTTTCAATTAAACCCATAAAGAAAACCTTGTAGTCTTTTATGAACTCCTTCATACATAGAGAGACTTCCTTCTTCTTTTCCCCTCTACAATTCCAAAATGCTATGGAATCCATTAAATATTAATTGGGGAGTAGCCCCCAACCTTTTTTCTTCCTTCTCCAAGTCTTCCACGGTTTTTACTTTTAATAGGTCCTAAAGAATTTAATTCTTTTGCCAATTTGCATTTAGGCAATTCTTCAATCAACCCAGTGTTGTTCTCCAAGACCAATATATCTCCTGTGACTTTGTACAGCTCTGAATCACCTTCCTTAGCAATTCTCTCTTCTTCAACTATCACCACAGATTTCTGGTTGGCATCTTCAATCCTATCAGCATTCATAGATTGGAGGATAGAGAACTTATTTTCATCTATCAAAGACAGAGAATCTGCTTTATTCAATTGCAAAACATTGTTCCGTTCAGAAGTTTTGCTGGAAGAACTTACTGCTACATGATAGGGAATACCTGAGTTCGCAAGTAATCCATTAGGATTTACTTGAGTTCGTAGGCAACCCTTCCCCAATGTGTTATCCAAATTAAAAGGCTCGACCACAGCCATGTTGTCTTTCTGAAAAGGCATAGCAGCTAGTTCTGGCCTGATCTCTCATTCTTCAAATATTTCAGCATTTGTACAGACTTCTCCAGGAACATCTTGAGCTAAACTTTCACTAAGGCCTTCCTCTACCACCTCTTGAATATCATTCCTGATTGAGGCAGGAATATCAACTTTTTTAACATATCTGAGAGAGTTATTTTTGTTTTCTTGATTGCTCCTTTTGCATTCATTCTTCTCTTGTTGTTTACCATAATCCAAGGCCCATAAGAAGGTTTAATAAAATCTTTTTTTTTTGCTATCCACACCCTTTTCTCCTCTAATTTCTTCCCCATCCACAGTCACTTGAGGAATCTTCAATTTTTGTTCACATTCCTTATTTACATGTACAATTTTTCCACATACAAAAAGAAAAGTTTGATACCTTCTCATATTCTACCTTTTGAAAGAACCTTCCAGCCATGCTATCCACCCGAACCCCTAAAGGAAGAGGTTCATCAAGCTTAATTCTTACACAAACTCTGGCAAATTCTCTCCTTCCCAATGGAACATATTGCCATCGAACATAAGAGGTTTACCAATTCTTGAAGCAATGCAAGCTACATTCTTCTCATCCCAACATTGTAATGGTAAATGTGGCATTCTTATCCAAATTGGAGATGATAATCCCTTAATAGAAGTAGTATTAAATTCTGGAGTCTACTTCTCCATGCCTATTATATGTCCATTCACAAACCAAGGGCCACCTGAATGGACTGCTTCCACCATTTCTTTAGAAGAGAAGGAGCATAAGAACCATCCTCCACCCAATGTAGTAAAGAGGAATTTCCCGAATTGAGTCCATTGCTTCCTTATTTCCCAAGCCACTAAATGAGAAGGTATGACTTTTCCAAATACTTTAATAACCAATGAATAAACTAAAATTTCTGAGTTCTTCTTCTCATAATCTTCATGTAGTTTCACTGCTATTCCATCTTCAGAGTAAACCACTTCTTCATCCTTGAAATCCAGCTTAATGTATGGCTTATTGCTCCAAGGATTAACATTTCCTAAACCAATTAAGCTTTTTGGCATTCCAGCAGGAAGCTTATCTACATTCATCTCATTCCTTGATCCAGGTTCTGAATTAAAATTTTTGTTAAACCAATCCCAAGAATTCTCATTTATCACGCTGCGACTAGGTCTAGGGATTACATTCAAATTCCCGAAATGATTAACAAATAATTTCATTCCAGAAGTTGAAGCATTCATATCAGAAGGAAAAATAATAGATTTAAAACTGTTAGGAGTAACCGAATTCAAAGCTTCGTCTATTGCCTTACCTTTGCCCTCCACATGTTGAATTTTATTAGGAGAATTCTTAGAAACTTCCTTGATCACCAAAGGCCTTGAAGTATAAACAGAGGATTTTGAATCCTTTGAAAAGAATTCAAATTCTTCAAGCCATCCCCTGCATCAGTCATGATTGAATTAACCATCCAAGATGGAGACCTCGCCGTCGACGATGTAGGTTTCTGATAATCTTCGGACACCATGTCTTCCTTCTGGCCTTGCCGGCGGGTGTCCGCTGCCATCATCCCCCGTCGTTCCTGAGAACCGGGAACGAAAAACAGAAAACAAAATTTCAAAATTTAAAACTTTCTCTCTAATGGCTGGAGTTTCTCTCTCTAACCGTATTTAGAAATTTACAATAAAAAACCTTCCTTCATATATGAAGATAGAAAGTAATATCAGGAAAATATATCTATGCAATTAAAATTTTGCTCATAATTTACCTTGATACTATTAGAAGGAAAATTTAAGGAAGAGAACCAAGAAATAAAACCAATGAGCAAAGTAGAAGAGGGCACTTCAGGATAAAAATTTTTACCACTAGACCACAAAGTCCAACAATGAACCAAATTCAGCATTGATATAGGATAGCTCACATAAATTGGATAGCAAAGCTCTCTAAGTTCACAAACTTAAAATTCCAAATGAATACAGAATTTATAATCACCCATAGATTCCCAGCCAGAATAACCCAATAAAATAAGTAAATGAAGTTAACATAAACAAAATAAACACTGCCCAAACAAAAAAATATAATAAAACTGCGCCTAAGCTAGGAAAAGAAAAAGGAAATTTTATCAAGGAAGCCTAAATACCAGTCTTGCAAAAAATTCTGTGTATGGCTAGTATTATCCAAGAAATTATGAATATAAAAGAACCACAGATTATCCATGAAATAGATCCTAATAGGTGTATTCTTATCTTCAGTCAGAACATACATTAAACCAAAAATATCGATCCTAGTAATCATCAGATAGGGAAGAGCACAAGCTAAACAATATTCATTAGGGTAAATAACTCCATTAACATTTTGAATATGGCCTCTATTCAGAAAAGGGATGACAGGAGAGTATAAAACCCCAATCTCAGTGTAGAAAAAATTATGATAGAAATTATCAAACTTAAAATAAAAATTTTTAATAACATTTAAGATAACCCGATTCTGGCTCAATTGCATAGTATCTGAGCAATCATGATGCCCAAAACCTATATGCTTCTCAATTCCCATGGAGATCCAAATTAAACAGTGTGAATTCCTACACCACCAAAACTCCAAAAACTTATTGACACAAGAAGTAGGACCACACCAATAAATCATTAGAAGCCCAACAGTGTTGCAGCAACCCCGAATAACGAGAAACTGAAGACCAAACTAATAATGAATGAAATTTCCCCAAATTAATAAACAAAACTTCCTATTAGCCCTAGTTAATTGATGGCAATGCCAGATCAGATAAACATGAAACTAATGCAAGACACCTTTCTAAAGATGAAAACTACCTCTCTCACCCAAGAATGAAGCAAGAGAAGAGAAGTAACTAAGATAAGGGCAATAATTCATCTTGATACAATCATTGCTAGAAAAACTAAAATAAACACCATGAACCTTAAGAACCAAATGAAAATTAACAAAATCAACCTTCATAACCAAAAAACTGAAACAAAGATATAACTCAGAAAAACAACTCATAACCTACTAAAACCTGTCCCAATAGAAAAATGAACTAAATCCTAACATATGGTAGGTCAATCTTATCAAGCCTAATGATACCTTTAATATAGGGAGGTAGCTGATTGTTAGAGAATTTAGTTAAAAAGTGGAAATTACACACATGATTAGCAAGCCAATCAGCATAAGCATTACCATCTATATGAATATGAGTCAGCTTAACAATATTGAAGATAAAAAGAGCCTTAACTTCTCTAATCAAATAGAATAAATCAGGACTACAAATCTTATCATCACTATCTTCGAGACAAAAAGCATATATAAAGTATCAACTTCAATCCAAATATCAATAATAACCAAGGAAATATAAACTTTCAAACCATATAAAATAGCAGAAAGTTCAGCATAAATGACAGAGCAAATAGGATGA
The DNA here is from genome assembly GCA_022539455.1 of Dendrobium nobile. Lineage (NCBI taxonomy): Eukaryota > Viridiplantae > Streptophyta > Magnoliopsida > Asparagales > Orchidaceae > Dendrobium > Dendrobium nobile. Next base: position 28,784,574 of record CM039719.1, read on the forward strand.
GGGATAGCATAAGCAATAATAACATTACCATTAAAATCTCTAATGATACCACCATAACCATAAGAGTTCTCTTTGACCGATCCGTCAGTATTAAGCTTGAACATATTTTGAGGAGTCTTAGTCCAAAAAATTGACTTAGAATCATCAGTATAAAGCTTGACTTGTAAAATAACACCAAAATCCTTTGCAACAAAGGAAAAACCATTAAAAATTTTAGAGTCCAAATGATTAAAATTAAATAACCTACAAACTTTGTCTTTAATGTTTCTAATAATTTGATCACGATTCATGGCGATATTGTTAAAAAGAGAGTTATTCCTAGCCATCTAGATATCCCAAAAAATAAGAGAAGGGATGAGGTTAGTAATATGACCTCTCGAGTTAGTAATAATAAAAAAAATAGTAATATGACCTCTCGAGTTAGTAAAGCACAAGTGAAGAATATCATTGATAGAATTATTACCATTAAAATGATTAACTTTGAAGATATTTTCAAATTGAATCATAATTTTAGAAGCAATAGGACCAGAAATAAAAACATGATGCATATTCTGCACATGGTAAAAACATTGACATTTGGAAGCCCACATAAAACCTCTTTTTTTAAAATATCTTCAGTAGCCACATACTTATGGAAGATCCTCCAAATAAAAGTAGTAATAGAAGTAGGAATGATTTTATACCAAAACATGATGAAGACTTTAGAAATAGTATGTTTAGTCTAAAAGTATTCCAATCATCCTTAATTCTGAAGATGCCATTATAAGCCATATTACACAACATAAGGTCATCCACATCTGTATTAATAGCAATTTGAATGAACTTATTGATGATGGAATCAGGAATAACTTGAGAAAGTTTCTGGTAGTCCCAATAGTTATTCTCAATAAAATAATTAACCTTGATAGTGGAAGTGGAGATCGAATAAACCATATCATTAATGGAAGTTTGACCCATCCACTGATCCTGCCAAAAGAAAAGATTAACATAGCCAATACCCCAATTAATGTAAGGCTTCACTTCCCATTTGATTTTACAAAGTCTTTTCCAAACTCTAGAAACTCTTTTGTTATAGGTATAAACAGTACGATGATTGCCAATACAGTATTTAGAAGTCATAAACATGGACCAAATTCTAGTTTTAGCACAAAAATTAAACCATAATTTAAAGGAAAATATATCGGCTAAATCAGCCATATTCTTGTAAACCCAAAGCACCTTCCTCCAGCACACTACAACAGTTATTCCAAGTAGTCTAGATGATTTTAGAATTATCACTTTTACCTTTCCAAAAAAATTTATTAAAAAATTTTTCGAGTCTATTACAAATAGCAATAGTAGGCTCAATAGTATGAAAAATATAAATAGGTAAAGAGCAAAGAATACTCTTGATCTACACCAATCTTCCACCAAAGCTAAGGAAATTAAATTCCCAAGAGTTAAGCCTATTGTTCATGGCATTAATAAGATCATCAAAGAGGAAAGATCTTTTATGACCATTGAAAAGTGGGACTCTCAGATATTTCAAGGGAAGAGAACCTTGCAAAAAACTAGAGATGCCCTTAATAACATTGATGCAGTCAGCAGTTAAATTCTTAGAGGTGATAAGGAAACACTTATTTCTATTAAGCTTTAAGCCACTAATCAATTCAAATTTATTAAAGAAACTAATAAGAATATTAACCATACTAACATTACCATTATAAAAAATAATAACATCATCAGCAAAACTTAAGTAAGAGATAGGTATACCACCTGAAGTTCTATAGTAAAGATTAGGATGGTTTTTATAGAGGTGGGAAGGACCTCTAGAAATATAATTAGCAACAATTATAAAAAGTGCATGAGATATAGGATCTCCTTATTTGATGCCCTGAGAAGATTTAAAAAAACCATTGCTCTTACCATTAACAATAATATAAAAGTAAGAACCATCAATGCAATTTAGAATTAAACTAACAAAATTAGAATTCACATTAAAACACACTTTTAGACTTCCTCCAAAGAGTGAAGCAAAGTAAGATTATTATTATCCACCTCATTGATGATGCGAGGAATTAGATCAGGGTGGTAAACAAGAAGCATTTCAAAAATTTTATTAAAAATATTAGAAAAGTGATCCACGGCAGACTTAGCAATATCCTTCTTATCCTCAATAATAATACCATCATGAAGAATAATTTTATGAATAAAATTTATTTCTCTATGTTGTGAATCTGATTTCAGGGAATATAATTTTGATGACATCAAACACTTCTATTTTCTCTGTGACTATCTTGCCTACTAAAGTTTCAGGTCCACAAGATCAAACTATAATTGAACTTGCTCAAGATTGGGTAGATAAGGAATGAGTCAGTTTGTAATGTACGACATGTGTCTTTTACCTTTGCTTGAGTCCTTTGTAACAATGTAGGTCCTGATGCTAAGTAACCTTGCACACACACACTTGGGGGAAAAGTTTTTTTCTATTTTAGAGTTTTTTATTTATGATCACATCATCCGGGACAATCTAAAAATTGGTCTAGATGATCAGTTAAAAATGGAAACCCTAATTAGGACATCCTGGTTAAAGCAGACATCATTAAGTACATCATCCTAGACGATGTTATTATCGGCCTAGATGATAAGCTCAAATAAAAAAGAATCTACCGTCAGATCTATTTAGGTATCTTTTATTTTTGGACATCATCCTGAACGATGTAGTATAATTTTGCCTAAATTAATTTGGTAATTAAAGAAAGTAATTAAGGTTTGATTGCTTAAACATATCATCCTGGATGATCTCAGGATCGGTTGGGGCGATCAGTTCATAAACTTTAGTTATTCTTTGGATGATTAAACTACACCCTAGTTCTATTTAGGGCGATGCTCTAGATGATATGTATTAAATTGAATTAATCATTTAGGATGATCGTGAGATCAGCCTGGATGATCAAGTTAGTTTTACATCATCCAAACATTCACTCAGGGTGATGGTCTGGATGATATTCAACAACTTATATAAATTATACAAGATGATAACCTATCATCCTAGATGATATGAATGTTGCAAATATGATTTTATGAATTAGAATTTTGATGATAATAAATATTCATATTCTTCTATGATTTCTTTACCTACTAACATTTCAGGTCCACAAGATCAGATTGTAATTTGAACAAGCTCAAGATTGGGTAGATTAGGTCTGAGTCAGTTTGTAATTTTTCCCTTTCTTGAGCATATTATAAATGATGTGGTTCCTGATGCTAAGTAACCTTACACACACACATGTGGGGAAAATTTTTATCTATTGGTTAGAGTTCTCTGTTTTTTATCACATTATCCAGGACGATTCAAACATCATCCTGGATGATTTATTAAACATAAAAACCCTAAATTAGGTCATCCTGATTAAGGCAGTCATCATTAAGCACATTGTCCTGGGTGATATTAGTATCAGACAGGATGATAAGCTCAAACTAGAAAGAATCAGCTGTCAGATCTATTTAGGTATTCTTTATTTTTGGACATCATCCAAGACATTAGCTTAAACGATGCAGCACAATTATACCTAAATTAATCTGGTAATTAAGGTTTGATTGCATGATCACATCATCTAGGATGATCGCTTGGATGATTGACATCGGTCAACTTCTATTCATGGCAATATTCAGGATGAGTTTCAAAGATTTGAACTAATAGTCCAGGACAATCATCAGATCGGCTTGGACGATCAAGCTATTTTTTCATCATCCAGACATCATTTCAGAACGATTGTCTGGATAATTTTTAAGGAATTATATTGATCGTAAAGGATAATATTATATCATCCTGGATGATATGACCAAAAATCTTTTGATCATCCCAAATTGACTGGGCTTATTGAGCAAAATTTATGTTGATTGGCCAGGATGATAAAACCACTTTGTATAAAATAAGAGCTATTCCAAAACTCTTCTATTTAAAGGCTCTTATTCTACCCAAGAGCAAATCTTTTACTATTGTTCTAACCTAAGAGAGCCAAGAGGAGAGGGAGAGAAAGGGAGAGAGAGAGAGGATTTTATGAGGAAGAGTTTATGAGGGAGTTCACAAAGGTTTCTCCAAGCATGCATCTGTCATTGTCTTCTCCAGTCATCGTCCTTAGTTCCTTGGGGGTTCTAGAGAGGTAAACTTTAGTATCTGATTAAGGTTTTTTGCCTGCTTCAGGGGGAAGCAAAAGGAATTGGGTTCTCTGCCTGCTTTTAGATAAAGTAAAAGGAGCTAGGTTCTCTGCCTCACCTGGGTTTGTGGAAAGGATGTTTATATAGGCTTCTCCACCTTGCTGTGGGGGCAAAAGGAGAGACACTGAGTGTAGTGCAATACTCGGAGGGTGCCTCCGGGGAGTGGATGTAGGTCGTGTTGATCGAACCACTATAAATTTCTGTATTCTTTATTACTACTTTCACATTTATTTTCTGCACTTTGATTTTTGTGGTGAATCCTAATTTTTATTTTAAGATTGTATTTTGATCGAGAGATTTTTTAAAATATTAATTCACCCCCCCCCCCCTCTTGATTAGCCTTGGGACTAGTTCATAAGGGCTTAACATCCTTAATGAACTTTCAAGTGCTATTAGAGCAGTTTCAAGTGGTATCAGAGTGGGATTCATAAAATTAAGTTTAAAAACTTTTTGAATTTTGATTCATAGCTAACTTTGGTTATCGTAACATAACGGAAGGATATTCTATCACACGCCCAGCTTTGTTTGTTAATATTCTTTTTAATTATTAGAAAACTTGCATGTCGATATTTTTACAATCTCTTAATTATTGTATGTGGATGTTTGTTAAAGAAGGTTGTACACCACCTTCTCGTGAACTTAATGGCATTAAAACTAAAATTCCTTTTATTGAATGGACTTTTAATGAAAAAGATTTAACACAACTTAATGTAAAATGCTTGAACTATTTTTTCTATGCTTTGAAATATGAAGATTATATGTGTGTTTCAACTTGTGCAACTGGTAAAGAAATTTGGGTTAAATTGTATGTAACTTATGAAGGAACCAACAAAGATAAACAATCTAGGTTGAATATTTTATTGCATGACTACAAACTTTTTCGTATGAAACCTTCTGAATCAAATTATGACATATATACAAGGTTTACTCAAATTGTCACCTCATTGCATGCTTTAGGAAGAGAACTAACTAATTATGAAAGGGTCAAAAAAATTTTGAGATGCTTGCCTTCTTCTTTTAATGCTAAGATCACTGTAATTACTGAATCTAAAGATTTGAATACTTATTCGATTGATAACTTACTTAGATCAATCATTGTTTATGAGCAAGAGGTGAAAAAAAGAAATCTTGATGCATGTGAGAAAAAGAAGGAGAAAATTGTTACACTAAAAGCCAACAATACGGACACTGATTCTTCTGGATCTGAAAATGATGATGTTGCCTTCATCAGTAGGAAATTCAAAAGTTTTCTAAGGAAGAAGCATAAAGACCATCAGAAGTGGAAAAGAGGTAAGGATAGCAAAAATTATAAAAGCTCTTTTGATGTTATTTGTTTGGAATACAGGAAGCCTGGACATGTTAAAGCTTATTGTACTACACTTAAAGAAAACCCAAGCAAGGAGAAGGGTGAGGAGAAACCCAAATACAGGAAGGACAAGAAGCAGTACCAAAAAGCTTTCTAGGCAAATTCTACATCTAGCTCCTCTGAGACTGAAGTAGAGGAGGAAATCAGAAACTTGTGTTTAATGGCTGATAATCATCTTGAATAGTCTGACAAAGAAGAGGTATGCCAACCACCTATGATCAACTACTTGAAATATTTGAGAACATTCTTGCATCATATAGAAAACTTAAGAAAATACATGCTAGTTTAAAATTGGAGTTTTTGAATTTACAAAAGGAGTATGAAGTGTTGATTAAAGATCACCTTCAAATTGATAGCAATCACATGTCTTTACTTGATGAGTTTGATGAATTAAATAAAAGCACTCTGAGTTGGTTAATGAGCATGATTCATTGAAAGCATCCTACACCTTACTTGAATATGATTTTAAGACATACATTGATAAACCTGAGCATAGGGAGCACAATTTGAGAATTGATAATGCAGCTTTAGAACGTGCTAACTTGAGATTTAAAGCTAAATTTAATACACTTGAGAGGAATTGGAATACATCAACACTTGATCTAAAGCCAAAACCTAGGAAGAGATACTATAACCCAAACAGATTACTAAATCCTTTTCATGGAGTTAGATATTTTTCATGTGGCATGCTAGGACACATTGCACACACTTGCACCATTCACCATAGTACACATTAGGTATGGAGACCCAAATTGCATGATTCACAACATAACCCAAATACATTGCATTCTTCTTTTCATAAGAAGGGACCCAGACCTGTTTGGGTTCCTAAGTCTGGCATTTGATTTTTGTAGATGTGCTCTCACCAAAGACCTCGTGAGAGCATATGATACTTAGATAGTGGAGGCTAGTGGCTCATAATTGCTTAAACTTGATGCTTAATAAATTCGTGATTGCATGTTTACTATTCTGTTGATTATTGTTATTTTCTTTTATGTTTGTTGATTTTTAGTTATTTCATATTTATGTTTTCTTTTTGTTTTTCTTTGAAATAATATTTTGTCTTGGTTTTTGGTTTTTGGATTTTTATAATCAATGTCTAAACATCCCTAAATCAGTTAAAGGGAGAAACACTATGATTGTTTCCCTCCCTCTAACCTCTTTTAGTGGTGTAATTTTCTTTTCTAAATAAAATTCTATCTCAAATTAATAAATGGACTTTGCAATTATGTTTTTTCTATCTTGCTATAGTAATCTATCTTATATATATAATGTTCAAAAGTCTTTATATTACATTCAAGTTCTTTGAAATCTTGTTGTTGCATTTATCATATGAATTTGATTCTATTTTGTAGTTTTTTCTTTCCTTTATTAGAGAGTGAGGTTTTCTTCTCTAATAAGTAGAAGATATACTCTCAACTGAGAATATTTAAGAGTTTTGAAAGGGATCTAGCTTGGAAAAATAATAAAAAGAAGGTGGCCAATGATGCCAAAAACAAAAGATGCGCAATGATTGCCAAAATTTGAAAAATACACAAAAGTGTATCAAAAATAAAAAGATTCACAAAATGTGCCAATCAATTTGACAAGAGACATAAAATGAGCCCACAAAAAGAAAAGCTTCCCTCTCTTTCAAAACCTTTAAATATTAGAAGAATTTATATGTCACTTGATATTTTTAATGCCTTGATTTCAAATTTCATGATTATGATAAATCACTTTGGTATATTATTCTATAAGATATCTTTTCTGGAACCAAGGTTTAAATGGATCTCCTTTTCTTATCCAGTTGGTTGGTTTTGAGTTAGATCTCTTATTTTTAAAAGACGATTTTTCCCTAAGAGAAGTCCAAGCTAGGGTTTAGCAGGATCGGATATTCTATCATTTTCTGATTTCATCGGTATTAACTCATTGATCTTACAAGTCTTTAAATTTAATCACTTGGAAATTTTGTTATATTCATATCTTATTTTTAAACAAAAAAATTTACTTTTTGTTTTTCATCTTATTTTTATGTTTCTTCTTTTTCTGTTTTTTTGTCTTACTTTTTGTATTGTTAAGTTTTTAGGCCTTCTATGATCATCTCCATCTATCATCTAAATTTAAACCTTTTTGTCACATCATCCTGGATGATATTTATATCATCCTGGATGATCGACTCAACTCACTTTAAAATCCAGTCTGAACGTCTGATATGACTTTTCTGCTTCTTATCGTCCTAGATGATACCTTATCATCCTGGATGATCTGATCACTTTTACTACAATCATATTTAATCATCCTGGATGATTTTATTTTATCCTAGATGATGATATTCACTCTTTGCTCAATTTATGAAAAATCATCCTGTACGATCCACATGTTCATCCTAAACGATACACGTGGCAATACGTTTATAATCTTTAAATTCGGCCAGTATAATCTATTATTAGAGAATCATCATGGATGATCCACCTATTCATCCTGGATGATACACATGGCAACATGATTTAGACACTTTAAATTTGTCCAGTATGATACATTATTGTGTATCATCTTAGAAGATCCATCTAATCATCCTGGATGATCTACTTTTCAACGGTCATCCATCTTGACTCCTTAGGACGATCCTCTGTGTCTTATCATCCCAGATGATATCTGATCATCTTGGACAATATGACCACTTTTTTGACCAATTGACCTGGACGTCATTAATGTACCCAATCGGCCTTGATGATTCTGTAACCGTCCTGGATGATCGGACCAATTCTTTAAATTCTGAGGGTTCCAGCCATTATTTCTCTCACCCTCTTCTTCTACCAGCCTTATACTTCCTATTGCATTGTTGTTCTTGATCATAGAAGGAGTAAAGTGATCCTATCATCCTTCTGGTAGTTCCTCGAGGGCTACTCTGGACCCTCATTTCACTGAGGTGGACAATCAATCTACCTACCAAAGATACAAGATGGCTAGAATCACTATCTTTTGGTCTGTTAACCTGAACATTCTCTCATATCCGATACTTAATCTGTTTGCTCACACCTCCTTGTGGTTCCTCCTTTCTCTTACTGTACCTTTCAACTACGAGATGCTTTTCAAATTTTTTTCTAGTCTCCACATAAATTTTACCTTTACTTCTCTTATATCTTATGTGAATTGATTCCCCGTCAAGATCACATATCAAGATTGTGCAGAACTTTTAAATCTTTTCACTATAGGGGATAAACTCCACACCTTATGTTCTGACCCTGATTATGATTGGGCTCTGGCCAACCTCATTGTTTGGAACACCAATGCTCACTATACGTTGGAGAGACTAGCAGCTTGCTCAAAGATGTTAGGACTATCCAACATGTCCTTTGCACTTCCATTATTCTAAAAGTTGGTGATCGCATTCATACCACCCCACTTCTTTCGATCAATTCCTTTTACATTTTGGCCCAAAGAGAATACAATGCCACTGATTTAATTTTTCACTAGATCGAGCATCTAACTACCATTCGTGATCCAGGACATAGGAGGAATCCAAATTTAGCCCTAGAACATATCATTGCTTATGTCTTAGAATTAAAATATAACCTCTATTATCCTGCTCCACCAAACCTCCAACCTTCTTTTTACTCTAATAATTCCTTTCATGCTTTTTATAGTACTCAACTTCACCTAGCTGATGGGGAAGCTCAGGGGATAGAGGAGGAGGAGGCTCCTGCACCTGCTCCTACACCTATTCCTTCACCTACTCTGCTTCGCCAACACTCTCAGCTGGATCAGCTGGTGGAGTGATTCGACTAGTGGGAGCTTTGCTTCAAGGGATACATTATTGCATAGGATATGATTCGCCTGTAGAACCAGCATGACTAGGATATGGCCTGGTTTAGAGAGCAGTTTGCCACCCTTTTTAGTTACTTTCACCTGCCACCACCAGCTCCACCTCCATCAGATGATCAGGGGTCGTCTTTCTATTAGTTTGTTTCTTTTATGTTTTTTTATAGTTTATTTTTGTTTTTAGTCTCTGCTTTATTTCTATTTTACTTTCCTCCTCCTTTTTGTGATGTCAAATGTGGGAGTAGTTAGTTGTACTGGTTGCTTTATAGTTTTATTTTATTTTTAGATAGTTAAAATTGTATTTGTTTCTTCTCATTATTTCTTCTAAACTATTCTTAAACTACTTAGATTATTTGGTTTTCCATCATCAAAAAGGGGAAGATTGTTACAAATCTGATTTTATGGATTAGAATTTTGATGATAGCAAACATTCATATTTTTCTACGACTGCCTTGCCTACTAAGATTTTAGGTCCATAAGATCATACTGCAATTTGAACTAGCTCAAGATTTGGTAGATTAGATCTGAGTCAGTTTACAATTTTTTCCTTTTCTTGAGTCTATTGTAAACAATGTGGTTCCTGATGCTACGTAACCTTGCACACACACACATGGGGAAAATTTCTATCTATTGGTTAGAGTTTTCTATTTTAATCACATCGTTTGAGATGATCCAAATATCATCCTGGATGATCTGTTAAAAAAATAAACCCTAAATCAGTGCATCTTGGTTAAGGCAGCCATCATTAAGCACATCGTCTTGGAAGATATTAATATAGGCCAGGACTATTGCGGATCAATGGTTTATGATTTTGATGATAGAAAATATTCTTATTTCTCTATGACTACCTTATGTATTGACATTTCAGGTCCATATGATCAGACTGCAATTTGGAACCAGCTCAAGATTGGGAAGACTAGGTTTGAGTTAGTTTGTAAACTTATTCCTTTCTTGAGTCTGTTGTATTTGGTGTGATACCAGATGATTTGTAAACATGGAAGATGTTATGTTGTACCTTAAAGATTTCTATTTTTGGTAACATCATCCGGAACGATATTTATATCATCCTGGACGATCTGTCTAGAAATAGAAACCCTAATTAGGGCATCCTCATTAAGGTAGCCGTCATTAGCTGATCGGCCTGGATGATCCTGGTATCGGCCAGGATGATAGTCTCAATTCAGAAAGAATCAGTCGCCATAATCAGTTTAGGTATTCCTTGTTTTAAAAAATTGGCCAGGATGATATTCCTATCGTTCAGGATGATCTAACTCAATTATGCCTAAATTGATCTGGTAACTTTGGAAAGCATTAATGGTTGATTGATACGATCACATCATCCGGGACGATCGTAGGATCGGCCGGGATAATGTCCTGGATGATTTACATCAGATAGCTCGAATTCAGGGCGATTCTCTAGACGATTGAAATCGATTTTAAACTAATCGGCCTGGATGATCGTGATATCAGCCAAGACGATGTAACCAATTTTCTTCTGATCATCCCAAATCATCCCGGGCTGTTGAGCTGAATTTGTACTGATCGGCCAGGACGATATAACTATCGTCATGGACGATAATGTCGGCAACTTGTATTAATGAGCTTGTTTTGAGCTTTTCTATTTAAGCTTTGTCAAGACACTTTTGTAAGTGTCTTTGGCAGCCATTGTAGCTTCATTCTTTTGAGGGAAACTTGAAGAGAGAGCTTGAAAGGGAGTGAGAAAAGGGTGGAGTTTGAGCGAGGGAGAAGATCCTATGAGAGGGGACTCAAGGGAGTATGGAAAGGGTTCCACACGATTTCTCTGGCCTGCTCGCACCTAAATACCGTCAGATTTAAGGCTTGTCTCGAGGGAAGTTCACCAAAGAAGAAGATCTCTTTGGTGTCAAAGGACCTGGCGACTCAGTCGCACCGGCAAAGGTGGAAGTGATTTTGTAAGGGCTTCTCCGCCTAGCTGTGGGGGCTAAAGGAGAGACACTTAGTTTAGTGAAATACTTGGAGGGTGCCTCGAAGAAGTGGACGTAGGTCAAGGTTTGACCGAACAACTATAAATCCGGTGTGTTCTTTTCTTATTAATGCTTCTGCATTATTTTCTTCCGCACTTATTTTTCTGTGGTGATTTTTGTTTGAGTTTTATCTTTGGTTTTAAAGTTATCTAATTCCCCTCTTTCTTTGTTAGCCTTGGGCCAATTCATAAGGTCTTAACATCCCTAACGAACTTACAAGTGGTATCAGAGCACTTTCTAGTTCCATCAGAGCACTTTCAAGTGGTATCAGAGTCGTATTCATAAAATAAGTTTTTAAAAGCTTTTGAATTTCGATCCATGGCTAATTTTTTAAATCATAATATTGCAGAAGGTTATTCAATGACCAAACCACCTTTATTTGAAAATATTACTTTTGATTTTTAGAAAATTCGCATGACTACTTTTTTGCAATCGGATGCTTTTTTTATGTGGCATGTGATTTGTTGGTGGAATTTTGAAAACAGATTTTAAAAATATTAGTTTTCTTTGGGAGCTTTAAAATTGAGATTTAATTCTAATTCTAAAATCGAATCATCCCGTTAGAAAAATTATACCACCCCGAAGGACGAACATAAAATTTCATAACGGCGTTCAGATTTAGAATTATGAAATTCATCTTGAATATTATGACCGGATGCTAAAGAGAACTTCTTATGGCCACGAAGGGTCAAAATGAGGTTCAACTGAATATCCAGCTACAATATTCAAGAAGTGTGATCGTTAGGTTCACATCCAAAGCCTTATCAAAGAAAGATGTATCTCCCCGAAGGGAGAAAATATCATTCGATGATAATTCTTTGAATATGATAATAATGATCACTAATATTTTAAAATTTTCCAAAGAAATCCAATTGAGTTTTGAAAAATCAATTTTTAAAATCAGGTGCGTGTGTGGTTCTAAATCTCCTACGAGCGCAAGCCCTCGTAGTTAATTATATCGTAGGAAAACGAGGTCTCCTACGAAAACTCTCGATTAAAATAATGGCAAAATTTTGTTAGAATTTCTAGGAGTGATATCAAAGTATGAATAGAATTATTGGAAAATCAAAAGGGAATGGATCAAAATTGAGCAGTTATTAACGGAGTCAAAGGATGAGAGGTAGGGGACACTTTGAGATTCCAGAACCATCCGGAAGTGTCCCAACTTAATCTAAGTGTTAGGCTTTATGTTTTAGGATTGAAATGAAGCTTTAATTAGAGTTAAGTATTTTATTAGAAATTTGGGACTATATTCCCGAAATTTGGGGTCTTATAATCAAAGATCTGCCCCGGATCCTAAATCTATTTTGGACACTGGACCACAGTCGTCTGATCCTAACTAATGCAGTGCAAGGTCTGGACTTACCCCGGCCTGGATTGGGGAGCCAGCTAACCACCTAATCGATTTAAAATACATGAATTCGGTCTTTTTATGAAAGAATGGTAGGGACGTTGTAATTAAAGTTTTGGAGAGTTGGGGCCGACATCTAGAGACTCTCCTAATTGGCCCCTTTGACACATGTTGGGTGCAAAAATGCTAAACTAGTGCAATTAAAATTTTGACTCTTTTAGTTTGTATCTAATGCAATGCATGCTAGTTAACAACTTCCAATCAAGTATGCTTGAAATTTTAAAAACAGGCTTATAAAATAGTTTTTTAGAAGACTGGACTTCCCCAGGTCCGGCACCTCGTCCTCATAGGTCAGACTATCCGGACTCTACCCGCAGGCGGGGAAGGGTCTAAAGCAAGGAAAGAGTAATGCAAAAATATGCATGCGACCCCGGGGGTCGATCCCCGGCTAATTCCCTAGATTCGTTATCTTTCTATGTTATTTAGACTCACTAAAATTTTAGACTTTAATATTTTGAGTATAAAACTTTCACACCCTCACGAGCCTCACGTTTCCAGGCGAAAACAAAGAGCGGCATGCAATCGCCAAAAAACTAGTAAAAACAAGTAATCCTAGAGGCAATCAAATCATCACATCAAATATAAATTAATTAATAAATGTCCATAGGCAAAGTTGCCTTGCTTATTACAAACCAGAATATTGCAGAAAGTAAAGTGGCCGGGCACCACTGACAACAACCCGGATTCTAAACCTAGTAACGACGCAAGTTATTTTGAGTGGGATACTCTCAATCTTCAAATCTTCAAATCTTCAATTTCATTCTTCTTTGGACTCCTTTTCTTCAATCTTCTTGGAATCTTCGTAGCGGATTACCCAAATGGACAAGAGGGCACTTCCCTCAAAGGGGAAGGCCACTCCTTCCTCTTTGGGTAAGGAAGAGGTATGATCCAAATTTGGATTTCCAAATGGAAAAGGAGTGTTCCCTAAAAGGGTATCCTTTCCTCTTTGGAATCCAAGCTTTGGATGTATGTATCCCAACTCAAAATCAACTTTCACAACACTTGATACTTACACAAATTACATTGATATCAAAATAAAAGATCTAGACTCACCTGCAGGGTTATCCTAAGCAATTAATATATATAAAGCAGTTATTCCCAAGCAGTTGTATATGAGCAGAAAAGAAATTAAACACACTGGCCACGCTCTTTTTATGATTTGGGGGCTTTAGCAGCTGAAGCACCTGTGCAAAGAGTTTATAATATTTGTGCATTTTTTTATTTTGCCCCCTTTTTACATTGCCCTGCATGAGCGTGGCCACCTGCAGAAAACTGTGTCAACATCCAGATCGTACCTAACCTAAGGGTAATCTAGTCGCCAAACACATCAATCCATCCACAGAGTACAGAAAAAGTAAGCAGACACAGCAAAGCAATTTCATCCACAACATGCAGTGAAAACTACGAAAAAAAATTCGGCACTGAGCAGTAAAGTAAACACCGGCCTAACCTAGATCTAGAGTTGGTTATCCTAGCACATCATCTAAAGTGTGTGAGAAAGGTCGTGTGGCTGGGATAGATTCTAAAGTAGGTGATTAGTTAAAGTTGTCTAAAAGTTTGAGTTTGTTAAGGCTTAGGAGGGAATTTAGATTAAAATTCAAGTATTAATAAATTAGGAATTTTAATTAAATATATTTTAAAAGTTAATTGATTACTACCTTTGTTTCACACCGAGGCCGTGAAGTTTATTTCACCTTCCTTGGGGCTAAGCTAATAGCCTCGTAGGCCTGGGTTACCTAGTAGCAATCGGGGTTGATTAAGTTATTTAAATTAGTTGGAATTAAAAAAAGTGGATTAATACAAAAATGAGTTAATTACTGATTTTTAAAGTTGATTAATTTAAGTTTGCCATTAATTGATTCGTGGCGTTGTGCCACCAGGCTCGAGGAACCAGCCTCCTTAGGACACTTAGCCCCGCAGCCCGGAGTAGTCCAGCCGATAAACCAAATTAATGTAATTGAATTAGAGACTTTTAAAACGTTAAATAATTAAAAAAAATAATCCATTTTAAGGTTTGACACCCTTTAGAATCCATTCGTGGCGTTGTGCCACCAGGCTCGAGGAACCAGCCTCCTTAGGACACTTAGCCCCGCAGCCCGGAGTAGTCCAGCCAATAAACTTCAACTTTAGGGTGGTTGTTGTGTTTTAAAGGATTTGTTAGGTGTTTTGGACATTAAACCAATATTTTCTGAATTTTAGGATGATTATGAGTTTTATGAATTTTTGAATATTTTAATGATTTAATAAAGGGGTTAAAAGTTGAAATTTTGATTACGACCAACTTCTGGAGTGTTTGTATTTTATTAAAATACTAGACCTTACTACGATCAGTTAGAAGGTAAGTACGTTAAAATCGGATTTTTCTACATTTTATTACAAAGGTTTGAAGTTTTGAACTAGTTTTGACTTAAAGTTGACCGATTTGTTGACTTTTTTAAAATATTGCAAATTTCTGGAATTTAATATTTTTAATAAATACTAGACATCAATATGAGTTGAATGCAAGTGAGTTTGGGTAATTTGGATTTTTCTAGGATTAGTTATGGATTATTGAATTTTGGGCATTTTAATGAATTTTAGGGATTTCTTAATTAGAGGGTCTCTTTTGTGATTTTGCTTTAAACAAATTCCCAATCTCTTGAAAACACCTCCAAAGGTCAGGAATAATCTAAGGAGAGATCCCCAAGTGTTTGGGAGATTTTTTTGATTTTTTAATTATTATTAATTAATTATCTCAATTAAACATTGGTTTTTTACTTAAAATTAAATTAGGGTTTAAATTGCTGTCAAATCAAGGGGCTTCCAATTATCATAGATTAAGGACTGAATTCTAGTCAGTTTGAGGGTTTATATGTAATTTTTGGATTTAAATTGGATTTATTACAATTTTTAGAAGTTTTAAAGGCTTAATTAAGGGTTTAAGACTTAGAAAATTAATTAGGAGACCTAATGATCTCAAAAATCAGTGAAAATTTCCCTAGGGGTTGAGGGTGTCACTAAGTTCAAATGTTCAAAGTTTCAACTCAAGGAAAAGTGAATCCTAATTATGGAAATTTTTCTAAGTTTTCTATACATGAGTCCTTAATTATTGTCCTTAATTATGTCACTAATCTTGATGGGCTTGAATCAATGTTTGAACTAACCCTCATACTCAATACACAAGGCATGCATGAACCACATAAACACATTCAATACCTAAATCTAGGAGAGCCTTAGACTAAGTGGTGTGTGCACCTTAAGCATGCAATTAACTAATTAACATAATTAAGACAAAATTAGTGAATAATCAAAGAATGATTATCCACTAATCATCCCCTTTATTTCTATTCAAATATGCTCAATCAACATTTAAGATCTCAAGTGACTTCTTAAACACTTAAAGATTTACATATATATAGTTTCAAAATATATATTAAAATACATAAATATAAATGGATATATATATATATATATATAAATAGAAATATATATTATAAAATAATTAAATATATTATTAAAATACATGTTAATGAGTTGAAGGATCCACTGATCTCCATAGAAGTTTGAAAATAATAAAAGATTTTCCTTGTATTTTTCAAAATACTTGATATTTAATTAAATATAAAAAAGGTTAATAAGCTTCAATAATCCAAAATACCATCAAAATCTTTTCAAATAATATTGAAAATTTTTATGGAGACCAGCCATACTCTCAACAACATGCATGCCAAATTTCAGATAAAAATAATTTATACATAATTAATTAAAAATAAAATACATATTTCTGTATTTCTTAAATTACTAATAAAATAATAACCAAAAGAGTTTGATTTTATTTTTAAAATAAACTAGCTGAAATTCTAAAAATTTTGATATATTGTACTCAATTTTTGGTTATGTATTTGATTTACTGTAATTTTTTTTAAGTTTCTGTAATTAAAACTAATTAAAACACAATTTCCTTAATTAAATGGCGGCGGTCAGACACGCGGCACGCTCTGATTCGCGGGATCGAAACCGCGCGACGGCGGGGACACGCGTCGGCCGCGGGCCGCTTCACGCGGTTTTCACTTAACCACGTCAGCGGCGCGTGGCAGCCGTTGGATCACAGCGGGTCTGATCCAACGGATGAGATCACATCCTGCGGTTGATCTCTGCGGGACGAGATCAGACGGTGGGATTTGACTCCGTGGTTTCTGATCCGAGGGCTCAGATGTCGCCGGACGGCTGATCGAACGACAGATCAAATGCGCGGTCGGATCAGACCGCGGAAGGGCTGGATCTGGACCGTTGATCGAGCGATCAACGGTCCAGAAAACGTACACTCACCGGAGACCGTGAGTGACGCCCTAGAGAACGTATTTTGCCTCGTTCTCTCGATCGGATTGATCATTTCACTTGAAATTTTAAACGTAGATTGAAGACATGAACAGAAATCGTGGGGAATAGTTCGTTTTGGCTAAAACCCTAAAAGCATAAAGCTATTTAGATCTAACTAATGTGAACTAGATCTAGGGTTTTAGGGAGTTATACCGTTAGATCTTCGAGATTTCTGGATGGATGAGCTTGTAGACTGTCCAAGTGAAGATCCCCAGCAAAAATCCGAGCTCGAACGCGTCTGGATCGACTGCTGTAGGCTTGGGACGGTCTAGGTGGTGTACTCGCCGGAGAACTCGCCGCCGGTGACGTGCAACCACTTGGATTTTGTAGTGGGGAGGTAGAGGAAGCTCTGGAGATTCAAAACGAACAGGGGACAGGACTTGAGAGGGCTTGAGTAGTGAGAGATGATTAGGGTTAGAGTGTATGGCATTAAGGCCTTTTCCCCCTATTCAAACGCCCCCAGGCCAAACGGATGGCTGGGATTGACTCACCAGGTCCTCAGATGTTGCCAAGTGTCCCTGGGACAGCCAGAAGGCTGACCCAAAGGCTGGGCACGCCTCAATCCTATTGGGCGGCTTTGGGATGAGTGGAGGAGACATTGCCATTTAAGGCTAAACCAGACCCTGAGCCTGGTTAGGAGAGCTCCAAGTGAGCTTTAGGACATTAAGGGGTCGGCCTAAAGCAGCTTAAATCAAGGGAAAGGGGCTTAGCATGTAATAAAGCCTTCTAGAAGAGGTTTAAGCTTGGGTTTGACCAGGTTGACCAGTCAACTGGTCAATGGGGCTGATGTGGCATCCAAGCAGGTCATGGAGTCTTTCCAAGTGGCTGGATGGGTGTGGCTTGAGCTAGGTTCAATGGGTTGAAAGGTTTGACCATACAAATGGTCCCTTAAGCCTTGAGTTGACTGGTTGACCAGTCAACTCCATCAAGGGTTATGAAATTTTTATTTAGGTAATTCAAATGAGTTGATTAGGTGGATTGGAGGGTGGTTCCAAGAGCCATGCATGTCAAATGGATTAAGGAGGCTTAATGGGCCTTTAATGGGCTTCTAGGCCAAAACTGGTTGACTTGGTCAACCAGTTGGGTTCAGGGGCTAGAAATGGATTCAACAAATTCAGAACGTCATCCTGAGTCTATTGGATGTGGTCCCAGGGTTTGGAGGGGTCGATTTGGTCAAAATCACCATTTGAACCCTTAAGGGCTTGTTTGGTCAACCTAGGTTGACTTGGTCAACCAGGTTGACCTAGGGTCTGGGTTTGGGCTCAACAAGTTTGAAAAGGCATTTGGAGACCATTGAGGGTAGTTCCTGGGTCTGGGGAGGTCAAATTGATCAAAATCCCTATTTGAGTCCCTAAGGGCCTGTTTGGTCAACCTGGGTTGACTTGGTCAACCAGGTTGACCCAGGGTCTGGGTTTGGGCTCAACAGGTTTGAAATGATATTTGAAATTTGTCAAAGGTGGTTGCATCCCATTTGGAGCTCATTTGGTTTGAAATCCCCATTTGAGCCCCATAGGGGTATTTTGGTCAATTTTGACCTATTGGTCAACTATGGTCAAAAATGGGTCTGAAAAATGCAGTTTACTGCTCAATGGGTTAAATTCAAAGGTCTGGAAGTGATTGGAGGCTTGGATAAGGGTTCCAAGGTCAAAATCTCAAAAGGGTTATGCTCAGTGGCATAGGTTGTAAATATTTGAAGGTTTTACAGCCTTTGAATTTTAATTCAGATTCTGGGGTTAGAGACCTCAGAATGGGCTCAAAATTGGAGGGCAGCCTCTAGAGACATGTCTTATCACTTTGCAAGTGATAGACCCTGAATCAGAGGCCATTTGATTGGGTTTTAAAATGTTTGAAAAATCTCTGAAAAGGGTCTTTAGGACAAGGCCTCTAGAGTTTGAATTTGAGTCTGAATTCTGGGTTTGGATTTGATTTGAAGTTTGAATTAATTTGGATTTGAATTGGATGGAGTTTGAGATTCAAATTGATCACAGGTAGGGATTAAATTGAAATTGGAGTAGATTAAATATAGGAATTGATTTAAAATTGAGGTTGATCAAAGGTGGAGGTTGATTTGAAGTTGGAGTGATCCTAGGATCTAGAAAAAAAAAATTCTAAGATCTAGGATTTAAGGGAATCCTAGGCTCTAGAATAAACTCTAAGGTCTAGTTCTAGGAAAGATCCTAAGGTCTAGAGTGGATCCTAGGGTCTAGGATTAAATCTGGCTTCTGGAAGGGTCTTAGTGACCTCATAAAAAAAATGAGGTCAACAAATGGACCCCCAATGTGTATGGTAGAAGGAACTTCTGCTGCACACATTGGCGTTGACCGAATGGAAGTAAAATTTTGGGAGTGAAAGGGAGATCATCTCCCAACCTCAAGCCTATAGGATGCTAGTGGAAGGCTTACACCTATTGGATAAGGAAAACTGGTAAAACCAAGGTAGGGAATACCTAACCTTGGGTCTAAGGAAGGGCATCACCCAACCTTAGGTCTACAGGAAGCTGATAGAAGACTTACTCCTAGTAGACAAGGAAACTGGAGAAACCAAGGTAGGGAATTCCTAGCCTTGGGTCTAAGGAAGGGCATCACCCAACCTTAGGCCTATAGGATGCTGATAGAAGACTTACTCCTAATAGGCAAATTAACTGGAAACCAAAGTAGGGAATACCTAGCTTTGGGTCTAAGGAAGGGCATCACCCAACCTTAGGTCTACAGGATGCTGATAGAAGACTTACTCCTAGTAGACGGATCAACTGGAAACCAAGGTAGGGAATACCTAACCTTGGGTCTAAGGAAGGGCATCACCCAACCTTAGGCCTATAGGATGCTGATAGAAGACTTACTCCAAATAGGCAAATCAACTGGAAACCAAAGTAGGGAATACCTAGCTTTGGGTCTAAGGAAGGGCATCACCCAACCTTAGGTCTACAGGATGCTGATAGAAGACTTACTCCTAGTAGACGGATCAACTGGAAACCAAGGTAGGGAATACCTAACCTTGGGTCTAAGGAAGGGCATCACCCAACCTTAGGCCTATAGGATGCTGATAGAAGACTTACTCCAAATAGGCAAATTAACTGGCAAACTAGGATGGTGCCACGAAGGGCGTACTCCATCACTAGCGAATGGGAATCAGGGTGGTGCCACAAAGGGCGTACTCCACCACTAATCCCCGGGTGAAATAATCCTAAGGGAAGGAAAGACCTAACCTTAAGGAAAAGGCGAAGAGCGTTAAAATAATAAATAAACTAAAAAAAAGGTAGAATCAAGTTGTAAATCAAGAAGAGGAAGTCTTATTAATTGATAAAATGAGCTACATCAAGCATAGTATTTCTTAAGGAAACGCCCATTAACAGGTAGCATTGGGTGGTTCCCTTTACAATCTACTAACTGATACGAGCCTCCTTCGTAGACAGTCTCTATAACGAAGGGTCCTTCCCATGTAGGTTCAAATTTGCCTCCCAGCTTCCGATGGGCCAAGATAGGCCTCCGAAGGACCAATACCAAGTCTCCCGCTTGGAAGGTCCTAGGTCGCACTAACTTATCGTGAGCTTGAACCATACGGGATTTATACAACTCTAAACTTTGTTGAGCTTGGAGACGTCGCTCTTCAAGGCCTTCGAGTTCTTCCAATCGTAGTTTTGCATTTTGTTCATTGGTAATTTGATTCTGAACTGCAATTCTAAGCGAAGGGATTTGTATTTCCAAGGGTAGAACAGCCTCAGATCCATACACTAGTGCAAACGGGGTGGATTGGGTCGGGGTTCTATAAGTGGTACGATAAGCCCACAGAGCTTCCACCAACCGCTCATCCCACTGTCGTTTGTTATCATCAAGGGTCTTTTTGACAATTTGCACCAAGGTTTTGTTGAAGGCCTCGGCCAATCCATTTGCCCGAGGGTAATAGATCGTCGAATATCTCCAATCAATATTATGGCGCCTTACAAAACTATTGATTTTTGTAGACTTGAATGCGGACCCATTATCGGATATGATTCTGCGGGGTACGCCGAATCGATATACAATATGGTCACGAAAGAATTTTAAGACATGGTGTGATGTTACGTTTCGTAGGGGAATCGCTTCCGCCCACTTTGAAAAGTAATCAGTTGCTGCTAATATGAAACGATGACCTCTCGCGGAGGGAGGGTCAATCGGCCCAATGATATCCGTGCCCCAACTTTCAAAGGGCCACGAGGCTATCGTAGGGTGTAACACATTAGGCGGCTGATGTAAAACCACACCATGGACCTGACATTGATGACAGTGCTTTGCCGTATTCATGCAATCGTCAATCATTGTAGGCCAGTAGTATCCAAGTCTCTTAATCTTTAATTTCATTTTTGGACCCGATTGATGAGCACCGCACAGTCCTGAATGAACTTCATTAACAATTTTCTAGGCTTCTCGCTTGTTCAAACAGCGCAGCCACATGTGATCGAAAGACCGATGGTACAACAGATCGTTAACTAGTGCATATGATAGGGCATGTTTCCTAATCTGGTTGGAGAGTGATTTATCCTGGGGAAGCATTCCTTCTTTAAGGTAATCGACTAAGGGTCGTCTCCAATCGCCTTCTTCGTCAGTTGTCGAAGAGGCAGAAAGGATCTGAAGGGGAGTCTTATTAATGTATTCCAAATCTATAAGAGAAAGAGTCTTACGACCCTGTATCTCTATAGGGATGGAATCCTCCTCAGGACATGCAAATTCCTTTGCAAGTTTTGCTAAGGCATCCGCCGCAGAATTGCTTCCACGGGGAACCCTATACAAAGTAGCAATGGGGATTTGTTCCAACAAGTGAAGCGTGTACTGGTGATATTTTAGGAGATTCGGATTCAAGACTTTATAAGTTCCGGCGACTTGGTTAATAACTAGTTGGGAATCTCCAAAGATCTTAATCTCTTTAATCTCCATTAGAATTGCAAGTTCCAAACCAGTTATCAGAGCTTCGTATTCAGCTTCGTTGTTTGTGCAAGGCTCCGATAAGTGGTAGGAAAAATGCATCATTCCTTTTTCTGGTGTAATAAAAATTAGACCGACTCCAGCCTTTCCAGGAATTACAGATTGTTGGGTCGCAATCCTACAAGAGGATGCTGCCCCATCAAAATATAATTCCCAGATGGCCTCGCTAGATTCCCCCAAACTCATGATTTGTTCGTCGGGTAAGTCATCATTCAGAGGAGAATCTGCTGGCAGCGGGTGTGCTGCCAGAAAGTCGGCAACAGCCTGTCCTTTCACAGCACGGAGAGGAGTGAAAGTAATCTCAAATTGCAACAATATCATAGACCAACGGGCTAAACGTCCTGACAACGTAGGTCGGGTCATAAGATATTGCAAAGGATTAACTCTTGAAATCAGACTGATTGAGTGGGAGAGCATGTAATGCCTCAGTTTCTGAGCTGCAAAAACTAAAGCAAGACAATGCTTCTCAATTGACGGGTATCGAATTTCAGTAGGAAGGAGTCTTCGACTAAGGTAGTAGAGAGCATTCTCTTTTCCTTCGTCGTTAACTTGAGCTAACAGAGCACCTAAAGACTCATCTAGAGCTGCGGTGTAGAGGATTAATGGCTTTCCGGGAATCGGAGCTGCCATGACTGGCGGGTTAGAAAGGTATTGTTTGATATCGTCAAAAGCATTTTGACACTTCTCGCCCCATACGAATTTAGTATCCTTTTTCGCAAGGACAGAAAAGGGTTGACATCTCCCGGAAAGATTAGAAATAAACCTCCTTATATATGCCAATCTACCTTGTAGAGACCTTAACTGAGTAAGGCTCTTAGGGGATGGCATATCTAAGATGGCTTCAATTTTAGCAGGATCTATCTCAATTCCGCGGTGCCTTACTACGAATCCTAAGAATTTTCCCGAAGCGACGCCGAAGGCGCACTTCAAGGGGTTCATTTTCAAATCGTAGCGGCGCAACCGTTCGAAAACAACTCTTAAGTCATACAGGTGAGCCTCTTTAACCTTGCTCTTGACAACTAAATCATCAATATAACATTCAACTTGATTATGAATTAAGTCGTCAAAGATACGGGTCATGGCCCGTTGGTAGGTTGCTCCGGCATTCTTTAGGCCGAATGGCATTACCTTATAACAAAAGATTCCAATAGGGGTTCTGAACGCCGTATTTCTCTCATCTTCAGGGGCCATCTTGATTTGGTTATAACCCGACGAGCCATCCATGAATGAGAAAATAGCATGTGAGGAGGCAATGTCCACCATGAGTTCTGGTATTGGTAGGGGGAACTCATCCTTAGGGCATGCCTTATTCAGATCCCTATAGTCGACACAAATCCGAATCTGACCATTTTTCTTTCGAACTGGCACGACGCTGGCCACCCAAGAGGGGTATTGTTCCTCTCGAATGAATCCGGCTTCTGCCAATTTCTTAACTTCAGAAACGACTTGTTGCTCAATCTCTAAGCGCATGCGTCGAGGAGCTTGTTTAACAGGGATGGCATCATGCCGAACCCCAAGTTTGTGGACTGCTACCTCAGCAGGCAAACCTGGCATTTCGTCATATGTCCAGGCAAAGCAATCTCTGAACTCGAATAACAACTGGATTAAGTCTTGAGTTTCACTCTCGCTCAACAAAGTACTTATGAAAATCGGACGGGGGTCATCATCGTTTCCCAGGTTAATTTCTCTTAACTCATCGACTGTCGACTTAATTTCCTCTTCAAATTCAGGGGGTGCATCCCGAACTTGAAGATCATCGGGATCGTCTAAAGTCTCCAAACAGAGTTCATCCAAAGGACAAGGAGGATCTGTAGGGACATTTGGAGAATCGAGATGGTAAGTTATCATTAGGCAATACTCATCATCATCGAATGAACTAACTGTTCCAAAGCCAATACCACTCATTGGATTTTTACTTATTTTTGTTCGCCAAATATTCTCGTGGTATCTAGCTTGACCCTTAGTCCATCGGTATGGTACAGAACCTTTAGAAAAAGTATTTTTTACACAAACAGGGAAGTAGCCGAAAGGTAATTCCATTAATTCATTAAAATCTGCCTCCTCAAGGGTTACATCACCTTCGTCCCTTGCGGAGGAGGAGCCAGGAAAGAATTTCTGGACTTTCTTAACTTCACCATCCAAGTTGGGGGCCACTTTGACTTCCAACCCTACAACCCTGCCTGCCGACAGTGGGGTCAGAGAAAGGGCCTCTATCCTTCTAGTGAGCTTTTCATACATTGTTAATTCGGGCTCGTCACTTTTAACTTTTGAAATATCTACCTCAGGGTCACTGTCCTGGTCTAAGGTGAGATCAAATTTTGGAGGAGTATTTATGTTTTGACAATCGAGAGAGAGGGCAGCACCTTGACTTTCTAGCTCACTATCGGAATCTGATTCCAAATCAATGTATACGGGTGCTGCTCTCCTGTCTAATGAAGCACGGCCTCGACCTCGTGCCCTTAAAGCCATCCTCCCACCTCTTTGAGGTAATGTGTTTGGAGGTCTAAGGACAACAATATCAGAGTCGTCTTCACTACTCGATTGAATCATTTCTTGATTGATATTCTTATCTTTTTCTTTCTTTTGGTTGAATTTTTGTTCAACCATTTTCTCCTCAAATTTGATCTCTAATTTAGAACGGGACGAAGACCCTTTTGGTACAAAATATGCAGCATCTTCGTAGATCCCAATTTCTTGAATTGAGAATGGTTGCAAATCACCCTTAATCACATGTTCAATGCCATCTCGTTGATACTTAATGCATTGGTGCAGGGTAGATGGAACCATTCTATATTCGTGAATCCAAGGTCTACCTAGAAGTGCGTTAAAGGACGTAGTTGAATCAATTATATGAAATTTAGCTTCAGTTTTTAAACCTCCTATTTCTAGGAGTAGAGTGATCGAACCTAAAGCTCTCTCGCCCTTCTCGTTGAACCCACGAAGCACCAACCTGTCGGTTGAAAGCTTGCTAGTATCAACTCTGAGATAAGCAAGGGTCTTTATGTTCATCACGTTGACCGATGCACCCGGATCAACAAGGACTCTTGATAACTTGAAATTTCCCACATTTACAGTAATGTAGAGGGGACGATTGTGGTCAGCAGTTCTCAAGAGTAAATCTTCGTCTGAAAAGGTAACCCCAGGGACCTCTTTGAAGTAGAGAGCCTCACCTTCTGAAGTTGCAGCCAACTGTGTTAAGCAAATCTCGGGATCGAGAAGTGCTTTAATTAGAGACTCCCTCATTTCTTTGGAAAGAAGGAGGGCGTCATAAATACTTAATTTTGCTGGCAACTTCCTAAGGTGGGCTAGAACATTATAATCAACCTTAGGAACGACAGACTCGAAACCCGGAGGAATTAGAGGGAATTCTGGTTGTTGAGGGGAATCCGGACTTAGATTTTCGAATGAAGGTTGTTTGCCTTTATCCTGAGGGGGCAACCTAGGGGGTAAGACTTTACCGCCACGGAGTTGCACCTGCTCGACATCTTCGGGCGGGCAAACTAGGGCAGTGTCTACACACACCATAGGTGTTGGATCATCATTTTCTGAAAGCGAGTCAGAATCTGAAAGTTCTATCAAGATAGGATTTCCTTGAAAATTGATTTGAGGGAAATCACTTTCTGATAAAGCTTCACATTCGACCTCTTCTTGAATAGTCGATTCGGGGAGGTTGGTTTGACTAACCTCAATATTTGGTTCATTAGAAGTTTGATTTGAAACAGGAGAGTCATCAATTTGCATTTGAGATTCATGGTTAATCATCAAGACAGAAGTAGAAGGATGTTTTTTATTCATCTTTTGACCCTTCGCCTTTGATGGGGCAAAGTAAAAGTCAGATAACAAAAGAGGGGAAAGGGTTTTAACACCACCATCCGCCATTCTAATACATCTCTCATCTACACACTTCCTCTCTACAAAATCAAATTTTTCTTCTTTTACATTTTTCTCAGTAGTTCCTAAGACTACTGGAGAGGAAAGTGGCTCAACATCCTTCTGCGAAGCATCCAGGTCAACCTTCCACACCGGGGCCTGGGCTATCGTAGTCAGCTGTTGAGAAAGATGAAAAGACTTGTTAATCGACTTTTTAAGTGCCCGGGACAGAGCAATGTCCCAACCATCTTCAACAAAACAAGAAGAGTTAAGAGGATTACCTGAAATGGTCTTAATTGAAGCCTTTTCTGGATCGACCAAGTATTCTTTAGGTATTATGATGTTACCTTGGGTGTAGTTCCTCTCAAGCCAATCTTTGAACACAACGCAGTCCTCAAGAGGATGACTAAGCATCCTGTGGTACGGGCAATACTTGGGATCATCTTTCTTACTCTCATCCTCAGGCCTCCTAGCCTCTGGCAACTGAAAATCCGGTTTCTTTAACAGACTCCTGAAGATCTTCTTAACTGACTCCCTTTTAAATGGATAAGGCTTTGCCAATCTCTCTCTAAAAGGGATGAAAGAAGGATCTCTAGTATGTTGAGGAACTATCTGAAAGGGCTGCTTCTGAGGCGGCTGTGGTGGAAGTGGAGTGCTAGGCTGACTAACCACTGGCCTCTTTCCTTTATCTACTGCTGAGACCACAGCTTTCTTTTCAAATGTCTTCACCAGTTTTGGACCCTTCCTTTCTTCAGACTGCTCTCGTAAGAATGGCATCCTAGGAGCCTCTTCCTGCAAATTGCTAGCCTTATTAAGAAGTTTCTCAAAAGTTTTAATAGTGAAACCCTTCAGGAGAAAAGCAACAGGACCGTGGATATTCTTCAACAGAATCTCCACAGCATGTTGTTCTTGCAACTGGGGTTCACACTTCATCGAGAGGTTTCGCCACCTCAAGATGTACTCAACTAGAGACTCTCCCGGCTTTTGCTTTTCAACCACGAGATCGCCCACGGTGGTGCGTTGTTGCGCTCCAGAAAATCTCTTAAGAAAGAGGTTTTCTAGGTCGCTAAAGGTTCTTACTGAACCGTTGGGCAGATCGGCGTACCATTCAAAAGCAATGCCGGACAGACTACTTACAAATTGGCGAAATAGCAGAGCATCTGACCCTCCTGCGTTGCAACAGCTTGCTCGGAAGTGGGCCAGATGCTGTCTCGGGTTTTCGATTCCAGTGAAAACTTTAAAAGTTGGTGGCACAAAGCCCTTTGGGTAAGGAACTAAGTCATATTCCTCGGGGTAGGGTCTACCCTTTGAAATAGACACAGTTCCTTGAGCATGGGCTAAGGCCTCCCTTACCTGGTCCTCAATTAATTGCTTGATATCCTTCTGAGGTGGGATTGAAGGGATGGAGGAGACTGCAGGGTGAACTGGAGGTGTCTCTACTGGACAAGGGAGAGTCACAGGTGGTGACTCGAGAGGTCTGGAATTAAGTTCTGCCCTTTTGGCCTTTTCTGTGAGCTCTCGAGCTGACTGGTGGATCTTAAAAGACTCTTGCTGTGATTTGTCCAACTTCTCTTGCATTTCTCTAACTTGTGACATCATGCTAGCAAGCTGAGTCTCCAAGTTTTTTATGTGTTCTTCATCTCCATCTTTCACAGACTCATCTGACTCTGACTCAACAGCATGCGGATCATCATCCTTAACAAATCGGCGCTTGCTGGGCTCAGCTTCTTTATTAGATCCTCTAGTTTCGACCACATGAATGCCCCCAACATAATCATCTTCATCTCCGAGGAGATCATCCATATCAGGGTCGAAAGAAGCCGTTCCTTCTTTGTTCAACAAGATGTTTCTTATTTCTTGGACTACCTCCTCGACCGGTCTATCCCCAATTGATTTAGGGTCAAGGGGTAAGTATCCTTTATACTCAGCCATATCAAACAACTCTTCAGAATCCATAAGGGCGATGATTTCTGTAAGCTTTGGATTAGGATCTGGTTGAGACTTTGTATCCGGTTCATCTTCCATTTCTAAATCCTGGTCCATTCTCTCCTCTTCGACTATCCCAGAGCTGGTAGTCAGAAGAGTGGCATCCTCTACAGGGAGAGGGACATATTCCTCAGGAGAAGTAGGAGCTTGTAAGGTGATAGTTCCCACATCTGGTAAGGTAAGGTCCTCAGACACCTGACTAAGGGGCCTAGGAATGACACTCGGACTTTGGGGATCATCAACTGGGGTAACAGGAATGGTAACTATTGGATCCGGGGTCAGACTGGCTGTGGTAGGGCTGTCAACTGTAACAACTGGAGTACTAGCCTGAACATCCATCAATTCAACTGCACTCGGAGTAGGGTCGACTGGAACTCGTTGGAGCTGCAGAATGAACTTAGAAGTTCTAGGAGGTGGTGGTAGATTCTCCAATTTAGTTCTTTTTGGCACATATCTCCTTTCAGGAGATTTAGGTCTTTTTCCTTTAAGGTCCACAGACTTTTGGGCTTCAACCCCCTTTGGTTTGACAATCACAGAGGCCAATCTTACAGGTTTATGTGGGGGTACCGGGGGTCTACCAGTAGAGTGGCGGCCTCTCTCGGACCCAGTCAACACAATACCCTCTGTTTGAGAGGACAGAGGGCGTGGCACCCAGTGATATCCATCAACCAGTACCGAAGTAGCGGGCTGTCTAGCATACTTCTTATTCTTCCTAACGAATTGAGGGGTTAAATTCTTTGCTTCAGATACTTCTTCCTTCAGCACTTCTTTTTGGAAGCGATGTGAGATCACTCCCTTTAACTGTTTCACATATTCCTCTTTAGTCTGCCCAGTCTGTGCGGCGCAGGTATGAATTATATTTCTCAAAGTTCTTGTTTTTTGGAGATGTTTTTCTTTCTGAGTCTTCTTGGTCGAGTAGTCGACCGGGCATGGTGGGGAACGAGCTATCCTAGCTATCCTCTCCTCCCCTTGAGCTGAAGCCAGGGGGTAAAAGCGACTTCCCTTCAGGAGGGGAGAGGAAGCAGGAATAGGTAGCTCCTCAACAGCCTCAGGTTCTACTTGAGCCAAGGTCTTAAAGGGTAGAACTCTCTTAGCCTTAGAGATTTTCTTTCTAAGTCTCCTCAAGTAATTCTTCTTCTGATTCTTCGTGGTGAATCTAAGTCCAGAACTAGACCCTTCTTCAAAAACAGACTTAATTTCAGTGGAAGGCTCAACAACTGGTTCAGGTTGTTTCTGATCATCACTGACTGCTGGCAAGGTGGGTGCAGATTCCACAATTAACTCAACTACTGGGGGAGTTTCCTTACTGGCATCCAGGCTCACAATCTGGTGTCCATCCATAGAGAGCTCTAGAGTACTAAATCCCATTCCAAAAATAACAGTGCTTCCTTGGTCATTGACAGTTGAGGACAACTCTCGGTCAAAAGAGAAAATCAGTTGGCCAGCCATTTGAAATTTTCTGAAAGTTAAAGAAAATGATTGAAATTAGATTTTTTTGAAAAGAGTAGTAAAAAGCATTTTATTATTATTTTTTTTTGAAAGTATGACATATATTGGCCCACGAGGAAATCGTATGGGGTAACATATGTCGACTTGGAGTTTAAGAAGATTTTTGAGGAAATTTTGAGAATTTGAAATGGGTTTTCTTACAAGTTCGAAAACACAACGGACAGAGTTTCCCCTTGCCCGAAGGCTTATGGAATTGTGAGAAAGCCCAAGTAAAAAGGAATAGTTCAACCCTCCCCACCCTTAGAAGTCAAAGGGGAAATGAGGGGGTTAAAACTAACAAGTTTGGAATGAAATCAAAAATTTTGAATGCTTTTCAATTTTAAGGATTTATATGTCGAACGAAAAATTTATTGACCATAAATCCATAAAATTAAAAAGATATCCAGAGATCTGATTTGACACTGTCGCCTCACAGGCTATGCCGGGGCAGAAGGTCAAAATCAGAACAGAAATCTAAATGAAATCAAATTTAGAGGTAAAACCTCTCTTTTAATATTTTGTTATTATTTTAGATGTTGGCCACACTAACCCAAGGAAGAAATGAGTAAGGGACCAACAGAAGAAATGATAGTTAAAACTACCGATGAAACAAATTTTTGCCATTATTAAAGATGGAGAGAGAGATTTGTCCCACTGGGCGTGCCATTTTTTTGTTGGTGGAATTTTGAAAACATATTTTAAAAATATTAGTTTTCTTTGGGAGCTTTAAAATTGAGATTTAATTCTAATTCTAAAATCGAATCATCCCGTTAGAAAAATTATACCACCCCGAAGGACGAACATAAAATTTCATAACGGCGTTCAGATTTAGAATTATGAAATTCATCTTGAAAATTATGACCGGATGCTAAAGAGAACTTCTTATGGCCACGAAGGGTCAAAATGAGGTTCAACTGAATATCCAGCTACAATATTCAAGAAGTGTGATCGTTAGGTTCACATCCAAAGCCTTATCAAAGAAAGATGTATCTCCCCGAAGGGAGAAAATATCATTCGATGATAATTCTTTGAATATGATAATAATGATCACTAATATTTTAAATTTTTCCAAAGAAATCCAATTGAGTTTTGAAAAATCAATTTTTAAAATCAGGTGCGTGTGTGGTTCTAAATCTCCTACGAGCGCAAGCCCTCGTAGTTAATTACATCGTAGGAAAACGAGGTCTCCTACGAAAACTCTCGATTAAAATAATGGCAAAATTTTGTTAGAATTTCTAGGAGTGATATCAAAGTATGAATAGAATTATTGGAAAATCAAAAGGGAATGGATCAAAATTGAGCAGTTATTAACGGAGTCAAAGGATGAGAGGTAGGGGACACTTTGAGATTCCAGAACCATCCGGAAGTGTCCCAACTTAATCTAAGTGTTAGGCTTTATGTTTTAGGATTGAAATGAAGCTTTAATTAGAGTTAAGTATTTTATTAGAAATTTGGGACTATATTCCCGAAATTTGGGGTCTTATAATCAAAGATCTGCCCCGGATCCTAAATCTATTTTGGACACTGGACCACAGTCGTCCGATCCTAACTAATGCAGTGCAAGGTCTGGACTTACCCCGGCCTGGATTGGGGAGCCAGCTAACCACCTAATCGATTTAAAATACATGAATTCGGTCTTTTTATGAAAGAATGGTAGGGACGTTGTAATTAAAGTTTTGGAGAGTTGGGGCCGACATCTAGAGACTCTCCTAATTGGCCCCTTTGACACATGTTGGGTGCAAAAATGCTAAACTGGTGCAATTAAAATTTTGACTCTTTTAGTTTGTATCTAATGCAATGCATGCTAGTTAACAACTTCCAATCAAGTATGCTTGAAATTTTAAAAACAGGCTTATAAAATAGTTTTTTAGAAGACTGGACTTCCCCAGGTCCGGCACCTCGTCCTCATAGGTCAGACTATCCGGACTCTACCCGCAGGCGGGGAAGGGTCTAAAGCAAGGAAAGAGTAATGCAAAAATATGCATGCGACCCCGGGGGTCGATCCCCGGCTAATTCCCTAGATTCGTTATCTTTCTATGTTATTTAGACTCACTAAAATTTTAGACTTTAATATTTTGAGTATAAAACTTTCACACCCTCACGAGCCTCACGTTTCCAGGCGAAAACAAAGAGCGGCATGCAATCGCCAAAAAACTAGTAAAAACAAGTAATCCTAGAGGCAATCAAATCATCACATCAAATATAAATTAATTAATAAATGTCCATAGGCAAAGTTGCCTTGCTTATTACAAACCAGAATATTGCAGAAAGTAAAGTGGCCGGGCACCACTGACAACAACCCGGATTCTAAACCTAGTAACGACGCAAGTTATTTTGAGTGGGATACTCTCAATCTTCAAATCTTCAAATCTTCAATTTCATTCTTCTTTGGACTCCTTTTCTTCAATCTTCTTGGAATCTTCGTAGCGGATTACCCAAATGGACAAGAGGGCACTTCCCTCAAAGGGGAAGGCCACTCCTTCCTCTTTGGGTAAGGAAGAGGTATGATCCAAATTTGGATTTCCAAATGGAAAAGGAGTGTTCCCTAAAAGGGTATCCTTTCCTCTTTGGAATCCAAGCTTTGGATCTATGTATCCCAACTCAAAATCAACTTTCACAACACTTGATACTTACACAAATTACATTGATATCAAAATAAAAGATCTAGACTCACCTGCAGGGTTATCCTAAGCAATTAATATATATAAAGCAGTTATTCCCAAGCAGTTGTATATGAGCAGAAAAGAAATTAAACACACTGGACACGCTCTTTTTATGATTTGGGGGCTTTAGCAGCTGAAGCACCTGTGCAAAGAGTTTATAATATTTATGCATTTTTTTATTTTGCCACCTTTTTACATTGCCCTGCAAGAGCGTGGCCACCTGCAGAAAACTGTGTCAACATCCAGATCGTACCTAACCTAAGGGTAATCTAGTCGCCAAACACATCAATCCATCCACAGAGTACAGAAAAAGTAAGCAGACACAGCAAAGCAATTTCATCCACAACATGCAGTGAAAACTACGAAAAAAAATTCGGCACTGAGCAGTAAAGTAAACACCGGCCTAACCTAGATCTAGAGTTGGTTATCCTAGCACATCATCTAAAGTGTGTGAGAAAGGTCGTGTGGCTGGGATAGATTCTAAAGTAGGTGATTAGTTAAAGTTGTCTAAAAGTTTGAGTTTGTTAAGGCTTAGGAGGGAATTTAGATTAAAATTCAAGTATTAATAAATTAGGAATTTTAATTAAATATATTTTAAAAGTTAATTGATTACTACCTTTGTTTCACACCGAGGCCGTGAAGTTTATTTCACCTTCCTTGGGGCTAAGCTAATAGCCTCGTAGGCTTGGGTTACCCAGTAGCAATCGGGGTTGATTAAGTTATTTAAATTAGTTGGAATTAAAAAAAGTGGATTAATACAAAAATGAGTTAATTACTGATTTTTAAAGTTGATTAATTTAAGTTTGCCATTAATTGATTCGTGGCGTTGTGCCACCAGGCTCGAGGAACCAGCCTCCTTAGGACACTTAGCCCCGCAGCCCGGAGTAGTCCAGCCGATAAACCAAATTAATGTAATTGAATTAGAAACTTTTAAAACGTTAAATAATTAAAAAAAATAATCCATTTTAAGGTTTGACACCCTTTAGAATCCATTCGTGGCGTTGTGCCACCAGGCTCGAGGAACCAGCCTCCTTAGGACACTTAGCCCCGCAGCCCGGAGTAGTCCAGCCAATAAACTTCAACTTTAGGGTGGTTGTTGTGTTTTAAAGGATTTGTTAAGTGTTTTGGACATTAAACCAATATTTTCTGAATTTTAGGATGATTATGAGTTTTATGAATTTTTGAATATTTTAATGATTTAATAAAGGGGTTAAAAGTTGAAATTTTGATTACGACCAACTTCTGGAGTGTTTGTATTTTATTAAAATACTAGACCTTACTACGATCAATTAGAAGGTAAGTACGTTAAAATCGGATTTTTCTACATTTTATTACAAAGGTTTGAAGTTTTGAACTAGTTTTGACTTAAAGTTGACCGATTTGTTGACTTTTTTAAAATATTGCAAATATCTGGAATTTAATATTTTTAATAAATACTAGACATCAATATGAGTTGAATGCAAGTGAGTTTGGGTAATTTGGATTTTTCTAGGATTAGTTATGGATTATTGAATTTTGGGCATTTTAATGAATTTTAGGGATTTCTTAATTAGAGGGTCTCTTTTGTGATTTTGCTTTAAACAAATTCCCAATCTCTTGAAAACACCTCCAAAGGTCAGGAATAATCTAAGGAGAGATCCCCAAGTGTTTGGGAGATTTTTTTGATTTTTTAATTATTATTAATTAATTATCTCAATTAAACATTGGTTTTTTACTTAAAATTAAATTAGGGTTTAAATTGCTGTCAAATCAAGGGGCTTCCAATTATCATAGATTAAGGACTGAATTCTGGTCAGTTTGAGGGTTTATATGTAATTTTTGGATTTAAATTGGATTTATTACAATTTTTAGAAGTTTTAAAGGCTTAATTAAGGGTTTAAGACTTAGAAAATTAATTAGGAGACCTAATGATCTCAAAAATCAGTGAAAATTTCCCTAGGGGTTGAGGGTGTCACTAAGTTCAAATGTTCAAAGTTTCAACTCAAGGGAAAGTGAATCCTAATTATGGAAATTTTTCTAAGTTTTCTATACATGAGTCCTTAATTATTGTCCTTAATTATGTCACTAATCTTGATGGGCTTGAATCAATGTTTGAACTAACCCTCATACTCAATACACAAGGCATGCATGAACCACATAAACACATTCAATACCTAAATCTAGGAGAGCCTTAGACTAAGTGGTGTGTGCACCTTAAGCATGCAATTAACTAATTAACATAATTAAGACAAAATTAGTGAATAATCAAAGAATGATTATCCACTAATCATCCCCTTTATTTCTATTCAAATATGCTCAATCAACATTTAAGATCTCAAGTGACTTCTTAAACACTTAAAGATTTACATATATATAGTTTCAAAATATATATTAAAATACATAAATATAAATGGATATATATATATATAAATAGAAATATATATTATAAAATAATTAAATATATTATTAAAATACATGTTAATGAGTTGAAGGATCCACTGATCTCCATAGAAGTTTGAAAATAATAAAAGATTTTCCTTGTATTTTTCAAAATACTTGATATTTAATTAAATATAAAAAAGGTTAATAAGCTTCAATAATCCAAAATACCATCAAAATCTATTCAAATAATATTGAAAATTTTTTCTGGAGACCAGCCATACTCTCAACAACATGCATGCCAAATTTCAGATAAAAATAATTTATACATAATTAATTAAAAATAAAATACATATTTCTGTATTTCTTAAATTACTAATAAAATAATAACCAAAAGAGTTTGATTTTATTTTTAAAATAAACTAGCTGAAATTCTAAAAATTTTGATATATTGTACTCAATTTTTGGTTATGTATTTGATTTACTGTAATTTTTTTTAAGTTTCTGTAATTAAAACTAATTAAAACACAATTTCCTTAATTAAATGGCGGCGGTCAGACACGCGGCACGCTCTGATTCGCGGGATCGAAACCGCGCGACGGCGGGGACACGCGTCGGCCGCGGGCCGCTTCACGCGGTTTTCACTTAACCACGTCAGCGGCGCGTGGCAGCCGTTGGATCACAGCGGGTCTGATCCAACGGATGAGATCACATCCTGCGGTTGATCTCTGCGGGACGAGATCAGACGGTGGGATTTGACTCCGTGGTTTCTGATCCGAGGGCTCAGATGTCGCCGGACGGCTGATCGAACGACAGATCAAATGCGCGGTCGGATCAGACCGCGGAAGGGCTGGATCTGGACCGTTGATCGAGCGATCAACGGTCCAGAAAACGTACACTCACCGGAGACCGTGAGTGACGCCCTAGAGAACGTATTTTGCCGCGTTCTCTCGATCGGATTGATCATTTCACTTGAAATTTTAAACGTAGATTGAAGACATGAACAGAAATCGTGGGGAATAGTTCGTTTTGGCTAAAACCCTAAAAGCATAAAGCTATTTAGATCTAACTAATGTGAACTAGATCTAGGGTTTTAGGGAGTTATACCATTAGATCTTCGAGATTTCTGGATGGATGAGCTTGTAGACTGTCCAAGTGAAGATCCCCAGCAAAAATCCGAGCTTGAACGCGTCTGGATCGACTGCTGTAGGCTTGGGACGGTCTAGGTGGTGTACTCGCCGGAGAACTCGCCGCCGGTGACGTGCAACCACTTGGATTTTGTAGTGGGGAGGTAGAGGAAGCTCTGGAGATTCAAAACGAACAGGGGACAGGACTTGAGAGGGCTTGAGTAGTAAGAGATGATTAGGGTTAGAGTGTATGGCATTAAGGCCTTTTCCCCCTATTCAAACGCCCCCAGGCCAAACGGATGGCTGGGATTGACTCACCAGGTCCTCAGATGTTGCCAAGTGTCCCTGGGACAGCCAGAAGGCTGACCCAAAGGCTGGGCACGCCTCAATCCTATTGGGCGGCTTTGGGATGAGTGGAGGAGACATTGCCATTTAAGGCTAAACCAGACCCTGAGCCTGGTTAGGAGAGCTCCAAGTGAGCTTTAGGACATTAAGGGGTCGGCCTAAAGCAGCTTAAATCAAGGGAAAGGGGCTTAGCATGTAATAAAGCCTTCTAGAAGAGGTTTAAGCTTGGGTTTGACCAGGTTGACCAGTCAACTGGTCAATGGGGCTGATGTGGCATCCAAGCAGGTCATGGAGTCTTTCCAAGTGGCTGGATGGGTGTGGCTTGAGCTAGGTTCAATGGGTTGAAAGGTTTGACCATACAAATGGTCCCTTAAGCCTTGAGTTGACTGGTTGACCAGTCAACTCCATCAAGGGTTATGAAATTTTTATTTAGGTAATTCAAATGAGTTGATTAGGTGGATTGGAGGGTGGTTCCAAGAGCCATGCATGTCGAATGGATTAAGGAGGCTTAATGGGCCTTTAATGGGCTTCTAGGCCAAAACTGGTTGACTTGGTCAACCAGTTGGGTTCAGGGGCTAGAAATGGATTCAACAAATTCAGAACGTCATCCTGAGTCTATTGGATGTGGTCCCAGGGTTTGGAGGGGTCGATTTGGTCAAAATCACCATTTGAACCCTTAAGGGCTTGTTTGGTCAACCTAGGTTGACTTGGTCAACCAGGTTGACCTAGGGTCTGGGTTTGGGCTCAACAAGTTTGAAAAGGCATTTGGAGACCATTGAGGGTAGTTCCTGGGTCTGGGGAGGTCAAATTGATCAAAATCCCTATTTGAGTCCCTAAGGGCCTGTTTGGTCAACCTGGGTTGACTTGGTCAACCAGGTTGACCCAGGGTCTGGGTTTGGGCTCAACAGGTTTGAAATGATATTTGAAATTTGTCAAAGGTGGTTGCATCCCATTTGGAGCTCATTTGGTTTGAAATCCCCATTTGAGCCCCAAAGGGGTATTTTGGTCAATTTTGACCTATTGGTCAACTATGGTCAAAAATGGGTCTGAAAAATGCAGTTTACTGCTCAATGGGTTAAATTCAAAGGTCTGGAAGTGATTGGAGGCTTGGATAAGGGTTCCAAGGTCAAAATCTCAAAAGGGTTATGCTCAGTGGCATAGGTTGTAAATATTTGAAGGTTTTACAGCCTTTGAATTTTAATTCAGATTCTGGGGTTAGAGACCTCAGAATGGGCTCAAAATTGGAGGGCAGCCTCTAGAGACATGTCTTATCACTTTGCGAGTGATAGACCCTGAATCAGAGGCCATTTGATTGGGTTTTAAAATGTTTGAAAAATCTCTGAAAAGGGTCTTTAGGACAAGGCCTCTAGAGTTTGAATTTGAGTCTGAATTCTGGGTTTGGATTTGATTTGAAGTTTGAATTAATTTGGATTTGAATTGGATGGAGTTTGAGATTCAAATTGATCACAGGTAGGGATTAAATTGAAATTGGAGTAGATTAAATATAGGAATTGATTTAAAATTGAGGTTGATCAAAGGTGGAGGTTGATTTGAAGTTGGAGTGATCCTATGATCTAGAAAAAAAAAATTCTAAGATCTAGGATTTAAGGGAATCCTAGGCTCTAGAATAGGCTCTAAGGTCTAGTTCTAGGAAAGATCCTAAGGTCTAGAGTGGATCCTAGGGTCTAGGATTAAATCTGGCTTCTGGAAGGGTCTTAGTGACCTCATACAAAAAATGAGGTCAACATGATTTTAATTAGTTATTCATCACCGTCACGTATTGTTAATGGAGTTAAAATTGATATTCCTTTTAATCAATGGAACAGGGAAGAACAACTCAATGCTCAATTGAATGCAAAATCATTAAATTACTTTTTTTGTGCTTTAAATTCTGAAGATTTCATGTTAGTATCCACGTGCACTACTGGTAAGGAAGTTTGGGATAAACTACACACCATATACGAAGGCACTAGTGAAATCAAGCAATCCAAGTTGAATTTGTTAATGCTTGATTTTGAACTGTTTTCCATGAAACCTTATGAGACGATCTTAGACATGTACACTAGGTTCATTCAAATTGTAACATCATTGCATGCCTTAGGAAAAGAATTTTCAAATTTTGAAAAAGTTAACAAAATTCTTCGTTGTCTACTGGATAAGTTCAATGCTAAAGTAGTTGCTATTTGTGAATCAAAAGATTTGAATGAATATTCTATTGATAATTTAATTATCACTCATTGCCTATGAGCAAAGTTTGGGTCAAAGACTTTTGGATGCAGGTGAAATGATTATTCTAAAAGCTGAAGATATAGAAAGAGATAGCTTAGTTGGTGATGAATGCATTGACTTGTCAAAGCAAATCACAAAGCTCACCAAAATATGAGCAAAAGTGGAAAAAAGGTAAAAATATTAAGGATGTTCATATTCCTTCTGACGTTATTTTCTTTCGATGTAGGAAGCTTGGACATATGCAAAATAAGTGCCCTAATTTAAAAATTCTTCCTACGAAAGAAAAGGGCAAGGCAAAGCAAAATTTAAACTGGGAAAATAATGAAAGACAAAAAATCTCATGGGCAGATCTAGTTTCTGAAGCATCGGACCAGGAGAGAGATAATGGTTAAAAGTCTTTCGTGTTTTTGTGTTGTGTTTTTATTTTTATGTTTTTCATTTTTATTTTGTATTTTTGTTTTGTTTATTCTTTGAAATTTTTGTTTTTATGAAAGTTTTTCTCTAATCAACACACACATTCACTTTTTTAAAAATAAAAAATCTACTTTATGTTTTTTCTTAAAATCTTTGGTAAGTTGTGTTTAATTTTTCTAAAACAATCAAAGGAAGAAAACTCATGTTTTTTACTCTCAATCTCTATTTTCTAAAAGTGGTTATTCTACTTTTGATTTAAATTTTTTTTCATCTTTTAAATTGGTTTTTGAAATAATTTTTTTATCTCCCTGCATTTTATTTATCGCATAGGAATCTTTTGCATGGTGCTGAATCTACATCATAATTTTCTTAATCAAGAATTTCATTTTTCTCAATAGTATGGGTTTACTTTTGGTTTTTAAGATTTCAGAAACGTAGCATATTAAAAAAAATTTTGGCCAATGATGCCAAAAATAAAAGACGCACAAAGATGCCAAATTGAAAAAAATAGAATACACAAAGTGTATCGAAAGATGCGCAGTGCGCCAACCAATTGTCAAGAGGCATAAAATGAGCCCACAAAGTTTAATGCTTACCATTCTTGTACTTCTTAAAAACTTAAGAAAACTCTTGATACTTTCGATACTTGTGTTTGAAAATCTTGATTCTTGATTCAACAATTCGTGCATTGATCTTCTATTAGATATATCTTATGGAAGGAGTTTTTGAAAAATGATTGTTTCTTTCTCTAATTTATTCCTTGATTTAGATATTGAATTAAAAATTTTTTGAGCCTTTTTAAAGAACTTGAGTTTGGATTATCAAATTCTAAATTTCTAATCTTTTCTGGGCTATGCATTGTCAATCCAATTCTACTAAATTTTTGATTAAAGCCAAGAGGTAACTTTCTCATTTTAAGAAGATTTGCTTTTTCACTAGATCAGGGAACATTTTTTTTTCTTTTATTCATTTTATTTTTTGTGCCTCCTCTCTTTTTGATAATGTCAAATGGGGAGAACGTAATATTGAATTTGTATCCTTTTTTTTCAAAAAATTAAAAATAATTAAAATAATTTTTATCTCCCCTATTTTTAAAAAAGGGTTTATTCTAGTGAGGGGGAGATTAGGAGAAATTGTTTTTTTTTAAATCTAAATTGAATTGTTTGTCATCATCAAAAAGGGAGAGATTGTTGCGGATCAATGGTTTATGATTTTGATGATAGCAAACATTCTTATTTCTCTACGACTGCCTTATGTACTGACATTTCAGATCCATATGATTAGACTGAAATTTGGAACCAGCTCAAGATTGGGTAGACTAGGTCTGAGTCAGTTTGTACTCTTGTTCCTTTCTTGAGTCTATTGTATTTGGTGTGGTACCAGATTATTTGTAAACTTGGAAGATGTTCTATTATACTCTATAGATTTATATTTTTGGTAACATCGTCCAGACGATATTTATATTATCCTGGATGATCTGCCCAAAAATAGAAATGCTAATTAGGGCATCCTCATTAAGGCAGTCGTCATTAGCTGATCGGCTTAGACGATACATGTATCAGCCAGGATGATAGTCTCAATTAAGAAAGAATCAGCCACCATAATCAGTTTAGGTATTCTTTATTTTAGAAAATAGGCCAGGATGATATTCCTATCGTCCAGGATGATCTAACTCAATTATGCCTAAATTGATCTGGTATCTTTGGAAAGCATTAATGGTTGATTGATATGATCACATCATCTGGGACGATCATAGGATCGGCCGAGATAATGTCCTGACGATTTACATCGGACAGCTCGAATTCAGGGCGATGCTCTGGACGATTGAAATTAGTTTTAAACTAATCAGCCTGGACGATCGTGTTATCGGCCAGGACGATGTAACCAATTTTCTTCTGATCGTCCCAAATCATCCCGGGCTGTTGAGCTGAATTTGTACTGATAGGCCAAGATGATATAACTATCGTTCTGGACGATAATGTCGGCAACTTGCATTAATGAGCTTGTTTTGAGCTTTTCTATTTAAGCTTTGTCAAGACACTTTTGTAAGTGTCTTTGGCAGCCATTATAGCTATATTCTTTTGGGGGAAACTTGAAGAGAGAGCTTGAAAGGGGGTGAGGAAAGGGTAGAGTTTGAGAGAGGGAGAAGATCCTATGAGGGGGGACTCAAGGGAGTGTGGAGGGGGTTTCACACGGTTACTCCGGCAAGCTCGCACCTGAATACCGTCAGATTTAAGGCTTGTCTCGAGGGAAGTTCACCAAAGAAGAAGATCTCTTTGGTGTCAAAGGACCCGGTGACTCCGTCGCACCGGGGAAGGTGGAAGTGATTTTATAAGGGCTTCTCCGCCTAGCTGTGGGGGTTAAAAGAGAGACACTTAGTTTAGTGCAATACTTGGAGGGTGCCTCCAAGGAATGGACGTAGGTCAAGGTTTGACCGAACCACTATAAATCCGGTGTGTTCTTTTCTTATTAATGCTTCTACATTATTTTCTTCCGCACTTATTTTTCTGTGGTGATTTTGGTTTGAGTTTTATATATGGTTTTAAAGTTATCCAATTCACCTCTCTCTTTGTTAGCCTTGGGCCAGTTCATAAGGGCTTAACATCCCTAACGAACTTACAAGTGGTATCAAAGCACTTTCTAGTGCCATCAGAGCACTTTCAAGGACGATAGGCTCAAATCAGAAAGAATCAGCCACCATATCTATTTAGGTATTCTTTATTTTTGGACATTATCTAGGACATCAGTCTGGATGATGTAGCAAAATTATGCCTAAATTAATCTGGTAATTAAGGTTTGATTGCACGATCACATCATCCGGGATGATCATAAGATCGTCCGGGATATTCGCTTAGACGATTGACATCGACCAGCTTCTATTCAGGGCGATCTTCATGATGAGTTTCATAGATTTGAACTAATCATCCAAGACGATCATGAGGTCGGCCTGGATGATCAAGCTATTTTTTCGTCATCAATACATCATTTCAGAGCGATTGTCTAGACGATATTCAAGGAATTATACTTATCATATGGGATAATATTATATCATCCAGGATGATATGACAAAAAATCTTTTGATCATCCCAAATCGACCGAGCTAATTGAGCAAAATTTATGCTGATCTGCCAAGATGATATCCATATCATCCTGGATAATAAAGTTTATTTGTATAAAATAAGAGTTATTCTAAAACTCTTCTATTTAAGAGCTCTTATTCTACCTAAGAGCAAATCATCTACTTCTATTCTAACTTGAGAGAGCAAAGAGGAGAGAGAGAGAAAGAGAGAGAGAGAGTGAGGATCTTATGAGGGGGAGTTTATGAGGGAGTTCACAAAGGTTGCTCCAAGTAAGGATCTGTCATCATCTTCTCCAATCATCATCCTTAGTTCCTTGATGTTCTAGAGAGGTAAACTTCAGCATCTGATCAAGGTTCT
Organism: Dendrobium nobile; assembly: GCA_022539455.1. Classification (NCBI taxonomy): domain Eukaryota; kingdom Viridiplantae; phylum Streptophyta; class Magnoliopsida; order Asparagales; family Orchidaceae; genus Dendrobium; species Dendrobium nobile. Next base: position 28,826,592 of record CM039719.1, read on the forward strand.
CTTCCTGTTTCAGAGGGAAGCAAAAGGAGCTGGATTCTCTGCCTGCTTTTGGAGGAAGCAAAAGGAGCTGGGTTCTCTGCCTCACCTGGGTTGATGGAAAGGAGGTTTATATAGAATTCTCTGCGTTATTGTGGGGGCAAAAGTAGAGATAATGAGTTTAGTGCAATACTTGGAGGGCGCCTCTAAGGAGTGGATGTAGGTCGTGTTAACCGAACCACTATAAATTTATGTATTCTTTATTACTATTTTCATATTTATTTTCCACAGTTTAATTTCTTTGGTCAATCTTGATTTTTGTTTTAAGATTATGTTTTGATCGAGAGATTTTGTAAAATACTAATTCACCCCTCCCCCTCTTAGATAGCCTTGGGACTAATTCATAAGGGCTTAACATCCCTAACAAACTTTCAAGTCCTATCAGAGCATTTTTAATGAAGAAAAAATCTTTTGATCATCTCAAATCTTCCTGGCTGATTGAGCTAAATTTTTACTGATCGTACAGGACCATATTTATATCGTCCTAGGCGATAATGTCAGTTTGTTTCAATTAAAAGTTATTTTGAAGCTCTTTTATATAAGACCTCTTAGAGAGGAACCTTTGCTATTATCATGACTTGAGGGAGCCTAGAGGAGAGGGAGAGAATAGGGGGGAGAGAGAGAGAGAGGGTCTTGTGAAGGAGAGTTTATGAGGGGTTTCACAAAGGTTACTCTTAGCAAAGATCCAAGTTATCTTCTATAATCATCATCCCTAGTCCTTAGAGATTCGAGAGAGGTCTAGTTCAGCAATTGATCAAGGTTCTCTACCTGCTTTAGGAGGAAGCAAAAGGAGTTGGGTTCTCTGCCTGCTTCAGGAGGAAGCGAAAGAAGTCGGGTTATTTGCCTCATCATGGTCGATGGAAAGGAGGTTTGTAAAAGCTTCTCCTCCTTGCTGTGGGAGCAAAAGGAGAGCCACTGAGTTTAGTGTAATACCCGAGGAGAGGCTCCGGGGAGTGGACGTAGGTCAAGTTGACTGAACCACTATAAATTTTTGTGTTCTTTATTATTACTTTTTTGTATTTAATTTTCGCACTTTAATTTTCTTTTTGGTGAAATTTGGTTTAAGTTTCTATTTTGCTTAAAGAAATTTTTTAAAATACCAATTCACCCCCCCCCCTCCTCTTGGTTAGCCTTGGGCTAGTTTATAAGGGCTTAACATCCCTATTGAACTTTCAAGTTGTATCAGAGCGAGATTCATAAAATTTGGTTCTTGAAAACTATTGAATTTTAATTAATGGCTAAATTTGGTAATTGTAATACTGTCGAAGGATATTATATCACACGACTACCTTTATTTGACAATATTCCTTTTGATCTTTGGAAAACTTACATGTCTATATTTTTATAATCGATTGATTATCATATATAGATGCTTCTTAAAGATGGATATTCACCACCAACTCATGAAATTAATGGCATTAAAACTAAACTTTATTTTACTAAATGGACTTTTGATGATAGGGATTTAGCACAACTTAATGCAAAATACTTAAACTTTTTTTTGTGTTTTAAAATAAGAAGATTATATGCGTGTTTCAACTTGTGCTACTGGTAAAGAAATTTGTGATAGATTATATATTACTTATGAAGGAACCAATAAAGTTAAATAATCCAGGTTAAATATTTTATTATATGCCTATGAACTTTTTCATATGAAACTTCTGAATCAATTTCTAAAATATATACAAGGTTTACTCAAATTGTCACCTCATTGCATGCCTTAGGAAGAAAACTCATGAATTATAAAAAAGTAAATAAGATTTTGAGATGCTTGCCTATTTCCTTTGATGCAAAGATTACTGTAATTACTGAATCTAAAGATTTGAATACTTATTTTATTGATAACTTACTTGGATAACTCATAACTTACCAGCAAGGGGTGGATCAAAGAAACCTAGATGCACATGAGAAAAAGAATGAGAAAACTATAACATTGAAGGCCAACAACACAGACACTGATTCTTTCGGGTTTGAAAGCGATGATGTTGCCTTAATCATGAGGCAATTTAAAAGCTTTCTAAGAAAGAATCACAAGCACCATCAAAAATGGAACAAAGGTAAGAGTAGCAAAAATTATAAAAGTTCTTTTGATGTTATTTATTTTGAATGCAGGAATCCTGGAAATGTCAAAGCTGATTGTCATACACTTAAGGATCACCCAAGAAAGGAGAAGGGTGAGAAGAAACCCAAGAACAGGAAGGACAAGAAGGGGTTTCAAAAGGCTTTTTGGGTGAATTTTAAATCTGACTCATCTGAGACTGAAGCTAAAGAGGAGACAACAAACTTGTGCTTGATGGGTGATCATCTTGGTCAGTCTGACGAAGAAGAGGTATGTGAATCAATCTATGATCAATTACTTGAAGTTTGTGAGAACATTCATGCATCATATAGGAAAGTTAAGAAAACTCATGCAAGTTCAAAATTGGAATTCTCAAATTTATAAAAAGAGTATTAAATTTTAAGTAAAGATCACACTCAAATTGATAGCAATCACATGTCATTACTTGATGAGTTTGATAAACTAAATAAGAAATATTTTGAGTTGGTTATTAAGCATAATTCTTTGAAAGTATCTACACCTCACTTGAATCTGATTTTAAAACTTATATTGAATAGTCTGAGCATAGGGAGCACTATTTGAATGTTGAAAATGTTATTTTAAAAAGTGCGAACTCAAGATTTAAAGCCGAATTGAATGCACTTGAGAGAAATAGGAAAACTTTCACACTTGATCTAAAGCCAAGACCTAGGAAGAGGCAATATAACCAGAACAGATTAGTAATCCTTTTCCAGGTGTTAGATATTTTTCATGTGGCATTCTAGGACACATTTCACACACTTATACTATTCACCATAGTACACATTGGGTTTGGAGACCTAAATTGCATGATTCACAGCATAACACACATGCATTACATTTATCTTTTCATAAGAATGGACAAAAACTTATTTGGGTTCCTAAATCTAATATTTGATGACTTTGTAGGTGTGCTCTCACCAAATACCTCATGAGAGTATGTGGTACCTGGACAGCGGATGCTCATGACACATGATTGGAGATGCTGATCAATTTTTTATGTTGGAGGCTAGGGTTAAAGGCAAGGTTGCTCTTAGAGATAACACCAAAAAAGTGGTGGGAGCAGGTATAATCGAATACTCTAAGAACCTTTTGATTAAAAATATTTTGCTTGTAGATGGACTGAAACATAACTTGCTAAGCATTAGTCAGCTATGTGATAAGGGTTTCATTATAAAAGTTTTGACAAATACATGTATTATTAGCTTGAATAACAACACTATTTTGTAGGGAAAGTGGATTAATAATATTTATATGCTTGATTTAAAAAATATTGAATGTGCTACTTTATTTTGCTTAAAAACCATTGCTAACAATTTTTGGTTGTGGCACAGGAGATTTTGTCATGCAAGTATGAAAACCCTTAGGAGAGTGACCCAAAAAGATCTAGTTAGATGTGTCCCTAAGCTTAAGTTTTTTAAAGACCACCTGTGTGATGTGCCAATTAGGGAAGCAAGTCCATTCATCTTTCCATTCCATTAAGGACATTAACACCTCTAGACCTTTAGAAGTCCTTCACATGGATTTGTTTGGACCCATTAGCATTTCCAGCTTAGGAGGAAAAGTCTTTGGATTTGTGATTATCAATGACTACTCGAGGTTTAGTTGGATTAGATTTTTGTCACATAAGAGTGACTCTTTTGTTGAGTTTAGATCCTTCTCCACTTGGATTCAAAAAAAGTCAGGTTGTGAGATCTTAACCATCCATAGTGACCATGGGGGAGAGTTTGAAAATAAGATATTTGGAAACTTTTGTGAGGATAAAGGGATTAGTCACAACTTCTCAGCTCCCAGGACCCCTCAATAGAATAGGATAGTTGAAAGGAAGAACATAACCTTAGCTGAGGTTGCTAGAGCCATGCTTGCTAAGTATTCACTTCCAAAATACTTTTGAGTTGAAGCGATAAACACAGCTTGTTATGTATTGAATAGGATAAATGTTAGAGCCAAACTTGATAAGACATCCTATGAGATCCTAAAGGGTAGGACATCCAACCTTTCCTACCTTCATGTCTTTGATTATAAGGTTTTCATTCATAATAATATGAAGTCACACTTAGGAAAATTTAACCCAAAATCTGATGGAGTGTTCTTAGGATATTTAAGTGTGGGGAAATCCTTTATGGTTTTTAATAAGAGGACTTTGGTGGTGGAGGAGACTACTCATGTAGTGTTTGATGAATATGATCCTAAGGAGACTAGAGTTGAGGATGAAGATGGTGTTAGAGAGATTACCCAAGGAGTTAAAAATTTGGAGAAGAGTGTAGAGCCACAAAATAATAAAGGTGTTGGTGAGATTACCCAAGGAGTAGAAAATGCAAATTTGGAGGAAAGGGTAGAACCTACATACACATTGCTTAGGGATTGGAGATATTCTTTGAGTCTTCCAAAAAAACTGATCTTAGGATACCCTTCTAAAGGTGTTAAAACTATACATGGACTTAGGAAGGAAGTAAACCACTCTGTCTTTATTTCAATGACTAAACCCACCAATATTAATCAAGCCTTGTTTGATGAGTTTTAGATTTTAGCCATGCAAGAAGAATTAAACCAATTTGTTAGGAATGATATTTGGGAGGTTGTAGAAAGACCAAATAGATAAAGTGTAGTTGGAACCAAATGGATCTTTAAGAATAAGATGAATGATTCTAGTGTGGTGGTTAGGAATAAGGTGAGATTGGTAGCTAAGGGGTACAACTAAGTAGAAGAAATTGATTTTGAGGAGACCTTTGCCCTTGTAGCAAGATTGGAAGCCATTAGAGTGCTACTAGCCTTTGCCTATTATAAGGGATTTAAGCTTTACCAAATGGACGTGAAGAGTGCCTTTTTAAATGGGTAATAAACGAGGATGTGATTGTAGAGCAACCCCTAGATTTTGAGAGTTTCCAATTTTTCAATCATGTTTTAAAATTAAAAAAGGCCTTATATGGATTAAAACAGGCAACAAGAGCTTGGTATGAGAGGCTTAACACATTTTTACTAAAGAGGGATTTTATTAAAGGGAAGTGTAGACACCACTCTTTTTTGAGGAAAGTAGGAGATGAGTTACTCATTATTCAGATCTATGTTGATGATATACTTTTTGGATCCTCTAATAAAAAGCTATGTGATGATTTTTCTAAAATAATGAGTAAGGAGTTTGATATGAGTATAATGGGAGAGTTTCTTACTTTTTGGGGTTTAGCATAAGACAATTTGATGATGGAACCTTTATAAATCAATCAAAGGACATCTTAAAGAAATATGAAATTGATAAAGTCAAGCCAATTAATACTCTCATGATTTCTAGTATTCATATGGATAAGTACTCAAATGGAAAATCTGTTGATCAAAAGAATGATTAGATCTTTACTTTATCTGACTGCTAGTCGACTTGATATAATATTTAGTATTTATCTCTATGTTAGATTTCAATCTAATCCTAAAGAATTCCACCTGACTGTAGTTAAGGGAATCTTTAGATATCTTTTGGGGACCCAAAACTTAGGAATTTGGTATCCTAGGCATAACACTTCTTTTAAGATTATTGGATATTCTGATTCTAATTTTGCAGGATGTAGGGCGAATAGAAAGAGAACTTTTGGAACTTGCTAATTCATAGGACAATCTTTAGTCTCCTACTCTAATAGGAAAAAAAAAATCTGTTGCACTTTCTACTGCTGAAGCTGAGTACATTGCCTTAGGAAGTTGTGTGGCCTAAGTTCTTTAGTTGAAGTAATAAATTCTGGATTTAGGATTACCAATAGGCACAATTTCAATACTTTGTGATAACACTAGTGCCATCTACATCTCTAAAAATTCCATCCAACATTCAAGGACCAAACTCATGCACATAAGGCATCACTTTATTAAATACCATGTGACCAAAGGAGATATTCACTTACACAATGTGATAACTGATAATCAATTGGCTGACATCTTTACTAAACCACTAGCTTTAACAATTTCAGCATCTTAAGGACCAGATTGGGTGTGATTGATATAAATACATGAACTTGATGTTTACTGAATTCTGAATTTTCTATTTTGTTTCTTTTTTGTATTTTTCTTCATTTCACTTTGTTTGTTTTACTTTTTACTAGCTTTTGTTTCTTTTTATTTTTTTTTTATTTCAGTTATTTAGTTTTTTCTTTTTTTATGATCACTGCTGAAATGATATTTTATGTCATATTTTTGTTTTTTTTTATTTGTAGTCAATATTTTACATCTCTAAATTAGTTAAAAGGAGAAAAATCATTGATTGTTTCTCTTCCTTTAACCTCTTTTAGTGGTGTAATTTTCTTTTCTAAATAAAAGTCTATCTCAAACTAACAGCTAGAATTTGCGATTGAGATCTTTTCTATCTTGCTACAGTAATCTATCTTATATTTATAATATTCAAAGTCTTTATATTACTTTCAAGTTTTTTTGTCATCTTGTTATTGAATTTATCATATTATTTTAGTTCTGTTTTGTGGTTTGTCCTTCCTTATATTAGAGAGTGAGTTTTTTCTTCTCTAAATCTGGAAGATATACTCACAATTGAGAGTATTTAAGAGCTTTGAAAAGGGATCTAGCTTGCAAAAATAAAAATAAAATTGACCAATGATGCCAAATCAAAAGATGCGCAATAACGCCAAATTGAGAATTATACACAAAGTGTATCAAAAATTAAAAGATGTGCAAAGTGTGCCAATCCAATGATAAGAGTTATAAAATGAGCCCACCAAAAGCAAGCTCTCTTCTCTTTCAAACTTTTAAAACTTAGAAGAACTCATGTGTCACTTGATATTTTCAAATGCTTGATTTCTAGTTTCATGATTGTGACAAATTACTTTGGAATATTATTCTATAAGAAATTTTTTTATGGAACGAAGTTTTGAATGGATCTCTTTTTCTTATCCAATTGGTTTTTCTGAGTTAGGTCTTTTGTTTTCAAAAGGCGATTTTTCCCTGAGAGAAGTCTGAGCTAGGGTTAACAAGATCATATATTCTACCATTTTTGGACCTCGACGATGTTAACTCATTGGTCTTACAAGTCTTTAAAAATAATCACATTGAGACTTTGTCATATTTATTCTTTCATTAAAAAAAACTTTGCTTTTATTTTTCTTTTTTGTGTTCTTTCTATTTTTTTTATGCTTTTTTCTTCCTCCTTTTTTTGTGATGTCAAAAGAGGAAGTAGTGTTTGAGTTATTTCATCATACTATTTTTACTTCTATTTGTGTTTTATTTAGCTTTGATTGTTTGATTATTTTCCATCATCAAAAAGGGTGAGATTATTATGAATCTGATTTTAGGGAATAGAATTTTGATGATAGCAAACACTTATGTTTTCTCTACAACTATCTTGCCTACTAGTATTTCAGGTTCACAAGATCAAACTGCAATTGAACTAGCTTAAGATTGGGTATATTAGGATTGAGTCAACTTATAATGTATGATATGAATCTTTTACCTTTTCTTGAGTCCTTTATAATAATGTGGGTCCTAATGCTAATTAACCTTGTACGTACACACTTGGGGAAATTTTTTGACTATTTTAGAGTTTTTTGTTTTTAATCACATCATCCGGGATGATCCAAAAATCAGCCTAGATGATTCATTAAAAATAGAAACCCCAAATAGGGCATCCTAATTAAGGCAGCCATCATTAAGCACATCATCCTCAACGATGTTATCATCAGCCTGGATAATACGCTCAAATCAGAAAGAATTTATCGTTGATTTATTTAGGTATCTTTTATTTTTGGATATCACTCAGGATATCATCCAAGATGTAGTATAATTATGCCTAAATTAATCTGGTAATTAAGGAAAGCAATTAAGATTTGATTGCTCGATCATATCAACCTGGATGATCTCAGGATTGGCTGGGATGATTAGTTCACAAACCTTAGATGTTCCTGAATGATCAAACATCAGCCTGGTTCTATTCAGGGTAATTTTTTGGATGACATATACTGAATTGAACTAATCATGTAGGATGATCGTGAGATTGGCATAGATGATCAAGTTATTTTTATATCATCCAGACATCCATTCAGGGTGATGGTATAGAAGATATTCAAAGACTTATATAAATCATACAAGATGATATCCTATCATCCTGGATGATATGAACAATAAAAACTTCTGATCATCCCAAATTGTTCTAACTAATTAAGCTAAATTTGTACTGATCATACAAAATGATGTTTATATTATCCTGGATGATAATGTTAGTTTGTTACAATTAAGAGCTATTCTGAATCTCTTCTATGTAAGACCTCTTGTTTTACCCAAGAGAGGATCCTTTACTGCAGTCTTGACCTAAGAGAGCCCAGAGGAGCAAGAGATAAAGGGAGAGAGTGAGAGAGGATCTTATGAGGAAGAGTTTGTGAGGGGTTTCACAATGGTTGCTCCAAGAAAGGATCCAAGTCATCTTCTCCAATCATCGTCCCTAGTCCTTGGAGGTTTGAGAGAGGTCTACTTTAGCAATTCATCAAGATTCTCTGTCTGCTTTAGGATGAAGCAAAAGGAGTCGAGTTTTATGCCTGCTTCAGGAGGAAGTGAAAGTAGTTGGGTTCTCTGCCTCACCAGGTTCAGTGGAAAGGAGGTTTGTAAAGGCTTCTCCACCTTGCTGTGGGAGCAAAAGGAGAGTCACTGAGTTGAGTGCAATACCCGGAGGAGAGGCTCCAAGGAGTGGACTTATGTCAAGTTGACCGAACAACTATAAATTTCTATGTTCTTTATTACTATTTTTTCTATATTTAATTTCTGCACTTTGATTTTCTTTGTAGTGAACTTTGGTTTAAGTTTATATTTAGCTTAAATAAATTTTTGAAATTGCCAATTCACCACCCCCCCCCCTCTTGGTTAGCCTTGGGCTAGTTCATAAGGGCTTAACATCCCTGTCAAACTTTCACTCTATTCTTCTTAACCAAAGAATAAAAATACTTATTATTATTGTCCCATTGAATAAGATGTTTAGAAGAAGATTTTCTTTCCAGTACACCTTCTCTTGCTCTTGTAATTTAAATAAGGAAATCATAGCTTCTTGCCAATTAGTAAAATTGATATCATAAGGGTTAATTTGGCAACTAAGCTCATAGGAATTAACTTTCTCCTCATTGTCTAAAATATTAGCAAAAAAAATTTATAAAAATACTCCTATTCCACCAACGAATTTTATTTTTAAGTCATTTGAGCTTAAGCCAAAGTCTAGGCATACCAACAATACAATTGTTAGGATGAAGAGGGGCTTCCCAATTCTCTTTAACCATATCATTAAAGGAGTTATCTAACAACCACATATTTCGAAATTTGAAAGTAGGAATAGAGCCATACTTACTAGATTTAATATCAATAAGCATGGGGGAATGATCAGAGAAAGTTTTACTTAAATGCTCAAAAAAGGTGTTATTAGTAGTAATAATCTACAAATCATTAAAAGAACACTATCTAACCTTTGCCACATATTGCCACAATTCCAAGTCAAAGGATTACAAGTGAAACCAATATCCACCAGATTGCACTCCATCATCATGTTGTTAAAGTCTTCAACAGATGAATAAACTGGGTTAGAGCCTCCAAGCCTTTCAGAATGGTTAAATATAGTATTAAAATCACCACCCATAAACCAAGGGGAGTTAATTAAACCACAAAAATTAAGAAGTTGATTCCAAATAACCTTTCTAATATATCGAGAGAAGAAAGAATAGACAAGAGAAGCTTAAAAAAAGTATCTCAGGTACGTATCTGAGAATCAAATCTTTTGCCCTGGATAGGAGAAGGTGGTCAAGAGCGGTGTGATTGATGCACCGACTGCGCTTGTGTGTGCACCTGCCTCGACTGTCCAGATCCAGTGAGCACAATTTCATCAGACCTCTTAGAGTTGTACCACTTAGGACGTCTCTATACAAGAAATTTATGCTTCGCTGCTTTTTTACTTGGTTGTACGACGTGAGTTTCATTGTCTCCCCTCTTTTGGAGGAGGCCTGCCAATATGCCATCTGATGAGCCTAGCAAGGATCATATCATGGCTACTATTGATAGCCATGATCTGAGATATGGATATTAGGGACAGGCTCGACTGTAGAGGATGTAGAGATAGAAAAAAGCTAGACTACAACCCGTCTTTTTGAAGAAAAAGCATTTTTCCAGATCAAAGAAAAACAAAACATTCATGCCACCCATGGTCTTTTTGTATAAAATGCATTTCTATACTTCAATTCCATTCTTAAAGAATTTATAGACTCTTAGATAAAGAAGCAAGGAGATAGGCAGATTTTGTTTCTGAAGCGGACGAAGTTCTTTACTCTATTTCTAGTTGAGCTTGGTGGAAGCTCATTGTTAGTGACTCCCATTCAAGTCTTAGAGTAGGGTCCTGTTTCTATTTCACCTAATGAGTCTTTCTTTCCAACAAAATGAGTGTTCACATGAGGCGCTAGTGTTCTCCATTTTCTGCAGATTTTTGACAAAGAGCGCATCTACTTGGCATGATGACTCCTCGCTTCCTCCAATTCTCATATGTAAGAAGCCTATCTTGAATAGCTTGCCATATACAATTTGCGTGGGTGATGACCAGACCAAATGGTACCAACTCGGGTTTCTCATCCTTATTTCTAAGAAAAATGAGTGTCTTTTCTAATCGGCCTTAAAGTGAAGAGCATTTCTGGACAAGAGGAAGGTTCCATGATCCATCTTAGATGAAATGATAGACATGCAAGTTGTGAGATAGGCCAACAACCTCTCTTATTCTTATTCGGTCACCACCCTAATAGAACTTCAATTGAAAGAACGATGTATCCAAAGCCATCAGCAAGACAATAATCCCTGGATATCCCCAAAGTTTCTCATATTAATCCTTCTCTATGGCCACCAGGATAGTCAATACAGCAAATCTTTTTCTACCAAGGTGATTGCATCATCTTATCTTTCGCCCCATATTGTGCTTCCACTTCCGCCCTAGAAAGATCTAGTACATAGTACACTCTAATTTCAAAGAGCATCTCGTCTATGTCTATCTTTCTTCTCTGCTGGATAACTGGAGAACTTGAAAAACTTGGATTTGATATGCCTCAGAGGGACTATGGCATCATATTCCACCTAGCGCCTTATGTGAGTTTGCGAAACTATAAGACTCTTATAGCAAGACTATTTTAGCATCCTTGAAAGTCAGAATATAATGAACTAGATTTCCTATTGGCGAGAAATGCTCATCACTTTAAGGCCGATTAGAAAAGACATTCATCTTGCTTAGAAATAAGGATGAGAAACCCGAGTTGGTACCATTTGGTCTGGTCATCACCCACGCAAATTGCATGTGGCAAGCTATTCAAGATAGGCTTCCTATAGACGAGAATTGGAGGAAGCGAGGAGTCATCATGCCAAGTAGATGCGCTCTTTGTTAAAAATCTGCAGAAAATGGAGAACACTAGTTCCTCATGTGAATACTCATTTTGTTGGAAAGAAATACTCATTAGGTGAAATAGAAATAGTACCCTACTCTAAGACTTGAATGGGAGTCACTAACAATGAGCTTCCACCAAGCTCAACTAGAAATAGATTAAAGAACTTCGTCCGCTTCAGAAACAAAATTTGCCTATCTCCTTGCTTCTTTATCTAAGAGTCTATAAATTCTTTAAGAATGGAATTGAAGTATAGAAATGCGTTTTATACAAAAAGACCATGGGTGGCATGAAAGTTTTATTTTTCTCGGATCCAGAAAAATGCTTTTTCATCAAAAAGACGGGTTGTAGTCTAGCTTTTTTCTATCTCTATATCCTCTATAGTCAAGCCTGTCCCTAATATCCATATCTCGGATCATGGCTATCAATAGTAGCCCAGATATGATCCTTGCTAGGCTCATCAGATGGCATATCGACAGGCCTCCTCCAAAAGAGGGGATGATGAACATTGATGCTATAAATTTTTAACCCTAATTATGGAAGAAGGGTAACCAATACCCCTAACATTCCAAATAATCAACTTAATCATTAATTTGTAATTTATAGGAAGTTTGAGAACGTGTGCTCCTAGGAGATTGCACATTCATTTTTTTAGTTTCTTGTTTTTTGTTGCTTTTGAATGAAGTGAAAACATGCTCTTCATTATAAAAAACTTTAACATCACTAACATTAGTACAAACATCTAGATTAAAAGAAGAAGAAACCTTACTACTCATACCATTATCCTTACACTGCAGTTCATTAGCTTCCTCCAGGTCAATGTCTTCCTCGACCATAGCATTGACATGATTGTTCATAACTTTTCCATTTCCCATGCTAGTGTCTTTTTTGGCTAAATCCTCCTGCATAAATTCCCCTTCTTCCATACTACCTTCTAAAAAATTATCCTGGTCATTCACTTGCACTTTAGGAGGAATATTAATATTACCATTATCGTTACACTCTAAGAAATCAAAATCAGGTAAATTTTTATTCGAAACACACGTCACATAAAAAGTATTAGAAATGGAATTTTGGCAAAAAGAAATTGCCACCATTTATTCATCCAAATTTTTAAAGTCATTAGTTACTTGAATTTGAGATTCAAGTAAAGGAGGATCAAAAATCCCTCCTTGAACCATAGCGGTTTGATAAGCCACAATCTTACTATCATGTTCAGCATAGCCGGCCTCCTTAAGAATGTCAGTTTTATCATTCAGTGTACAATGAGTATTAATATCAGTGTTACCCTGATTCAGGTTTACCTCCTGTAATATTTCTTGTACCGTGTTAGTATTCTTGTGTAGTACCTGATTCTCTAAAGCATTTTTCCCCTTGGGTCCATTAGATATATCCTTAATGTTTCATAAATTAGGGTGTAAAATAAAACATTACAATGACCATGCATTTACAATGACTACAAAAGATAGGAAAATTTTCAAAAACAACTTTTTGTTGATACCCATTAACCTCCAAACCAATCTAGATCTCATTAGGATATATCCATTTCAACCAATATATGAGCCATAGTTGGCACGATACGATGCAGTTTCATGATCCGTCTTTAACGGTCGATCAAACATTGGAGCTAGAGAAAAAAGGAAGCCTTAAATTAGGAAAAGAAAGACAAACAAGTGCTATGGGAGATTCCTTTTTAACATAAAGTCGGGAGTCCACTCAAGCAAATGCATTTGAAAACCAAGAATATAGTAGGTTCGTCCGGAGAAAATGCAACCATAATATAGATCATTAGAGAGTTGTATCACGATATGGCGTTGGATATCAAACCAATGGAAAATGTTCCAGAGAGTTTCAAGTTAAGAAAAAACTTTTGAATGAAACAAATAAATTAGGGTGACACAGAACAAATTTACCCACCAAAGTGAAAGAAAAAGGAGGTGCTAGTTGAGAAACCGCTTTATCATCAAACATCACAGTCGGTAATCCCTTAAAAGAAGTGTGAACTAGATCCTACCTGAAAGAAGAAGAAGAAATACTACCCGAAAAAATATCTTTAAAAGAGCGAGAATTAGCAGTTGCATTCAATGAAAGCCATGGGTTTGATGACGATGAAGTTATCATCACCCAAAAACTATAAAAACATGAGAACACAAGAAAATATAACCACAATAGCAAAAATATAAACAGAGAAACACAATATCCATGATTAACCAGCATAAAAGATCAACGATGATGAGCACCGGAGGAGCCACCAAGCAAACCCTAGAATCGCCTCATAATCGCTTGGGAATGAGAGGACACCTCTTTCTTTCTTAAAAGATTAGTGGGTAATTGTTTAAGTTTAGAGGATCTAGGGATGACATCTATAAAGGATCCTAATGAAAGTATGAGATGCACCAAGAGGGGAGTGAATTCATATTTTTTGAAATAAAAAACAATGTCTAAATAAGAGTTCTATTTTTTTTAACTTAAAAAAATAACTTAACTAATTTGAAACGAAAGCTAGTGATTAAAACATGAATACAACGTTGGTGATAAAATTTTAAATCACGCAATGAAGTACTAAAATTAGATTCTCACCAAGAAGTTATAGTAATGTTAAATGCAAAAAATAAAATGTTGTAAATGAAAAAAGCACACAAGAAGATTTATATAGGTTCGATCACTTGACCTGCATCCACTCCTTGGAGTCCTTCACTCTGAGATTTGCACAACTCAAAAGTAATTCTTCATCTAGTCCCATAGTAAAGTGGAGAATCCTTTACATAAACTCACTTTCACCTTCCTCGATGTGGCGGAGTGTCAGACGCTATGTCATCCACCCGGTGGTGGTAGCAAACTTTCTTATTTTTCTCCTTCCTAGAGAAGGCAGAGGACCTTTGTGGATGTTCACCTTGAAGGCTATCCCCTTAGAGAGTTCCCAAAAGATTTACCCAGACCACAGAGGAGCAAGCATGCAGTAGGCTTGGAGCAACTATGTGATCCCCTCACACTCCTCCCTCACAAACACATCTTCTCCTTCCTCTCACAAGCCCTAAATCGCTTCAAGAAGCTCCCTCTGTAGAGTTCCCTTCCTTTGTCAAGTTCCTTTCTAATTTTTAAAAGACACAAACATTGAATAAATATCATGCAAACCCTAAAAATTCAATTTAGTCATTTTTATTTGTATAGTACGATCATAGATCATACAGTACAGTCAGTTCAAAATAGTTTTTATCTTGGTACGTAAGAGTACAAACAAGTAATAATTTTCTAATACATCTTACAATATGATACAAATATGATCCAGTAAAATATACTAAACTTCTTCTGTTCATAAAGGACAAATGCTAGGATGACCAAAATTTCTCTTTATTTATCGTCTAGCATGATCCAACTCATAGAGTATAATCAATTAAAATATTCAGGTCATCCAATATGATGTATACATCATATAGTATGATTAGTTCAAAATTTAAAGTTTCGTCTAGTACGATCTTAGGCAGGACCAAAAATAGCCACGGTTCATGGTATGGTATGAATCTAGTCATATAGTATGATCACCAATCATTAATTAAGCCTTAATTTAATTGACTAATCATGGTGGTTAATTTCAATAAGTATTCAAATATTCTTATAGTATGATTGGATCATAAAGTATGATTAGTTTAAAATTCTAATATTACAAACTTACATAAATTAATCTGGCGGCTAGGGTTTCAGGTTGAAAACAAATCATACAGTATGATAATAATTATACAGTACGATTAGTTCACATAATATAGCTATTGATCCATAATCATACAGTATGATCTTCATAAAAAATGATTTTTTTCCTTAAAACAACCCTCCCCCTGAGTGCACGATTACTCAATTTGCATAAACTTTTGCGGCCAGACTCAAGAACAAAAAAAAAAAAGTTATAAACTCCCTCACATCCTATTCTACCCAGTCTCGAGTCTTTCATTGTCTTTCATAATATGTGATCTCCCTGAAATGATAGTACTTATAAAAAAGAGTAAAATTCAAAATATATAATAGAAATTAAGATAATTCAATCAACATTATTTGTCATCATCTAAATCTCAAACTATGGACCATAGGCTACAATAATCTCTCTTTTTTATGATGTCAAATAATTTTGTTGATAGGAAAGATAGTATATTTTTTTCTTTTTTTTAACATAAATAAAAACATGAATAGAAACATACATTTCATTTTAAGTTAGAAATTAAAATATAAAACAAGATATATAATAGGAAAGCAAACTAACTAAGGATAGACAAACTTTTCCCCCTCGTAACATTACCAAAAAGAGGAGTACCAAAGAAAAGGTGCATAAAACACATTAAATAGTGACTTAGTAAAAAGGAGGATCCTAATCAGTTGGTGGTAGAGGTGGCTGAAAGAAGTGATGGATGGACATAAACCGATGATCGATTGAAGCAAATCTTTCCCCAAACCATCGCATATCCTCCTCGTGTTGTTGGTGTTGTTCCTAGATATGAGAGTCAAACTGGGTTTCTAGTCGATCAAGTTGTTGGATGATGTTGTTGTGAGGATATGTAAGTGCAGGTCTTCTTTGTAGAGCATGTCTTCTTGGTAGAGCAGGTTCTCCTGCTGGAAGAGCCCCCCCCCCCCCCCCCCCCTCTTCAACCAAATTATGCTCATCATGTACTTGGCTCTGATGAAACAAGATATTAATAGAGGCATACATATAGAAAATATGGATATTTTGGGTTCACCAAGATAGGTCAACTGGTATTTATTGTAAAGAATATATCCTACAAGATGTTTGAGGGCTAAATTAAGTTTCTTGTAGGTGCTAGGAAGGAGAATTTTGGTTATGTTCCAGATATAGTCAATAATTAAATCAGCTTCATCAAATCTAGTATTGGACTTGATTAGGTAAGTGATAATAGATAACATTGGGGTCATGTGTATCCTATCTCTAGCTTTGTGTATTATGGATGTCTTAAGAATGTGTTGGATGATACAGGAATTTTGGGTTAAGGACTAGACAAGAGGTGGTGTTGGTTTAAGGTAACATTTTGAGAGTTCGTTAGGGATGTTAAGCCCTATAGAACTGGCCCAAGCTAACCAAGAGGGGGGGGAGGGGGGGGGGTGAATTGGTATTTTAAAAAATTTCTTTTCACAAAGAACAAAAATCACATAAACCAAAATCACACCACGAGAAAAATAAATGCTAAAATTAAAAGTGCGGAAGCAAGAAACAAGAACACAGAAATTTATAGTGGTTCGGTCAACTCGACCTACGTCCACTCCCCGGAGGCGCCCTCCGAGTATTGCACTATAAACGTGACTCTCCTTTAGCCCCCACAGCTAGGCGGAGAAGCCTTTACAACGAACCTCCTTTTTGCCACCCCAGCAAGGCAGAGAATCTATCTCCTTTTGCTTCCTCCTGAAGCTGGCAGAGAACCACAACCAGAAGCTAACTCCTTACCTCTACCGACCCTTCCACAGATGAGAAACTCTATACGAAGAAGAAGCAGAGCGATCCTTGAAGCAACCCTTGTGAATCCCCTCATAAGCTCCCCCTCACAAGATCCTCTCTCTCTCCCTCTCTCTCTTTCTCTCCTCAAGGCCTTCTCAGGTCAAGGCAACAGCACAAAGGTTTTTAAAACGTTGAACAAGAGCTCTTAAATAGAAGAGCTTCATAGGAGCTCATTAATTGCAAGTTGCCGACAATATCGTCCAGGTCGATATGGACATCGGCCTGGCCGATCAGTACAAATCTCAGAAGATCGGCCAGAGCATCGCCGTGAATGCAAACTGGATGATTTAAAATTGACTTGATCATCCAGGCCGATCTCATGATCGTCCCGGCCGATCAGTTCAAATTAGAAGATAATTGTCTAGAGCATCGCCCTAAATTCAAGCTGGCCGATATTTATTATCCAGAAGTAACTAAGATTTTTGAATAGATCGTCCTGGCCGATCCTACGATCGTCCAGGACGATATGATCGTATCAATCATCCTTAATTACTCCCTTGATTTCCTGATCAATTAAGGCATAATTTGTGAATATTGTCCAGGCTGATCAAGAATCGTCCTGGCTGATTATTTAAAAATACAGTATACCTTAATTGTCTATGGCGGAAACTTCTTTCTGTTTTGAGCTTATCGTCGTGACCGATACACGTATCGTCTAGGCCAATCTGTTAATAATGGCTGCCTTAATGAAGAATCCTTATTTAGACTTTCTATTTTAAGCTTGATCGTCCAGGACGATATAAATATTGTCCTGGCCGATATGAGTAAAAATAGAAATTCTAAGTCTCTCAAGTGTGTGTGTGTAGGGTTACTTAGCATCAGTCTCTTTGACCATTACAAGTAGACTCAAGAAGAGAAAAAATAAAGTACAAACTGACTCAACCCTAAACCTACGCAATCTTGAACTGACTTCGTTTGTTCATCCGATTTTTGATTCCTGAAAAGTTAGAAGTAACAGGCAGTCCAAGAAAATCAATAGTGTTTGTCAATCATCAAAACATAAGTCATGAAAATAGATTTACAATAATCTCCCCCTTTTTGATGATGGCAAACACAAGTAGTAAAAACTTTAAAAAAAATTGTTCACTAGAAATTTAAAATTACAAGCACATACCCTTTTTCCTACCACATCTTACTCCCCCTTTTGTCATCACAAAAAGAGGGTCCCAGACACACAAAGAAAAAAGAAAACACCAAACTAAAAGACAAACTACAAATAACAGAAAACACAGACTAGAAAAATGAGGGACCCTGATCATCAGATGGAGGTGGTGGAGGTGGCTGCTGAAAGTAGCTGGCAAGCATGGTGAATTGAGCATTGAACCAGGCGATGTCCTGGTCATGCTACTGCTGCTGGTGAGTAATGTAGCTGTCAAATCGGGCTAAATCCTCTGTGCGGGACTACTCGTAACGGGCAATGTCCTCAGAATGTTGCTGCTCCTGTGCAGCAACGTAAGCGTCAAAGTGGGTCTCCCATCGATCAAACCTCTCTATCAACTGATCAAACGGTGAGTGCTGGTGGAGAGGAACAGGATTAGGAATGAAAGCGATAGCGGGAGCCTCCTCCTCCCCAGCCCCCCGAGGTTCCTCATCCCTAGGGTGGAGACGAGTACTATGAAGGGTATTGAAGGAATTGTTTGAGTAAAAGAGAGTTGGGAGGTTAGGTGGAATATGATACTGAAGTTGGTATTTGGTTTCAAGGACATAGGCTATAATGTGTCCTAAAGCTAGATTGGGTTTCCTCTTATGACCTGGATCGCGAATTGTGGTTAAGTGATCAATGTATCGAAAAATTAAGTCCGCAGAATTAAATTCTCTACGTGCCATGATGTAGAAAGTAGTGAGGGAAAGTAGAGGGGTGATGTGGATTTGGTCCCCAGCTTTTGGAATTATGGAGGTGCGAAGGACATGTTGGATTGTCCTAGCATCTTTGACTAAAAAGCTAGTCTGTCCAACATTAAAAGGAGCATTGGTCTGGCGAAGTGATTCACCGTGGACCAGTCAAGGTTAGGATCTGAAGCGATTAAGTGTAGCTTATCCCCGGTGGTGGATAGCTGTAATAGTTCAACACAGTCGTGATATGTGATTTCGACACGGCATCGATTCACATAAAAGGTCAGGGCTGTGAAGGTAGGGTTAATGCGAAGGTTTGCGAAAAATTCTCGAAGAAGCTCAGTATTAAAGGGGAAAGAAAGAGACAGAATGAAACAGAGGGAGGTGAGAGTGAAAAGATCCATTATCGGGTATGAGATGTGGGTAGGATTGATGATTCTGGAGACAGTTATCCCACATTCTTTGTATCGATGGTAGGCAGCTTCATCTTCTGCCTCCCTGAAATGAGGGTCAATCCTAGCCCTCAAAGAACTCCCAGAAGTTTGTCAAACACGTTTCCCACCAGCCATAGAAAAGAGTTAGCAAGGAGACACAAGAGAAGAAGGGATGAAGTGAAAAATATGGCTGGATCGGCCAGAATTTAAAGAAACGGCCATATCGGCCAGGCCGATCGCAGAATCTTCCAGGACGATATGGCACAATAATTACGTACAGGCCGATTGGTCAAAAAGGCGGTCTGATTGTCCGGGCCGATCAGATATCGGCCAGGACGATTAGACACAGGCGATCATCCCGAGGAGTCAATCCGGATGACCGTTGAAAAAGTAGATCGTCCAGACCGATTAGGTGTATCATCCAAGACGATGCACAATAATTGATCGTACCGGCTGAAGTTAAAATATTTTAAATCTGTGCCACGTGTATCGTCCAGGATGAACAGTGGATCGGCCAGGACGATTGTCCAATAATGGATCGTCCGGGGCCGATTTTAAAGATTCAAACGTGCTGACACGTGGCTCGTCCAGGACGATCTAGTGTATCGGCCAGGACGATGACCATAAAATGCATCGGCCAGGACGAAATATGTTATCGCCCAGGACTATCATCAAGATTGCAATAGAGTTCGATCAGATCATCCAGGACGATATAGTATCATCCAGGATGATGAGTTACAGCAAGCACAAAAAAGACCAGCAGATGGAATTTGAAGCGATTTTGCCCTATCGTCTAAGATGATAAAAGTATCGGCCAGGACGATGTGACTAGAATTTGAAAAATAATGAAGGATGGTGATGATCAAAGCCCCAAAAAAATAAAACAAAATAAAAGTAGACAAAAACACAGTAATAGAAAGCTAAAAACAACGAAAATAAAAAAAATTAAGAAAAATAAAAAAATGAATATTTTTTGAATTTTAATTTTTCTATTTTTTTTTTGTTTTATCAAGGCTTCATATGAGAAGTTCTCAAATAATTAAACTTTAGAGTTCTACAAGATCAAGGAGTTTAGCCAATCCTAATTAGATAACGGTAGAATATCCGATTCTGTTAACCCTAGATCAAATGTTCTTTATGGTACAAATTTTCTTTTGAAAAACAAAAATGCTTAACTCAGAATAAACCTAATTGGGCAAAAAGAAGATCCAATCAAAACTTGTTTATAAAGAAAAAATCTCATAAATAATAAAACAAAGTAATTTGTCTCAATCATGGAATTTGAAATCAAGCCTTTGAAATCATCCAATAATCAATGAGTTCTCTAAGTTTTAAGAGTTTAGATAAAAGATAGTAGCTTGAATTTTGTGGGCTTATTTTATGCCTCTTTTGTCTTTGAATTGGCTCTTTGAGCATCTTGATTTTTGATACACTTTTGTGTATAAATATATTTCATATTTGCATCTTTTCATTTTCCTTCTTAATTCTTTCAAGCTACATTCCCTTTAACAAAACCCTTAAAAAGACCCTTAGTTGTGAGTATATCCTCTAAATATTAGAGAATATGAGCTCTCTCTCTAACATAGGGAAGAATAAGTCACAAAACAAAATCAAAATTATGTGATAAAAGCAATGACAAGATTTTAAATAACTTGAAAGATATATAAGAACTTTGGATATTATGTACAAGATAGATTATTGTAGCAAGATAGAAAGAATCTTAGTTTCAAAAACCATTGGCTAAAATGAGTTAGACTTTTGTTTAGAGAAGAAAATCATACCACAAAACAAGGTTAGAAGGAGGGAAACCATTAACGGTGTTTCTACCTTTAACCGATTTAGAAATGCTGATCATAATCTCTAAAACTCAAAAATTTAAAAAGCTTGAAAAATAATCATATAGGAAACCAAACGAAAATAAAGCAAACTAACACAAAGCAAGCACACAACAAAAACACAAAACAAAAAAACAAAATAACAAAAAAAAAATCATTTCAAGAAATTATGAAGCAGCGAGTTTAAGCAATTTTGAGCTGCGAGCCTCCTTATGTCCATTCATCCTATGCTCCCACAAGGTCTTTGGTTAGAGCACTCCTACAAAACTCAACAACAATCAGATTTAGGAACCCAAACAGGTTTGGGCCCCTTCTTAGGAAAAGTAAAATATAATGCAGGTATGGTATGCTGTGAATCATGCATCTTAGGTCTCCACACCCAATGTGTACTACGGTGAACAGTGCAAGTGTGTGAGATGTGTCCTAGCATGCCACATGAAAAACATCTAACTCCAGGAAAGGGTTTCTTAAATGGTTTGAGTTATAATGCATCTTCTTAGGTTCTGGCTTAGGATCAAAGTAGATGTCATCCGATTTTTCTTACATGTATCCAAATTATTTTGAATCCTCAAGTTAGTTCTTTTTAATGCATCATTATCAATCCTCAAAATTTTCTCATTCTCTTTAGATTTCTTAAGATCAGAATTAAGTGAGGTGTGCGAAACTTTTAATGCATTATGTTCATCAATTAATTCCAAATGCTTTTTGTTTAAATCATCAAATTCATCAAGAAGAGCCATGTGATTTGAATCAATCGTTGAATGATCTTTAAGAATGACTTCATACTCTTTTTGCAAATTTACAAGTTTCACTTTTAAGCTAGCATGAGTCTTCTTAAGTTTTTTGTAAGATGCATGGATTTTCTCATAAATCTCAAACAATTCATCATAGGTTGGTTTACATACCTCTTCCTCATCACTTTGCTCAAGATGATCTTCCCCCATTAAGCACAGGTTTGTAGTCTCTTCCTCTGGTTCAGATTCAGAGGAATCAGTAGCAGATTCTGCCCAGAACGCCTTTTGGACTCTCTTCTTGTCCTTCCTAGACTTCGGTTTCTCCTCACCTTTTTCCTTTTATTTACTCGAGTGATCTTGAAATGTAGGACAATCGGCTC
This sequence comes from Dendrobium nobile, assembly GCA_022539455.1. NCBI lineage: Eukaryota > Viridiplantae > Streptophyta > Magnoliopsida > Asparagales > Orchidaceae > Dendrobium > Dendrobium nobile. The sequence goes on from CM039719.1 coordinate 28,848,786, forward strand.
TCACATGTCCAGGCTTCCTGCATTCATAACAAACAACATCAAAAGATCCTTTAGAATGTTTATGATCCCTACCTTTTCTCCAATAATGATTTTGCTTCTTCCTTAGAAAGCGTTTGAATTACCTTGTGATAAAGGCAACTTCATCGCTTTCAGACTCAGAAGATTCAGAATCTGATTTGTGTGCCTTCAGTGCAACTGTTTTCTCCTTCTTCTTCTCACCTGCATCAAGATTTCTTTGATTCACCCCTTATTCATAAGCAATGAGTGAGTCAAGTAAGTTATCAATAGAGTAAGTGTTCAAATCCTTAGATTCAATGATTGCAGTGATTTTAGCATCATATGACAAAGGCAAGCATCTCGAAATCTTGTTTACTTTTTCATAGTTTGAAAGTTCTTTTTCTAGTGCATGCAGTGAAGTAACTATCTGAGTAAACCTAGTGTACATGTCAGAAATTGATTCATGAGGTTTCATACGAAAACGTTCGTAGTCATGCAAGAAAATGTTCAAACGGGATTGTTTAACCTCATTAGTGCCTTCATAGGTGATACACAATTTATCCCAAATTTCTTTACCAATTTTGCAAGTGGAGACACGCATGTAATCCTCAGATTTTAAAGCACAGAAAAAATAGTTCAAACATTTTGCATTCAATTGAGCCAAATCTCGTTCATTGAAAGTCCATTCAGTAAAAGCAACTTCAGTTTTAACACCATTAATTTCACAAGAAGGTGGAGAATAACCTTCTTTGATAAGCATCCACATGCGATAATCAGTAGATTATAAAAATGTTGACATGCGAGTTTTCCAGAAATCAAAAGGTAAGTTGTCAAACAAGGGAGGTCATGTAATTGAATAACTTTTCTTAGTGTTACGATTCCCAAGGTTAGCCATGGATCAAAATTCAAAAAGTTTTCAAACTTAAATTTTTGAATCCCGCTCTGATACCACTTGAGAGTTCGTTAGGGATGTTAAGCCCTATAGAACTGGCCCAAGCTAACCAAGAGGGGAGGGTGAATTGGTATTTTAAAAAATTTCTTTTCACAAAGAACAAAAATCACATAAACCAAAATCACACCACGAGAAAAATAAATGCTAAAATTAAAAGTGCGGAAGCAAGAAACAAGAACACAGAAATTTATAGTGGTTCGGTCAACTCGACCTACGTCCACTCCCTGAGGCACCCTCCGAGTATTGCACTACAAACGTGACTCTCCTTTAGCCCCCACAGCTAGGCGGAGAAGCCTTTACAACGAACCTCCTTTTTGCCACCCTGGCAAGGCAGAGAACCTATCTCCTTTTGCTTCCTCCTGAAGCTGGTAGAGAACCACAATCAGATACTGACTCCTTACCTCTACTGACCCTTCTACGGATGAGAAACTCTAGACGAAGAAGAAGCAGAGCAATCCTTGAAGCAACCCTTGTGAATCCCATTACAAGCTCCCCCTCATAAGATTCTCTCTCTCTCCCTCTCTCTCTTTCTCTCCTCAAGGCCTTCTCAGGTCAAGGCAGCAGCATAAAGGTTTTCAAAAAGTTTAACAAGAGCTCTTAAATAGAAGAGCTTCATAGGAGCTCATTAATTGCAAGTTGCCGACAATATTGTCCAGGTCGATATAGACATCGGCAAGGCCGATTAGTATAAATCTCAGAAGATCGGCCAGAGCATCACCCTGAATGCAAACTGGATTATTTAAAATTGGCTTGATCGTATAGGTCAATCTCACGATCGTCCTGGCCGATCAGTTCAAATCAGAAGAAAATCGTCCAGAGCATCGCCCTGAATTCGAGCTGGCCGATATTTATCATCCAGAAGTAACTAAGATTTTTTAATTAATCGTCCTGACCGATCTTGTGATCGTCCAGGATGATATGATCGTATCAATCGTCCTTAATTACTCCCTTGATTTCCTGATCAATTAAGGCATAATTTGTGAATATCGTCAAGGCCGATCAAGAATCATCCTGACCAATTATTTAAAAATACAGTATACCTTAATTGTCTATGGCAGTAACTTCTTTCTATTTTGAGCTTATCGTCCTGGCCGATACACGTATCGTTCAGGCCGATCTGTTATGATGGCTGCCTTAATTAAGAATCCTTATTTAGACTTTCTGTTTTAAGCCTGATCGTCCAGGATGATGTAAATATCGTCCTGGTCGATATGAGTAAAAACAGAAATTCTAAGTCTCTCAAGTGTGTGTGTGTGTGTAGGGTAACTTAGCATCAGTCTCTTTGACCATTACAAGTAGACTGAAGAAGAGAAAAAATAAAGTACAGACTGACTGAACCCTAAACCTACGCAATCTTGAACTGACTTCGTTTGTTCGTCTGATCTTTGATTTTTGAAAAGTTAGAAGTAACAGGCAGCCCAAGAAAATCAATAGTGTTTGTCAATCATCAAAACATAAGTCATGAAAATAGATTTGCAACACATTTCTATGAACCAAATTGATAGAACTCTATTCAAACGCATTTGTTATGAAGGAGTGGGCTCGAGGTCCTTTAATAGAAAGCTTGTTATATTGAGTGAGATCTGCTTTGGTGATTTTGATATATTGATGGAAGACAAATGAAGTGAGGGTCAAGTTATCTATATTTATCCTCAGGTTGGCAAGGAACTAATAAAGGAGCTCAAAATTAAACAGAAAGGCTAGGGTGAGAAGAAATTGGAAGGTGGTGGAAGCAAATAGGCTCATCACTACAAAGTTAAGGGCTGCTTGATTTAGCATGCGAGAAGGAGTGATCTTGCATGCTTTGAATTTATGATAGGCATCCTCATCTTTAGTAGATAAAAAATGATTTTCATGATGATGGGAGGAAGAGGAGCTTCCCGGGACGAATCAGCCTCATTTGCTTGAGCTAGCCATTGAGTATAAACAAGTGAAGACGAATGTAGTGAGGAGAGGTTGAGTGAAAAGAGCTTGTTTCCTCTCAAATTTATAGAATTTTTAATTCTTCATACAGTAAGATTGAGGATCGTATAGTACGATCAAGCAATTATTTTGTCTAAATGGTTTGTTATGAAAAGGTAGTCAAATCGTACAGTACGATCAGTATCATACTGGATGATATAAAGAAAATACATTTATCCTAAGGGGTCATCAGTACGACCTTTGATGAAAAGTATCATACAGTATGAATAGGTATTCGTACTGTATGAAGGGAAATAATATCATACTAACAGAGTTAAATTCGTCCTAATCCATTTAGACATTTGGATTGTATAGTATGAAAGATAGATATCATATAATACGAAGGGAAATTATATCATACTAAATGATTTAAATTCGTGGCCACGTGTATAGTAAAGTATGATAAATAGATTAAAAATTTAATCTTAAATGTTGATTAAATAGAGGGTTGTGATCTGTGCATTATGTGATGTTCGTACAGTATGAAGTGTAATTGTACAATACAATTGGGATAGAAGTTTGGTCATTTTGGGAATTCATTGAGATGAGTGTGTGAAGATAAGGAAACACCTTAGACCCTTTTTTCTTTTTTCTTGTTTTTTTTTTTTTTTGGATCAAGCATGAATGTCTATAATACCTAGTTTTGTCCTCAGGTTGCTAAAGGTGTCATAGGCTATTAGTTTCGTGAACATGTCAGCCAATTCATCTCTTGTAGCTATATGATGCAATTCTATGTCTCCTTTAGCTACATGATCTCTTATGAAGTGATATCTAATGTCTATATGTTTTCTTTGAGAGTGTTTAAATGGATTTTTGAAAATGAAAATTGCACTAGTGTTGTCACACTTAATTGGGATGGTTCCTATGTGTAATCTAAGATCCAAAAGTTATTATTTCAACTATAACACTTGTGCAATAGAACTCCATACTGCTATATATTCTTCCTCTGTCGTGGAAAGGGCAACTGAATTTTTCTTTCTACTAGACCAGGAAACTAAAGATTTTCTTATAAAATGATAGGTTTTACAGGTGCTTTTCCAATCTACCCTACATCCATCAAAATCAGAATCTAAATACCCTAAGATTTCAAAGATGGTCTTGTGTCTGGGATACAAAATTCTAAGGTTTGGAGTGCCTAGTAGATATCTAAGTATTCTTTTGACCACAGTCAAGTGAGACTCTTTAAGGTCATCTTGGAATCAGGCATAGAGGCACACACTAAACATTATATCTGGTCTACTGGCATTTAAATAGAAGAGAGATCCAATTATTCCTCTATATTTTTTCTGGTCGACTGATTTTCCATTTAGGTCTTTATCTAGTTGAATCGTAGAACTCATGGGAGTGTTCATAGCCTTAGCATTGCCCATTTCATATTTTTTTAGAATATTCTTAATGTATTTAGTTTGGCTAAGAAATATTCCACCTTCCATTTTTTTACACTAAAATCAAGAACATAATTTAGCTCTCCCATTATGCTTATTTCAAACTCGTTACTCGTTGTTTTTAAAAATTCATCACATAAGGTTTTATTGAAAGATCTAAATAGAATGTCATCTACATAAATCTGAATAATGAGAATTTCATCTTTTACCCTTGTAGAAAGAGGGTGGTGTCTACACTGCCCTTAATAAATCCTCTCACTATTAAGAATGAGCTAAGTCTTTCATACCAGACTCTAGGTGCTTTCTTTAACCCATACATTATCTTTTTTAATTTGAATTCATGATTTGGAAATTGTGAGATTTCAAATTCTTGGGGCTGCTCAATATAAACATCCTCTTTTATTAGCCCGTTTAGAAAAGCACTCTTAATATCCATTTGATATAATTTAAAACCCTTGAAACAAGAGAAGGCTAAAAGCACCTTTATAGCTTCTCTAGCTATTGGGGCAAATGGTTTCTTTAAAATCTATGCCCTCAATCTGGTTATACCCCTTAGCTACTAGTCTAGCCTTATTTCTTATTATAGTTCCTAAGTCATTCACCTTATTTTTAAAGACCTAATTTATTCCCACTATACTCAGCTCTTTAAGTCTCTTGACTAATTCTCATACATCATTTCTAGTAAATTTGTTCAATTCTTCTTGCATTGCTAGGATCAAGAATTTATCTACTATAGATTGATTTATACTCATGGGTTCTATCATAGAAATAAACACAGAATGACTAACCTCCTTCCTAAGTTCATGCATAGTTCTTACACCTTTCTATAGGTCTCTTAAGATTAATTCTTTAGGATGACTAGAAAAATATCTCCAAACTCTAGGAAACTTTTCTTGAGGTTCTCCCATTTCTTCTATGGTTATGGTTTCTACTCCCTGAATGGCCTCTACCTCATCTTCTTTAAATTTAGATTTAGATGACTTATCTGATTCATTAAATACTACATGGGTGGACTCTTTTACTACTAGGGTCCTCTTATTAAAGATTCTATAGGCTTTACCTACATATGAATAACCTAAGAAGACACCCTTGTCGGCCTTGGGATCAACTTTTCCTAAGGGAGATTTCCCATTTATTAAGAAAAAAACATTTACAACCAAAGACCTGCAAGTACAAAATATTCGATGTCTGACTCTTAAGGAGTTTATAGGATATTTTATCCAACTTTGACCTAATGTTCTCCTTATTTAAGGCATAACACAGTGTTCATCGCTTCTACCCAAAAATATCTAGGAAATGTGTACTCAGCTAGCATTATCCCAGCTGCTTCTACCAAGGTTCTATTCTTTCTCTCAGCTATCCTATTTTATCGGGGGGTTTTAGGGGTAGAGAAGTTATGCTCCATTCCTATCTCTTGACAAAAAGATTCAAATCTTTTATTTTGAAACTCTTTACCATAATCAATATGGATTGTTGAGATTTTGCATCCTAATTTTTGTTGAATCCAAATGTAGAAAATTCTAAATTCCTCATATGACTCATTTTTATGTTCTAGGAATCTTACCCAAGTGAATCTAGAGAAGTCATCTAAAATCACAAATCCATAATTTTTCTCACCTAGGCTAGCTATGCTAACGGGACCAAATATGTCCATGTGAAGGATTTCAAGTGGCCTAGATGTATTCAAATCCTTTATTGAATGAAATGATGATTTTACTTATTTTCCTAGTTATCAAACATCACATAAATGGTCTTTAGTGAAATCTAACTTAGGTACGCCTCTTGTTAGGTTTTTTTTAGTTATATTCCAAAGTATAATCATGCTAGAATGGCATAGTCTCCTATGCCATAGCCAAGTGTCATCCATTATTATTTTTAAACACAGTGAATTTGAATTTCAATACAGTTAAGTTCTAACATGTAAATATTATTTATTCATTTTTCCTTCTAATATAAGTTTATTATTTAAGCTAATCAAGCATTTGTCAGAAAGAAATTTTATATCAAATACTTTGTCACATAATTGACTAATGCTCATTATGCTTTAAACCATCAATGAATAAAATATTTTCAATTAATTTTTTTTTAGAATTTTAACAATACCTGAGCCCATCACTTTCTGATAATGTTATCTCCTAAAGTCACCTTGCCTACATTCCTAATTTCCAGTGTAAAAAACTTATTCATATCTCCAGTCACATGTCTCGAGAAGCCACTGTCTAGGTACCACATGCTCTTACTAGGTCTTTCGTGAGGCACCCCTACAATGTCATTCAAAGGTTAAATTTGGGAACCCAAGTGAGTATTATGCTTGCATGAATGAGATGTATGCATGTTATGATGTGATGAATTCAATTTAGGTCTCTACATGAGATGTGTCCTATGATGAATCATGCAAGTACGGGATATGTGACCTAGCACGCCACAAGAGAATAACCTAACACCGGGAAATGGGTTCACTAATCTATGTACCTGGTGATGCCACTTCTTAAAGTTATGTGATGCATGCAATGTCAGGGGTTTGCTCGTTTGGGATAATGGGGATGATGGTTTATTATTTTCAAGTGTTGTGAGTTTTGCTTTCAGGGCTTTATTTTCATATTCATAAGCTGCCACTTCTACTTTTAAATGATGTTCATTATTATCTATTTCCCATGCAAGTTCATCTAATTTCTTATACTCTTTTTCTAACTTAATATGTGATATCTTCAAGGAATCATGCGCATCAGATAACTCAATATGCTTCTTATTTAATGTATCAAAGTCATCAAGCAGGGACATGTGATCTCTATCTAAATCAGAATATTCTTTAACTAAATTAGCATGATCAATTTATAAAGTAATAAATTCAACGTTAAAATTAGCATGCATTTTATTTAACTTTCTATACAAAACATGATTTTTTTTAGAAATAACTAACAATTCTTTACATGAAAGTTGGCATACCTCATCTTGATATGATTGATCAAGATTATTATTAGTTATTAGATAAAAATTTGTTATCTCCTCCTCTGCTTCTTCTTCTAACGATTCTGTGGCAGAGTTGGCCTAAAATGCCTTCTGTATCTTCAGCTTCCCTTTCTTATATTTTGTCTTCCCCTCGCCCTTCTCCTTAGTTGGATAAATCTTTATGTTGGGGCAATCAGCTCAGAGGTGACCTAATTTTTAGCACTCAAAGCAAATTGTGTCAAATGAAACTTTAGTATTCATTAAGCTTTTACATTTATTCCAATTGTTTTAATGATACCTTTATTTTTATTTTTTTAGAAAATTCTTGAATTATCAGGTCATCAAGGCTATATCATCATCTTTCTCTGTTATAGAACTTTCACTTTTTGAGTTATTTGCTTTTAGAGCCACCGTTCGGTCCTTTTTTTTTTCTCCTGCACATTTTGCCTTTGACTCACTCCTTGCTCGTAAGCAATAAGTGACCCAAGCTAATTATAAATTAAATAAAGATTTAAATCTTTGGACTCAATAATTATAATGATTTTAGCATCATAAGAATGTGGTATACATCTCAAAACATTATTAACTTTTTCAAAATTAAAATGTCTCTATCTAGTGCATGAAATGATGTCACCATCTAGGTGAACCTAGTGTACATGTCAAATATAGTTTCACTAGCTTCATGTGGAAGAGTTTGTATATCATGAAATAAAATGTTTAATCTTAACTGTTTAACCTCACTAGTTCCTTCATTCATGATATATAGTCTATCCCAGATCTCCTTACCAGTAGCACAAGTAGACACTCTCATGTAGTCTTCTGCTTTCAATGTTTAAAAGAAATAATTCAAGCATTTTGCATTAAATTGTGCTAGATCCCTACCCTCATTGCTCCATTCACTAAATGATATTTGAGTTTTAAAGCCATTCAAAAGTTAAAAAAGGTGCAGTATAACCTTCTTGTACCAACATCCACATGCGATAGTCTATAGATTATAAAAATGTAGACATTCGAATTTTCTAAAAATCAAACGGTATGTTGTTAAAACAAGGGTGGATGAGATATAAAATAACCCTCCGCAGTATTACGGTTACCAAAATATGCCATGATCAATTTTTTAAAGGTTTTCTAAAATACTATTTTTGAAACCCCGCTCTGATACCACCTGAAAGTACGAGATGCACCAAGAGGGGGGGTGAATTGGTAATTTTTTGAAATAAAGAACAAAGCCTAAATAAGAGTTTTTTTTTTGTGAATTTAAAAAAAATAAATTAACTAATTTTATGTAAAATCTAGTGATTAAAACATGATTGCAATAGCGGTGATGAAATTTGAAATCACACAACAAAGTACTTATTGACCTTATTTTTGGCTAGATTATTGGGTCAAAGGGATAACCTGGTTAAATTGATCAGGCTAGGCCCCAAGACCCCGCCCATCAAATTCAATGGGTCAAACCAAGTTTGTTGAGCCCTAACCCAAGCCTTGGGCAACCTGGTTGACCAGGTCAACCTGGGTTGACCCAAATTGACCCAATGCCCTTTTTCTTTATTTCAAATAAGATTCAGATCTTTCTTGGCTCAATCCTCTTCCCCCTTAGGCTCAGTGGGTCAGAGACCTAATCAACTTGGCCTAGGCCCATGCCCAAGGTTAACCTGGTTGACCAGGCCAACCCAAGTTGACCCATTTATCTTTAATGGGCCTAATTCAAATCCTATCCAATTCAAACTCTTCTTGGACTCAAACCCTCCATCCCTTAGGTCTAGTTGACTGGGTCTACCAAGTCAAACATTAACTTGGTCATTCATAGTCTCCCTTAGTTAAATTTGACCTATTTAGGTCGAATTAATATAATTTAAAGATATAAAATCATTCCAAATCCTCTCCAATGCAAAACTACGACCAATTCAAATAATTTCCCTCCAATCTTGTTCTTGATCTCATCCCAACCACCCATGATAGGGCTAAGGCTTTAAATATGAAAAATTAGGGCTTCTGAAGGAACTTTTTTTTGTTTTTCTCTCTCTCTAAGTGCTCCCAAGCTGAGATGTCTCATTTTTGAGATCTTCCCTGCTCCCTCCACCTTTCTCCACCTAGATCCACCGTTAAACACCCTCCAGCGGTGAGATCTTTGGCCAATTAAGGATAAAATCATTCCAAGGCTTCTTTCACTCGATCGATGGCGTTTCAAGGCTCGAGATCAACTAAGAACTTATTTGTGGATAATTTATAAGCTCAACCATACAAAGAACTTGAAGATCCAATGGTGAAATTCCTCAAAAACCCTTAACCTAGGTCACTACACTTCTAGTTAAATAACTTTTTATTAAGCAAATTTTAGATCTCGAAATCACTCCCCATGATAGCTCTTCACCTATACATTATGTGTTTAAAATTTTATATCATTTGGTTGATCCTATCGATCAAACGAAGAAAAGCATCATTTAGGGTTTGGGCTACGTGTGCATGAAATGAGGCAAGATCGAGACCATTTTTATTAGCGATTGAGGTTCTATCGCTCCGTAGGTTGGATCAACGGTGCAAATTGATCCTGTGGCCTTAATCTTCATCCGGGGAAATCACCTCCCTTGATCCCTTACCATGGGGGATCTAACAATTACCAATGTTAGCTGACTAGTTTAAGTCAAAAGTGCATCCGCAGCCACCATTATGAGTCAATGACGGCCAATGATTGCTGCAACGTAATCATTAGTCTTCTATTGCCTGTTGCGATAATCATTATCGCGGACCGCATAACCAATAATTGGGTGCCACATGGCCCACCGATGAATTAATAGTTAATTAGATTTTAAATTCTTTTAAATAAGTTTTTAAAATAAAAAAATTTCTATAATTAATTCAAAATTATTTTTAAAATAAAAAATATATATATTATATATTAAAATTTTCAGAAAAATATTATCTATAATTTAAAATTAATATTAGGTGAAAATTCATTACTTGGCCTAGAATACTCCAAATCTAGCAAACTCAATGCCTAATTACTCCTTGTAAGGCCTAATATTTAACTAAAATACTAGAACTCTCAAACCTAGCCCATTTCCAATAGTGAAAATTTTTACCCCCTTAAGCTAAGCACATAAGAGGACTCCGGACCATCTAAGATCTATTAAAGTAATTTAAACGTTAACAATCACTACCCTAAGCATTAAAATAGATCAACAAACTAAATTAACTAAAAATGAAACCCAATCCATTAATACTTAAACTTTAATTAAAATTTTCACTTTTGGCCTCCAATAAACTCTAACTCTAGGCAATTTGAACTAATTATCCTACATAGCACCTACCCAAAACCACACAAGCCTATTACACACACATAGAATTATTTGCTAGGGAATCACTTCTAGCTCTAGGATTAGGGTTAGTGTTTTACTTCTTTCTGCTTCTATGATGTGATGCAATTATGTGTGGCACATGTGTTAATTACTCGGATGTGTTTCGATGATTACTGTGACCACTTATTTTATTACTATACTTTTTCCTTTATGATGTGATGTGTATGTTAGATAGCCCATGGGCTAGGGCTACTTTGATACTAATATAGTCTTATGTAGGTGGCCACGCTCATGCAACACTAAAATAAAGAAGGCAATAATAATTAATGCTTTAAAAACTAATATTATTTTCTGTAGATGCTCCAGAGACTACTTAGCCCCCTTTAAATTAAAAGAGTATAGCCAAGTGTATTTACTTTTCTGTATAAATATTACCTGCTTTGGATGTTATTTCTTATTATTTCTATTAGTCTAACCATGCAAGAGTTTGAGTCTAGATTTTCTATTTTTTAAATATGATGTAATTTGTTATATATTGAGTTGTGAAAGTTTTTAAAAGTCTGGCATTTTAAACACTAGGTACCCAAAGAGAAAAAGAAAGGCCCTTCATCTAGAATTTCTTATTTATTTGGATACCCTTTTGAAGGACTGACTATACAGAGCCCGAAGGAGATGATCCAAAGGGAGATGATTTGGAGAAGGATGATCCACCTGATGATGAAGACTTGAAGATAAAATGCCTGTCTTTTAAGGTTTGCTTCGTTCAGCAGGATTAGAATTCAGGTTCTTGTTGGTGGGGTCTGGCCACCATTACTTTAATATAGACCCTGGGTTTTATTGATCGTGGGAAAGGTTGGGTATCCTACCCATAAGAATCTCATAGGATTTTTTATCTAGTTTGGCTATAACATTCACCATATTCAACACATAATAAGATGTGTTTACCGCTTCAGCCCAAAAGTATTTTGGAAGTGAATACTCAGCAAGCATGGCTCTAACAGCTTTAACTAAGGTCAGTTCTTCCTTTCAGCTACACCGTTCTACTAAGGAGTCCTAAGAGCTAAGAAGTTGTGACTAATCCCCTTATCCTCACAAAAATCTCTGAATCTCTCATTTTCAAACTCTCCCCCATGGTCACTATGTATGGTCAAGATCTCACAACCTAGCTTTTTCTGAATCCAAGTAAAGAAGGATCTAAATTCATTAAAATACTCACTCTTATGTGACAGAAATTTATTCCAAATGAACCTCGAGTAATCATCGACAATCACAAATCCATAAACTTTCCCCCTTAAGCTGGTAGTGCTAATAAATCCAAATAAATTCATATGAAGGACTTTTAAAGGTCTAGATTTCTAATGTCCTTAATAAAATGGAAAGAAGATTAGACTTGCTTCCCAAGTTGTCCAGCATCGCATAGGTGGTCTTTGGTGAACTTAAGCTTGGGGACACCTCTAACTAGGTCTTTTTGAGTCACTCTTATAAGGGTTTTCATACTAGCAAGATATAACCTTTTGTGCCATAACCATGACTCATTAGTGATAGTTTTTAAGCAAAATGAAGCAACACATTCAATGTTATTTAAATCAAGCATGTAGACATTGTTGATCAGCTTTTTCTACAAAATAATGTTGTCATTCAAACTAATAATACATATATTTGCCAAAAAATTTATGGTGAAGCCCTTGTCGCACAGCTGACTGATACTTAGCAAGTTGTGTCTCAGTCTATCTACAAGCATAACATTTCCAATCAAAAGGTTCTTGGAGTTTTTGATTATACCTGCACCGACCACTTTCTTGGTGGTGTTGTCTCCAAGAGTGACCTGCCTCCAGCCCTGGCCTCCATCGAAATGAATTGGTTGGCATCTCCAGTCATGTGTCATGAGCATTCGTTGTCCAGGTACCACATACTCTCACAAGGCTTTTTGTGAGAGGAAAACTACAAAATCATCAAACATTAGATTTATGAACTCAAACAAGTTTGGGTCCCTTCTTATGGAAAGAAGAATGCAATGCATATGTGTTATGCTATAAATCATGCAATTTGGGCCTCCATACCAAATATGTTCTACGGTAATTAGTGCAAGTGTGTGAATTGTGACCTAACATGCCACATAAAAAACATCTAACTCCAAGAAAAGGGTTTACTAATCTACTCGGGTGGTGATGCTTCTTCTTAAAGTTATGTGATGCATACAATGTTGATTTATCATTTTCAAATGCTTTGAGTTTTTCTTTCAATACTTTATTTCATATTCATATGTTGTCACTTCCACTTTTAACCGATGTTCATTATTATCTATTTCCTATACAAGTTCCTCTAATTTCTTAAACTCTTTTTCTAACTCAATATGAGATGACTTCAAAGAATCATGTTCATTAGTTAATTCAATATGTTTTTTATTTAATGCATCAAACTCATCAAGTAAAGACATGTGATTGCTATCAAGTGTGGACTGATCTTTAAAAATAACTTCATGCTCTTTTTGCAAATTTAAAAACTCCAATTTCAAACTAACATGCAATTTCTTAAGTTTCCTATATGATGCATGAATTTTCTTAGAAACTTCAAGTAATTGTTTGTAGGTTATTTCACATACCTCTTCTTGGTTAGACTGACCAAGATGATCGTTCGCCATCAAGCACAGATTTATTGTCTCCTCTTTAGCTTCAGTCTCAAACGAGTCTGACGCAGAATCTGCTCAAAACACTTTTTGGTACTACTTCTTATCCTTCTTGAACTTGGGTTTCTCCTACCCTTCTCCTTGCTTGGGTGTGTCTTAAGTGTAGGACAATCAGCTTTAACATGTCCCGGCTTCCTGCATTCAAAACAAATTATGTCATTATAACTTTTAAAATTTCTGCTACCCTTACCTTCATTCCACTTTTGATGGTTCTTTTGATTCTTTCTTAGAAAGCTTTTAAATTGCCTTATAATTAAGGCAACATCATCGCTTTCAGACCCAAAAAAATTAGTGTCCGTGTCATTGGCTTTCAGTGCGATAGTTTTTTCCTTTTTTTTCTCACCTGCATTAAGCTGCCTTTGGTTCACCCCTTGCTCATAAGCAATGAGTGATCCAAGTATGTTATCAATAGAATAAGTATTTAAATCCTTAGATTCCGTTATTGCAGTAATCTTAGCATCAAAGTAATTAGGCAAGCATCTCAAAATTTTATTAATTTTTTGTAATTCGTGAGTTCTCTTCCTAAGGCATGTAGTGAGTTAACAATTTGAGAAAACCTAGTATACATGTCAAAAATCAATTATGTAGTTTTCATACAAAAAAGTTTGTAGTCATGAAGTAAGATATTCAATCTAGATTGCTTAACTTCATTTGTTCCTTCATAAGTAATACACAATCTCTCCCAAATTTCTTTACCAGTAGCACAAGTTGAGACATGTATGTAATCTTCCGATTTCAAAGCAAAAAAAATAGTTTAAATATTTTGCATTAAGTTGTGTTAAATTCCTATCATCAAAAGTCCATTCAGTAAAAGAAAGTATAGTTTTTATACTATTAATTTCACGTGACAAAGGTGAATAACCTTCTTTAACAAGCATCCACATATGATAGTCAATCGATTGAAAAAATATAGACATGCCACTTTTCCAATAATATAAAAAGAATACTGTCAAATAAAGGTGGTCAGGTAATAGAGTACTCTTTTACAGTATTGTGATTATCGGAGTTATTCATGGATCAAAATTCAAAAGTTTTCAAAAACTCAATTTTATGAATTCCGCTCTAATACCACTTGAAAGTTTGATAGGGATGTTAAGCCCTTAAGAACTAGCTCGAGGCTAACCAAAAGGGGGGGTGAATTGGTGTTTTAAAAATTGAAGTGCAGAAATTAAATGTGAAAAAAATAGTAAGCGAGAACACACAAAAATTTATAGTGGTTCGGTCAACTTAACCTACGTCCACTCCTCGGAGCCTCTCCTCTAGGTATTGCACTAAACTTAGTGACTCTACTTTTTCTCCCACAGCAAGCTAGAGAAGCCAGTACAAACCTCCTTTCCACCGACACTGGTGAGGAAGTGAACCCAACTCCTTTATCTTCCTCCTGAAGCAAGCAGAGAACCCGACTCCATTCGCATCCTCCTAAATCAGGCAGAGAACCGCAATTAATTACTAAATTAGACCTCTCTCAAACCTCCAAGAAATCAGGGATGATGATCAAAGAAGACAACTCAGATCCTTGCTTGATGCAATCTTAGGTAAATAAGATGTCTTATATAAAAGAGATCTAAATTTGCTTATAATTAAAACAAACCGACATAGTTATCCAGGATGATCATCCTGTACGATTAGTACAAATTCTTGAGTATCATCCAGAACATCACCCTGAATACGTGTCTGGACGATGAAAAATTAAATTGATTGTCTAGGATGATTTCATGATTGGCTCTGACAATTAGTTCAAATCATCAAATATCATCAAAAATATTGCCCTGATTGCATCTCTAGATGATAGAAAAATAACTGACCATCAAGGACGATTTTGGATTGTCCTGGATGATTGGTGCAAAATAATACACATCGTCTAGAACATTATTTTGGTCATCCATAAAGAAACTAAGGTTTTTTAACTCATTGTCCTGGATGATCCTTCAATCATCTAGGATAATATGATCGAGCAATCAAACCTTAATTATCAAACTAATTTAGGCATAATTTTACTATATTATCGAGATGATGTCTTGGATGATGTCCAAAAATAAAATATGCCCAAATAGATTTAGTGGTTGATTCTTTCTGATTTGAGCCTATCGTCCAGGACAATGTTAATATCTTTCAGGACAGTCTACTTAACTATAGCTACCTTAACTAAGATGCCCTAATTAGGGTTTCTATTTTTAACTTATTATCTAGGCTGATTTGGGATCATCCCAAATGATATGATCAAAAATAGAGAACTCTAAAATAGTTAAAATTTTTCCTCCGAGTATGTGTGTCCAAGGTTACTTAGCATCATGATCCATATTATTACAATTGACTTAAGAAAAGGTGAAAGACACTTGACGTACATTACAAATTGACTCAGTCCTAATCTACCCAATCTTAACCTGGTTTGATTTATAATTTGATCATGTGGACTTGAAACGTTAGTAGGCAAGACAGTCATAGAAAAATAGAAGTATCAAAATTATTTGTTATCATCAAAATTATAATTCCTGAATGGAGATTCGTAATACCAGTTACTACGCCAGTACTTTTTCTACTTCTTCTTCTTCTATTATAGTGTTTAAATAGTACATTTCTTCTTCTTCTTTTATATGTACTTGAAAAATGTATGAGAAATAAAAGCTTGTTGTAACCTCAAAAGGGAAGACGAGGCTCCTTCCAACACTTACGCTGAAGGACTTCATTTTCCTTTCGATTGATGATAAAATAATAGAAGAATGAGATTTTGGCTTTTTTTGGTTTTCTGCTCAAGCTTTACTTTTGCTTCTTCTAATACTCACACTTTTCATATTTTACATACTTCTTATAATATGAATGATCTTGTATATGAAATTGAGTCTGAGTATGAGGATGAACCAGTCATAACCATTCTAGAGGATGGTTGTTACATGGATTTAGAATATGAATACAAGAACCCACTCTAAGCACTCTTCTTAGAGCCAGCACAAGCCACCATCCCAGAGCCAAGTAAACTCCCTAACGAGGATGACTTGATACAGCAAGTTCACTTGCATTCAAAGAAGGTCCTCCAACCTCGGGTGGCTAAAAATGCAAAAGATAAAGATAAAAACATCATTACCCAGTAGGATCCTACCCCTTCCTCTTAAGAGCAATCTAGGGAGAAAGGGAAAGGCCCTCAGCTAGATGTTAACTATAATGTGTTGGGTCATTTAAGGAAAATTTCTTCTCTTCTTAGTGTCTATGATGCTTTAATGATATCTCCTGCTTGAGAGACATTGGTGAAAGCCCTACTCGAACAAGAGTCCTATCAAATATTATTTGCTTCTAATTCTATTAGGGAAGAATGCCATTTAAGAGAGATGGCATGTATTACCTTTTAAGATCGTGGCCTTCTTTTAGGGACTTCTGAGCACAACTGTCCCTTATATGTCATTATTAAAGTCAATGATTATGAGTTAAACAGGGTCCTCATCGACCAAGGGACTTCAGTAAACATCCTTACTTATGAAACTTTAAATGGCCTCTCCCTAGGTCCCTTGAAGCTCACTTCCGACATGATTATGTTGAAGGGCTTCAATAACCAAGGCCAGTGTGCTCTAGGGTCTATTTTTTGACATCATCCAGGACATCGGCCTGGACGATGCAGCTCAATTATACATAAATTAATATGGTAATTAAGGAAAGCGATTAAGGTTTGATTGCTTGATCACATCATCTGGGATGATCGCAGGATCCTCTGGGATGATCACTTAGATGATTGACATCGGCCAGCTTCTATTTAGGGCGATGTTTAGGATGATTTTCCTCGAATTTGAGCTAATCGGCCAGAACGATCGTGAGATCGGCCAGGACGATCAAGCTAATTTTTCATCGTGTAGACATCCTTTTGTTGAATTAGGTTGTTATACCAAAGCTTATGTCCCAACGAATAACTAAGAGGGGGTGAATTGGTTTTTTTTTTTTAAAAAAATTCTCTTATTTTAAACCGATTAAAACTTTAATGAAAATTTTTAAAATGATTTTTCAATCACAGATCACCAGAAATAGTAAAGTAAAAAAGCAGTAAAAAGTAAAAGACACAAGATTTATAGTGGTTCGGTCAAACACGACCTACATCCACTCCCTGAAGTCTCCCACTTCAGGTATTGCACTATTACCACTTAGTGTCTCTCCTTTTACCCCTACAGTAAGGCCTAGAAGCCTTCATAAAAACTCTCTTCCACCACTACCTGGTATAGAAGAGAACCATCATCCTTTTACACCCTCCAAGTGTAGGTAGATTACCTCCTGCTTTTCACACTCTCTAAGTGTAGGCAGAGAACCTTCAGCTATTCACACTCTCTAAGTGTAAGCAGAGAACCTTTCGCTGTTCACACTCTCTAAGTGTAGGCAGAGAACCTTCCGTTGTTCACACTCTCAAAGTGTAGGCAAATAACCTTTATCTTTTCATACTTCTCTAAGTCAGAGAACCAGATCTTCTCACGAGAAATCAAGAAGGACAAGAGAAAAGAGTGAAGTAATCACAATTCACAAATGGAGATTCTTACTTTTGAGTACCAAGTGAACCCTTCACTCACCAGTAGTAAGAACTCTCCTTCAAACACTCTCTTTCACTCTCTCCTTCAATCTCCCTTCAGTTTGCATGAAGACCAATGGACAAAAAGATTGCATGACAGTCTAAAGTGGACCTTTTATATGAAAGACATGAAAAATTGTCCAAAAACTGCAATTTTTCAAATCTATATGTACTCGATCATCCCGGACGATCACATTTCGTATGTATGAATAGTGTAAAAATTGTTGCGTATGAACTAGATGTGCATTGGTACGAATGCCTTTGCACTCGATCATCATCCTATATGAACCTAGTTCATACGGTACGAACAGTTATTTCCAAGCTTCATTGGAATGAATCTGCATGACGGTCTATGTGTTTTAAAAAACAGAGGACATCATCCTGGGATGAATGTATAAGATCATCTTGATGATTTATTCAAAGCATAAGTCCAAAGAATATTGTCCTGGGATGAACGGGTAAAATTGTCTGGATGATTAATTCAAAGCATGAGTCCAGAGAACATCATCCTGGGATGAACAGGGTAAAATTGTCTTGATGATTAGTTCAAAGCATTAGTCCAGAGAACATCATCCTGGGATAAATGGCCAAGATCATCTGGATGATTAGTTTAAAGCATGGGTCCAGAGGACATCATCCTAGGACGAATGGACAAGAACGTCTGGACGATTATTTCAAAGTATGGATCCAGAGAACATCATCCTGGGATGAATAAGGTAAAATCGTCTCGATGATTAGGACTTAGAAAAAAAATTTTGCCTGTTCTATTGATTCCATTGCTCTTTAGAGAATATAACTGACCTGATCGTCTTGTACGAACATATTTCGTCCTGTATGATCAGTATTTTAAATTTTTTTTCTTTTAAAGATCTCCCCCAGTGTGTGTGTGTTAAGTTATTCAATTACAATCACACTCTCTCTGACTCAAAATGAATAAAATACAGACTCCAAGTTACAAAATGTTATAATCAGATCTTGATTTGAAATCTTCAATAATCTGGAGTATGATTTCCCTGAAATATTAGTACACACAAGAGCCAAAAACACTTCTTCCAAAATGTGTTAGGAGAAATTAATAATCAATATAATAATATTTGTAATCATCAAAATAACAAGTTGCAAAAATATAAAACATGCAAAAGCTAAGTAGAAACTCTCTCAATAATCTCCCCCTTTTTGATGATGGCAAAATAATTATTGTTTGTAAGTTCTAAGTATCTCCTAAACTCCCCCTGAATTAATAATCATGTGAGAATAAGGGGCATTTGAACATAACAAAAAAAAATATATTTTTTTTTAATTTTGAACACACAGTCACTTGAACACAAAGCACAAAGCACTTGAACACCAAGCAAAATAAACACCAAAAAGACTCAGAGACAAAAATTACAAAAAGACATAGATATGAAACAAATAAAACAAATGCAACGATAGTTACGAACAATATTTCTCCCCCTTTTTGACAAGGCAAAAAGAGAAGAAGAAAAAGAACAAATACAGAAATGTAAGAAGTCATATGAAGAGCCTTTGATAATTGATCCTGTAAAGAGGTTGAGTTATGTTTGCAAATAAAATTAAATATCATTAGAGAAATAGAAAGATTCATATGATTTAAGTAGAGATATAACATGGACAAGAAAAGAAATATCAAAAACATGAATCAGTTTAGACAATAAGATAAGCAAAATAATTACAAAGTAGATGAATTTAAAAATTTTATATTTCAAATTTCAATATTAAATAAAATTTAACAGAAGATTAATTTGAATTTAAAGATTGAAAGCTTGAGGAAAGAATTTATACTTGTGGAACTTTGCGTATCTTTTTAATATTTGTGGCACATTTTGTGCATTTTTTTACTTGTGGGCTTACTTAGTGCCTCTTTTTCAAATTACGAACCATTGCGCATTCTTTTGATTTTTTATACATTTGTACATTTTCAAGTATATTTTTGATCTTTCCAAAATCAATAATCTTAAATCTTAAATTTCTCTAAGTACAATAATATTTATATTGATAAGAGAAATACAAAATAAGAAAACATCATAATTGCAATAATAATATAAAAATTATGGTAGTCTAATAAGAGATATGAGATTGAAATTCTTAACTAGATCAAGTTATAATCACAACTTAAAATTTTTTAAAAATTAGATTTTCTAATGAATTCAATTTTGTATTGCAATTCAAAATATAATACTTGTAAGATCAAATATTTTAAGTATGATCATATAGGCTAACACACATTTCAAAAAAAAATAAAAGTAATACAATATAACTTTTATTGATATCATGATAAAGGATATTACATTGGTCATGGATGATATCAATACAACGATAATTTTTGACATAAAAAAATGAAAATTGATACATCATAGAACATAATAAAAATAACTACAACACATAACATGACATCACATCAAGTCATCATAGATAGAGAGAAACATATCAAAACTACAGACATCACTCAGAAGGTCACTGATCTAGAGGAGGGTTGAAAATATTATAATAGCTATTCATCATAGCTAAATTCGTGTTGATCGATTCAAACTGACCTCTAACCTAACCCATATCCTGCTAATATTGATAGTCATGTTGCTGAAGATGAGTTTCAATTTGATCAAAATGTTGATCAAAATTACTCTCATGATGATCAAAATGTTGGACCAAATCCTAAAAATTTTGTCTACCAACAGGTGCAGGTGGAGGTCCTCTTCTTTCCTCCTCTGAGTCACTACTAATAAATTAATCATCTTTATTAAAGATGGCACGAAATGATCCATTAATGTAGTAGACAGACTCCTCTAGATTTTGAACAGGATGAACTAGTTCATACTTCTTTTCCAAAATATAAGTCATAAGATGACCTAATGTAATATTCTTCTTTCTCTTGTGTAAAACATGGCTAATCTCAGAAAGTCCATAGATGTAGTTAATGATCAGTTGGGCTTCATCTATTGGTTGGATAGTCATAATCAGATAAGTCATTGTAGAAAGAAGAGGTGTAATGTTTACTCTATCACCAGTTTTAGGAATAATGAAAGTGAGAAGAACATGCTGGATGATACGGGCATTGCAGTTAAGAGTGGCTACCTTATGCATATGACCTACACCTCTACATCCTCTAATGACTTGATTTATTGTTGTCCAGTCAAAGTTGGTGGAAAAGGTCAAAGTGTGAGCTCTAATCCCTTGAGTCCTTAAGTTCAAAAATATCCCTAAATCTTCTTTTGTAATCTCTATTTTCTTCTTAAAAACATACGACCTAATCACAGTTTTGTCAGAGTTAAAAGACATATTTGCAAGGAAGTAGTGGAAAGTCTCCTTGTTGTATAGGTGGATCAAAGTAAGAATAAGACCAAACTGGGTAGAAGCAAAAATGTCCATTACCTTCAAAGTGAGTTGTTCTTGTAGAAGGACTCTAGAGGGGGTGATTTTGGTTTATGCAAACCTAGGAAAAGACTCCTCATTTTCTTTGGAAAGAAAGTTTTTTCCTGAGTTTCTAGAGTTAGGCCCCTTAGCAAGTACCTTTTGCCTGTCTCTTTTGCTTGAACTAGCCATGGAGAAGATCAAGGAGATTTAGAAGATTGAAAGGGTTTTTGAGGTGATGAAATTTGAGTTCAAAACCTTTCAATTTAAAGAGAAAATGAACTTTCATACGAATGAAAATAATTTTGTCCCGTATGATTTTGAGTTAGTACATACGAAACTTATTTCATATGGACGAATGAATGGATCCCAAAAAGAAATGACTTTTCATAAACATGCAAGTTATGAGGCATCCTTTCATGCAGACTTTTGACCATATGATCGTTCAGACGAATAGGAGTTCATCCAGGATGATCAGTTATTTAAGATCATTTTTATGATAGTTTGAAACATCACCTACATTGAAGTGCCACATATTTGTATATACAAACTGAACATTTGTACGTATTATTAGAAATAAATAAACTGATCTTATCCATATAACCATCTATATGCATACATACAATTGAATACACATCGTCCGGACAATTGATGGATCGTACAAACGAATGGTAAAATAAAAATTGAAAAACTACATGCAAAACATTTAAAATCAACAGTTAATACGCTACTCGATTTGTCCCATGAAATTAATTTCTTATAGACGATTGTCACACAATTTTTTATGCCATGCTCAATAATAGGATTTTTTATTGTGAAAATTATTTTTTAAACAATTAAAACAAGAAATTCAAAAATATATGACCAAAATATAGAACACATACGAAAAATCACAAACACAAAAATAAAAACACACTAACAATGACACATATCAATGCTGCATATACCTTCATTTAAGTATTCAAATCAATAACACCAAGCCTTGTTCTTAATTTACTGAAAGTATTAAAGGCTAGTGATTTTGTAAAAATATCTGCAAGTTAATTTTTAGTTGAAACATGAATGAGTTCAATTTCTCCTTTGGATACATGATCTCTTATGAAATGATGCCTGATGTCTATATGTTTGGTTCTTGAATGTTGAATAGAATTTTTAGAAATGCAAATAGCACTAGTGTTATCACAATAAATGAGAACAGTGCCTATTGTTAATCCTAAATCAATGAATTGTTACTTCAACTAAAGTACTTATGCCACACAACTTCCTAAGGCAATGTATTCAACTTCAATAGTAGATAGGGCTACTGAATTTTATTTTCAACTGGACCAAGAGACTAAAGAATTTCTAATAAATTGACATATTCTAGAAGTGCTCTTTCTATCAACCCTATAACCTATAAAGTCTGAATCTGAATATCCAATTATTTCAAATGAAGAACTAAACTTAGGATACCAAATTCCTAAGTTTTGAGTTCCCAACAGATATATTAAAATACTTTTCACTACTATCAAATGTGATTCTTTTGGAGCTGATTGAAATCTAGCACATAAACAAACACTAAATATGATATTGGGTCAGCTTGCTATCAAGTAAAGCAAAGATCAAATTATTCCTCTAAATTTCTTTTGATCAAAAGATTTTCCCTTAGGGTCCTTATTCAATTGAACTGAGGAACTCATAGGTGTACTACCAAGTTTAGCATTGTCTATTTCATACATTTTGAGGATGTCTTTAACATATTTTGACTGACTAAGAAATGTACCTTCCTCAATTTGCTTAATGCTAAAACCTAGAAAGTAACTTAAATCTGCCATTAAACTCATCTCAAATTCACTACTCATTATATTAAAAAAAATCATCACAAAGATTTTTATTTGTAGATCCAAAGATGATATCATCAACATAAATTTGTACAATGAGTATATCCTCTCCCAATTTCTTCAAAAATAGAGTTGTGTCCACACTTCCTTTTTCAAACAATCTCTCAAGTTGGAAGGTGCTCAACCTCTCATACAAAGACCTAGGTACCTGTTTCAATCCATATAATGCCTTTTTCAATTTGAAAACATGATTTAGGTATTTAGAATTTTTAAAGCCTGGAGGTTGTTCTACAAAAATATCCTCTTGAATTACTCCATTTAAAAAAGTACTTTTAACATCCATTTGATACAATTTAAATCCTTTAAAACAGGCAAAGGCTAATAAAATCCTAATTGCTTCAAGTCTAGCTTTAAGGGTAAAAGTCTCCTCAAAATCAATCCCTTCAATCTGATTATACCCCTTAGCCACCAATCTAGCCTTATTTCCAATGACTACTCTTGAGTCATTCATTTTATTCTTGAATACCCACTTAGTTCCAACTACACTTTGATTCTCTAGTCTTACAGTTAATTTCCAAACTTCATTTCTTACAAATTGATTTAATTCATTTTGCATAGCCAATATTCAAAATTCATCTGAAAGTGCTTGATCTATATTTATGGGTTCTATCATTGAAATAAACGTTGAATGATTAACTTCTTTGTTCAGTCCATGCCTAGTTCTAATACCCTCATTAGGTTCACCTATAATCAATTCCTTTGAATGGTTTTTAGAAAATCTCAAATCTCTAGGCATCGAATTTTCTATCTCCAAATTCTCTTCCAAAATTATTTTCTCAATCTTTTGGGAGTTAATCTCTACCTCATCCTCTTCAACAATTGCCTCTTCCAAAATTCTAGATTCATGAAATACAACATGTGTGGTCTCTTCAATTATCAAAGTTCTTTTATTGCATACACAATAAGATTTTCCAACACTTGAGTATCCTATAAAAATTCCTTCATCTAATTTTGGATAAAATTTTCCTAAGGCAGATTTTCTAATGTTATGTATGAACACCTTACATCCAAAAATATATAAATGTGACAAATTAGGTGTTCTTCCCTTTAATAACTCATAGGATATTTTATTTAAGTTTGATCTAACATTCACCCTATTCAGAATATGGCATGTCGTGCTAATCGCCTCAGTCCAAAAGTATTTATTAAGTGAATATTTTGCCAACATAGCTCGAGCGGCTTCTATTAATGTTCTATTTTTACTTTCGACTATCCCATTCTGCTGAGGGGTTCTAGGTGCAGAAAAATTGTGATCAATTCTTTTCTCCTTATAAAATTCTACAATTTTTTCATTCTCAAATTCTCCTCCATGATCACTTTCAATTTTTATTATATCGCATCCTAGTTTTCTTTGAATCCAAGTTGAAAATTTTCTAAATTCTTTAAATGATTCACTCTTATGATGTAAAAATCTAACCCATGTGAATCTAAAGAAATCATCTATAATCACAAATCCGTATACCTTCCCTCCTAGACTTATAGTTCCAATTAGTCCAAAAAGATCCATATGTAAAATCTCCAATGGTTTACTAGTTCTAAGATCTTTATTAGACTGAAAAAAGGACTTCAAATATTTTCCTAATTGAGATACTTCACAAAGGTAATCCTTACTGAAGTCTAGTTTTGGTATACCTCTCACTAAGTTATTTTGGATAATCCTCCTAAGGTTTTTCATGCTAGAGTGACAAAGTCTCCTATGCCAAAGCCATGACTCATCAGAAATAGTTTTTAAACAAAAAGCAGTAGGAGTTTTGATGCAATTCAAGTCTAGCATATACATAATGTTTACCTGTACACCATTCAAAACATCATTTCCATTTAGGCTTCATATGCAATTAGTAGGAAAAAATCTTACACAATAAACTTTATCACATAATTGACTAATACACAGAAGATTATGTTTTAAGCCTTCTACGAACAAAACATTTTTTATAAAAATGTTTTTCAAGTTTCCAATTATACCTAACCCTACCACCTTCCTTGTGATGTTATCTCCAAGTGTAACCTTGCCTCCACTCCTGGCTTCCAGTTATATGAATTGTGTAGTATCTCCAGTCATATGCTTTGAGCAAATGCTATCCAGGTACCATATTCTCTCATGAGGCCTTGTGTGAGAGAGATCCTGCAAAATCATCAAACGTTAAACCTCGGAACCCAAACAAGTTTGGGTTTACCTTTTTACAAATTATAAACAGATGCATGTATGATATGTCTATTTTTATGCATCTTAGGTCTCCACACCAAATGGGTTTTCTTCTTCAAAGTACAGGTGTGAGCTATATGTCCAAACAATCCACTATTATAATATTTGACTCCAGAAAATGGATTTCTTAGTTTTCTATAATTCTTCTATCTATTTATGGATTGCATAAATTTAGGATACAAAATAGGATTCGTGAAATCTTCAAGTCTTGGGGGTATCCTATTATTCTCAATAGCTTTTATCTTCAGTTTATCAAAAGAATTCATATCTTCCAAGATACGATTTGTATAATTTATTCAATACATTTTGCTCTTAAATTCATCCTTATTATTTTTTATTTCTTTTTTAAGTTCGACATAATTCACCATAATGATAATCAAAGTGTGGAAATTAAATACGGAAGAAATAATAGTAAAGAAGACAAAGATTTATAGTGGTTCGGTCAATACGGCCTACGTCCACTCTCCAGAGGCACCCTCTGAGTATTACACTAAAACTCAGTATCTCTAATTTTGCTCCCACATCAAGGTGGAGAAGCCTTTACAAATCTCCTTTCCACCGACACCAGTGAGGCAGAGAACCCAACTCCTTTTGCTTCCTCTTGAAGCAGGCAGAGAACCTTGATCGATTGCTGAACTGAACCTCTCTCAACCCTCCAAGGATAAGAGACTATGATGGAAGAAGATGACGTGGATCAAAGCTTGGAGCAACCACTTTGAAATCCTCTCACAAACTCCCCCACATAAGATCCTCTCTCCCTCTGCCTCTCTCTCCCTCTCCTCTAAGCTTTCTCAGGTCAAGATAGCAGAAAAAGATAGCTAAAGGGTAGAACAAGAGCTCTTAAATAGAAGAGCTTCAGAATAGCTCTTATTTTATACAAATCAACTTTATCGTCCAGGTTAATAGGGATATTATCCTGGCCGATTAGCATAAATTTTCCTCAATAAGCCTGATTAATTTGGGACGTTTAGAAGATTTTTGGTCATATCGTCCATGCCGATATAATATCATCCTGGATGATTAGTATAATTCTATGAATATTATCCAGACAATCGCTCTGAAAGGTGTTGAGAGAGTTGCTACTTAGCTTTTGCATATTTAATATTCTTGCAACTTGTTATTTTGATGATTCTAAATATTATTATATTGATTATTAATTTCTCCTAACACATTTTGGAAGAAGTGTTTTTGGCTCTTGTGTGTACTAACATTTCAGAAAAATTATACTCTAGATTGTTAAAGACTTCAAATCAAGATCTGATTATAACATTTATAACTTGGAGTCTTATTCATTTTGAGTCAGAGAAAGTGTGATTGTAAATGAGTAACTTAGTGCACACACACACTAGGGGAGATCTTTAAAAGTCAAAAATTTTAAAATACTGATCGTACAGAACAAACTATGTTCGTACAGGACGATCAAATCAATTATACTCTCCAAAGAGCAATGGAAAGAACAGAAAATGCAAAAAATTTTTCTAAGTCCTAATTGTCTAGATGATTTTACTCTATTCGTCCCAGGATGATGTTCTCTAGACCCATGCTTTGAACTAATCGTCTAGATGATCTTGTCCATTCATCCCAAGATGATGTCCTCTGGACCCAAACTTTGAACTAATCATCCAGACGATCTTGTGCATTCGACCCAGAACGATGTTCTCTAGACTCATGCTTTGAACTAATCATCCAGATGATTTTACCCTGTTTGTCCTAAGATGATGTTCTCTGGACTCATATTTTGAACTAATCGTCTAAATGATTTTACCCTGTTCGTCCTAGGATGATATTCTCTGGACTTATGCTTTGAACAAATCATTTAGATGATCTTATACATTCATCCCAGGATGATGTCCTCTATTCCTTAAAATATATAGACCGTCCTATAGATTTATTCCAATGAAGCTTAGAAATAACTATTCATACCTGATGAACTACATTTGTACGGGATGATGATCGAGTACGAAGGCATTTGTACCAATGCACATTGAGTTTATACGCAATAATTTTACACTGTTTGTACATACAAAATACGATTGTACGGGACGATCGAGTACGGACATATTTAAAAAATTGTAATTTTTGGACAATTTTTTGTGTCTTTCATATAAAAGGTCAACTTTAGACTGTCATGCAATCTTTTTGTCCATTGGTCTTCATGCAAACTAAAGGGAGATTGAAGGAGAGAGTGAAAAAGAGTATTTGAAGGAGAGTTCTTACTACTGGAGTGTGAAGGGTTCACTTGATACTCAAAGGTAAGAATCTCTATTTATGAATTGTGATTATTTCACTCTTTTCTCTTGTCCTTCTAGATTTCTCGTGAGAAGATCTTTCAAGAAGATTCGATTCTCTGCTGACACTTGGAGTGTGTGAACAGTGGAAGGTTCTCTGCCTACACTTAGAGAGTGTGAATAGTGGAAGGTTCTCTGCCTACACTTAGAGAGTGTGAATAGCTGAAGGTTCTCGCCTATATTTATAGAGGGTGAACAGTGGGATGTACTCTGCATACATTTGGAGGGTGTAAAAGGATGGCAATTCTCTGCCACTCCAGATAATGGTGGAAGAGAGTTTTTGTGAAGGCTTCTCTGCCTTGCTGTGGGGGCAAAAAGAGAGACACTAAGTGGTAATAGTGTAATACCTGAAGCGGGAAACTTCAGGGAGTGGATGTATGTTGTATTTGACAGAACCACTATAATTCTTATCTTTTATTTTTCGCTACTTTTTTACTTTACTGTTTCTGTTGATCTGTGATTGAAAAATCATTTTCAAAAATTTTATTAAAGTTTTAATCGATTTAAAATAAGAGGAATTTAAAAAAATACCAATTCACCCCCCCTCTTGGTTAGCCACTGGGATATAAGATTAGGTCTAATAACCTAATTTATAATTAACAAGTTTCAACAAGTGGTATCAGAGCTCTATTTTAAAACCATAAGTTTAGACTATTTTTTTACTAATGACCATGGCTACATTTGGAAATCAAAATACACCTGAAGATTACTCTATAACTAGACCTCCATTGATCGACAATATTCCTTTTGATTTTTGGAAAACACGTATATCTTTTACAGTCACTTGATTACCATATGTGGATCTTAATTCATGAAGGGTATACAAAACCAACGAGAATAGTCGACGGAGTTAGAGTTAAAACACTCTTTACGGACTAGATAGTAGAAGAACATGACTTAGCATAATTTAATGCTAAATGCTTGAATAGTTTCTTTTGTGCTCTTAAATCTGAAGATTACATGCGGGTTTCCACTTACAAGAGCGGAAAGGATATATGGGATAGACTTTGTATAACTTATGAGGGGACTAATAAATTTAAACAACCAGACTTAATATCTTGTCACTGACTATGAACTATTTTGCATGAAACCCAATGAATCCATTTCTGACATATACACAAGATTCACACAAATAGTCACCTCTTTACATGCATTAGGTAGGGAACAAATGAATGTTGAAATGGTTAAAAAAATACTTTGTTGTTTACCTACTCCTTATGATGTTAAAATAACTATGATTACATAGTCTAAAGATTTAAATATTTACTCTATTGACAATCTTCTTGGATCACTAATTGCTTACGAGTAAGGGGCGAGTCAAAGAAAAATTGATGCAGGTGAACCACAACGGGAGAAGAACATAGCACTAAAAGTGGAGGAGCCAGAGAATGATCTCTCACAACCTAAGGATGAAGACAACATCGCACTGATGACTAGACAGTTCAGAAGCTTTCTAAAGAGAAAGAAAAAGAGACGCCAACAATGGAATAGAGGTAAATTTAATAGAAACATCAAGGTTTCAAATGATGTTATTTGTTATAAGTGTAGGAAACCTGGACATATTAAGTCAGACTGCCTAAAACTCAAATCCACTCCTAGCAAGGAGAAGATAGAGGAGAAACCAATTGTGAAGAAAAGAAGAAATTCCAAAGAGCTTTCTGGATGGACTCAGCTTCAAACTCGTTGGAGACTGAAAAGGAAGATTATGTCACCAATCTGTGCTTAATGGCTGACAATCTTGATCAGTCAGATCAAGAAGAGATATGTGACTTGACTTATAATAAACTTTTAGAAGTCTCAGAATGCATACATGTTGTATATAGAAAGTTAAAGAAAATACATGCCAGTCTGAACTTAGAATTTCAAGAACTACAAAGAGAATAGAAGATCCTTAGGAAAGATCATGCTTTAATTGATAACAACCATATGAAATTGCTTGATGAGTTTGACGATTTGAATAAGAACCATAAAATTTTAAAATCATCCTATAGTTTTGTGTTTTAATTGTTTGAAAGAATTTTTTAAAATACCAATTCACCCCCACCCCCCCTCTTGGTTAGCCTCGGGCTAGTTCATAAAGGCTTAAATCCCTAACAAACTTTCGTACCTTACACCAGTTTATGAAGTATATGAGGAATGATATCGAGTATTCCATTCCTAGAGATACCCATCCCTTTTTTGTGCATGAGGTCTCTATTTATGATGATGTTGAGTATTATGTACCTTTGAAGACTTGTAGACCTCCATCTATCTAGTCACCAGTGACACCTGCTAGTATTGTACAGGGTTCTATGTAGTTACCTGTACAAGGTCCTATATAATCTCTAGTACAAGGTTCATCACAGGTTAGTATTGAAGTAGATATTTCCACTACACATTCTGATAGAGCTCCTTTTCAGTTTGAAGTCAGGTACAATGTTCACCCTATTAGAGGTAGAGGAGGATGAGGTAAATGTAAGGGTAGAGAGTCTACCCGTGGACTGTAGAACTATGACACACTGATTCCTCCTCCCTCACACCTTTACATTTCTTCTTTGACTATCAAGTCAAACTCTTTAGATGATGATATGGTCGATGTCCTATATTGTTCAGTCCCCTTATTACCTTTCAATTCTATTGGCTACGATTCACTTTTTACTTTTAATAGGTACTTGATACATGAGGGTGGATTAGTTATTTATTTTAGCTCAGATAAGGAAGGAGACTTCTGATGTTAGACTACTAGCAAGTAACCTATTCCCCATCAGATATACGGAGTAATAGTCAAGGATTCTCATCAAAGGCCTTCTACCACTCCTCCCACTACTGTTGGTGCTTCACTACAGACTAGCGAATACCCTAAGGCTCCATTATAAGAGACATTCGAGCCAGCATGATCTAAGGAGTGTGCCTCTTAATCCCATAATATAGGTGCCCCGCTGGGTCATGGAAGTCAGGGTCCGAAGGAGACCGCTATAGATATAGAGGTTATGAGTGTCCCTCATTACTTTTCTACTGTTATAGAGGGCTACGTAGAACAAGGTGTCGTTCCTTTGACTTGGTATGATGAACGAGCTCTATAACAAGCCCGTATTTAGTGAACTAATCTCCCTCGAACCCTAGAAGGTGTGGGTTATATGGGGCAGAGTTAGTCTACTCATGCCAATATTCATGCTATCTCCCATTCCTATCCAGTTGTTTATTTTCCCAATTAATAAGACTTGGATGAAGTATTACTCCCGAGTTTAGCACTTCATAGGGGGAGCCTCGCTACCTTTTATAAATTTTCGTCTGTATTAGAAGCCCCCTAAAAGGATCCTTATTACTTTTTGGTAGTCTGTGTGGCTATGATAATTTATCCTCTACCACACAATATTTGTTACAAAGAGTATTAGGCTATCCTTGAAGGCAATACATTAATACGCCGTAGGAATATTTATGTTTATATCCGCACACACCAACCACATTAGTGCTAGCATATAAAATTCTCGATTTATCTCCTCCTTGTGAAGATTTGTTTTCACCCCAATTTTTCTTGTCACCCCAAGCATGGTATGGGATACTAAAACCAAAAATTCCAATATATTTTTCCATAGGTAATACTGGGTTCATGTCCACTAGGTTAATCAAGTATAGTGATGTTGATCTAATGTCCCTACTTAAATTTCCTTCTTCTATAGATCATGTTACGATAATTGATCTTACCCAATTTCACTTAGCACCCTTGAGTGTGGTCTGGGATATCAAAACTAATTATTTAAACTTTCTTTGAGATGTGATATTGGGTACATACCCACCTGCATTAGTCAAGTGTGGTGATGTTGATCTAATATCCCTATGTAAATTCCCTTTTGTTATCAGTCAGGATACAATAGTTGTGCTACCCAATTTTACTTGGCACCCCCAAGTGTGGTCTGGGATATCAAAACAAATAATTCAAACTTTCTCTAAGATGAGATACTAAGTTCATACCCACCTATGCTAGTTAAGTAAGGTGATGTCGATCCACTATCTCTACGTTAATTTCTTCCAAATATCAAATTTCTTTATAACTATGATCCCCAATTCATTCACATGACTTGAATGGGGTCTGGGATATTAAAATCATTCATTCAAACATCTTTTTAAGATGAGATACTAGGTCCAAACCAATCCACGTTAGTTGGGGGTGATAATGTTGATCCACTATCTATAAATAAATTATATTCTTACATTAATTTCATCATGATTATGCTCCCTAGTTTCCACTATGTGGTGAATGTGGCCTGGGTTATCAAAGCCAATATTTTAATGCATTGCAAAATCCTATCTAATTTCTCTCTCCCCTATTTTATTCATGTGGCAATATAGCATGGTTTATCAAAGCCAACCCTACCTCCCTCTCTTTACATTCCATTCATTGATTTTGAACATATAAAAATAACTATATGATAAAAAAAGGAAGAATAATAGAGGAAGCTCTCAGTTAAGTAAAACTGGTTTCCCTTATCACAGGTGTAACCTGGCTTTTCTTTTTAAGATCTGAATTTCCCCCCTCTCTACTCTTATATTATTTTGATGTGATCATAAAGAAGAAAAGCTCTAAGTGGAACAAAATTTGTTGCCCTTATCATAGGTGGAACCTAACTTTACTCTCAGAGAGATCAAATTCTCCCTTCTCTTTGTTATTTCAAATCTTTTGATAAAGTTGCTTAAGAAATTCTGCTGGCATTTGGATACCTGTGGACATGACGTTTTATCCTCCACCATAAGGTAACTAGAAGTCAGTTTGGCAACTCTTAAATAACTTTTTCTCTATATATTTTTACAATTACTTTTACTTTCTCCCTCACATATCTATGCAAATCTGTGTCAGGTGGATGTCGAGGTGACTTTCACCTTCTATCCTACTACCTTGATAGGGTCAGGCAGGTTGTTGGCCACTTACTTACTTACTTAATTACCTTATTGGGGGAGCCCGATAGAGCCCATGGGAGGCATAACCCACCACCCTGACTCTTTATTCACTTTGTTAAAATGATCAAGTGATTATTGAGCCCAACTATGTTTGCTAAGTTGAAATGGTAAGGTAGATGTAGAGAATTACTAGGTTAAGACCACCCTGACTCTTTATTCACTTTGTTAAAATGATCAAGTGATTATTGAGCCCAACTATGTTTGCCAAGCTGAAATGGTAAGGTAGATGTAGAGAATTACTAGGTTAAGAGAGCCCGATAGAGTCTCTAGAACGCATTCCTCACCACCTTTTACTTCTCTGATGCCCTGTAATAATCAAGAAGGCATCAGAACCTGACTCTTTATTCACTCAATTGAAATGATCATATGAGTATTGAGCTCATATATGTTTGCTAAGTTGAAATGATAAGGCATATGTAGATGGTAAGGTAGATGTAGAGAATTACCAATTTGAGAGAGCGTGATAGAGCCCTTGGGAGGCATTCCTCACCACCCTTTATTTTTACCTTCTAAACTACTATTTTCGTAAGATCAGATAGATAGTTAGTTTATTTTACTACTTTACTCTGTGTTTTCTCCTCGGCTCTGCCCTTACTATAGGGTAAGGCAAGGAGAGAATTATACAACTTGCTCACTTTTTGGTGACCTCTTACTTATGTACTTTCCTTTACTACTTTGACTCTTTGTTCACCTGTTTGAAATGATCAAGTGAGTATCTAGCCCATCTATATTTTCAAAGCTGAAATGGTAAGGTAGATGTAGAGAATTACCTGGTAGAGAGAGAGCCCAATAGAGTCCCTGGGAGGCATTCCTCATCACCCCTTTTTATCTTCTATCCTGTTGTTTCGACAAAATCAGGAAGATAATTAGTTTGCTTTACTACTTTATTTTTTTATTCTCTCCTAGGCTCTGCCCTTGCTATAGGGTAAGGCCAGGAGAGGATCACACTATTTGATCACCTTTTGGTGATCTTCCACTTATTTACTTTGCTCTTTGTTCTCATCTAAGCTCTACCCTTACTATAGAGTAAGGCTAAGAGAGGCTCATACTACTTGATCACCTTTTGGTGATCTTTCAAATTTATACTTTGCTCTTTATTCTATTCTAGGCTCTGCTCTTGCTATAGGGTAAGGTCAGGAGAGGATCACACTACTTGATCACCTTTTGGTGATCTTTCACTTGTTTACTTTGCTCTTTATTCTCTCTTAGGCTCTTCCCTTACTATAGGGTAAGGTCAAGAGAGGATCACCCTACATGATCAACTTTAGGTGATCTTCCACTTATTTAATTTGCTCTTTATTTTTTTTTAAGGCTTTGCCCTTGCTATAGGGTAAGGCCAAGAGAGCATCACCCTACTTGATCACTCTTTTGTGATCTTCCACTTGTTTACTTTGCTCTTTGCTCTCTCCTAGGCTCTATCCTTGCTATAGGGTAAGGCCATAAAAGGATCCCCCTACTTTTGCACCTTTTGGTGATATTTCACTTATGTTTCTTACTCTACTTCCTTTGTCACATTCAGTCAACACTAACACGAGTGGTTTACTAGTCTATTTGCCACTCCTATTTTGGGTCTATTTGTTGACATTATTTTTGGCTAAACTATTGGGTTAAACGGCTGACCTGGTCAAATTGACCAGGCTATGCCCCAACACCCCTCCCATCCAATTCAGTGGGTCAAACCAAGTTTATTGAGCCCTGACCCAGACCCTGGGTCAACTTGGTTGACCAGGTCAACCTAAGTTGACCCAAATTGACCCAATTCCCTTTCTCTTCATTTCAAATTAGATTCAAATCTTTCTTGGCTCAATCCTCTTCCCCATTGGGCTTAATGGATCAGACCCTATCCATTGGGCCTAGGCCCATGCCCTTGGTCAACCTGGTTGACCAGGTTAATCCAGGTTAACACATCTAGCCTTAATGGGCTTAATTCAAATCTTATCCAATTCAAACTCTTCTTGGACTCAAACCCTCAATCCCTTAGGTTTAGTTGACTGGGTTGACAAAGTCAACAATTGACTTGGTCAGCTATAGTCTCCCTTGGTTAAATTTGACCTATTTGGGTCAAATTAATGTTATTTAAAGCCTTAAAATCATTCCAAATCCTCTTCAATACAAAACCACAGCCAATTCAAATGATTTCCCTCCTATTTAGCTCTTGATCCCATCCCAACCGCCCATGATAGGGTTAAGGCTTTAAATATGAGAAATTAGGGTTTCCCAAGAATCTTTTTTTTTTCTCTCTCTAAGTTTTCCCAAGCTGAGATATCTCATTTGTTAGCTTTTCCCTACTCTCTTCACCCTTCTTGACCTAGATCCACCGTTAAACACCCACCGGCGACGAGATCTTCAACCAACCGAGGATAAAAACCTTCCAAGGCTTCTTCCGCTCGATTGAAGGAGTTTCAAGTCTAGAGATCAACTAGGAACTTATTTGTGGATAATCTACAAGCTCAATTATACAAAGAACTTGAAGATCCAATGGTGAAATTCCTCGAAAACCCTTAACCTAGGTCACTATACTTAAAGTTAAATAACTTTTTATTAAATGCGTTTTAGATCTCGAAAATCACTTCCCATGAATGCTCTTCACCTATACATTATGTATTTAAAATTTTAAATCATTTGGTTGATCCTTTCGATCAAACAAAGCAAAACATCCTTTAGGGTTTCGGGCTACGTGTGCATGAAATGGGGCGAGAATGAGACCGTTGATCTTTCGATCAATGGTTGAGGTTCTATCACTCTGCGAGTTGGATCAATCATGAAAATTGATCCAGCAACCTTGTTCTTCATCCGGCAAAATCACCGCCCTTGATCCCATGCCACAAGGGATCAAATGGTTGTCAGTGTGTGCTGACTCATTTAAGTCAAAAGCGTGCCAGCCACTGCCTTTATGAGCTAAAGATGGTCAATGATTGCCGCAACGTGATCATTGGTAAATGATTTCCCACTGCAGTAATAATTACCGCGGACCGCGGTACCACTTGTTGAGCGCCACGTAGCCCACTGTCGAATTAAAAGTTAATTAGGTTTTAAATTATTTTAAATGTGTTTTTAAAATCAAAAAATTCTATAATTAATTTAAACTTATTTTTAAAACAAAAAAATATTATTTATAATTTAAAATTAATGTTAGTTTAAAATATTAATTATATTCTAAATTCTATAACTAGTAAATATTTTCTATATTTAATAAATAAATAATTATAAATAATGATAAATTTAATATGCTATTTTAAATAATTTAATAACTATTTTTATAAAATAATTTCATATTATATATTAATATTATTATTAAGATTATTATTATTATTATTATTATTATTATTATTTAAATTATCATTTTTTTATTTATCTTTTTTTTATTATTTTTCAAATTATTTTTTAAATACCATTATTATGTTGAAATAATCATATTACTAAAATTATTATCTAAATCATTATTTTATTATTATTATTATTATTATTATTATTATTATTATTATTATTATTATTATTATTATTATTATTATTATTATTAAATTATTTTAATTATCATTATTATTATTATTATTTATTTTCATTATTATATTATTATATTATTATTATTATTATTATTTTTATTTTTATTTTTATTTTTACCTTTTTTTAAATTGTGATATTAGTTCTTTTTTAAAATCTTTATTATTTTTCTTATTATTATATTATTATTTTTTAATTATTATTATTATTAAATAATTTTTATTTATTTAATACATTTTATTTATTTTAAAATTTAAAAAACTCATTTTTTTATTATTTAATATTAAATTAAGTTTAAAAGTAAAAATTTTATTAATTTAATATTTAAATAATTAAATTTCTATTTAATTAAGTTAGATTTAAATAATTTTATTTAATTAAAATTATTTTAAATTATTATAATTTTAGAAACTTTAATAGTTAATTTACTTTAATTTAATAATTATTTTTAAATATTAATTATTCTAAATTATTTTAAAATCCTTTTAATTACATTAAACTATAAAAATTTATATCTTTTTTGTTTTCAATCATGTTTTTGCTTATAATATCTTAAACTTTTCAAAAAATTATGTATTGTAATTTAAAAATATTTTTAGATGCCAAAAATTATTTCTCTATTATATTTATGTATTAATTAATTAGATGGCTATTTAAATAATATTTAAATAATTAATATATTGATTATTTTAAAATTAAAATTATTTTTTTAAATATTTTGAAATATTCTTTTGGGTGACCATAAAATCTCTCACCTATTTTCAAACTTATTGTTTTGCATATTATATATCTTTTAAACTATTTTCAAATTAAACATTATTTAAATCCCTTTAATTTTGAGAGATATTCTTATGAGATTTTGAACATAGGTTTATTCTTATGAATAGCATTCATGGGGGGGAGTGATTAGTGGGTGGTTGAGTTTCAATCATCCACTAATTACATCGATAAGCGTGTATACCTTTTCTTTTACCAACTTTTGTATGTGTAGAACGCACGAGCACTTAGCCTAGGCCCTCCTAGATCTTAGGATTAGTGTGTTTACTATTTTTATGCATTCCTTGTAAGTTACCTCAGGGTTAGTCATTGACTTTGATTTTAAACCTACTTTACGTAGCAGCACCCTAAGGATAATAACTAAGGGCCCATCTAGCAAACTTAAAAAATTCTAGGAGCTATGATAGATCCTTAATTGACATGAAACTTTCAACATTTAAACTTAGTAACATCCTAAACCTCCCAGAATATTCTAGGAATTTTTAGGTGCCTTTAGACCCCAAATTAACAAACCATAATTTACCCGTTAATTAGGCCCTGATAATTTCAAAAAATTATAATAAATCCATTTTTTCTTAGATAATTACTCATAATACCTCAAACTCTTCAGGATTCAGCCCTTAACCACAGAAATTTAGGGCCCCTTAATTGGACTTCAATCTAAACCTTAATTTAATTTTTATTAAAAATCATTTTTTTTGCATTATTTAAAAAATTAAAAATTTCATATTTTGCCCAAACACTTGAAAACCCTTTTTTAGATCATTTCTAACCTTTGGAGGTAATGCCAAGTAGTTTGAAGCTAATTTGGATCAAAACCCCTCAAACACTCCTAATTAAACCAATTTTAATAATTCATTAATTGCCCCAATCTTTGAAAATTCATAACTTGGCCTAGAATACTCCAAATCTAGCAAACCCAAAGCCTAATTACTCCTTGTAAGGCCTAATATTTAACTTAAATGTTAAAACTCCCAATCCTAGCCCATTTTTAATTGTGACATTTTTTACCCCCTTGAGCCTAGCATATAGGAGGACCCCGGACCGTCTAAAATCTATTAATGCAATTTAGACCTTAATAATCACTACTCTAAGCATTAAAATGGATCAATGAACTACATTAACTAAAAATGGACCTCAATCCATTAATACTTAATTTTTAATTAAAATTTCCCCTTTTGGCCTGCAACAAACTCTAACTCTAGGCAATTTGAACTAACTATCCTATATAAGACCTACCTAAAGACACATTAGCCTATTACACACACATAGAATTATTTGTTAGGGTGCACCTCTTCTAGCTCTAGGATTATGACTGGTATTTTACTTCTTTTTATTTCTATGATGTGATACAATTATGTGTGGCACATGTATTGATTACTTTGATGTGTTCCGATGATTGTTATGATGTCTTATTTTATTACTATATTTTTCCCTTTATGATGTAATATGTGTGTTAAATAGCCCATGGGCTAAGGCTACTTTAATACTAATCTAGTCTTATATAGGTGGTTATGCTCATACAGTGCTAAAATAAATGGGGTAATAATAATTAAAGCTTTCGAAACTAATACTATTTTTTGCAGATGCTCTAGAGACTGCTTAGCCCTTTTTAAATTAAAATAGCGTGGCCAAGTGTGTTTTCATTTCTGCATAAATATTAACTACTTAGGATATTATTGCTTGTGATTTCTATTAGGATAACCATGCAGTAGTTTGAGTCTAGATTTTCTATTTTTCAAATATGATGTAATTTGTTGTATATTGAGTTGTGAAAGTCTTTAAAAATTTGGTATTTCAAACACTAGGTACCCAAAGAGAAAAAAAAAGGCCCTTCATAGGAAATTTCTTATTTATTTAGGTACCCTTTTGAAAGACAGACTATACGGAGTACGAAGGAGATGATGATCTGATGGGAGATGATCTGGAGAAGGATAATCCACCTAATGATGAAGACTTGAAGATGAAATACCTGTCTTTTAATACTTGCGTCATTCAATAGGATTAGAATTTAGATTCTTATCGGTGGGGCCTGGCCACCATTACTTTTCTACAGACCCTGGGTTGTATTTATACAGCACTTATTATTGATTTTATATTTTACTTTTTTTGTATTTTATAAATTTATATTAATGTGTTTATTTTGTGTGTGCCATAAAACTTACCTACTTTTTTTAGGTTTCTTTCTTGCGTGTGTATTGCCTAATTTTTGTTAGGCTCTCTAAGATAAAAAATTATTTTTTTTACTCATAATTAAATTCTAAAATTTTAAGAATTAAATAATTTAGAAATTTAATGATCTAGGAAATAGCCAGAATCATCTAGGGTCCATGCATATCTATGTATTTTTTCTCTCCTTCTATAAGGCACTTCCCCGCCTGCGGGTAGAGTCCGGATAATCTGGCCTATAAGGATGAGGTACCGGACCTAGTAATTGCCAATATTTTCTAAAAAAGTATTTTTATAAGACTTTTTTTTTAAAATCTCAAGCATATCAAATTTGGACCTTCAACTAACTTGTATTGCATTAAAAACTAATTTAATTAAACTTTCATTATATTAGCTCTAGGAGTATTCACGCTACATAAGTCCAGGATAAATTAAGAAACTCTCTAGATGTCGATCATACTTCCAAAATACTAAACTACCTACCTATCTTTCATAAAGACTGGATAGCATGAATTTTATGTGCATAAATTATTAGCTAGCTTTCCTTTTCATGCAGGATATAAGTCCAGGTTTATTAGCTAAGATACGGGTGTTAGTGTTGGGTAGAACATTAAGCCCACCTTAGATTTAAGGATCAAGGCTACTAAAAAAAAGGATCAAGGCTACTACATTTGAGTTTCATAGTACGCCTCATCTGTAGGTAAGTTCCTTTCTTTCAGGGATTATAAATTATGCCTATCTGCATCACATAGATAATGTCACTTCCATCTTTTCTCTTTGTGTGTTTTGAGTGTATGTATTTTTCTCTCTCCTCAACTGTCTTAGTCTCTCCTAATGTCAGTGTGAGCCGTACATGTTGACTAAGCCACTTGAGCCCTTCTTTCCCTTTGAGTAGGAACTTTCTAGTCCCCCTTTGTCTACCAATCCCCTTTTTTGGGAAGAATAATATTAGATTTTTAATCAAGAGTTTTCTCAAGCTCTAGGCTTGAGATGTAATTAACCACGGGGGCTTGCACCCATGGAAAATGGAATTCCATAATAAATAAACCCAACTCGAGCTAATGTAACGGGTCGGGGAAACCCATGAAACTAATTAGGTCATGCATATTATCACTCATTGGGGTGCACAGGCAAGAGCCGCTATCCTCAATGGTTTATCATATGTAAGATCTAATCTTCCCTTCCATTGGCCCACTGGAGAAGAATGCGAAGGCCTACGATCATCTTTATCCCTCAAAGTGGTGCGATCTTATACCCTCTACACTTTGTAGCTGGTGGATCCCTTTCAGAGGTCCATAGTACTAAAATTAGATTCTCACCAAGCAGTTATAGCAATATTAAATGCAAAAAAAATAAAAAGTGGTAAATGGAAAAAGCACACCAGAATATTTATAGTGGTTCAGTCACTTGACATACATTCACTCTCTAGAGTCCTCCACTCTGGGATTTGGACTGCTCAAAAGTAATTCTCCTTTTGCTCCTACAGTAAGGCGAAGAAGCCTTTACACAAACTCACTTTCACCTTCCTCGATGTGGTGGAGTGTTGGACACTATGTCACCCTCCCAATGTCGGTAGTGGACCTTCTTATTTTTCTCCCTCTTGGAGAAGGCAGAGGACATTTGAGGATGTTGACCTTGATGGCTCTCCCCCTAGAGAGATCCCACAAGGTTTACCCAGGCCATAGGAGGAGCAAGTGTGCAGCAAGCTTAGAGCAACTATGTAATCCCCTCACACTCCTTCGTCACAAATTCACCTTCTCCTTCCTCTCATAATCCCTAAATCCCTTCAAGAAGCTACCTCTCAAGAGTTCCCTTCCTTTCTCATGTTCCTCTCTCTTTTCCAAAAGACAAAACCATTGAATAAATATCAGACTTCAAGAAACCCTAAAAATTCAATCTAATCATTTTTTTTCATACAATACGATCATAGATCGTACAGTATGATCAATTCAAAATAGCTTTTCTCCTAGTTTGAAGGAGTACGAACAGGCAACAATTTTCTAATACATCATATAGTGCGATACAAATATTGTACAGTACGATATACTAAACTTCTTCTTTTTATATAGGATGAATGCTGGGATGACCAAAATTCATCTATGTTCATCATCTGGTATGATCTAACTTGTATAGTACGATCAATAAAAATATTCAGGTTATTCGGTATGATGTAAACATCATACAGTATGATTAGTTCAAATATCAAAGTTTCATCTTGTACAATCTTTGGGATGACTAAAAATAGCCACTGTTTATCGTACGGCACCTGGTCATATAATATAATCACTCATAATTAATTAAGCCTTGATTTAATTAACTAATCAAGGGGGTTAATTTCAGTAAGTATTCAAATATTTGTATAGTATGATTAGTTCAAAATTCATATATTAAAAACTTGCTTAAATTAATCTAGTGGCTAGGGTTTCGGTTTGAAAACAAATCATGCAGTATGATAACAAACATAAAGTATAATTATTTCAAATAATATTGTCATTAAGCCATAGTGCATCGTATAGTATGATTTAAAATCATGCAGTATAATCTTCATAAAAATGATTTTTTTCCTTAAAAAAAACTCTCCCCTGTGTGTGCATGGTTACTCAATTTTCATACACTTCTCGGACTAGATTCAAGAACTAAAAAAATAAAGAAAATATAAAGTTATAGGCTCCTTCACATCCTATTCTGCCTAGTCTCAAGTCTTTTGTTGTCTTGAGCAGTGGGTGATCTCCCTGAAATATTAGTACTCACATACAAGAGTAACATTCAAAATATTTAATGAAGAATAAGATAATTCAATCAACATTATTTGTCATCATCAAAATCTCATACTAGGGGTCATAGACTGCAACACTTAAATTGCCCTTTAATTAATGTAGAGAGATTAATTCTCAATAATAATTAATTTTTTTACACTTGAATAAGTTTCTAATAAAAATACATGCTAATTGACTTTGAATGCATAATCAATTTGACCAATTTAAAAAAGGCCTAAAATTAACTTTTCCCTAGAGATTAAGCAACATTTCATTAATAGAATTGCACCTTAATGTGCTAGGTGATCTTTCAAAACATACAGGCAAGGAGGTGCCTAACAAGGAAGAGAAAGCATTAAGATGTATGCATGATCCTCAACAAACCGAAGCTTATTTCTTAAAATCATTAATATTTCTATGTGGGCCTAAAAGTTTTATTTGATTTTGAGTAGAAAATTTTTTTCCTTAAAGATCTTAAACACTTCAAGGAAAAATCAGAATTGACATGTAAGAGTATGAAACCTATGAAGACTACAAAACTCCTATTATGTATAATTAAATAAATCAATCAATAAAAAAATAAATAAAATAAATGCTAGAAAACCCCATGTGGCAAATGCCACTTAATTACAACTAGTGTCTATAAAAATTAAAAGTGGTCAAGTACCACTAACAACAACCTGGATTCTAATCTTAGAAATGATGCAACTGATTTTGAAAGTGGGATTTTCTCTATGTCCTCACCTCTTTGTCTTCTTTCGTTCTAAGAGCTCCTTAGATTCATTGAGTCCAATTATCTAAATGAAAAGAACTCCTCCTAGAAGGGGTGTTTCTTTTCTCTTTAGATTTTCAAATCATCCTAACTTGAATCTCCAAATGATGAAGAACTCTCCCCTAAGAGATGTTTCCCTTATCTTTGAATTTCAAGTTGGATGGTCAACATCTCACCCCAAAATTAACTTTCAAAACTCAACTCAATTAAACTACAAATGAAAAATTAAAAATACTCTAAAATGATCTACATGGTTAACCTAGGCATGTATAAATAAAAGACATCCCAAGAAGTTATATATTTGCTTAAATAAAAATTATAGTCAAACTTGGTCATGCTCTTTTAATTTTAAAAGGGACTTAGTATTTTTGGCAAAAAAAATGTTGGATTACATTTTAAATTGCCACCTTAATATTAACCTTACATGAGCATGGCAACCTACAAAAAATTTTGTGAGCATCTTGATTTTTTCTAACCTACGAGTAATATAATGTCAACGCATCAATTCATATATTATATAATAAAATCAACACATCACATTAATCAACTAATTACAATCAGCATGTAGTGAAAACCACAGAAAAACAAACACATAAGTAACAAAAAAAGGAAAAACACCAGCCTAGCCTAAAACTAGAGTTTGTTATCCTAAAAAATTATCTAAAGTGTGTGGAGCCGGCTATGTGATTTAGATATGTCCTATGTTAGGTACTTGCTGTTGAATCTTGATTAGGTTGTTAAACCTAAGCTATTGTCCCAAGGCTAACCAAGAGGGGGGAGAATTGGTAATTTTAAAAAATACTCTTGGATTTTAAAATTGAAAACCTTTAAGATTTGTAGCAAGTTAATTAAATTTTCAAAATAATTTTTCAACCACAAAAAATAATTTGTAGTAAATAACACAAAGATTTATAGTGGTTCGGTCAAACACGACCTACATCCACTCCCTGAAGACTCCCTCTTCAGGTATTACACTATTATAAATGTGTCTCTTCTTTTGCTCCCCACAGCAAGGCAAAGAAGCCTCTATAAATCCTCTCTTTCACCAATCCCCGGTGCGGT
The DNA here is from genome assembly GCA_022539455.1 of Dendrobium nobile. Classification (NCBI taxonomy): domain Eukaryota; kingdom Viridiplantae; phylum Streptophyta; class Magnoliopsida; order Asparagales; family Orchidaceae; genus Dendrobium; species Dendrobium nobile. The sequence continues at coordinate 28,892,268 of CM039719.1, forward strand.
AGAAAACTGTCATCCTTTCACACTCTCCAAGTGTCGGCAGAGAACTGTCGTCTATTCACACTCTCCAAGTATCGACAGAGAACCATCATCTATTCACAATTTCTAAGTGTTGGCAAAAAATTGTCATCTATTCACACTCTCCAAGTGTCGATAGAGAACCGTTGTCTGTTCACACTCTCCAAGTATTAGCAAAGAACTGTCGACTGTTCACTCTCTCCAAGTTTCGATAGAGAATTGGATCTTCTTTAAAGATCTTCTCATGAGCAATCTAAAAAGATAAGAGGAAGAGTGAAAAACACAAATCACACTGAGATCGTTACCTTTGAGTAACCTTATGAACCCTTCACAGTCCACTTAAAAGAAATCTCTCTTAAACACTATCTCACACTCTTTCTTTCAATTGCCTATAAAAAATCATGAAGACAATACTTTTTCATGTCAATTTTAATGGACCTTTTATACTAAAGACATGAAAAATCATCCAAAAAATTGAAAATTTCAATTTTGAACGTACATGATTATACAGTACGATCGTATTTCATTTGTATGAATAATTAAAAAAACTATTGCGAACAAACTTGTTGTGAATCAGTATAAAAACAGTTCGTACATGATCATCATCCAGTACGAACTATGTTCGTTCAATATAAATAGTTAGAAAATTTTTCACATTCATCGGGATGAAGAGAGACCTGTAAATTTTGAACTCTGATCAATGTACGTACGATGACGTCATCGTTCGGTACGATCAGTTATAAAAAATATCAATTTGTAGGGATAAAAAGTCAGAACAAAAATGGACCTCATAATTTTGCACTCTGGAAGACATGTACGAACGTACAGTCAATCCATACTTAGAAAAATTCTTTTTATGTGACTAGGAACCTATCCATTTCGTACTCTATAAGACAGTTCATATAGTACTATCCATACTTCAAAAAAATTTCATTTTTATTTCTTTGACTGTTCGTTAGGAAAAATAACTAAACAAATTACCCTGTATGAAGTGTATTCATACAATACGATTAGATTAATAAATACAAATTTTAATCTGTCCTCCTGTGTGTGTATGTATATAGTTATTCAATTGCAATCACACTTTCTCAGACTCAATAAAATAAAAAATTACATATTTCATTTACAATAGTCTCTAAACTAATCTGATTTAAAGTCTTCAACAATCTGGAGTATGATTTCACTGAAATGTTAGTACACACAAACAACAAAGCAATAATATGTTATGAGAATAATAATTAAAATAATAATATTTGGAATCATTAAAAACAAATATGTTGCAAAAATATCAACAATAAATAATGAAGTTGCAATAATCTCAATAATCTCCCCCTTTTTTATGATGGCAAAACAATTATTGTTTGAATAAAATTGAATACCCTAAATTTCCCCTTAACTCACCCTGATTGAATAAACATGTATATATAGAGGAATTCTTTTAAGAACAAATTTTTTTTTTAAATTTTAAAACACACAAAAGAAAAATAAAAACAAAACGCAAAACATCCAAAAAATACAAAACAACACTGACACACCAACCAAAATAATACTTACACACCAAATACAATCAAATTCAAATAATATTTCTTTCCTTTTTGACAACAACAAAAATGAAAGAAGGATAGTTAAAATGGAAGAAGTCATATGAAAAATCTTAGAAATTGATCTTGAAAAAGATTGAACTATAATTGCAATAATAAAGTTAATGTTCATTAGATGAAAAAGAAAGATTCAAAATATTTAAATTAAGGTATAACATAGATAATAAAAAGTAATCAAGATCATGAAGAATTTTAGACAATTAGATAAGGAGAATTATTGCAAAAGTGATGAAATGAAAATTCAATAATTTCAATTTTCAATATAAAACATAATTGAAAATTAGATTGATTTGAATTTGAAGATTAAAAGATAGAGAAAAGAAACATTCTCAATTAGCGACAATGCGCATCTTTTCAAATATTTTTGGCACACTTTGTGCATCTTTTTGTATTTGGGCTAATTTTGTGCCTCTTTTTAATTTGTGAACCATTGTGCAATCTTTTAATTTTTAAACTCATTGTACATTTCTTTTGGATATCTCCTTTTTTTTTAAATTGATCTTTCTAAAATCAATAATCTAGAAAATCAAAATTTCTCTAATTACAAATATAATTATATTAAAAAGAGAAATTAAAAATAGTAAGACTTCAAAATTGCAATAATAATATTGTGAATTATGTTTGCCTAAAAAGAACATAAGATTGATTTCCTTAACTTGATAATGTTATAAATTAACTTAAAAATTTTGAAAATTTAGATTTCATAATGAAATTAATTTTTATATTGTAGTTTAATTTATAACACTTTTCAAATCAATTAAGATAGGATTATCATATAAGCAAACTAACATTTCAAACAAAGAATAAAATCAACTAAACAAAATAAGTCATTTTTTTTATTGATATCAATATGAAGATCTAATACAATAAAGCACAATTGATATCAGTGCATAGATCTTAAGACAACATAACATAACAACAACAACATCAAAGATCTAAAATAAGATAAGTACACAAAGCATCAAAAACATCATAAAGATTAATAAAGGACTTATAAAGACAACGCACAAGAAGTGTATCTAGAAATCTGAAGGGCCTTGGTATAAAGGAGGAGGCTGGTTGAAGACAAAAAAGTAACTATTAATCATAGCTACATTAATGTTTACGGATTTGAACTATCCTCAAGTCCACCTCGTGTCTTGCTGGTACTGAGCATCCTACTGATTTAGGTAACTCTGAATTTGATCAAAGCATTGATCAAAATGACTCTCTAAATGATCAAAGTCCTGGACCATCACCTAAAAGTTAGGTCCTTGAGCAGGTGTAGGTGCAGGTGCTAGTGCTCCCCCTTCTCCCTCAAAATCCTCACTTGCATTTCCATCTTTCCCAAAAAGTGCTCAAAACGAAGCATCAGTAAAGTAGATTAACAATTTAAGTAGCGGCTCAGGATGAACAATATAGTATTTCTTCTCTAAAATATAGGTCACAAGATGTCCTAAGGAAATATTCTTCTTCCTCCTATGAGAGACATGTCCAATTTTAGAAAGTCCATGAATATAATCAAGAATGAGTTGGGCTTCATCTATTGGTTGTCCAGTCATGATAAAAAAAGTAACAGTGGATAAAAGAGGAGTAATGTTAATATGGTCACCAGCTTTAGGAATTATTGAAGTTCTAAGGATATGTTGAATGACCCTTGCATTTTAGTTTAAGGTATAGACCCTAGGAAAATGACCTACTTGTTCAACCCCTCTAAGAACTTTGTTTATTTTGGATAGTCAAAATCATATTTAGAATTCATTGTGTGGGCTCTAACCCCTTGAGTTCTTAAATGCAAAATGGTTCCCAAATCTTCCTTAGTGATTTCTACTCTTTTCTTCAGGACATAAGATCTTATCCTACTCTCATCAGAACTAAAAGATATGTTTACCAAAAAATAATGAAAGGTTTCTTTATTGTAGGCATGAATCAAACTCAGGATAAAGGCAAATTGAGTGGTGACTAAAAGAGTTAATTGAAAATGGATATCTTCTTGAAGTAAGATTCTAGAGGGAGTAATTTTCACAGTGACAAACCTAAGGAAATAATCCTCATTTGCTCTAGATAGAAAGTTTTCATATACACTTCCAGAAGTTGATTCCTTAGTTACTCTACCATGCTTGCTAGAACTGGCCATAACTAAGAAGTGAAGGATTGAAGGAGGCCGAGAAATGAATGAAAATGAAAATGAAATCTAAAGCCCTCCTATTTAAAGAAAAATGACCATTCATACGTACGAAAGAGATTCATATAGTATGATAGATGGTTCATCATGTACCAATATAAATTTATATGTATGATCAAATACATTCAAAACAAAATGACTTTTCGTAATCACATAAGGTACGAAGCATCCTTTCATATAGGCTTTTTGACCAATGATGCCTTATGTTTATATATTTGGTTCTAGAATGTTGAATAGGATTTTTTGAAATATAAATGTCACTAGTGTTATCATAATAAATTGGTATTGTTCCTATTATAAATCCTAAATCAATCAACTATTATTTTAACCAAAGAACTTATGCCACACAGTTTCTTAAGGTAATGTATTCAGCTTCAATAATAGATAGGGCTACAAAATTTTATTTTCTGTTGGACCAAGAAACTAAAAAAATTTCTATAAATTGATAAGCTCTATATGTACTCTTTTGATCCTAAAACCTGCAAAGTCTGAATCTGAATATCCAATAATTTCAAATGAAGAGCTATACTTAAAAAACCAAATTTATAAGTTCTGAGTTCCCAAGAGATATCTCAAAATCCTTTTACTACTATCAAATGTGATTCTTTTGGATATGATTGAAATCTAGCACACAAATAAATACTAAACATTATATCGGGCCTACTAGCAATCAAATAAAGCAAAGATCCAATAATTCCTCTAAATTTCTTTTGTTCAACAGATTTTTTCTTTGGGTCCTTATCCAATTGAATTGAGGAACTCATAGGTGTACTAACAGGGCATTATCCATTTCATACTTCTTGAGGATGTTCTTAACATACTTTAACTGACTAAGAAATATACCTTTCTTAATTTGCTTAATGCTAAAACCTAGAAAGTAACTTAAATCTTCTATTAGGCTCATTTCAAATTCACTACTTATTATTTTAGAAAAATTATCACAAAGATTTTTATTTATAGATCCAAAGATGATATCGTCAATATAAATTTATACAATGAGTATGTCATCTCCCAGTTTCTTCAAAAAGAGAGTGGTATCCACACTTCTTTTTTCAAAAGATCTCCCAAGTAGGAAAGTGCTCAACCTCTCATATCAAGCCCTAGGTGCATATTTATATCTATATAATACCTTAAAAATTTAAAAACATGATTTGGGTATTTTAAATTTTCAAAACCTGGAGGTTATTCAACATAAACAGCCTCTTGAATCTCTCCATTTAAAATAATTTAAATCCTTTAAAATAGGTAAATGCTAATAAAACTCTAATTACATCAAGTCTTACTACAGGGGCAAAAGTCTCCTCAAAATTAATTCTTTCAATTTGATTATACCCTTAGCCACCGATCTAGCCTTATTTCTAACAACAACTCCTGTGTCATTCATTTTATTTTTAAATACCAACTTACTTCAGCCTACACTTTAATTCTTTGGCCTTACAATTAATTCTCAAACTTCATTTCTTATAAATTAATTTAATTCTTCTTGCATTGTTAAAATCCAAAATTCATCCAAAAATTTTTAATTTATATTTGTGGGTTCTATCATTGAAATGAAGGCAGAATGATTGGCTTCTTTGCTTAGTCCACACCTAATCCTAACACCCTCACTAGGTTCACCTAAAATCAATTCCTTAGAGTGAGTTTTAGAAAATTTTAAATCTCTAAGCAAGTGGTTTTCTTTCTCCACATTTTCTTCTAAAACAATCTTTTTAATTTTTTGGGAGTTATTTTCTATTTCATCCCCTTCTAAATTTGGCTCTTCCAAAATTTCAAATTCATCAAATACAATATGTGTTGTCTCCTCAACTACCAAAGTTCTTTTGTTAAATATTCTATATTATTTTTCAACAACTACAATATCTAAGAAAAATTCTTTCATCTAATTTTGGAACAAATTTTCCTAACGTAAATTTTCTATTATTATGTATGAACAACTTACATCAAAAAACATGCAAATATAACAAACTAGGTGTTCTCCCCTTAAGAAGCTCATAGGGTGTTTTATTTAATTTTGATATAATGTTCACCCTAATCAAAACATAATATGCAGTACTGATCGCTTCAGCCCAAAAATATTTAGGAAGTAAATATTCTACCAACATGGCTCGAGTAGCTTCAATTTATGTTTTATTTTTTCTTTCGACTACCCCATTCTGCTGAGGGGTCCTCTGTGTAGAAAAATTGCGAACAATTTCTTTTTCATTACAAAATTTCTCAAATTTTTCATTTTTAAATTCTCCCCCGTGATCACTTTGAATTGTTAAAATCTCACTCCCTAGTTTCCTCTGAATCCAAGTCAAAAAATCTCTTAACTCCTCAAATAATTCACTCTTATAATATAAGAATTTAACCCATGTGAATCTAAAAAAAATCATCAACAATCACAAATCTGTATACCTTTCCTCCTAGACTAACAGTGCCAACCGATCCAAAAAGATCCATATATAAAATTTCCAATGGTTTACTAGTTCTAAGATCCTTGTTGGAATGAAATGAATGCATCACCTATTTCCCTAATTGACATGCATCACAAAGATGATTCTTAATAAAGTCTAGTTTTGGTATACCTGTAATCAAATTCTTTTGGTAATTTTCCTAAGATTTTTCATGCTAGAGTGACAGAGTCTCCTATATCATAACCATGATTCATTAGAAATAGTTTTCAAACAAAAAATATTTGGAGATTTAATACAATTTAAATCTAACATTTAAACATTGTTTACTCTTAATCTATGCAAAACATCATTTCCATTTAGGCTTAATATACAACTAGTAGGAAAAAAATTTATAGTGTATCCTTTATCACATAGCTAGCTAATACTTAACAAATTATGCTTTAAGCATTTTATAAGTAACACATTTTTAATGAAAAAATTTTGCAGGTTTTTTATCATACATGCGCCAACCACTTTCCTAGTGGTGTTATCTCCCAGTGTAACCCTGCCTCCATTCCTGACTTATAGTGTTATAAATTGTGTAGTGTCTCCAGTCATATGCTTTGAGCAACCACTGTCCAGGTACCAAATTCTCTCACGAGGCCTTGTATAAGAGCATTCCTACAAAATAATCAAATGTTAGACTTAAGAATCTAAACAAGTTTGGGTTCTCCTTTTAGCAAAATAAAACTAGATGCATATATGATATGACTAGATTTATGCATCTTTGGTTTTCACACTAAATGAGTTTTTCTATGCAAAGTATATGAGTGTGCAATATATACAATCATCCCATAAGAATAAAATTTAACTCTAGAAAAAGAGTTTCTTAATTTTCTATAATAACTTTGATTCTTCTTGAGTTTAAAAAATTTTAACCACAAAATAGGATTAATAAAATCTTCAAGTTTTGGTGGTTTCTTATTTTTTTCGAGAGCTCGCACTTTTAATTTCAGAAATGTATTTAAATCTTGTAACTGTTGAAACTTATTCACTATGAATTAGGTTGTTAAACCTAAGCTTATATCCCACGGCTAACCAAGAGGGGGGTGAATTGGTAATTAAAAATATTTAACCCTCTTTTTAAATTAGGAAACGAAAATAAAACTTTGGTGAATTTTTCTAGAAAATGTTTTTCAACCATTATTTTAAAAGTAAAAATAAAAAAAATAGAAAGCAGCGAAAAAATAAAGACACGAGATTTATAGTGGTTCGATCAAAACCAGACCTACATCCACTCCCCTGAGGCACCCTCCGAGTATTTTACTAATACCACTAGTGACTCTCCTTTTGCACCCACAGCAAGGCAGAGAAGCCTTTACAAATCTCTCTTCCATCACTACACGGTGCGGCAGAGAACTGATGTCCATTCACACTTTCCCGATGTAGGCAGAGAACCCTTCGTCCTTTCACACTCTCCTAGTGTCGGCAGAGAACCCTTCGTCCTTTCACACTATCCTAGTGTGGGCAGAGAACCCTTCATCCTTTCACACTCTCCTAGTGTGGGCAGAGAACCCTTCATCCTTTCACACTCTCCTAGTGTGGGCAGAGAACCCTTCATCCTTTTACACTCTCCTAGTATGGGCAGAGAACCCCTCGGCTGTTCACACTCTCTAAGTGTAGGTAGAAAATCAGATCTCCTTGATAGATCTTCTTCACAAGAAATCTAGAAGGAATAGAAAAAAGAGTGAAGTAAACATAAATCAAAAGTAAAAATTCTTATCTTTGAACACCAAATGAAGCCTTCACACTCCAGTAGTAAGAATCCTTCTTCGAACACTCTCTTACACTCTCTCCTTGACTCTTCTTTCAATAGGCATGAAGATCAGTGAGCAAAAAAATTAAGTGGCAGTTTAGATTGGACTATTTATAGGAAAGACACAAAAAAATGTCCAAAAACTACAAATTTTTAAGTCAATAAGCATTGGATCGTCCCGTACGATCGTGGATCATCCTGGACAGTTTTACTTAAATGCGCTGGAAATAAACCTAATGCATATGGGTACAAAATGACTTTGTACACACACATCATCCCCTACGAACTAGGTTCGTCTGGTACGAACTATTATTCCTTAGGTTGGTTCCCAAAAACTGCAGAACGTCACTAAAATTTTAGAGTCTGCTCACTTCATCCTGGGACGAATATGGGTTCGTCCGGATGAAATTTTTCCAGAGAGCAACTCCTACTAGCACGATTATAAATTTTTTCTGAATGAAAATTCTCCAGAGGAGATTTTGTCCTGGGACGAATACACTTCATCCTGGATGAAAATACTCCATAGAGCAACTCGTCCTGGAATGAATATAAATTTCGTCTGAATGAAAATTTTCTAGAGAACATTTCATCCTAGGATGAATACACTTTATCCTCGACGATCAGGACTTAGAAAAATTTCCTCTAATTCCTGTTCGTTCCATTTCTCTTATGAGGAGATAACTGACCTAATCATCCCATATGAACTATGTTCATCCCGTACAATCAGTACAAAATTTTTCAAGATCTCCTTAAGTATGTGTGTTTATTCACTCAATTACAATCACTCCCTCTCAAACTTAATTCAAAGAAAAATACAAGCTTTAAATACACAAAGTATCTCATGCTAAATTTGATTTGAAGGCTTCGTAGTCTGGAGTTTGATTTTCCTGAAATATTAGGACACACAAGAGCAAAAATAACTCTTCCAAAAAGTGTTAGGAGATAACTACACATAAAACAATAATATTTGAAATCATCAAAACTATACAAGTTGCAAGAATGTAAAACATGCAAATAACAACTCTCTTAACAATCTCTCCCTTTTTATGATGACAAAACAATTATTATTTGTATAATTTCAAATTCTAAGAATCTCCTAAACTTCTCCTGAATTGATGAATACGTGAAAATAAGGAGGCATTTTTAGAAATACAAAACAAACACACAACATATACAACATACACAAAACACTAAACAAAAATAGACACACATACAATACGAATCAAACAATACCACGAATCAAATAATTTCTCCCCCTTTTTGATAATAGCAAAATGTGAAGAAGAGAAAGACGTGAAATGTAAGTAGATATATGAAAATCATTTGATAATTCAATCTTGAAAGTGATTGAAATAAGTGATTCAAATAAAATTAAAATATTAGGAAATTCATAGTAATTCACATAATTTTAGAAGAGATATAACATTGATAATAAAATGTATTTATCAAAAATATGAGCAATTTAGACACTAAAATAGAGAAAATCATTGCAAAAAGGATGAATAGAAAATTTGTATATTTCAAATTTCAATACGGAATATAAATGTACAGTAGATCAATTTGAATTAAGAGATTAAAAGATAATGGAAAGAAATAACTACCACACATGGCGCTTTGCGCATCTTTTTCAAATTTGTGGCACATTTTTGTGCTTCTTTTTACTTGTGGGCTTATTTTGGGCCTTTTTTTCAACTTGCGAACTATTGCGCATTCATTTTGATTTTTGTACATTTGTACATTTTTCAAGAGTAATTTTGATCTTTCCAAAATCAATAATAAAAAATTTCAATTTTTTTTAAGTGCATAAATATTTATTGGTAAGTGAAATATAAAATAAGAAAACATCATAGTCGCAAAAATAATATTAGAATTAATGTAGTCTAAATAAGAGACATGAAATTGACAATCTTAATTATATCAAGTTATAAGCAGAACTTAAATTTAAAAAAAATTAGATTTTCTAATAAATTTAATTTTAACTTGCATTTCAAAGTATAGCACTATTAAGATCAAAAATCTAATGATTGTCATAAAGGATAACACACATTTTAATACCATTAAAGCCAAAACACGAGAATATATATTGATATCAATATGAAGATATTACAATCTAAGCTGAAGATATCAATACAAAAATAAAACATCTAAAGAAAAAAAATACAACAAACTTTCTTAACACAACAACTAACACACAAACTATAGAAAATATATAAAATCAAGTGCAACTATCACTGAGAAGGACCCTGATCTGGAGGAGGTGTAGCACCAAAGATGTTAAAGTAAGTACTCATCATAAGCACATTTGTACTGATATCACTCATATGGTCCCTCATAAAACTCATGTCATGTTGATACTTTGCGTCCTGCTGTTGAAGATGAATCTCAATTTGATCAAAACATTCATCAAAATGAGTCTCTAGGCGATCAAATCTTTGAACCAAATCCTAATAATTTGCTTCATTGGCGGGTGCAGGTGCAGCTTCTAGTTCTTCCTCTATATCACTAATAACATGTGCTTTACTTGGTTCTTCTTTGAAGATTGCTCTAAATGATCTGTCATTGTCGTCGAGTGGTTCTTCAAACTCCTGATCAGGATGAACCAAATTGTAATTCTTGTCCAGAATGTAGGCAATTAGATGTCCTAAGGCGATGTTCTTCTTTCTCTTATGCTATACATGTCCAGTTTCAGATAGCCCATAAAGATAGTCAAGGATAAGTTGGCCTTCATCTATAGGTTCTTTAGACATGATCAAGAATATCACCATAGAAAGAAGAGGGGTAATGTTGATCCTATCACCAGTTTTAGAAATTATAGAAGTTCTAAGAACATACTGGATGATACGTGCATTTCGAATGAGATCGGATACTCTAGCCACATGTTTGTTCAAATTGTTTCCTCTAATCACATTATTGATTTCATACCATTCATAATCAAGAGTGTTGATCAAATGATGAGCTCTAGCTCCCTCTATCCTTAAATTCAAAAAGGCTCCTAAGTCAGCTTTAGTGATTTCAACTTTTTATTTAAAGACAAAGGAATGGATTATAGAATTGTCAGAATTAAAGGATATGTTGGCGAGGAAGTAGTGAAAGGTTTCTTTATTGTAGAGATAGATGAGGGTAAGGATAAAACCAAACTGTGTTGAAGCAAATAAGTTCATTACCTGAAAGTTAAGTTATTTTTTGATAAGGATTCTAGAGGGTGTGATCTTTGCTGAGGCAAACCTAGGAAAGATTCCTCATTTACTTTGGAAAGAAAGTTCTTAGAAGAATTTCTATGTGGTTTCCTAGCCACAATCTTTTGTCTCTTACTTGAACTTGCCATTTAAAAAAGATCTAATGTACGAAAAAGATTGAAAGAGAAGTTTAGAGTGTGACTGTTGAGTTCAAAAGCCCTTCTATCTATTGAAAATGACACGTTCATACCAGACGAAAAAATTTTGTCCCGTATGAACTTTTTGATTCATCCCGTACAAAAAAATTTTGTATGGACGAACTAATGCGTCAAAATGAAACGGTTTTTTATAATCAACACAACTTACAAAGCGTCCTTTCATACAGACTTTTGACCAGATTGATCGTACAGACGAACACCTGCTCATCTTGGGACGTTCAGAACTTATGATCATTTTAATGGTAGTTAAAACTGTTCCGTCCATTGAACTGACATGTGTTCGTTTAGATGAATCAAAGGTTTGTACGTATGAAGTTAGTATTAAAAACTACCTTATCCATTCAACTGCTCTATTCATTCGTCTCGTCGTTTGAAAAATATTTCATCCCGGACGATCGTGACGATCGTACAGACGAAGTGATAATTAAAAACTGAAAATTGCACGCAAATGGTTCGAAATCTGACATATACACTACATAAATTATCTCGTACAAACAAATTTTTTTCCCGATTTATGGATACTCAAAATTTTTAAATCATGCACTCAATTAAAACTAAAATACAAACACACAAAAAAACTCACTGAAAAACTCAGAACACAAATACTAAATAAAGAAAATCACACATACAAGTTCACAAACACATAAAAAACACACAAAAACATTAACTAGAAAAGCAAACATCATTGTTGCAAAAACATTTTTAATTAAGCATTCAAATCAATCACACCAAGCCTTGTTCTTAATGCACTGAAAGTATCAAAGGCTAAAGGTTTTGTAAAAATATATGCAAGTTAATTTTCAGTAGAAACATGAGTGAGTTCAATTTCTCCTTTGAATATATGATCCTTTATGAAATGATGTCTTATGTCTATATGTTTGGTTCTTGAATGTTGAATAGGATTTTTAGAAATACAAATAGTACTAGTGCTATCATAATAAATTGGAATAGTATCTATAGTTAATCCTAAATCAATCAACTATTGTTTAAACCAAAGTACTTGTGGCACATAACTTCCTAATGCAGAGTATTCAGCTTCTATAGTAGATAGGGCTACTGAATTTTATTTTCTACTGGACTAAAAGACTAGAGAATTTCCAATAAATTGACATGTTCTAGAAGTGCTCTTTCTATCCACCCTACAATCTACAGAGTTAGAATCTAAATAACCAATTATTTCAAATGAAAAACTAAATTTAAGATACCAAATTCCTAAGTTCTAAGTTCCTAACAAATATCTTAAAATCCTTTTCACTGCTATCATATGTGATTCTTTTGGATCTGATTGAAATCTAACACCTAAGCAAACACTAAACATGATATCAGGTCGGTTAGCAGTCAAGTAAAGTAAAGATCCAATTATCCCTCTAAATTTCTTTTTATCAACAGATTTTTCCTTAGGGTCCTTGTCCAACTGAACTGAGGAACTCATTATTGTACTAACAGGTTTAGCATTGTCCATTTCATACTTCTTGAGGATGTCCTTAACATATTTTGACTCGCTAAGAAATGTACCCTCCTTAATTTACTTAATGTTAAATCCTAGAAAGTAACTTAAATCTCTCATTAGACTCATCTCAAATTTACTACTCATTATTTTAGAAAAATCATCACAAAGATTTTTATTTGAAGATCCAAAAATGATATCATTCACATAAATTTGAACAATGAGTATATCCTTTCCACATTTCTTCAAAAAGAGAGTTGTATCCACACTTCCTTTTTCAAAAGATCTTTCAAGAAGGAAGGTTCTCAACCTCTCATACCAAGCCCTAGGTGCCTGTTTCAATCCATATAATGCCTTTTTCAACTTGAAAATATGATCTGGGTATTTAGAATAGTCAAAACCTGGTGGTTGTTCTACAAAAACATTTTTTTGAATTACCCCATTTAAAAAAGCACTTTTTAATCCATTTGATATAATTTGAATCTTCTAAAATAGGCAAAAGCTAGTAAAACCCTAATTGCTTCAAGTCTAGCTACAGGGGCAAAAGTCTCCTCAAAATCAATCCCTTCAATCTGATTATACCCCTTAGTAACTAATCTAGCCTTATTTCTAATGACAACTCCTGAGTCATTCATTTTGTTTTTGAATACCCACTTAGTTCCAACTACACTTTGATTCTTTGGCCTTGTAGTTAATTCACAAACTTTATTTCTTACAAATTGATTCAACTCTTCTTGCATGGCCAAAATTCAAAATTCATCCGAAAGTGCTAGATCAATATTTAGTTGAAATGAAGGCTGAATGAATGACTTCTTTGTTTAATCCATGTCTAGTCCTTACACCCTCACTAGGTTCACCTATAATCAATTCCCTTGGGTGGTTTTTAGAAAATCTCAAATCTCTAGGCAAAGGGTTTTCTATTTCCACATTTTCTTTCAAATTCATTTTATCAATGTTTTGAGAGTTAATCTCAATCTCATCTTCTATAACATTTGGTTCTTCCAAAATTTTAGATTCATCAAATACAACATGTGTGGTCTCCTCAATTATCAAAGTTCTTCTATTGAATACTCTATAAGATTTTCCAACACTTGAGTATCCAACAAAAATTCCTTCATTTGATTTTGGATCAAATTTTCCTAAGGCAGATTTTTCATTGTTATGAAGGAACACCTTGCACCCAAAAACATGCAAATGTGACAAATTAGGTGTTTAACAACTCATAGGGTGTTTTATTTAATTTAGATCTCACATTCACCCTATTCAAAACATAACATGCAGTGCTAACTGCCTCAGCCAAAAAATATTTAGGAAGTGAGTATTCTGCCAATATTGCTCGGGCTGTTTCTATTAATGTTCTATTTTTTCTTTCGACTACCCCATTCTGCTGAGGGGTTCTAGGTGCAAAAAAATTGTGATCAATTTCTTTCTCCTTATAAAATTTCTCAAATCTCTCATTTTCAAATTCTCCTCCATGATCACTTTGTATACAAATAATTTCACACCCAAGTTTTCTTTGAATCCAAGTCAAAAAATTTCTAAATTTTTCAAATAATTCACTCTTATGAAATAGAAATCTAACCCATGTGAATCTTGAGTAATTATCCACAATCACAAATCCGTATACCTTCCCTCCTGGACTCACAATTCCAACTGGTCCAAAAAGATCCACATGCAAAATCTCCAATGGTTTACTAGTTCTAAGATCCTTATTAGACTGAAAAGAGGACTTCACTTGCTTTTCAAATTGACATGCATAACAAAGGTGGTCCTCAGTAAAGTCTAGTTTTGGTATACCTCTCACTAAGTTCTTTTGGGTAATCCTCCTAAGGTTTTTCATGCTAGAATGATAAAGTCTCCTATGCCAAAGTCATGACTCATCAAATATAACTTTCAAATAAAAAGCAGTAAGGGATTGAATATAATTCAAGTCTAGAATATTAACATTATTTACCCTTTTACCATTCAAAACATCTTTACCATTTAGGCTTAATATACAGCTAGTAGGAAACAATTTCACACAATATCCTTTATCACATAGCTAGCTTATACTTAACAGGTTATGCTTTAAGCCTTCTACTAATAACACATTCTCAATGTAAAATTTATTAAGATTTCAAATCATACCTGATCCAACCACCTTCCTTGTTGTGCTATCTCCAAGTGTAACCTTACCTCCACTCCTGGCTTCTAACGATATGAATTGTGCAGTATCTCCAGTCATATACTTTAAGCATCAGCTATCTTGGTACCATATGCTCTCACAAGGTCTTGTGTGAGAGCGACCCTGCAAAATTATCAAACATTAGACCTGGGAATCCAAATAAGTTTGGGTTCTCCTTTTGGCAATTTATAATCAGATACATGTATGATATATCTAGGTTTATGCATTTTAGGTCTCCACACCAAATAAGTTTTCATCTTCAAAGTACAGGTGTGAACTATATGTCCAAACAATCCATAATTATTACATTTGACTTTTGAAAATGGATTCCTAAGTCTTCTACCATTCATTTGTCTATTCAGGGATTGCATAAATTTAGGATACATAATAGGATTAGTAAAATCTTCAAGTTTTGAGGGTATCCTATTATCCTCGATAGCTTTTATCATTAATTTGTAAATGAATTCATATCTTTCAAAATTTGATTGGCATAATTTGATCTATAAATCTTGCTTTCTGATTCATCCTTAAAATTTTTAAAATCTTTTTCAAGTTCAACATAGGATGATTTTAAATTTTCATGTTTTTTATTCAGGTCATCAAACTCATCAAGTAATTTCATGTGATTGTCATCAATTAAAGCATGATCTTTCCTAAGGATTTCATGTTCCTTTTGTAATTCTTCAAACTCTAAACTTAGACTATCATGCATTTTCTTCATTTCCTATATGCATCATGCATGTTTTCAGAAACTTCAAAAAGTTTATCATAGATTAAGTCACATACCTCTTCTTGATCTGACTGATCAAGACGATTGACCATTAAGCACAGATTAGTGACTTCTTCTTCCTTCTCAGTCTCTAATGAATCTGAAGCTGAGTCCGCTCAGAAAGCTCTTTGAAACTTCTTTTTATCCTTCTTTATAATTGGTTTCTCCTCTACCTTCTCCTTGCTAGGAGTGGCTTTGAGTTTTGGGAATTCAATCTTGATATGACCAAGTTTCTTGCACTCATAGCAAATTACATCATTTGAAACCTTGGCATTTCTATTAAATTTACCTCTATTCCAATGCTGACGTCTCTTCTGTTTCCTCTTCAAAAAGCTTCTGAATTATCTAATCATCAATGCGATGTCATCTTCATCATCAGGTATTGAGTGTTCACTCTCTGACTCTTCCACTTTTAGTGCTATGTTCTTCTCCCTTCGTGGTTCACCTGTATCAATCTTTCTTTAGCTAACTCCTTTCTCGTAAGTAATTAGCAAACCAAGAAGATTGTCAATAGAGTAAATGATTAGATTTTTAGACTCTGTAATTGCAGTAATTTTAACATCATAAGTAGTAGGCAAACAACAAAGAATCTTATTAACCATTACAGCATTCGTTAGTTCCCTACCCAGTACATGCAAAGAGGTGACTATTTTTGTGAATCATATGTATATATCAGAAATGGATTCATTTTATTTCATACAAAACAGTTCATAATCATGCAATAAGATATTAAGTCTAGATTGCTTAACCTCATTAGTCTCCTCATAAGTTATACAAAGTCTATCTCATATGTCCTTCCTGCTTTTGCAAGTGGAAACCCGCGTGTAGTCTTTTAATTTTAAAACACAAAAGAAACTATTCAAACATTTAGCATTTAGTTGTGCTAAGTCACGTTCTTCTACTGTCCAGTCTACAAAAGGTGTTTCAACTCTAACTCCGTCAACTAGTCTAGTTGGTTTTATATATCCTTCCTGAACTAAGATCCACATACGATAATCAAGTGATTGTAAAAATGTAGACATGAGTGTTTTCCAAAAATAAAAAGGTATATTGCCGAATAGTGGAGGTCTAATTACAGAGTAACCCTCAAGTGTATTTCAGTTTCCAAATGTAGCCATCTACATTAATCAAAAAGTATTATAAACTTATGATTTTAAAATAAAGCTTTGATACCACTTTTGAAACTTGTTCACAATGAATTAGGTTGTTAAACCTAAGCTTATGTCCCATGGCTAACCAAGAAGGAGGGTGAATTGGTAATTAAAAAATTTTAACCCTCTTTTTAAATAAGGAAATGAAAATAAAACTTTAGTGAATTTTTCTAGAAAATATTTTTCAACCACAGTTTTAAAAGTAAAAACAAAAAAAAAAAGAAAAAGCAGCGGAAAAATAAAGACACGAGATTTATAGTGGTTCGGTCAAAACCAGACCTACATCCACTCCCCGGAGGCACCCTCAGAGTATTACACTAATACCACTAGGGACTCTCCTTTTGCACCCACAGCAAGGCGGAGAAGGCTTTACAAAACTCTCTTCCACCACTATACGGTGCGGCAGAGAACTCTTCATCCTTTCACACTCTCCTAGTGTGGGTAGAGAACCCTTTATCCTTTCACACTCTTCTAGTGTGGGCAGAGAACCCTTCGTCCTTTCACACTCTCCTATTGTGGGTAGAGAACCCTTCGTCCATTCACACTCTCTTAGTGTGGGCAGAGAACCCTTCAGCTATTCACACTCTTCAAGTGTCGGCAAAGAATCGGATCTCCTTGACAGATCTTCTTCACAAGAAATCTAAAAAGAAGAGACAAAAGTGTGAAGTAAATACAAATCAAAAGTAAAGATTCTTACCTTTGAACACCAAGTGAATCCTTCACTCTCCAGTAGTAAGAATCCTCCTTTGAATACTCTCTTATACTCTCTCCTTGACTCGTCTTTCAATAGGCATGAATATCAGTTAGCAAAAAGATTAAGTGGCAGTTTAGATTGGACTATTTATAGGAAAGACACAAAAACCTGTCCAAAAACTGCAAATTTTTAAGTCAATACGCATTGGATCGTCCCGAACGATTTTACTTAAATGCGTTGGAAATGAACCTAATGTTAATGGGTACAAAATGACTTCGTACACACACATCATCCCGTATGAACTAGGTTCGTCCGGTACGAATGGTTATTCGATAGGTCGGTTCCCAAAAATTGCAGAACGCCACTAAAATTTCAGAGTCGGTTCACTTTGTCCTTGGATGAATATGGGTTCGTCCGGACAAAAATTTTCCAGAGAGCAACTCATCCTGGCACAATTATAAATTTTGTCTGAACGAAAATTCTCCAGAGGAGATTTCCTCCCAGGACGAATATACTTCATTCTGGATGAAATTACTCCAGAGATCAACTCTTTCTAGAACGAATATAAATTTTGTCTGAATGAAAATTTTCAAGAAAACATTTCATTCTGGGATGAATACACTTCGTCCTGGATGATCAGGACTTAAAAAAAATTTTTCCAATTCCTTTTCGTTCCATTTCTCTTACGATGAGATAACTGACCTGATCGTCCTATACGAACTATGTTCGTCCCGTATGATCAGTTCAAATTTTTCAAGATCTCCTTAAGTGTGTGTGTTTATTCACTAAATTACAATCACTCCCTCTCAAACTTAATTCAAAGAAAAATACAATCTTTAAATACACAAAGTATCTCATGCTGAATTTGATTTGAAGTCTTCGTAGTCTGGAGTTTGATTTTCCTGAAATGTTAGTACACACAAGAGCAAAAACAACTCTTCTAAAAAGTGTTAGGAGATAACTACACATAAAATAATAATATTTGAAATCATCAAAACTATATAAGTTGCAAGAATGTAAAACATGCAAATAATAACTCTCTTAACAGTAACATATTCTTATTAAAGTTCAAATAGTGCTCTCTACTCTCAAATTTATCATTAAAATCTTTGAATTCTTTTTCCAATTTAGTATAGGATGATTTTAAAATATCATTCTTCTTATTCAAGTCATCAAATTCATCAAGTAAGCTCATGTGGTTGTTATCTATCAATGTATGATCTTTCCTAAGGATTTCATGTTCTCTTTACAATTCTTGCATTTCTAAATTCAGACTAGCATGCATTTTCTTTAGTTTTCTATATGCATCATAATTTTTTTCAAAAACTTCTAAGAATTCATTATAGGTCAAGTCACTTACCTCTTCTTAATCTGACTTATCAAGATTATCGGCCATTAAGCATAATTTAGTGACTTCCTCCTCTTTTTTATTTCTAATGAATCCGAAGCAGAGTCAGCCCAAAAGCTCTTTGGAATCTCTTCTCCCCTTCTTCACATTTGGTTTCTCCTCTACCTTCTCCTTGCTATGAGTGGCTTTAGATTTAGGCAATCCGATTTTATATATCTGGGTTTCCTGCATTCATAGCAAATCACAACATTAGAAACCTTAACATTCTTTTTAAACTTACATCTATTCCATTGTTGGCATCTCTTCTGCTTCCTCTTTAGAAAACTTCTAAATTTCCTAGTCATTAAGGCAATATCATCCTCATCCTCAGGTTGTGATAGATCACTCTCCGACTCCTCCACTTTCAATGCAATGTTCTTTTTCTTTTGTTGTTCGCCTACATCAATCTTCCTTTGACTCACTCTTTGCTCGTAGGAAATTAGTGAACCAAGAATATTATCAATAGAATAAACATTTAAATCTTTAGACTCTGTAATAGCAATTATTTTAGCATCATATGTAGTAGGCAAACAATGAAGAATTTTATTAACCTTTTTATCATTCGTTAGTTCCCTACCCAATGCATATAAAGAAGTGATAATTTGAGTAAATCTTGTATACATTTCAGAAATGGATTCATTTAGTTTCATGCAAAATAATTCATAATAATACAACAATATATTTAATCTATGCTGATTTATGTTATTAATTCCTTCATAAGTAATGCAAAGTCTATCCCATATGTCCTTTCCACTTTTGCAAGTGAAAACCCACATATAGTCTTCTGACTTAAGTGCACAAAAGAAACTATTTAAACATTTTACATTAAGTTTTGCTAATTCACATTCTTCTACAGTCCAATCTACAAAGGGTGTTTCAACTCTAATACCATCAACTAATCTAGTTAGGTTTGTATACCCTTCTTGAACTAAGATCCATATACGATAATCAAGGGATTGCAAAAATATAGACATGCATAATTTCTAAAAATTAAAAGGGATATTGTCAAAAAAGGAGGTTTATTAATCGAGTAACCATCTGGTGTGTTTCAGTTTTCAGAAGTAGCAATTCTCATTTTTCAAAAAGTAGATTAAACTTATGATTTTGAAACAAAGCTCTTAAACTACTTGTTGAATCTTGATTAGGTTGTTAAACCTAAGCTATTGTCCCAAGGCTAACTAAGAGGAGGGTGAATTGGTAATATTAAAAATTACTCTTGGATTTTAAAATTAAAAACCTTTAAGATTTGTAGCAAGTTAATTAAAATTTTAAAAAAAAATTTCAACCACAGAAAAATAACTTGCAATAAATAAAATACGAAAATTTAAATGACATAAAGATTTATAGTGGTTCGGTCAAACATGACCTAAATCCACTCCCTGAAGACTCCCTATTCAGGTATTGCAATATTACTAAAAGTGTCTCTCTTTTTTCCCCCCACAGTAAGGCAGAGAAGCCTTTATAAATCCTCTCTTCCACTAATCCCTGATGCGGCAGAGAACCAATATCCTTTTACACTCTCCAAGTGACAGCAGAGAACCATCTTCTGTTCACACTTTCCAAGTGTCGGTACAGAACCATCATCTATTCACACTATCCAAGTGTTGGCAAAGAACCATCATCTATTCACACTCTCCAAGTGTTGTAGAGAACTGTTGTCTGTTCACACTCTTCAAGTGTCGGCAGAGAATCATCGTCTGTTCACACTCCCCAAGTGACGGCAGAGAACCTTCATCTATTTACACTCTCTAAGTATCGGTAGAGAATTAGATCTTCTCACGAGAAATTTAGAAAGATAGAAGGAAGAGTGAAAAACATAAATCACACAGAGATCCTTACCCTGAGTAACCTTGTGAACCCTTCACACTCCACTAGTAAGAAATCTCTCTCAAACACTCTCTCATACTCTCTCTTTCAATTTCCCTTGAAACATCACAAAGATAAGACTTTTTCCTATCAGTTTTAAGGGACCTTTTATACTAAAGATATGAAAAATCATCCAGAAAATTGAAAATTTTAATTCTGAGCGTACAAAATCATACAATATTATTATATTTCATACATACGAACTGTACAAAAAATTGTTGCATATAAACCTATTATGAATTGGTATAAAAACATTCATACATGATCATCATCCAGTACGAACTATATTCATCCAGTACGAATTGTTAGAAAATTTTTCACCTTCATCGAGATGAAGAGAGACCCATAAATTTCATACTCTGATCTGCATACATGCATTATGATTTCAGCCATGTATGATTTCTCTGAAATATTAGTACACACAAACAACAAAGCAATGCATCCAAAATATGTTAGGAGAAATAATAATTAAAATAATAATATTTGGAATCATCAAAAACAAATATGTTGCAAAAATATCAACAATAAAAAACTAAGTTGTAATAATCTCAACAGTTGTTAAAGTTATCTAATATTTTAATGTTTATTATAGGCTTATGGGATTTTTATTTGAGTTAAATTATTGATGTTTTATTTCTCATTTTAAAATTGATTTAAGTATAGAGTGATTAATACTTTTATTTTCATGAGGGTCATAAAGTTTATTTCAAATTCCTTAGGTAGTAACTAATATTATTTAGTTAATTTAATTGGTTGAAAATTAGTGGGTTAATAATCTTTAAAATTAATTAGCTGGTTATTGATTTGAATGATTAATTTAATTATGTTTTCCATCAACTATTTTATGGCGTTATCATAGTGGGCTCGAAGAACCAGGCCTCTTTATGACACTTAATCTTGTAGCTCAAGGAAGACCATCCTAAAAACCAGGATGATATAGTTGAATTAAATATTTAATTTTGGTTAAATAATTAATAATCAATTAAATTTAAAGTTGTATACTCCATTGAATCCATTCATTGCATTATCATAGTGGGCTCGAGGAGCCAAGCCTCCTTAGGACATTTAGCCACACATCTCAAGATAGTCCATCATAAAATCTTTATTTTTGGATTGGTTATTATGTATTTGAGGGTTAGCTAATTGATTTTCATAATTAAATTGATGTTTTATTAGTTTTAATCAATTATTAAATTTTGGATTTTTTATGAGTTATTAATTCATTAAATTAAGGGATCAAATTTTAACTTTTTAAATTAAGTTTAATTCTAGAGTTTTAATATTTTGTTTCTAAATACAAGACCCTATGATGAGTAACTTGACACTAAGTTTGATGGATTTGATTTTTTCTAGATTAAGTTAAGAATTTTTTAAAATTTAGACAAATTTTTGAAGTACAATTGACTAAGAAGTTAACTTTTTTATTTTGACTGATTTCTAGAGCTTTGAAATTTTTAATAAATACTAGACCCTTAATGGAGTTTAATGCCTTTATGTTTATTCAATTTGAAATTTTTTTGGAATTAATTATAAATTTTTAAAGATTGAGTAATTAATTGAGAGGATTTTAACAATTTTACACCAAAAATTTTGAAACCACTCATAAAGGTGAGGGATGAACTATGGGATTGTTTTAAAGAGTTTAAGATTTATATAAAATTTTAAAAAATTTTAAATATTTAATTTAATTAAAATTTCATTTTTCTTAAAATTTAAATTAAGCTTAAATTAAAGATTTAGTTATCGGGATTATAATTTTCCTAGTTAGAGGATTTAATTTTGAAGAGCTTGATATATTACTTGAATTTTTTGGATTTAATTTTAATTAATTATGATTTTTCAAAGTTCTAGACTTAATTAAAGGGTTAACTTGACTCAACAAAATTTCTAAGCTAATGAGTTTAAAATCAATGAAATTTTAGCATAAGGTAGGTAATGTCACAAGGTTTATATGTTTTTAATTTCACCCCTATTGGATACAAATTTGAATTTCTATACCATTCCAAAATTCCTCAATACTTTCTTAATTTTTGTCCTTAAATGTACCTAAGTCATGTTGGTTATGAATCAAAGTTCTGTAACCCTTAAAATACACATGAGCAATCACATCATTCAAGTCATTCTTGAACATATGACCTAAACCTTCGTGCATTGAAAAGGGGTGAATTTTTAAGTGTTTTATTTAACCCATAATGCAAACCTTCAAAAATTCACCAAAAGCAAAACTCCTCACCTCAACTAGTTTGAGATGTAATAGCAAAAAGAACACTCACCATAACATTAGTTAATCAAATTCAAATGCAAGCTAGCGAAAGACTATACAAAATAATATAAGGGATAAATGCAAATTCCTAAACTTGCTTTGAACTTGATTAAATTTAACTTCATCCAATTTAAGCTTTGTTTAAAGATCTCACTTGATGGCTTGATTTTTTAAAATTAATTTGACATACATTTAGAATGAAGTTTTAAAATTAGTTAAAATATGAGCACATCTCTTTGAAATTTTAAATTTGACTTGGGCTTGTATCAAATGGCCCTAAAAAAATTAGAGTGGTTAAGAAACAGGCTGATATACACCCCTGCCAAATTTGGGGGAAAATTGATTAATGAGTTTTTATTTCAAATTAAAATAAAGTTTTATGTATAATTGAAATAACTAAAATAAAATTAATGAAATTGCCCCAAATTTAATTTTAAAATTGGATTAAAAAGGAATTTCTAAAGTTTTTGTTAATTAAATTGATTTAAATTAATTTATATTATTTAAACACAAATGGCGTCAATTGCGAGCCATGCGGCAAGCTCTGGTTCATCAAATCAAAACCACATGGAGCCAGGCATTAATGGCCAATTATTACACTAGATCAATCATTAACCTTTAATGCTGGAAGCCGATGGAGGCAGATGTAGTTTCACTTTTTTACATCAGCAGTTGATGAGCACTGTCAGATCATTCATGGTTTTGGATCAACAGCTCAGATCGAGCCAAATGGAGATCTGAATGTAAAAATGAACCGTACTATTAATACAAGTCATGGAATGACAAAATCTAGGTCATTTTTCGTGACAACAATGGTCCAAATTTTGTACACATGCATGAATCATGTGAAAAGCGCTAGGAATAGAATAATTGATTCATTCTTCCAAAATAATCAACCATTTTAACAAAATTTTAAATAGAGCTCGTCCATATGAAGATCATTAATGGGTGAATGTTTATTTGGCTTAAAATCAACATTTTGAAAACCTTTTTTAATACAAGTGTGTAAAGCTAGGGTTGAGTTTTACGATGATTTGCTTAGCATTTTTTAATATTATTGGGCTAATTAAGCTTCTAGATTGTCCAAGTATATTATCTTAAAAGAAATCCACAGTAAAAAATGCTTGGATTGAAGGCTAGAAGGCTTAGATGGACTTGGTGGTTCCCCTAGCTAGAGATTCATTACTGATAGAATTTGACCGGTGGAATTAGACTTGGGAAAGGAGAAGGAACTGTCAGATAGTTGAAATGAAATAAAAAGAAGGATGTAAGAGCTTTAGAAGCTAAGTATTGAGTGCATGAGAGTAATGAAACCCCTTGGAACATTTTAGGTTTAGGGTTTGAATCAAACAACTTGGATCAATGAGACCAATCCTTTGGATGTCTTACACCTATCCTAAATGGTTAGGGCACAAAGGGAAAGGCTGGACAAGCCTTATGGCCATTGCAGGCCTCAAGTGAGAGGGAGACCCCTCCTTTCCTAACTTGCATAAACCAGCTCTTGAATCCTTCTTGGGGAGTATTTAGGGGGTAATAAGGCCCATGGAACTAGAATAAAAAAGGTGGTTTAGGGGGAAATGGGTTTAGGAGGGTATTTGATAATTTTGACCCCATCTAAAAGCTTATGTTGACTTTTTACTAGTCAAAAGGTCAAGGGTGCTAAGGTGGACAAAAGGGAGTGTGGAGGGCAGGAATGGGGATGATCTAATGTGTCAAGTCCATGTTCAAAGTGAGTAAATGCATATAAGATGGAGTTTAACCAAATGTCTTGAGTTGACTTGGTCAAACTCATTTCAAATTGACTCATGATGAGTTTGCATATATTCAAACCTTAAAATAAAATAGAATTGGTGATTTAATGGGATTTGATTGAATGTACATGGTTATTTGACCAAAGCATGGGAGTTTGAGCAAGCTCAATGTGTTGAATTGGCCAAACTCATCAAGTTTTGACTCACCAATATTTTGGAGGTTTTCACATCAAGTATTGGAATAGGTTTGAGCACCAGGAGGTGTTAATTTGATTAAATAAGATGATTTGAGCCAATAGGTCAAATTTGACCAAACTTGTTCAAGTTGACTAAGTTAAATATTGACTAGGTCATGGTGATCAGTTAGGTCCAAATCACCATGAGTGATGGTGACATGGGTTTGGAGAAGTTTAAGCTTGATTTAAAGTTTAATTGGGAGTCACAAAGGTGTTGATGGTCAGTTGATCTAGCTTGAGCTAGCTCAATTGGGCCATCATGGGTCAATAAATGGCTGAAGAGCCTATGATTATTGATTTAATGTATAGAGCTTTTAATGAAGTGGCTTAGACATGATTGTGGTCATATGTGTCAGTGCACTAAGCAAGGCATTGTACTAAACTAAAAATACATGAGTTAAGGTTGATTTGGTCAATTAGGTTAAACCAAGAGTTAAATTTGGATCCAATAGGTCCAAAATGAAATTTTTTACCTAATGCAGGTGGTCTCATGTAATGGTGAGGTCATTCAGATTCAAATGACAAATTAATCCCTTAAGGGACAATTCAGTCAAAGTGAGTTGACTTGGTCAACCATGCATGACCATGAAAGTTTGTTAGGGATGTTAAGCCCTATGAACTTAGTCCCAAGCTAACCAAGAGGGGGGTGAATTGGTATTTTAAAATTTCTTTTCAACAAAGGCAATAAAATCACAAACCAAAACCAAATCACACCACAAGACAAAACAATGTGGAAATTAAAGTGCGAAAGCAAGAAAACAAAAACACAGAAATTTAAAGTGGTTCGGTCAACTTGACCTACGTCCACTCCTTGGAGGCACCCTCCAAGTATTGCACTACAAAATGTCTCTCTCCTTTAACCCCCACAGCTAGGCGGAGAAGCCCTCACAAAGAAGTCCTTTTTGCCACCCCGATAAGGCAGAGAACCTACCTCCTTCTGCTTCCTCCTGAAGCTGGCAGAGAACCACAATCCGTTGCTGAAAACCTTACCTCTACCGACCCTTCCACGGACAAGAAACTCTAGACGAAGAAGAAGCAGAGCGATCCTTGAAGCACCCTTGTGAATCCCCTCACAAGCTCCCCCTCACAAGATCCTCTCTCTCTCTCTCTCGCTCGCTCTCTCTCTCTCTCTCTCTCTCTCTCTCTCTCTCTCTCTCTCTCTCTCTCTCTCTCTCTCTCTCTCTCTCTCTCTCTCTCTCTCTCTCTCTCTTTCTCTCCTCAAGGACTTCTCAGGTCAAGTCAGCAGCAAAGATTGTTCAAAACATTGAACAAGAGCTCTTAAATAGAAGAGCTTCAAAGGAGCTCATTAATTGCAAGTTGCCGACAATATCGTCCAGGCTAATATGGACATTGTCCTGGCCAATCAGTACAAATCTCAGAAGATCAGCCAGAGCATCTCCCTGAATGCAAACTGGACGATTTAAAATTGGCTTGATCGTCCAGGCCGATCTCACGATCGTCCTGGCCGATCAGTTAAAATCAGAGGAAAATCGTCCAGAGCATCGCCTTGAATTTATGCAGGCCAATTTTTATTGTCCAGAAGTAACTAAGGTTTTTGAATAGATCATCCTGGCCAATCCTACGATCGTCCAGGATGATATGATCGTATCAATCATCCTTAATTATTTCCTTGATTTGTCTGATTAGTTAAGGCATAATTGTGAATATCGTCCAGGCCGATCCAAGATCGTCCTGGCCGATTACCAAAAATTACATAATACCTTAATTGTTTATGGCGGCAACTTTTTTCTATTTGAGCTTATCATCCTGGCCGATACACGTATCGTCCAGGATGATCTGTTAATGACGGCTGCCTTAATTAAGAATCCCGAATAGAATCTCTGTTTTAAACTAAATCGTCCAGACCGATAAAAATATCGTCCTGGCCGATATGAGTAAAAATAGAAATTCTAAGTCTCTCAAGTGTGTGTGTGTGTGTAGGGTTGCTTAACATCAGTCTCTTTGAACATTACAAATAGACTCAAAAAGAGAAAAAATAGATTACAGACTGACTCAACCCTAACCTACGCAATCTTGAACTGGCTTCATTTGTTCATCCGATCTTCGATTCCTGAGACGTTAAAAATAACAGGCAGTCCAAGAGAATCAATAAAGTTTGTCAATCATCAAAACATAAGTCATAAAAAATAGATTTTCAATAATCTCCCCCTTTTTTATGATGGCAAACACTAGTATAAAAAACGTAGTAAAAATAGCAGTTCATTTAAAATTTCAAAGTTACAAGCACATCAACTTTTTCCTTCCACATCCTAATCACATTCTACTCCCCCTTTTGTCATCACAAAAAAAGGGTCCTAGACACACAAAAGAAAAAGGAAAAAACAAAGAACAACAGAAACTAAAACAAAATACAAGACAAACTATAGAAAATAGAAAATAAGAAAAGCTAAAAAAACGAGGGACCCTGATCATCAGATGGAGGTGGTGGAGGTGGCTGCTGAAAGTAGCATGCAAGCGTAGTAAACTGAGCATTGAACCAAGCGATGTCCTGGTCATGCTATTGCTGCTGGTGAGTAATGTAGCTGTCAAACCAGGCTAAGTCCTCTGTGTGGTGCTGCTCCTAGCGTGTCATGTCCTCAGAATGTTGCTGCTCCTGTGCAGCAACGTAAGCGTCGAAACGGGTCTCCCATTGATCAAACCTCTCCACTAACTGGTCAAGCTGAGAGTGCTGGCGAAGAGGAGTAGGATCAGGAACAGGAGCGGGAATGGGAGCCTCCTCCTCCTCAGCCCCCCGAGGTTCCTCATCTCCAGGGTGGAGACGAGTACTGTGAAGGGTACTGAAGGAACTGTTTGAGTAGAAGAGAGTTGGGAGGTTGGATGGAATAGGATATTGAAGTTGATATTTGGTTTCAAGGACATAGGCTATGAGGTGTCCTAAAGCTAGATTGGGTTTCCTCTTATTACCTAGATCGTGAATTGTGGTTAAGTGATCAATGTACTAAAAAATTAAGTCTGTAGTATTGAATTCTCTATGTGCCATGATGTAAAAAGTAGTCAGAGAAAGTAGAGGATTGATGTGGATTCGGTCCCCGGCTTTTAGAATTATGGAGGTGCGAAGGACATGTTGGATTGTCCTAGCATTTTTGACTAAAGAGCTAGACTCTCCAACATGAAAAGGTGCATTGGTCTGGTGAATAAAATGATTTACCATGGAACAATCAAAATCAGGATCTGAAAAGATTAAGTGCAGCTTCCCCAGTGGTGGATAGCTGTAAAAGTTCAACACAGTCCTGATATGTGATTTCGATCGGGCGTCAATTCACATAGGAGGTCAAGGCAGTGAAAGTAGGATTTATGTTAGGTTTGCGAAGAATTCTCGAAGAAGCTCAGTATTAAAGGGGAAAGTGAGAGACAGAATGAAACAAAGGGAAGTGTAAGCGAAAAGATCCATTACCGGATATGAAATGTGGGTAGGATTGATTATTCTGGAGAAAGTTATCCCACATTCTTTATATCGATGGTAAGCAGCCTGATCCTCTGCCTCCCTGAATTGAGAGTCCAGTGTGGCCCTCGAGGAACTTCCAGAAGCTTTTCAAACTCGTTTCCCACCAACCATAGTAAGGAGTTAGCAAGAAAACACAAGAGGAGAAGGAATGTGAAGTGGAAAACATGGCTGAAATGGCCTGAATTTAAAGAAACGGTCATATCGTCCCGGCCGATCTCAGAATCGTCCAGGACGATATGGTACAATAATTGCGTACAGGCCGATTGGTCAAAAAGGCGGTCCGATCGGCCAGGCCAATTAGAGACAGGCGATCGTTCCGAGGAGTCAAGCCGGACGACCGTTAAAAAAGCAGATCGTCCGGGCTGATTAGGTGTATCATCCAGGATGATGCATAATAATTGATCGTATCGACCGAAGTTAAAATGTTTTAAATCTGTGCCACATGTATCATCCAGGACGAACAGTGGATCGGCCAGGACGATTGTCCAATAATGGATCGTCCGGGGCCGATTTTAAGGATTTAAACATGCTGACACATGGATCGTTCAGGACGATCTAGTGTATCGGCCAGGACGATGGCCATAAAATGCATCGGCCAGGCTGAAATATGTTATAGGCTAGGACTATCTTCATGATTGCAACAGAGTTCGATCAGATCGTCCAGGATGATAAAATATCATCCAGGATGAAGAGTTGTAGTAAGCACAGAAAAGTTTAGCATATGGAAATTTTAATAGAATTTGTCATATCCTCCAGGACAATAAAAGTATCGGCCAGGACGATGTGACTAGATTTTGAAAATTAATGAAGGATGGTGATGATCAAAGCCCTCAAAAATAAAATAAAAGAAAAGCAGAAGAAAAGAAAAAGAACAGCGATAAAAAGCTAAAAACAAATAATTTGAAAAGAAGCCAAATATAATTTTTTTTTTAATTTTTTTTTTATCAAAGCAATTCACATGAGAATTTTTCAAATAATTTAAGAGTTTCAAGAGATCAATAGGTTAACAAATTTCAATCGGAAGAAGGTAGAATATCCGATTCTATTAACCCTAGATCGGACATCCTTCAGGGTATAAACTGTCTTTTGAAAAACAGAGGCCTAACTTAGAATAACTAAATAGGATAAAAAGAAGATCCATTCAAAACTTGTTTACAAAAAAAATATCTCATAAATAATATGTCAAAGTAATTTTTCTCAATCATGGAATTTGAAATCAAGCCTTTGAAAATCTCACATAACCCATAGTTCTTCTAAGTTTTAAAAGTTTTGAAAAGAGAGGATAGCTTGCTTTTTAGTGGGCTCATTTTATGACTCTTGAATCTTTGATTGGCTCTTTGAGCATCTTTCAATTTTTTGATACACATTTGTGTATGTACTTTTTATTTCAATTTTAGCATCTTTGCCACTTTCCTTTTTATCTTTTGCAAGCTCAAATCTCTTTTACATACTCTTAAAAGAAGTTCTTAGTTGTGAGTATATCTTCTAGATATTAGAGAATAGGAGCACTCTCTCTAACATAGGGAAGAACTACCCACAAAACAAAACTAAAAAATCATATGATCAGTGCAAAGGCAAGATCTCAATTAACTCGAGAGATATATAAGAACTTTGGATATTATGCACAAGATAGATTTTTGTAGCAAAATAAAAAGAATCTTAGTTTCAAAAACCATTGACTAAAATGAGTTAGACTTTTATTTAGAGAAGAAAATTATACCACTAAACAAGGTCAGAAGGAGGGAAACCATCAACGGTATTTCTCCCTTTAACCGATTTAGAATTGCTAAACATAATCTCTAATACTCCAAAATTTAAAAGTTTAAAAAATAATCATAAGGAAACCAAACATAAAAAACAAAATGAAAACAAAGTAATCTAGACCAACACAAAGCAAGCACACAACAAAAATAACATAAAACTAATTAAAGAAAAAACATATCAAGAAAATATGAAGCAGCGAGTTTAAGCGATTATGAGCTGCGAGCCTCCATATGTCTAATTATCCTATGCTCCCACAAGGTCTTTGGTGAGAGCACAACTGAAAAACTCAACAACAGTCAGATTTAGGAACCCAGCCTAGTTTGGGTCCCTTCTTAGAAAAAGTAGAATGCAATGCAGGTGTGGTATGCTGTGAATCATGAACCTTAGGTCTCCACACCCAATGTGTACTACAGTGAACAGTGCAAGTGTGTGAGATATGTCCTTGCATGCCACATGAAAAACATCTAACTCTAAGAAAATGATTTCTTAAATGATTTGAGTTATAATGCCTCTTCTTATTCTTGGCTTTAAATCAAAAGTGGGTATCTTCCAATTTCCTTTAAGTGAATCCAATTCGTTCTTTAGTCTCATGTTTGTATTTTCGAAAACATTATTATCAATCCTCAGCCTTTATTCTATTTCTTGAGATTTCTTAAACTTAGACTCAAGTGAGGTGTGTGAAGCTTTTAATGCAACATGCTCATCAATTAATTCCAAATTCCTTTTATTTAGATCATCAAATTCATCAAGTATAGTCATGTGATTTGAATCAATCGTAGAATGATCTTTGAGAATAATTGCATACTCTTTTTGTAAATTAGAAAGTTCTAACTTTAAACTAGCATGAATCTTTTTAAGTTTTTTGTATGATTCATAAATTTTCTCACAAATTTCAAGCAATTCATCATAGGTTGGTTTACATATCTCTTCCTCATCACTTTGCTCAAGATGATCTTCCCCCATTAAGCACAGGTTTGTAGTCTCTTCCTCTGATTCAGTCTTAGAGGAATCAGTACCAGATTCTGCCCAGAATGCCTTTTGGACTCTCTTCTTGTCCTTCTTAAACTTAGGTTTCTCCTCACCTTTTTCTTTTTCTTTGCTCGAGTGATCTTCAAGAGTAGGGCAATCGGCTTTCACATGTCCAGGCTTTCTGCATTCATAACAAACAACATCAGATGATCCTTTAGAATGTTTATGATCCCTACCTTTTCTCTAATGATGCTTTTGCTTCTTCCTTAGAAAGCTTTTGAATTGCCTTGTGATGAAGGCAACTTCATCGCTTTCAGACCCGGAAAATTCAGAATCTGATTTGTGCGCCTTCAGTGCAACTGTTTTCTCCTACTTTTTCTCACCTGCATCAAGATTTCTTTGATTCACCCCTTGCTCGTAAGCAATGAGTGAGCCAAGTAAGTTAACAATAGAATAAGTGTTCAAATCCTTAGATTCAGTGATTGAAGTGATTTTAGCATCATATGACGAAGGCAAGCATCTCAGAATCTTGTTTACTTTTTCAAAGTTTGAAAGTTCTCTTCCTAGGGCATGCAATGAAGTAACAATTTGAGTAAACCTTGTATACATGTCAGAAATAGATTCATGAGGTTACATACAAAAAAGTTCATAATCATGCAAGAGAATGTTTAAACGAGATTGTTTAACTTCATTAGTGCCTTCAAAAGTGATACACAATTTATCCCAAATTTCTTTACCAGTTTTACAAGTAGAGACACGCATGTAATCCTCAGATTTTAAAGCATAGAAAAAATAATTTAAACATTTTGCATTTAATTGGGCTAAATCTCTTTCATCAAAAATCTATTCAGTAAAAGCAATTTCAGTTTTAACATCATTAATTTCACGAGAAGGTGGAGAATAACCTTCTTTGATAAGCATCCACATGCGATAATCAGTAGATTGTAAAAACGTCGACATGCGGATTTCCAGAAATCAAAAGGTAGGTTATCGAATAGGTGAGGTCGGGTAATAGAATACCCTTCCATAGTGTTACGATTCCCAAGGTTAGCCATGGATCAAAATTCAAAAAGTTTTCAAACTAATTTTTTATGAATCCCGCTCTGATACCACTTAAAAGTTCGTTAGGGATGTTAAGCCCTATGAACTTAGTCCCAAGCTAACCAAGAGGGGGGGTGAATTGGTATTTTAAAATTTCTTTTCAACAAAGGCAATAAAATCACAAACCAAAACCAAATCACACCACAAGACAAAACAATGCGGAAATTAAAGTGCGGAAGCAAGAAAATAAAAACACAAAAATTTATAATGGTTCGGTCAACTTGACCTACGTCCACTCCTTGGAGGCACCCTCCAAGTATTGCACTACAAAACGTGTCTCTCCATTAGCCCCCACAGCTAGGCGGAGAAGCCCTTACAAAGAAGTCCTTTTTGCCACCCCGGCAAGGTAGAGAACCTACCTCCTTTTGCTTCCTCCTGAAGCTGGCAGAGATCCACAATCCATTGTTGAAAACCTTACCTCTACCGACCCTTCCACGGACAAGAAACTCTAGATGAAGAAGAAGCAGAGCGATCCTTGTAGCACCCTTGTGAATCCCCTCACAAGATCCTCTCTCTCTCTCTCTCTTTCTCTCCTCAAGGTCTTCTCAGGTCAAGGCAGCAGCAAAGATTGTTCAAAACATTGAACAAGAGCTCTTAAGTAGAAGAGCTTCAAAGGAGCTCATTAATTGCATGTTGCCAACAATATCGTCCAGACCGATATGGGCATCGTTCTGGCAGATCAGTACAAATCTTAGAAGATCGGCCAGAGCATCGCCCTGAATGCAAACTGGACTATTTAAAATTGGCTTGATCGTCTAGGCCGATCTCACGATCGTCCTGGCCGATCAGTTCAAATCAGAGGAAAATTGTCCAGAGCATCGCCCTGAATTTGTGCAGGCCACTTTTTATCGTCCAGAAGTAACTAAGGTTTTGAATAGATTATCCTGGCCGATCTTGCAATAGTCCAGGATAATATGATTGTATCAATCATCCTTAATTACTTCCTTGATTTGTCAGATTAATTAAGGCATAATTATGAATATCGTCCAGGTCGATCCAAGATTATCCTGGCCGATTACCAAAAATTACAGAATACCTTAATTATTTATGGTGGCAACTTCTTTCTGTTTTGAGCTTATCGTCCTAGCCGATACACGTATCGTCCAGGATGATCTGTTAATGACGGCTACCTTAATTAAGAATCCCGAATAGAATCTCTGTTTTAAACTAAATCGTCCAGGCCGATATAAATATCGTCCTAGCCGATATGAGTAAAATAGAAATTCTAAGTCTCTCAAGTGTGTGTGTGTGTGTGTGTAGGGTTGCTTAGCATCAATCTCTTTGAACTTTACAAATAGACTCAAGAAGAGAAAAAATAGATTATAGACTGACTCAACCTTAACTTACATAATATTGAACTGGCTTTGTTTGTTCGTCCGATCTTGGATTCCTGAAAAGTTAGAAATAACAGGCAGTCCAAGAGAATCAATAGAGTTTGTCAATCATCAAAACATAAGTCATAAAAAATAGATTTGCAACAAACCGAGGGTAGAATTTGAATCCAATGCACTCCTATTGACATTTATGATGCATTATAGGAGGTTTCAAGGTTTGATATGATCGGGTCATATTGAGATTTGCAGAAAATTTCAATTTTTTCCTTAAAGGACATTATGGTCATTTGAACTCCTAGTCAAATATGGGTCAACCTAGGTCCACCATAGTAAATTTTTGCGTTCAATATGTCCTAAAAAAGTCTATTTATATGGTCAATTTTTTGTGAAGGTTCAAGGGTCAACTTCCACAAGGTGGACTGCTCAGTGGAAGAGGCTATAAATCTTTAACTATTTTGTAGCCTTTAAATTTCAATTTGGCTTATTGGATTAGAGAATTCAAATTGGACTCAAATTTATAGGGTTGACCCTTCGGACATGCCTAATAAATATTTAATATATAGATCATGAATTGGAGGTGAAAAATAATCCAAAAAGGGTTATATGATGTAGGCCTTTAACCTTGAATTTTGGTTTGGAGTTCTAATTTGACCATTGGGACATGCCTAATCAATATGCAATTTTAAGTTTGATTGATTAAATTTAAACTTTCCACATCAATGACAATCAACTAGGTGATTGTTGATGATTGGATGGAGGGAATAGTGTGGTGATCACTAGGTGTCAGTACACTGAGTAAGGTAATATATTGAGTCACCTAGTTACAGTGCAAGGCTGTAGCTCTAAGTGATCATAGGTTGATATAGACTGAATGATTGAGATTGAAGTTTGATTGATATTTCATTGAGGACAAGATTGAAGTTTGTTGAAAATTGGATTGAGGTTTGATTGAAGAATGGATTGAAGTTCGATTAAGTTATAGATGATTGATAACTGGATGACTATCAACCATCACATTAACTGGCAATAGTATAAAGGGATATTAATGACCTCATATAGAAATAAGGTCAACAACAAGTTATTCTTAAAGAATTCTAACTTGGGTATACCTCTAACTAGGTCATTTTGAGTTATCTTCTTAAAAATTTTCATGCTTGCATGTCATAGTCGCCTATGTCATTGCCATAATTTATCAACATTAATTTTGAGATAAATTATTTGAATTATAAATACAAGTCAAAAAAAGTATGTAAACATTATTTATCTTTTTCTTTTAAATTTTTTTTCTTTTAGACTAATCATGCATTTAGTGGATAAAAAATGTATATCAAAGCCCTTATCATATATCTTACAAATGCTAATCAAATTATATTTCAATTCACAACTAATAAAACATTTTCTATAATAAAATTTTTAGATTTTCCAGTCATACCTGAACCCACCACATTCCTAGGGGTATTATCTCCCAATGTTACCTTTCCTCCAGCCCTAGCCTCCAGCATGATAAATTGTTTCAAGTCTATAGTCATGTGCTAATAACAACCATTGTTAAGATATCATATGCTCTCACTAGGCCTTTTATGAGAGCATCCCTGCAAAGTCATCAATGTTAATTAGGAACCTAAGTGAGTTTGGGTTTCACCTTATGTTTTAATGGATGAGATAAATATATGCTATAATGTAATTAAAATAACTTAGGCATCCACACAAGATGTGTTCTATAATGTAGAGTGCAAGTGTGAGTTATGTGTCCTAACATATCATAAGAATAACACCAAACCCCAAGCAATAGTTTCACTAATCTATATGGGATGTTATGCATTTTCTAGGGATATGAAATGCATGTTATGTCCTATGATGTGGATGTGCACGCATAGGCCCGTGTGTGTTATATTGTAATGCACTTATTTTCTTCAATATGTATTCATTTGCCCTTTTCTCAACACCAAGTTCAACTAATAACTCATGCTCTTTACAATCAAATTCTAATGTAAGTGTCTCTAACTTCTTGAAATCATCTTCTAGATCAACATGCTCAAATTTAAGGATTAATTACATTTATTTAATTCAAGTTGCTTCTTATTTAGTTTGTCATATTCATCAAGTAAAGAACCATGCTTTTTATCTGATACAATGTGTTCAGATCTAAGACTGTCATGTTCCTTTCTTAACTAAGAAAACTTTGAATTTAATAATACATATTATTCCTTTAACTTCTTACATGATTCATGTAATTTCTAAGAAATATAAAATAAATCATTATTTGTACGCTTACGTACCTCATCCGAATAGGAGTTATATAAAAAGTTATCAGCCATTAAACATAGATTTGTTACCTCCTCTTCATATTCTTATTCTGATGAGTTTGAAGCTCAATCTTCCCAAAAAGCCTTATGTTTCCTTTGCTTCCCATTTTTGAAGTTTTCCTTTTATTCACCCTTCTCCTTGGTAGGGTGAGCTTTCAAGTTAGGGCCTTCAGATCTTAAGAGTCCTAGTTTCCTGCATTCAAATAATTTTTTATTAAATCTTCCTTCTTTACATTTTCCCTTTTCAAAATGGTTCTTCTATTTACTTTTCAAGAAGCATTTGAACTACCTCATTATAAGGGAAATGCATCATTGCCATCAAATCCTTAATTGTCAAAGTCTGAGTCATAAGCCTTCAGAGCCATGGTATTTTATTTCCTTTTTTCTCCTGCATCTTACAGTCTATGGATTTTATTTTATTTATGTACAATTAGTGAGCAAAACAGATTATCAATTGAGTAAACATTTATATATTTTGATTCACATATAACAATAACTTTTGCATCAAAATTATATGGGAAGCAAAGAAGTATTTTATTAGCTTTTTAAGATTTTGATAGTTCTCTATCTAAAGCATGCAAGTATGTCACTATCTTAGTAAATCAAGTGTATATGTCAGAGATAGTCTTATTTTAGTTTCATGTAAAATAGTTCATAATAATGCAACATTATGTTTAAATGTGACTGCATGACTTTATTCGTACTCTTGTAAGTAATGCAAAACTATCCAAAATGTCCTCGTCAATAGTTCCGGTAAAGACTCTCATATAGTATTCTAATTTAAGAACACACAAAAATAGTTGATACATTTAGCATTCATTTATGTAAGGTCTTTATCCTCATTGTTCCATTCATTAAAGGATATTTCAGTTTTGATACCATTTATAAATCTATATGGTGTAGAGTATCCTTCTTGTATCATATGCCATATGCGAAAGTCAATCAATTATAAAAATATAAACATATGGATTATCCAAAAATTAAGGGAATATGACCACATAAAGGTGGACAAGTTTTTGAAAAATCATCTGCTGTATTTATATTTCCATGGTGTGACATTAATCTTTTTCTAAAGGCTTTATAAAATACTAATTTTGAGACCCACTCTGAAACCAATTGAAAGTTTAATTTGGGTTGTTAGACAACTTGAATAAAAAATGCACACTAAGAGGGGACTGTAAATTCATATTTTAAAATTACCTTTAAAAAATTATCCTTTGAAAAGATTTTGATTTAACCATAATTTGAAAACACCAATCTAAATAAAAACTTTGCTTTGATTTTAAATAACACTTGTAATGAAGAAAATATTTTTTGTTTTTATTTTTGTACAAAGCTAAGATATTCTAATTATGCAAAATAAAGAACTCACATATCACAAATTTATAATAAGTAAAATGTAAGAAAATAAAAATATATAAAAGTAAAGATAAACACAAGAACAAACATACCATATTTTTATAGTGGCTTGGTCAATCTTGACCTATGTCCACTTCCCATAGTCATCTACTATGAGTATTGCACTAATACTAGTAACTCTCATTTTTCCCCCATAGTAAGGTAAATAAGCCCTTACAAATCACTTCCACTTTCTCATTAAGGTGGAGTAGTTGAATCCCATTCACCTTCGCAATGCGGCGGAGTAGCCGAATCCCTTTCACCCTCCATGTGTGAAAAGTGGTCAGATCCTTCTAACAAAATGACACTTTGTAGAGTTTCACTAGAGTAAAGACACTGGCCGTAGAGGAAGAATGTGCAAGATCCCTAAGCAATTGTATGTTGAAACACCTCTCATAAACTCTCTTATCCCATAAGAATATTCTCCCTTAAGACCTCACCTCTCTCTCTCTCTCTCTCTCTCTCTCTCTCTCTCTCTCTCTCTCTCTCTCTCTCTCTCTCTCTCTCTCTCTCTCTCTCTCTCTCTCTCCCCCCCCCCCCCCCCCAAAGATATTATCACTCTTCAAACCCTTCTCACAAAAGCTCTATCACATAGAAATTGGCAAAATGAAATAGGGTTGAGTTTTAAACAAAGGTTCAAATTAGCCCTAAAATTAAAGTTTATCCATTTCTATTCATACAATACATGTGGTGATCATATATTATGATTAGTTCAAAAATTCATTTTGTACAATATGACTAAAAAGGTTTAATATGATTTATTCAAATATAATACACTGATCATACAGTATGATACTTAGATCATATGAAACAATTAGATCATTCTTCACCAAATTGTATAATATGATCCCCAAGACAATCAAATGTAGTCCCTACCAATCATCCAATATAATTTGTATCATACTAAACAATTAGTTTAATAAAACAAGGTTCATCTTGGACAATCCCTTGGATAATCAAATTTATTCTCTACAAATCATTTAGTATGATCAGCATCATATTGTATGATCTACCATATTAATTAAACCTTTATTTGATTGAGTTATCATAGAGATTAATTAAGGTGAATATGCTTTTATCATTAAGTTGAAGCTTAAAACATTGTTGTAAGAATGGGGAAGTAATTTAAATATTCTAAACCTTAAAAAAACATTCATGATTAGTATTGAAAGAGATGATGTATGAAAATTATGCTTATATTATCATGCATATGGTGTTTTACTCAACCATGATAAGTACATTGCAATTTTTATTAAGTTATTTCCTTAAGTTGTTTGCTTTAGTTGACGATTATAATGTATTATTTGGATACCCAAGACATATTTTATCATGGAAGAAGACAATGAAAGGGATTAATAAGGATATCCATATAATAAAACCATTACACTAGAAAAGAATGCCCCAACTAAGTACACTATCACTGAGTATATTGTTAAAAAAGTTACTACTTAGCTTTTGCATGTTTTACATTCTTGCAACTTGTATAGTTTTGATAATTCCAAATATTATTATTCTAATTATTATTTTCTCCTAATATTTTTTGGAAGAATTATTTTTGCTCTTGTGTGGACTAACATTTCAGGATAATCGTACTCCAAACTAAAGAAGAATTCAAATCAAATTAAGTATAAGATAGTTTGTAAATTGAAGTCTGTATTTTTTACTTTATTGAGTCTGAGAGAGTGTAATTGTAATTGAACAACCTAGCACACACACACACACTGGGGGAGATCTTTAAAAGACAAAATTTTCTTATTCTGATCGTACGAGATGAACCTTGTTCATACGGGACGATTAGGTCAGTTTTACGCCTCGGAGAGCAATGGAATGGACAAAATGTGAGAAAATTTTTCTAAGTCCTGATCATCCAAATGAATTTACCCATTCATCCCTAAATGATATCCTCTAGATTCTCACTTTGAACTGTTCATCCAGACGAATTATCCTATTCGTCCCAGAATGATGTTCTCTAGATTCGTGACTTGAAATATTCTTCCAGACAAAATGTCTCATTCATTCCAAGATGATATTCTCTGGACTCGTGACTTGAACTATTCATCCAAACAAAATGTCCCATTCATCCCAGGAGGTTGTTCTTTGGACTCATGACTTGAACTATTCATTTAGACGAAATGTCCCATTCGTCCTACGGCGATGTTCTCTAGACTTGTGACTTGAATTGTTCATCCAGATGAACTTATATATTCATCCCAGGATGATGTCCTCTGTTCCTTAACCTTGATGACCATCCTGCAGTTATTTTTCGATGAAGCCTAAAAATAACTGTTCGTACTGGACGAACTTAGTTCATATGGGACAATGATCGAGTACAAAATCATTTCATTCCAATGCACATTGGGCTAGTATGCAACAGTTTTTACACTAGTTGTACGTATGAATTACAATCGTATAGGATGATCGAGTACGTACAGAATTGATTTTTTTACATATTTTGGACAGTTTTTC
This sequence comes from Dendrobium nobile, assembly GCA_022539455.1. NCBI lineage: Eukaryota > Viridiplantae > Streptophyta > Magnoliopsida > Asparagales > Orchidaceae > Dendrobium > Dendrobium nobile. Next base: position 28,932,165 of record CM039719.1, read on the forward strand.
GTGTCTTTCATATAAAAGGTCCAAATAAAACTATCTTGTAATCTTTTTGTCCATTGGTCTTCGTGCAAACTGAAGAAAATTTTAAATTACGAATTCACCCCCCCCCCCCCCCTCTCTTGGTTAGCAGTTGGGATATAAGCTTAGGTCTAACAACCTAATTCTTTTTTAACAAGTTTCAACAAGTGGCATCATAGCTTTGTTTTCAATATCATAAGTTTAGACTACTTTTTTATTAACAACTATGGCTATATTTGAAAACTGAAACACACCTGAGGGTTACTCTATAACAAGACCTCCATTGTTCGACAATATTCCTTTTGATTTTTGAAAAACACGCATGTCTATATTTTTACAGTCACTTGATTATTGTATGTGGATCTTAGTTCAGGAAGGGTATACAAAACCAACTAAATTAGTTAACAGAGTTAGAGTTGAAACACCTTTTACTGACTTGATGGTAGAAGAATGTGGTTTAGCACAACTTAATTCCAAATGCCTAAATAGTTTTTTTGTGCTCTTAAATCCAAATATTACATGCGGGTTTCTACATGCAAGAGTAGAAAGGACATATGAGATAGAATTTGTATAACTTATGAGGGGACTAATAAAGTTAAACAATCTAGACTTAATATCATGTTGCATGACTATGAATTATTTTGCATGAAATCCAATGAATCCTATTCTAACATGTACACAAGATTCACATAAATTATCACCTCTTTACATGCATTAGGTAGGGAATTAACAAATATAGAAATGGTTAATAAAATACTTCATTGTTTATCTACTACTTATGATGCTAAAATAATTGTAATTATAGAGTCTAAACATTTAAACATTTACTCTATTGACATTCTTCTTGGATCACTAATTGCTTACAAGCAAGGGGTGAGTCAAAGAAAGATTGATGCAGGTGAACCACGAAGGGTGAAGAACATTGCACTGAAAGTGGAGGAGTCCGAGAGTGATCTCTCACAACCTAAGGATGAAGACAACATCGTTCTAATGACTAGATAATTCAAAAGCTTTTTGAAGATGAAGCAAAAGAGACGACAGCAATGGAATCAAGGTAAATTTAATAAAAATGTCAAGTTTTCAAATGATGTTATTTTCTATGAGTGTAGGAAATCTAGACATATTAAGTCAGATTGCACAAAACTCAAAACCACTCCTAGCAAGGAGAAGGCAGAGGAGAAACCAATGATAAAAAAGGGCAAAAAGAAATTCCAAAGAGCTTTTTGGGCATTCTCAGCTTCAGACTTATCGGGGACTGAAAAGGAAGAGGAAGTCACCAATCATAATTTATTAAGTATTAGACAGCTATGTGATAAAGGATACTGTGTAAAATTTTTTCCTACTAGCTGCATATTAAGCCTAAATGAAAAAGATGTTTTGATTTGTGTAAGGGTAAACAATGTCTATATGCTAGACTTAAATTGCATTAAAACTCCTACTGCTTTTTATTTAAAAACTATTTTTGATAAATCATGGCTTTGACATAGGAGACTTTGTCACTCTAACATAAAAAACCTTAGGAGAATTACCCAAAAGAACTTAGTGAGAAGTATATCAAAACTAGAATTCACTAAGGATCACCTTTGCGATGCATGTCAATTAGGAAAACAGGTGAAGTCCTTTTATCAGTCCAGTAAGGATCTTAGAACTAGTAAACCATTGGAGATTTTGCATATAGATCTTTTTGGACCAATTGGAACTGTAAGTCTAGGAGGGAGGTATACGAATTTGTGATTGTGGATGATTTATCTAGATTCACATGGGTTAGATTTCTATTTCATAAGTGAATTATTTGAGAAATTTAAAAACTTTTTGACTTGGATTCAAAGGAAACTAGGATGTGAGATTATGACTATTCAAAGTGATCATGAAGGAGAATTTGAGAATAAAAAATTTGAGGATTTTTGTAAGAAGAAAGGAATTGATCATAATTTTTCTGCACCTAGAACCCCTCAACAGAATGGGATAGTTGAAAGAAAAAATATAACATTAATAGAATAAGCTCAAGTCATATTGGCAGAATATTCACTTCCTAAATATTTTTGGGCTGAGGCGGTTAGCACAGCATGTTGTGTTCTAAATAGGGTGAATGTGAGATCAAACTTAAATAAAATACCCTATGAGTTATTAAAAGGGAGAACACCAAATTTGTCACATTTGCATGTCTTTGGATCTAAGGTGTTCATTCATAATAATGAAAAATCTACCTTAGGAAATTTGATCCAAAATCAGATGAAAGAATTTTTATAGAATACTCAAGTGTTGGAAAATCTTATAGAGTATTCAATAAAAAGAACTTTGGTAATTGAGGAGACCACACATATTATATTTGAAGAAATAGGAAGTTTGGAAGAGCCAATTATTGAAGAGGATGAGATAGAGATTAACTCCCAAAAGATTGAAAAAATAAATTTAGAAGAAAATTTGAAGATAGAAAACCGAGTGCCTAAAGATTTGAGATATTTTAAAAATCACCCAAAGGAATTGATTATAAGAGAACCTAGAGAGGGTGTTAGGATAAGGCATGGACTAAATAAAGAAGTCAATCATTCAGCCTTTATTTCAATGATAGAACCCACAAATATTGATCCAGCACTTTCAGATGAATTTTGGATATTAGCTATGCAAGAAGAATTAAATTAATTTGTAAAAAATAAAGTTTAAAAATTAACTGCAAGGCTAAAGGATCAAAGTGTAGTAGAAACTAAGTGGGTATTCAAGAACCAAATGAATGACTCAGGAGTAGTCATTAGAAATAAGGATAGATTGGTAGCTAAAGGGTATAATCAAATTGAAGAGATTGATTTTGAGGAGATTTTTTCCCTTGTAGTTAGACTTGAAGCAATTAGGGTTTTATTAGCCTATACCTATTTTAGAGGATTTAAATTATATCAAATGGATGTTAAAAGTGCCTTTTTAAATGGAATAATTCAAGAGGATGTTTTTGTAGAACAACCTCCAGGCTTTGAAAATTCTAAATACCCAAATCATGTTTTCAAATTGAAAAAGGCATTATATGGATTGAAACAGGCACCTAGGGCTTAGTATGAGAGGTTGAGTACCTTCGTACTTGAGAGATCTTTTGAAAAAGGAACTGTGGACACAACTCTCTTTTTAAGGAAATTAGAAGAAGATATACTCATTGTACAAATCTATATTTATGATATCATCGTTGGATCTATAAATAAAAATCATTGTGATAATTTTTCTAAAATAATGAGTAGTGAATTTGAGATGAGTCTAATGGGAGATCTGAGTTATTTTCTAGGAAAGAGCATTAAGAAAATTTAGGATGGTACATTTCTTAATCGGTCAAAATATGTTAAGGACATCCCCAAAAAGTATGAAATGGATAATACTAAACCTGTTAGTACACCTATGAGTTTCTCAGTTTAGTTGGATAGGGACCCTAAGGGAAAATTTGTTGATCAAAAGAAATTTAGAGGGATAACTAGACCTTTACTTTACTTGACAGCTAGCCGACCTAATATCATGTTCAGTGTTTATTTATGTGCTAGATTTCAATCATATCCAAAAAAATCACATTTGATAGTAGTGAAAAGGATTTTAAGGTATCTGTTGGAAATTCAGAACTTAAGAATTTGGTATCCTAAGTTTAACTCTTCATTTGAAATTATTGGATATTCAGATTCAGATTTTGCAGGTTGTAGGGTTGATAGAAAGAGCACTTTTGGAACATGTTAATTTATTGGAAGTTCATTAGTTTATTGGTCCAATAAAAAATAAAATTCAGTAGCCCTATCTATTGCTGAAGCTGAATATATTGTATTAGAAAGTTGTGTGGCACAAGTACTTTGGTTGAAACAACAGTTGATTTATTTAGGATTAACTATAGACACTATTCTCATTTATTGTGATAACACTAAAGCTATTTACTTTTCTAAAAATCCTATTCAACATTCAAGAACCAAACAAATAAACATCAGGCATCATTTCATAAGGGATCATGTATCCAAAGGAGAAATTAAACTTATTCATGTTACAACAGAAAATCAACTTGCAGACATTTTTACTAAACCACTAGCCTTTGACACTTTTAGTACATTATTAACAAGGCTTGGTGTGATTGATTTGAATGCTTAAATACAGATCTCTGCAACATTGATATGTGTTTGTTAGTGTGTTTTTACATTTATATTTTTTTTGTATTTTTGTGTTCTAATTTTATTCGTATTTTGTTTTTTGAATTTTCTTGTTTGTGAGTCTTTTTTTTTCACATTAAAATTTTGATTTTTAAAATTGTCTTGAAAATTGAGTGAATATTGTCTGTACGAAATTAATTTCGTGCGGGATGAAGTGTGTAGCATATTAAATGTCGATTTGAACAGTTTGCATACAGTTTTTTTTTAGTTTTCATATCACAATTCATCTGTACGATCGTCATGATTGTCTGGATGATGTGTATTCAATCGTATGTACGCATGCAAATAATTATATAAATAAGATCAGTTTCATTATTCCTAATCGTACGTATGAACATTTGTTTCGTACATACGAACACGTGACAATTCAATGTGGGGGATATTTCAAACTATCATAAAAGCAATCTTTAATATCTGATCATCCTGGATGAACACCTATTCGTCTGTATGATCGTCTTGGTCAAAATTCTATATGAAAGGACGCCTCGTAACTTACATGTTTACAAAAAGCCATTTCAATTTTGGACTTATTCATTCATACATATGAAATTTCATTTCGTACGTACGAAACCAAAATCATACGGGATGAACCTATTTTCGTCTGTACGAAAGTTCATTTTTTCTTTAAATTGAAGGGTTTAGAACTCAAATCGCATCTCCTCAAAAATCAGTTTCAAACCTCTATTCCCCTAGATCTTCTCCATGGCTAGTTCAAGCAAAAGACAAAAGATACTTGCTAAGGGACCCCCTAGAAACTCAGGAGAAAACTTCCTATACAAAGAAAATGAGGAGTCCTTTCCTAGGTTCGCATCTGCCAAAATCACTCCCTCTAAAGTCCTTCTCCAAGAACAACTCACTTTCAAGGTAATGCACCTTTTTGCTTCCACCTAGTTTGGCCTATTCTCACTCTGATACATCTCTACAACAAGGAGACCTTCCACTATTTTCTTGCCAATATGTCCTTTAACTCTGACCAATCTGTGATTAGGTCTTATGTTTTTAAGAAGAAGGTAGATATCACTAAAGAAGACTTAGGAATTTTTCTAAACTTAAGGACTCAAGAGATTAGAGCTCACACTTTGACCTCTTCCACCAACTTTGACTGAACTACAATAAATCAAGTGATTAGAGGAGGTAGAGAAGTAGACCATTTTCCTAAGGTAGCCACTCTTAATCAAAATGCCCGAATCATCCAGCATGTTCTTCGTACCTCCATTATTCATAAAGATGGTGATCGAGTAAATATCACACCTCTTCTTTCCACAGTGACTTATCAGATTATGATTAGCCAACCTATAGATGAAGTCCAACTGATCATTGACTAGATTTATGGACTTTTTGAGATTGGACATGTCTCCCATAAAAGAAAGAAAAATATAGCCTTAGGACATCTTGTAACCTACATTTTGGAGAAGAAATATGACCTAGTCCGTCCAGTTCAAAATCTAGAGGAGCCTCTCTACTACAACGATGGATCTTTCCGAGCAATTTTTAATAAAGAACACCAAGTGATAAGTAGTGATTCTGAAGAGGAAAGGAGAAGAGCTGCACCTGCACCTACTATTGAACCAAATGTTCAAGATTTGGTTCACAGGTTTGATCGTCTTGAGACTTATTTTGATCAACGCTTTGATCAAATTGAAACTCATCTACAACAGCAGGATGCACAGTACCAGCAGGATATGAGTTGGATGAGAGAGCAAATGGATGGTATAAGCTCGAATATGGCTATGATGAGTAGCTATTTTAACTTCTACAACCAGCAACCTCCTCCAGATCAGGGCCCATCTGAGTGATGACTGTACTTTTTTTATGATTTTCTCTATTAAATGTGATGTGATATAATATTAGCAGTTATGTTTTTATGTTGTGTTTTGTGTTAGTTAGTCTTATGTTTTATGTGTTTTATATGTCAATGTATTGGCATCATTTATGCTCAATGTATCATCTTCTATCAATGATATCAATAAAAGTTATCTTGTCTTGTTTTACTGTTTTTTATTTCATTTCAGAAATGTGTGTTAGCATATATGATCATTCTTCAAAATTTTTATCTTAAAAGTGTTATATCTCGAATTACAACATAAAATTGAATTCATTAGAAAATCTAATTTTTCAAAAATTTAAGTTGTGATTATAACTTGATCTAATTAAGAATGTCAATCTCATATCTCCTATTAGACTAACAAAATTTTTATACTATTATTGCAATTATGATATTTTCTTATTTTTCTATTTCTCTTATCAATATAAATATTACTGTACTTAGAGAAATTTAAAATTTTAGATTATTGATTTTGAAAAGATTAACTTGAGAATGTACAAATGTACAAAAATCAAAAGTATGTGCAATAGTTCGCAATTTGAAAAAGAGGCACAAAATAAGCCCACAAGTAAAAAAAATGCACAAAATGTGCCACAAATATTGAAAAGATGCGCAAAGAGTCATAAGTGGTATTTCATTCTTTCCCTAAACTTTCAATCTTTAAATTCAAATTAATCTTCTGTACGATTTTATTTGGTATTGAAATTTGAAATATTCAAACTTTACATTCATCTACTTAGCAATGATTTTGTTTATCTCAATTGTCTAAAATGATTCATGATTCTGATATTTTTTCTCTTATCTATGTTATATTTCTTCTTAAATCATATGAATCCTTCTATTTCTCTAATGAATTTTAATTATATTTGCAAGTATATCTTAATCTCTTTTAAGGATCAATTATCAAAGGATTTTCATATGACTTCTAACATTTCTTTATTTATTCTTTTTCTTCTTCTCTTTTCACTGTTGTCAAAAACGAGGAGAAAATATTATTCGTAATATTGCATTTGTTTTATCATTGTTTAGTTTATTGCATTGGTTTTATCATTGTTTATTTCGTTGCATTTGTTTTATCGTTGTTTATAGTGTTTTGTGTTTGTGCTTTGTGTTTTAGTGATTGTGTTTAAACATAAATTCAATTCACTTATTTATAAATGTTACCACTAGGTAACTCAGGCCTATGAGGTTATTAACTTAACCCCATGGAATGTGTAATAAACTTCACGGTCCTAGTGAGCAACAATAATGGTAATCATTTAACTAAAAAAATACATCTTAAAATAAATTCAAAATCTTTAATATTTAAACTTTAATTAAAATTTTTCTTAAGCCCTTTAACTATCAAGAACATTAAACAACTTTAATTAATTACCCTAAATAGGACATATTCAAACCACACAACCTACCTCATAAACTTCAGAGGGTTTGCTAGGATAACCAATTCTATTCTTAAGCTAAGCCAGTGCTTACTTTTCTATTGTGTGTCAAATGTTTTGTGGTTTTTACTATATATTCATTGCTAGTATAAATTGATGTGTCTGTTTATTTAATTTTTGCAATTTTGTGTATTGATGTGATGGGCATTAGATTTTCCCTTAGGTTAGGGATGATTTAAATCCTAACACAATCTTATGCAGGTGATCATGCTCATATAGGGTAATTAAAACAAAAGAGGGAATAAAATTAAGCTTTAAATTAATAATGTTTTCTATAGGTGTTTTAGAAATGCTAAGTCCCCCTTTTAAATTAAAAGAGCATGGCCAAGTGTGATTGGTTTGAGCATTTTAAATTTCATTATATAACTACTTGGGATGATTTAATTATAATTACTTAGGATAATCCTACAGGTTATTGAGTCTTGATTTAATTTTTATTTTAATATAATTTGATTATATTTGAGCTGTTATTGAGTTATAATGTTAAAGTACTTTGAGATGGCATGTTAATCAACCAATTTAGAATCTAAAGAGGGAGGGACATCCCTTAGGGGAGAGTTCCTCTCCATTTGGAGATCCAAATTAGGATGACTTTAAAATATCTAAAGGGAAAAGATAGCACCCCTTTTGAGAGGGATTTTTTTTTTATATATCCAAATCCTATCAATCCATGGAGCCCATAAAAGGATGAAGAAGTGAAGAATGACAAGAATATCATTCTCAAAGTCACTTGTGTCTTAGGATTAGAAATCTGAGCTTATTATCAGTGGTACCATGCCACTTTACTTTTATTATAGACCATGGGTTGTAATATTAAGTGGCACTTGCCATATGGACATTTAATTTGAATATTTAATTTAATTTAATTATATTTTTTAATTTGATTTCTTGATAAAAATTACACATCTCTTCTAATTTTTTATTGCATGCCATTTTTGCTTTTTCATGGAATGATCAAAGGCTCGTGAGGGTACGAATGAAAATTCTTCTACTTTAATTAAATTAAAAAAAATTTAAGCTCACATAGAAACTCTAACAACCTTAATAAGTAAGCTCAGGCTTGTTAAGGGTTTTTCATGCATTCATATTAATTTTTCTCTACCTTATTAGGCACCTCCCCACATGTAAGTTCTGGTAGGCCACAGACCTATTGGGGTGTAGTCCTATCAAGGGGAAGTTTAGCATTTCTTAGGATAAAATCTAGTTTTAAGCCTTATTTTGAAACTGTTTCATTCTGATTTAAGCATTTATTGAATCAACTAGAATGCATATCATTAGAAATAAATTTAAATGAGTCTAAAATTTAATTAAATTTTACTTTAAGTTTCTTATTACCCAAAATGTATTAAGGGACCAATTAAGATCTGCTTTAAATGTCGGCCCCATTTCCTCAAACTTGACTTAATCAAACGTCCCAATCACTCTTTCATTAAGTGACCAGACACATGGTTTTAAAGCACTTAGATGGTGAGCTTTCTCCCCAATCCAACCTGGGGTAAGTCAAGATTGTACTACATTAAATTAGTTCAGGGTAGTTATTTTCAGTGCCCAATTTAGACTTAGGTTAGAAAATAGGTTCACATTATAAGACCTAAACCTTCGAGAATCCAATCCCATCCTTTTAATAAAATTAGCAATTTACATTAAATCTCTTTCAATTCAAATTTAAGTCCAATACTTAGGATAGGCTAGGGTGCTTCTGAAATATTTCAAAATCCCAAGAGCACCTCAAACCTTTCATCCCATGACTTCTAGAAATAAGTGTTCTATTTTAGTTAATTATTCATACATTACACTCATCTCAAAATAAATATAATAAATCTAATAGATAACTCAAATTGAAAAAAAAAAATTTTAACAGAATATGCTAACCCAAATTTGTTTTCCATTTTCTTATGTCAGCTATTCAACATACTGACATAACTAACTAAAATGGATATGTTTATTACCATGAAATGGGGGCATATCTAACTCTCTTATAACCTGTCAGTCCAACCAATAAAATCCTAAGAGCAAAGAAATAGAGAAAATTTTTATAAACTTTTTGTTTGAAGACACATCAAGTGAGAGGACAAAAAGCACAAACACCAATAAGAATTGACACGAAAAAAAGATGCATGAGTTAAATAAACAGTGGAAATATCTAAATCAGAAGTTAAAACATACTACAAAAATCTCATTATAATCATTCAACTCATAATCACATACACAAAAACTCTATTTAGCATTTCCTCCCACTCCAATAATAATTGTATGGCTTCTCTAGTCAAACAACAAAACCATAAAACAATAAGTCCTTGAAATTTTGAACTATAAAAGAGCATTATTATTAAGCAAATCTCCTCATTAATGATGAAGGAAGGAAAGAAGGAGAAATCCCATCATGAGTTTCATGTGAACAACATCATAAAAATGTCAAAAAGCTACCTCAAAGTAGCTTCAAAATATTATTTTTTAAAGTGCATCTTTTATAAAGCAATTTTCTCCAACAAAAATTTTTTGCTTTATTTGGAGATTTTTATGCTACAAAGCTCTTAATCATTGAAAAACAAGAGTTTTAAAAATGTAAATTATGTAACTTTTATCAGATAAAAATTGGAATCATGGGAAAATGAAGAAGAATAACATTAATAAGAAGAGGAAGTACAGAGGAAGATGAGGAACAAAAAGGAGGAAGAAAAAGAATAGAGGAAGAAGAGAGAAGAAGAAATGGGATAGAAGTCACCTCTACGTGGAAGAGACCCGGTAGTAAGGAGCAAGCAACTGGCTTGGATTGATCATATGGGAGGTTAAACCAAGTTAGAGGGAAGAGATAGGTCTTTGACTAGGGTGGAGGGGCTTTATTTGTCTAAGGTGTGCCAATGAGAGGAATAAAAATGTGGATGAGAGAGAATAGTAGGAGAGTTACTTGATAATAGATGAAAATGTTAGATAAGAATGGAACGGGACATTTCATTTTCTGCATGTTATGTGATGAAATGAAAATTCAAAATGTAAGGATGTAGATTTATTTAGCGGTTTGAATGATAGGATTTAAATTTTACATGGTAGGACTTACAAGCAATATTTATAATAATTACTATATATGCTAGTGCATATGGTACACGAGAATAGATTTTTAAAAAATAAAAATTATATAATAAATGTTAAAATAATAAATAAATGTTATATCGAAGAAATTAAATTTTATTTCAATATTGAATTCAATATTTACATATATATAGATGATTTATATATAATCAATAGTCATATAAACTTCTATTATGTTTGAAAAACACTAAATTAGTAAATTCAACAAGTGTTCGAGGAAGCTTGGATTTTAGCCTGATAATTTATAGTTCTTAATAAATTTAAGGACTATTGGCGACTACTTTTGACATGGCAATGCAAAATCACTTTTAGATAGTTCAATATGGTAACATCCAATCAAATAATAAAGGACAATGCACGTAATTATAACTAACCTATTTTTCATTGCAATAGGAAAGATGAATTTGATGCAAATTGTAATAGTAGCGCCAATGAATTTGAAGGCATCCTAGATGCTCAAAATGAAGTTTGTAGCTTAAAAAATGAGGCAGCATAGTGCTATTGAAATCACTAGAAACTTGTAATTATTAATAGCAAATGGCACTGCATTGGGAAAGAGGATATCATCCAAGTTTAGCCTCAAAACATGGAATATTATAGGGATACAAGCATGAGATATACAATATGTTTCAACTCAAGAATCCAGATTGAGAATGAGATTTTTGATGATAGAAAAATATTATTGTTCTATTAATTTTATTATTTCTCCAAGCATGTACTGGATATTTTTTATTTGTCATTTGTGTGAGCTAAAATTTCAGAGAAATCATACACTATACTGTTGAATACTTCAAGACAGAGCAGATTAGGATTTCATGTAATGATGTTTGTAAATCCTTATTTTTTAATTTATTAAGTCTAAGAGAGTGAGATTGTAATTGGGTAATCGTGCATAGACACACCACAAGGGAAGAGAGTCAAAACTTAAAATTATAAAGCTAAACATACAATATGACTTCCAATTATATTGTACGATTTGTCAGGGTTTCTCCTCTAAAATACAGTTAATCAAATCATGGCTTGTATTTTTGTATTATTCATACTATATAAAGTTAGTTCATACAGATGACTTATAGTGTATAAAATTGGGTGCGTACCAATTTGTCCCAAACAAATTCTTTTGTTTTTTTTTCTGTTAATACTGTACGAAGTTAGTTCATACAGATGAGTGACATTGTACAAAATTGGGGTCGTCCATATTGGTACCAAATGAAGCATGATGTGTTAACTATTTGTATTGTATGATATTAGTTTGTACAAATGACATACTACATACGAAATAAGGTTTGTACCATTTCGTACTAGACGAACACATTCATTTTTAAACTGTTTCTATACTATGATGTCAATTCATACAGACGACTAATAGTATACAAAATATGGTTCATACAGGATCGTACCTAGATTTTTAAACTACTCGTACAGACGATACATGATCGTACTATATGATCTTAGGTCGGTTTACATGTAATTTTCAATTTTTTGGATGATTTTTATTGTGTTTTCCATTTAAGATGTCCAAAAACTATCAGTCAACACCTTTGTTGTAATTTTCTCTAAAGAGGATACGTTGAGTGTGAGTGTTTGGGAGAGATTGTGAGAGTGAAGTGTGGGAGATCAAGTGAGGGGGGGTTGTGAGGGATTCACAAGGTTGCCCAAAGTAAGGATCTCTTTATCTACTTCAAACTTTTTCCCATCTCCTCTGGCAGCTTTTGAGAGAAGATCTTCAACATTATGTCGAGGTGCTCTACCATCACCAGGAAGGTGAAAAAGGATGAAAGTTCTCTGCCTTCACCAGGAGGGTAAAAAGGATGAAGGTTCTCTTCCTTCATCAGGAGGGTAAAAAGGATGAAAGTTCTCTGCCAACATTAGGAGGGTGAGAAAGGATTAAGGTTCTCTACCATCACTAAGAGGGTGAAAAAGAATAAAGGTATGCTACCATCACTTGGAGGGTATAAAAGGCGATAGTACTCTACCACAACGGGTTGGTGGAAGAGAATTTGTAAGGGCTTCCCTACCTTGTTGTGTGGGCTAAAGGAGAGTTACTAAGATTTAGTGCAATAGCTAGAGAAGGAGTCTCCAAGGAGTGCACGTAGGTCTAGTTTGGACCGAACCAACATAAATTTGGTGTTCTTCTGTTCACCTTTTTTTAGGTATTTTTTTCACACTTCAATGTTTTGTGGTTGAAAAGTCTTTTGAGATAATCATATCTAAACAACTGTATACTCAAGGATCATTGCTAAAATTTTCTATAAACAATTTTTCGATAATCCAAGAAGATTTTTATTTTAAATTTACCAATTTAACCCCCCCCCCCCCCCCCCCCTCTTGGTTATTCTTAGGATAGTTCAATAATGTCTAACAACGTACATAAACTTTCAAGTGGTATCAAATCCTATTACAAAAATTAAGATATAGACTACTTTTTGAAAAACAATTATGGCTACTTTTGGAAACTAAAACACTCTTGAAGGATAATCTATCACTAGATGACCTTTATTCGATAATTTTTATTATTATTATTTTTGAAAAACTCGCATTTCTACTTCTCTATAATCACTTGACTATCACATGTGGATATTAGTATATGAAGGTTATACTAGACCCACTAGATTTGTTGATGGCATTAGAGTTGAAACATAATTCACTTATTAAACAATAAAAGAAAAAGACTTAACATAGCTAAATGCAAAATATTTAAATAGTTTTTATGTGCATTGAAATCAAAAGACTATATGCATGTTTCTACTTGCAAAATTGAAAAAGAAATCTGGGATAGACTTTGTATAACTAATGAAGGGATAAACCAGGTTAAATAATCTAGGTTAAATATTTTATTACATAATTATAAACTATTTCGCATGAAACATAACGAGCCAATTTCTGAAATATATACATATTTTACTCAGATTATTACCTCATTGCATGTGTTAGGTAGAGAACTAACAAATTCATAAAAGGTTAATAAAATCCTATGTTGTTTATCAACTACATATGATGCAAAGATAACGGTCATAATAGAATCAAAAGATTTGAATGTATATTTTATTAACAATCTACTTGGATCCCTGATTTCTTATGAGAAAGGATTAAATCAAATATAAATTGATGTAGATGACAAGTGGAAAGAGAAGAATATTGCTTTGAAAGTGGATGATTCAAAAAGTGATCAATCAATGCCTGTAGATGAAAAGGATAATGCACTCATAACTAGGCATTTTAAAAGTTTCCTTAGAAGAAAGTAACCGAGACGTCAGCATTGGAATAAAGATTAGTTCAATAAGAATGTAAAAGTTTCTAATGAAGTCATTTGTTATGAATGTAGAAAGCTTAGACATGTAAAGAATGATTACCTAAATCTAAAAGCAAATCCTAGTAAGGAGAAAGTTGAGGAGAAAACTAATGTTAAGAAGGGCAAAAGAAGAATGCAAAGATCTTTCTGGGCTGACTCAGCTTCTGACTCCTCAAAAATAGAAGTAGATCATAAAATTGTGCTTAATGGCAAATAAACATGATCATTTAGATCAAGAGAATGTATGTGACTTGTCCTATGATGAAATATTTAAATTTTTTGAGAAAATTTATAATACATAAAGGAAGCTTACAAAATTGCATGCTAATCTTAACCTCGAGCATTAAAATTTACAAAAAGAATATGAAAATATTAGGAAAAATCATGCATCCATAGATAGCAACCACATGGCCTAGTTGGATGAATTTGATTATTTGAATAAGAAGCATGATTTATTGAAATAATCTTATACTGATTTTGAGAATGATTTTAAGGAGTTTATAGTTGAATCAAATCAAAGACAACATGACTTAAAAGTTGATAATTCAATTTTAAAAAGTGTAAACTCATATCTTAAAGAAAAATTGAAAGCTTTTAAGGAAATAAGACACCTCCCACACTTGAACAATTTACAATCCTCATCAAAAGCATATAATTTAAAAATCTAGGAAAAGACATTATAACTCACATAGATTGTTAAATCTTTTTCCTGGTGTTAAATGCTTTTCATGTGGAATGATAAAACATATTTCTCATACTTTCACAATTCATAGTAGAACACATCTAGTGTGGAGACATAAGAAGCATAAATTATAACATATTAAATATGCATATGTATTTTAATTATCAAGTGGTAAACCCAAATTTATTTGGGTTCCCAAGTCTAACTTTTGATAAATTTGAAAAAATTCTCTCATACAAGTCCTCGTGAGAATATTTGGTACATGGATAGCGGATGTTCAAAACACATGACTGGAGATACAGCTCAATTCATATTATAGGAGGCCAGGACTGGAGGCAAAGTGACACTAAGAGATAATACTATGAAGAGAGTGGTAGGTACAGGTATGACTAGCTATAAGAATAATTTATTTATTGAAAATATTTTATTGGTTAAAGGCTTAAAATATAACTTATTAAGTATTAGTCACCTTTGTGATAAGGGTTTTAATATTAAATTTTTACCTACAGCTTACATTATAAGCTAAAATAGATTTAATGCATTGTATAGAATTAGGGTAAATAATATATACATGTTTGATTTAAAATATATTAAATCTTCAAAAAATTTTTGTCTCAAAACTATCACTGATGAATCTTAGTTAAAACATATAATACTTTATCATGGGAGCAAGAAAATCTTAGGAAAATTACCCAAAAAGAATTGGTTAGAAGAATACCCAAATTAGAATTTACTAAAGATCACATATGTGATGCATGTCAATTAGAAAAACAAGTCAAGTCCTCATTTCGTTCAATTAAAGATGTTAGAACTAGCAAACCACTAGAAATCATACACATGGATCTTTTCAGATCGGTTAGCACTATAAGTTTAGGGGGGAAGTTTTTGGGTATATAATTATTGATGATTATTCAAGATTCGCTTGGATTAGATTCTTATCACATAAGAGTGAATTATTTGATGAATTTAGAAATTTTTCTATTTGGATTCAGAGAAACTAGGTTATAAAATTCTTTCAAATTAAAGTGATTATGGAGGATAATTTAAAAATGAAAATTTAAAAAGTTTTTTTTATAAAAAGAAAGGAATATATCACAAATTTTTAGCTCATAGGACCCTCAACAGAATGGGGTTGTTGAAAAGAAGAGTAGAATTTCGACAGAAACCACTAGAGTCAAGTTGGCTGAATATTAACTTTTAAAAATTTTTGGGCTGAAGAGGTTAATATGGCTTTTTATGTTTTGAATAGGGTGAATATTAAATCTAAGTTGAACAAGACATCATATGAACTTCTTAATGGAAGAACACCCAACCTTTGACATCTATATATCATTGGATGTAAGGTGTTTATTCATAATAATGGTAAAACTCTTTTAGAAAAATTTAATCCTAAATCTGATGAGAGAATCTTCTAGGATATTCAAGTGTTGGAAAATCCTATAGTATTTTTAACAAAAGGATTTTGATAATTGAGAAGACCACTCATGTAGTTTTTTATGAATCTAATATTTCTGGAGGGTCTAAGTTGGAAGAAAAAGACATTGAATCAATAACACAAGGAATTAAAAAATGTAAATCTTAAAGAAAATGTTAAAATAGAAAATATAACTCCTAGAAAATGGAAATATCCTAAGAGTCATCCTAAAGAACTGATTTTAGAATTTTTTAGAAGAACCCCAACACGGATTGAAGAACGCTAGAGAGAGAAGCAGCAAGAACTAGAGAGAGAAAATTTCAATTTCTTGTTTCACGGGTTTTTGGCCGGTGATCTTGTGGTCAAAAAAATCATGGAGGAGGATGTTCGTCGGTCATCAATGGACAACATGGATCAGAAGGATGATTTTTTGAAAACGATGATGGAGTTTGCTGAGGGAAAAGCTCTTGAAGGGCAACCTAGCTCAAGAAAAAAATTATGGACGCGGAGGAGGCTTGAAGATGACAATCAAGAGGTATGTTAGTATTAATGAGAATGTCGGCAATGTTTCCAACATTTTCCAACATGTGGTTGGAAAAGGCAAATCGGTTGAGTCAAATTATGTAACCAAAACTCCTGTTAACTTGAATAAGCTTGAGTCACTTGTGATTAGCCATGATTGGGAAACTTCTTCTTTGGGTATGAACATTTTTGTTCAATGATTTAGAAATCTAAATGTTATTCTTAGCAACAGTGAGATAAAAGCAAATCTCCAGAATTCTGAAAGCAATAATGTAATTCCTAAATCTTACAGACAGGCGATTCAATCGGATTTGGATTCAGAACAAATTAAAGAGGTAAGTACGAATCAGATTGTTGATCAAATGACAGAGAAGAATAATGTTAAGCCTGCATTTGGTAATGTATGGACTAGAAAACCATACATCAAATTAAATTTCTGTGAAGAAGAAGCAATTTTAACCGAAGATGGTAAGGTAGTACAATTAAATAAGAAAGTTGAAATAAAGAATGCTAATCTACTGGAGAAATCATTGGTATGAAAAGTGTTTGGTAAAGACATACAACTTGAGGTTGTGTCATGGGAACTTAGAAGACAATGGGCTCAGTTTGATAAATTCCATTTTACTACTTTAGGAATGGGTTGGTTTCTGTGCTCATTTAAATCCATCGAAGCCATGGAAGGAGTCTTGATGGGAGGACCGTGATTCATAAATGAACACATTATTGGTATGGAACGTTGGTCACCTGAATTCTCACCTTCATCTATGGAAGGGCTTACATCGCCATTTGGATACGAATGCCTCACTTACCATTGCAATGCTGGGATGAAAACAATATAGCGAGAATTGCTTCAAGAGTGGGGACACCATTAATGTTAGATGGCAACATGTTCCAATGGGGTAGAAGAGAATTTGCCAGAGCTTGTGTCCGAATAAAACTTGATCAGAAACTACTAGTAGGAGTTTGGGTGGAAAGCATGGGAGGAAGATTTTTTCAAAAATTTGAATTTAAAAGAATTTCAAATTTTTGTTTTGAGTGTGGTAAAATCGAACATGTGATTGAAGACTGTAACAAAGCAGATTCAGTAGAAAATAGGAATGCTGCAAATGAAACATCCCATGTTTCAAAGAAGTTAAAGGCTGATGAAGAAAGCAAGATCTAAGGCCCTTGGGAGCTGGTGAACAACAATAGGAAGAAGCACAATGTTGTTTACAATAAGGATATGGCCAGGAAAACATTTGCTAAAATATTCAGCACAACAACAGTTGGAGAGCTACATCAAAGCTAGTGAATTTGGATATTACAAAAAATCAAAGCATTAAAATGAACGAAACGCATCAAACAACTCAATCTCAGGAAATTCTCCTAGTTGAAGAAGGAGAAATTATCAATGAACATGTGAAAGAATTTGATGTTAATAGTAATGATGTTGATAATCCTGATCATTACTACATGGAAGACAAAAAGGCAGAAATTTCAATGGCTCCAACTAAAAATAGAACATAGTAGGTTGATACTCTCACAAGCAATCAATTTGAAATTCTGGAAGATATTGCTGAAGAACAACCATTGAACTTTTTAACTGAAAAGGTGGAGATAAAAGCTAAGAATGAAAAAGATGTTCGGGAAATCAAACACCCAACATCCAAGGAGCAGATGGAAAACAGCAATGTTACCTCTAAGGTGTCTAGCGGCAAAACCAAACTTGCTAAGGAAATGAAAATGCTAGGTCCGATTAAAGGGAAACATAGAACGAGGAAAGGTGATGGAGGAGGTGAAAAGTTTGGGGCCTTAACCCCACAACCCTTTTAATGTCTTCAATTTTATTATGTAATTGTAGGGGAGGGAAAAAGAAGTCAGCCTCCCACTACTTAAGAAATCTGATAGGAGAAAATGGTCTTTTTATTCATTGGTTTGTTAGAAACTAAATTGGAAAATTTGGGTAGAGAAGATGTCAAGAAAATGGTTGGGAATGATTTGGATTTTCACCATGAAGCGGCTTTAGGAACTTCAGGAACTTCAGGTGGAATCCTAGCACTAAGGAAACATAGAACAGCTTCGTTCAAGATTATTGATTCATCCAAATAATGTATTATAGGCGAACTTACAACTCCCAAAGGTAATATGATCAAAGTTTGTATTGTCTATGGCAACAAAAACCTGTATGAAAGAAGAAAACTTTAGAAGATGATTGAAGACAACATGAACTGCGAAGAGCCATGTATAGTTGGAGGTGACTTCAACTGTCTCTTAAACATCAATGAGAAACTAGGAGGGAAAATTTTTGTTTTCTCTCAAGGCCCACAAGAAATGAAGGAGTTTATGACCAATAATAATTACCATGACATTGGTTTTAATGGTCCCAACTACACTTGGTGCAACAACAAAGAAGGTCTTGTAAGAATTTGGGAGAGATTAGGTAGAATTTGGTTAAATTCTAAAGCTCTTATGGAATTCTCTAATGCAATTGTACAATACCTTCCTAGAATATCTTCGGACCATTGTCCTGTTCTTCTCCAGATGGATAATAAAACAAGGCATAACAATAGAGAAATCAGGTTTGAAAACATGTGGTGCTCATATGAGGCAGCTAAAGGCATCCTAACTAAATCATGGAGGAAAAATGACTTTGGTAGTGCAAATGAAATTCTGCAAAGGAAAATCAAAAGGTCTGTTAAAAAACCTTTTTTTCTGGAGTAAAAATAAGTTAAAAGAACTGAATTTGAAGAATCAGGTGCTTAAGAATGACATTTTGATGTTAAAAAATAGAGAAGCTAGAGAAGGAGGCTTGAGCCATGAGAATCTTATTCTCTTGAGAAGTAAGGTCATTGAATTTAATTCAAATTTGGCTAGAATATCTACTTGGTGGAGACAAAGATCAAAATGCCAGTGGATGGAAGAAGGTGAAAAGAACACTAGAAGTGGAATAAAATTTTGTAAATTGCTACAGCTAAGAAGAGAAGCAATCAAATTTTGTAAATTGCTCGGGAAGATGGATCATTGGAATCAAATCAAGAAGCTATCCATGTGATTATGGAGAATTTCTTCTCAAACAAGTGGAGAAAATGTAACTGTAACCTGAAGAAGTGGCCAAAGTTCAAAAGTACTGAATGCATTCAGGAAGACATGATAAAAATTCTAGAAGCTGAGTTCACCAAAGAAGAATTGTAAGTGACACAAAATAATATGGGCAACAATATATCCCCAGAAGCTGACGGTGCTAATGCCTATTTTTTCAAGAATTACTGGAATATTGTTGAAGAAATGACCTGGAATGGTATTGACGGTTTTTTCAAAATAGGAAGGATGCCCAAGCAATGGAAGGAGACTGTGGTTGTTTTGATTCCGAAAATCCAAAATGCAAAAGATTGTTCCAAGTTTAGGACAATTTGCCTCTGCCAAATGATCTATAAGTTGGCAGTAGGTATGATTCTCAATAGATTTAAAAACTGTCTTCCTAAAGTCATATCTAAATACCAAGGAGCCCTTGTTCCGGGTAGGAGCATTTTGGATAATTGCCTCATTGCACAGGAGATCATCTGTGGCTAAACCTGGATATTTTCTATTGAAGCTCGACATGGAGCAAGCCTATGATGGTATGTGTTGGGAAACTCTAAACCAAGTTCTGAAGCTTACAGGTTTTCCTAAGAGATTCATATAATTGATTCTGTAATGTGTCTCAAATCCAAAAATTTTTATTATGATTAATGGTAAAAGAACTAATTGGATCAATGCTCAATGCAATTTTAGATAGGGATGTCCTCTGTCACCGAGTCTATTTATTTTATGCTCTGACCTTCTTTCAAAAGCTCTGAATGATAATAAGGATCAACTGGGAATGAGATTAGCCATGAATGTAGAAAAGATAACACACTTACTGTTCGTAGATGATGTTCTGGTGGTAGCAGAAGCATACAGAAAAAATGTGAGAACTTTGAAGAAAATTCTCAAGAGCTACTGCAGCTGGACTGGCCAAGCTATCTACTCCCAGAAGTCTATGGTTCTATATGGCAAAAAAGTCACCAAAAAGAGAAGGAGCAAGCTTAACAAAATTATGGGATATAAAGAAGTCAAATAATTCAACTACTTGGGTATCAAATTGGCTTTAAGAAGAATGAAGGCTGAAGACTACAACAACACCATTGAGAAAGCTATGATTAGACTCAACTCTTTGGGAGCAAGATGGTTGTCACTGGCTGGTAGAATTCTTCTCATCAAAATAGCTTATTCGAACATGATCTCGTACCAGGTAGCCCACTCTCTCATTCCTAAAAGCATTTTGATGAAAATTGACAAAATTTGTCGGAATTTCTTATGGCACAAAGAAAATGGCAAACAAGGAATGCATTACATTGCTTGGACTACTCTTTGTCTACCCACATGCTTGGGGGGGTTTGGCATCCATGGAGCTGCGGATAGATAGGGCCATTAAGATCTAGAATGGCGTGGATGTTTTTACAAAACAAGAATTCTATGCTTTATAAAATTCTCAATAAAAAATATGGTGACAAAATATGGGATGAAGGATTGAAGAGAGGGTCTTCATCTGCTTGGAAGATTATCAAAGATGGAATTAATCATCTAAAACTAATTGTTAGATGGAAAGTAAACAATGGTAAAAGTATAAATATTACTGCTGACAATTGGATTTTAGATAGATGCCTCAATAAATGGCCTGCTACGTGCAACACTGTTGATATTTCTGATAAAAAAGTGTCTTTCCTCATGGATGATGATGGTAACTGGAATTTAGGGAAGTTATCTGAATTTTTTTTTGAAGATATGATAGATCTTATACAGCAAATGAAAAAAGGGGAGAACAACAGAGAAGACAGGATTGAATTGATTAACACCAATACTGGGAAAACTATATCAGCTCTAAGTGCTTAAGCAAATAATGTAAATATGGATAGTAAATATAGCAAGCATACTTGGCTAAAAAAACTCAAACTGAACCATAAAGTATCTCTTTTTTGGTGGAGAGATTTGAATGATGCATTACCAACCAATGACTGGTTATGTTATAGAAAAATTGCTAACACCTCTGTTTGTCCTAGAGGCTGTCAAGAGATTGAAGACATAGATCATGTTACCACAAAGTGCAGCAAATTGACAGAATTAATATAGAAACTGAGATTATGTGGGTTCAATGTTCCTTCTTTTCAAAATCTTAATGATTGTATTAAAGGAATAAAATAGAAAGCTGACAACAGCCTTGCTAAGATTTATGCATTGGCTATTTATTACAGTTTGAGATCACGGAACATGGTCAAGCATGGAAATTCAGAACTTCCCATTGCTTACACAGTAGCAGAAATTATTTCCCATGTATCTAACCTTCAGTTAGTTCCAATCGAGAAGAACTGGAACACCAACCAGCAGTTGCTGCCCAATTCTTAGTGTCCCCCACCCGAAGGTTGGGTGAAGCAGAATGTAGATGCGGCTCTCTCTGAAAATAATATGGTTGGAAAAGCAAGTTTGTTAAGAGATTGCAAAGGTAGAATGATATGTCCTTATGATAGAAAAGTACTTCATTGGGACATTGCATATCTAGAACTCAAAGAAATTCTTTCATTTGAAAATTATATTCAAGATTGGTTTTGTGAATACAAAGGAATAATCATTGAAGGAGACAATGTGAATATCATAAGAATGCTCCAAGACTCAATTAACATGAAGACCAATAAAGGTAATAAGCCGGACCTCTCATTCTTACAACTTTTCAACAACATCATTTTTCTTTTTGCTTCTAGAGAATGTAATAAAACGGCTGATTTTTGTGCCAAATTCGCTTTGTAAGGGATTTTTTTTTAGGACTCGTTTGTTGAAACATAACTTCCTACAAGTTTTTTACACTTGTTTCGGAAGGACTATCATAGAGTTCTTTGTTAATTGCCATTGTAATTTCTCTTGTTTTCTTTAATGCAAAGTGCATCTTTTATTCAAAAAAAATAAAAAAGAACTAATTTTAGGAGACGCGAGTGAAGGTGTTAGGACTAGGCATGGACTTAGCAAAAAAGTGAACCAATAAGCCTTTATTTCAATAATCGAACCTACAAATATAATCAAGCACTTTCTGATGAATTTTGGATTTTGACCATGTAGAAAGAATTGAATCAATTTATTAGAATGATGTTTGGGAGTTAATTGAAAGATCAAAAAATTAAAGTGTTGTCAGAACTAAGTGGGTTTTCAAAACAATATGAATGATTCGTGTGTTGTGGTTAGAAAAAAAAAATATGATTGGTAACCAAGGGATACAATCAAATAGAGGGAATTAATTTTAAGGAAACATTTTCCCCTTTAGCCAGACTTGAAGTGATAAGGGTGCTATTAGCCTCTACCTATTTTAAAGGTTTTAGATTATTTCAAATGGACGTTAAAAGTGTCTTTCTTAATGGGGTGGTATAAGATGATGTTTATGTTGAGAAACTTTCAAGTTTTGAAAATTCTCAATTTCCTAAATATGTGTTTAAATTGAAAAGGCATTATATGGACTAAAAGAGACACCCATGGCCTCATATGAAAGGCTAAGCTCATTCCTACTAGAAAGATCATTTATTAAAGGAAATGTGGACACCACTCTTTTTTTAAAAAGAGTAGGAGATAATATACTCATTATTTAAATATATATTAATGACATCTTATTTAGATCCACTAATAAAAATCTTTGTGATGATTTTTCAAAAATAATGAGTAGTGAATTTGAAATAATGAGTTTGATGGGAAACTTGAGTTACTTTCTTAGTTTTAGCATAAAACAGAAAGAGGATGGCGTAATTTTGAGTCAGTCAAAATAAATTAAGGATATCTTTAATAAATATGAAATGGATAAAGCTAAACCAATAAGTGCACAAATGAGTTCCATTGTGCATTTGGACATGGAATCTAAAGGCAAATATGTTGATGAAAAAAATTTAGAGGAATAATTAGATTATTACTTTACTTGACTTCTAACAGATTGAATATCATGTTTAGTATTTATCTTTGTGCTAGATTTCAAGCTGAAATAAAAGAATCACATTTAATTTCTATTAAAAGAATTATAAGATATCTTTGGGAATTCAAAAGTTATGGATATGGTATCCCAGGCACAGCTCTTTTTTTTTTGAAATGATTGGATATTCTAATTCAAATTTTGCAGGGTGTAGGGTTGATCAAAAAAGTACATCTAGAACTTATCAATTTATTAGAAACTCTTTAATTTCTTGGTCTAGAAAAAAATAGAATTCAGTAGCCCTTTTTACTACTGAAGTAGAATATATTGCCTTAAGTAGTTGTATGCCACATGTTCTTTAGTTAAAATAATATCTTAAGGATTTAGGATTTCCAATTGGAGTTATTCTAATTTTCTATAATAATACAAGGGTCATATGCATTTCAAAGAATCCTATTCAACACTCTATAATCAAGCATATAGACATAAGACATCATTTTATTAGAGACTATGTCACTAAAGGAGAAATTGAGATACATCATATAGCTATCGAGAATCAATGTATAAACATTTTCACAAATTTACTTCCTTTTGAAACATTTGACACCTTAAGAACTAGATTGGGTTTTATTGATATTCATGCTTGAGATTTATAGATTAGTAAAGTATATTTATGATGTTTCTTATTGTTGATGTATATATTTTGTTCATTATTTGTGATTTATCTTTGTTTGATTTTTGTTTCTCTATTTTGGGTTTGATTTTTCCTTTGTATTATTCTTGTTTTTGTTTGTGTGTCTTATGGATCTTGCTTGACTTATTTTTAGAAAAGGAATCATAATTATCATATGCAAATCTAAAAATTCATTTTCCAGTCGTACTATACAAACCACATTTGTTCTGTACAAAATCACTAGATTTTGCATGCAAATTTTCTAAGTTTATAAGATGAAAATGTGTTTTATAAACATATCATATTATACAAATACGTCATCATACTGCATGAATAATTCATTTTTTTCATCTGCATGAATTGGGAGGGAATTTAAAATGTAATTACTTTTTGAAGATCATCCAAGATGAACACCTATTCATCTGCACGATCCTATTGTCAACTTACATGTGGACAAAACTAACTGCCATAGTACAATCATTATTGTTTGATCATCCCAGATGAACACCTGTTCATCTGTACGATCATTTTGATTAAAAAGTCATACAAAATGACTCCTTGGGAATTACAATTTATAAAATTTTGTTTCAATTTTTTCCATTTCTATTCGTATGTATGAAAATTTTTTTGTCCCATATAAAATCATAATAATACATACAAACCTTATTTCATACTATACGAAAAAGCCGATTTCTTTAAATTGGAAGGTATCCTTTGAGTTTTTCTTCACAATCTCTTTTAATCTCAAATCATCTTATGTTCAAAACTCTCCAAATGGCAAGCAGCAACAGCAAGCGAGCTAGACATTCGAAAGGATCTTCATCTCATTCTAGTCAATTAGATGATAACTTCCTTTCTAACGAAAATGAAGAAGCCTATCAGCATTTCTTTAGGGCAAAAATTACTCCATCTCGTCTTCTTATCCAAGAAAAATATAAACTTTTTGTAATGCCTCTTTTCGATTCTACCCAATTTTCTTTCATTCTCACCTTAATCTATACATTCCATTCTGAAAACTTTTACTATTCCCTTGCTAATCTAAAAAAGAGAGAGAACCATACCAAGATGTCCTCATATGTGTTTAAAGAGAGGGTAGAAATTACTAAGGAGGATTTAGGGAATTTCCTGCTTCTTAGAATTGAAGGGGTAAGGGCACATACTATGACTATAAGAGCTATTTTTTATTGGTCTACTATAGATCAAACCCTTAGAGGTGTAGCTTTAGTTTATCACCAATGTCGTGTATATTCTTTGAGCTAAAATTCCAGGATTATCCAGCACTTTTTAAGAATATCCATTATTCTTAAAGCTATTGATAATATCAACCTCGCTCCTTTTCTTTCTATTGTCACATATCATATAATGTTAAACACTTCAATTACTGAAGCCCAATTGAATCTGGACTACATAAAAAATCTTACCGACATTAGACTTCCTACCACTAAAAGGAAGAAGAATGTAGCTTAGGACACTTAGTCACATATATCTTCGAAAAGAAATATAATTTGATTCATCCTGATCCACCTACTCATTTTCCATCCTATTTCATTGATACTTCCTTTCATTCTCTATTTCATCGAGACTAAGGAGATGAAGGAGATGAAATTAGAGAAGGAGAAGCACCTGCTCCTACACTTGCACCTGCTCTTGGACCTGATCATCATTTTTATCAGGAAATGTGCCATCATTTTGATTAACTTGGGTCTCATTTTGATCAATAATTTGATCATATTAAGACTCTCTTGGACTAGCTGGATGCCAAATACAATGAATATATGGGCTGGGTCAGAGGGTAGTTTGATTCTATTAACACTCAAGTAGCTACCATTAATAGCTACTTTACGAAGTTCTCTCCTCCTCAGCCACCTCCAGATATGAATCCTCTAGCATTTTAGTTTTAATTTTCTATTGTAGTTGATAAATGTTTTATTTCTCTTTATTATTTATGTGATGGATTGTTATGTTTTGTATTTTTGTATCAAGTTGTATTTGCATTATATGTTTAATGAAATGCTTGTCTTATGTACGTGTCAATTCACGTAAATTATCTTTGAGTTTTTATTATTCAAATTACTAATGTTGATCTAAGATAAAATTTTAAAATATTTTGCACTACAACTTAAGTTCCTAGCAAAATTATTTTTCTCTTCTTAATCTTTAAATTAATTTACAAATTAGATATAGAAAATAAGATCATTTCAATATTCTAACAAATCTATATCTTATAGCTATAATAGTTGTAAAATTGATAACTTATTTTTCCTTTTATTTTCTTATTCAATATGTTGACTTTATTCTTAATAATAAGATTTTGTTTTGTGGATTATTCTTCTATATATATGAAAAAAAATTCTTTTTGTTTGAAAGATAATTACACATGCTAAGATTTGCTGGATTAGGTTGTGGAAAAATAAAATGTTAAAAGATGCACTAAGTGTGCCAAACTTGAAAAGAGGCACAAAATGAGCCTAACATGAAATGATGGGCAATGTTCACCAAATTTGAAAAGAGACACAAAATGAGCCCAAATGAAAAGATGCACAATATTCGTCACTAAAATAACTCTTATTGATTAAGAGGCATAAAAATGAGTCCACACTACATTTAGTTCATTCCTCTATATCTTTAATTCTTAAAACAATCCTTGTATTAAATGATAATTTCAACTATTGAATTTGAAACTATAAGAATTATATTTAATTAATTTTATGATGATTATTATATTTGATCTTTCTGCATTCTAGAGTGAACATTGAATATGTACAATTTTTCTTATTTAAATTATTCCTTGATTTAAAATTTTAGTATTTTTTCTCCAATAAGAACTTTAATGTTGTCTATGCAAAAATGTTAAAATTCTCTTCTTTATCATCTATTAGATTTATCTATAGTTACTTATTTTTTATGAGTTTTTTTTTTTCTGATGACAAAAAAAGGGGGAGGATATTGTTTGTGTTTGTTTGAAGTCTTCTGGTTTGTGTTTTGTGTGTGTTTTATATTTTTGTCTTCGTATTTGTTATTTTATTTTAAGTTTTTTTAGATTTTATGTTTTATGTTCAATGACATAATGCTTTTAGGGGGAGCATGTTTATGGTTTTAGTTTTCTTATGTTTTTTTCTTATAATTCATGTTGTAATAGCTTGTTTTGTGTTTATTTATAAAACCAAAATTAAAAAGAGAGATGAAATTTTATTGTTTCCCCATGTTTTTTATTTTTAACTTCATTGATGGGGTTTTAGGAGAAAAGAACTTTATTTGTAATTCAAACAATAATTATTTTCATCATCATAAAAAGGGGGAGATTATTGCAACTCATGAATCTGGATTGATAATGTAATTTTTTATGATAGCAAAATATTATTATTCTATTAATTTTATTATTTCTCTAAGTATGTACTGGATATTTTTTGTTTTTTATTTGTGTGTACTAATATTCTAGGGAAATCATACTCCAAAATGCTGAAGACTTTAAGACATAGTACATACGGATTTTATGTAATAAAGTTTATAAATTCTTTCTTTTTTTTCTTGAGTTTGAGATAGTGTAATTGTAATTGAGTAACCATGCACACACATATATAGGGGGAGAGAGTCAAAACTTAGAATTTTTATACTAATTGTATTGTATGACTTCCAATCGTACAATACAATTTGTCATATATTTTCTCTAAAATGAAGTTAATTAAATCATGGCTTATATTTATGTACTATTTGTAATGTATGAAGTAACTTAATACAGACGACTAATAGTGCATAAAATTGGGTGCATACTGGTTCATCATAAATGAATTCATTTATTTTTATTTTATTTGTACTAGAAAAAGTTAGTTCGTGTAAAAAATAATAGTGTACAAAATTAGGGTCGTCCATATTCGTACCAAACAAAGAATGATTTATGTTAACTATTCGTACTGTACGATATTAGTTTGTACTCATGACTGACAGTGTACAAAATAAAGTTTATACCATCTCGTACCAAATGAACACATTCAATTTTGAAATATTCTTACAGTACGATGTCAGTTCTT
The DNA here is from genome assembly GCA_022539455.1 of Dendrobium nobile. Classification (NCBI taxonomy): domain Eukaryota; kingdom Viridiplantae; phylum Streptophyta; class Magnoliopsida; order Asparagales; family Orchidaceae; genus Dendrobium; species Dendrobium nobile. Next base: position 28,960,245 of record CM039719.1, read on the forward strand.
ACAAAAGTCTAACAGTGTATGAAATAAGGTTCATACATGATTGTACATAGATTTTTGAACTATTTGTGCAGACAATACATGATCGTACTGTACGATCTTATGTCGAATCACTTATAATTTTATTTTTTTTGGATAATTTTTCTTGTGTTTTCTATATTAGATGTCCTAAAATTATAAGTCAATACCTTTGCTGCGATTTTCTCTTTAGAGTGGCCATTGAGTGCGAGGGTTCGGGAGAGATTATGAGAGTGAAGGGTTAGAGATCAAGTGAGGGGAAGTTGTGAGAGATTTATAAGGTTTCCCAAAGCGAGGATCTCTTTATCTTCTTCAAATTTTTTCTCATCTCCTTTGGAGGCTTTTGGGAGAAGATCTTCAACATTGTGTCGATGCACTCTGCCTTCGCTAAGAGAGTGAAAAAGGATGAAGGTTCTCTACCTTCACCATGAGTGTGAAAAAGGAGGAAAGTTCCTTTCCTTCATTAGGAGGGTGAAAAAGGAGGAAGGTTCTCTTCCTTCATTAGGACGGTGAGAAAGGATGAAGGTTCTCTACCATCACCAGGAGGGTGAAAAAGAACAAAGGTATACTGCCATTACTTAGAGGGTGTAAAAAGGATTGGTACACTTCCGCATTGAGTTGGTGGAAGAGAGTATGCAAGGATTTCTTCATCTTTCTTTGGGGGCTAAAGGAGAGTCACTTTGATTTAGTGCAATACCTGGAGAAGGAGTCTTAAGGAAGTGGATGTAGATCTAGTTTGGACCAAACCACTATAAATTTGGTGTTCTTCTATTCACTTTTATTTTTTTATATTTTATTTTTCCACACTTTATAGCTTTGTGCTTAAAAAAGCTTTTGAGATAATCATATCTAAACAACTGCATACTCAAGGATCATTACTAAAATTTTCTATAAATAGTTTTTGATAATCCAAAAATATTTTTATTTTAAAATTACTAATTCACCCCCCCCTCTTGGCTAGCCTTGGGAAAGTTCAATACGGTATAACAACCTACGTGAACTTTTACAACATAGCTGACATGAATAAGATCCTTAAAAATAACAATATAAAGTATGTCGTGGTTTGCTTCAATGTTGGAAAGAAAATCATGAAGGGTTTATTCACCAATGAGAAGATAACTAAAGAAGCTTGTAGGTATATAAATAGTAGAGCAGAATGCTAATGATGTCCTCATAATAAGCTTTATATGGTAAGAGTCATCTAGTTCATTATCTTTGATATGAACTGCATAACATCAATTATAAGTATCATTAGCTACCAGAAGGTCATTGTAAGTTGAAATTTAGCATGAGGCAAAGAAGTGTTGAAGAGAATGTAGGAAATAAAAGTTAAATATATAATCTTGAAAATAAAATTAAGTGAAAGTGCACCATAATACTTGTATACAATCACACTTTCTTATAAATTATATAGGTAAAAATAAATTTAATAAAATCTATCAGCTGATTGAACTAGTAACTTTAATTCTTCAGTATAAAAAAATTTGCCAAAAATATTAACAACCTAAACTCATTTGTGCAAGCTCCAAGCTTTTTTCCTCTTCCACACATTTGGTTCTCAAATCATCTTCATCATTCAAATCCTTAACCTATTTCATGGCTCAACTTATTAGTTTACATTCCTTAAAGACATCTAAGTACTGGCTCAAGCAATGCATAATGGTGGAAAGAGCTAAAAAAATTTTAAGATGTTTTTTATGCAAAAAATTTAGCACAAAAGTAATCATCTTTTTACTATGTTCAATATTATCTTAAATCAAAGAAGGAAAATCATACCAATGAAATGGAAGATAAAATGCGATAGAAGAATCAAAAGTGTGGTGAACATGTCGACACATATTCCATATATGGTATCACAAGAAACATATTTGGCATTTGTATGATTCAATTTATCATTAATAATAACAAACCCAGCTGTAATAACAACAAAAAATACCACATGATCAACAGATAATGCTGATGTGTAACTCAAAGAATCTGCAAGAGAAGGAAACGTAACTCCATTCAAAAAAGAAAGCATACTAGAGCTTTTTCGAGTCAATGATGCACCATCAGAAAAAATAAATATTATCAAAAAATGAATTAGCAAATAATGACAATATAACTTTTTTGTTACAAATTATAAGACTATTGTGAAAAACTAATAAAAATTTGAGGTTTTGTTGAAATATAATGCAAAGGACATTGATAACTCCATTGTACCTTGAAGGTGTTTACTCACAATGTTTCAAGACTATTCTTTTCAAATACTTTGAAGAGCTCAATAATGGAGAATATCAAAAGTATAGAATAAAAATGTTCAATTAAAGAACTTCAAAGGGCTACATAGGCATGCAAAATTATTTTAAAAATAGGCAGTAGAAAATAAAAAATTGTCCTCTATGAAACTTCCAAAGGGAAATTCATTGTACCAATAATATGAGCATAAATCAACAGTAAACTCTTGAAGATAGTCCTTCCTAGACGTATTCTCATGCCTCAGAGACTTGAAATTTAGCAACATGAGGATAACTATGAAAAAGGCATTTTGTAGTAATAATATAAATTAATAAAAATATATATCTCACATAATATAGGAAAATCTTATTAAAAAATAAAACTAAAAAAAAAAAGACAGCCATTGCAAATAAAATAATAATGAATTTAAAATTCAATAAAAATTGCACTCTATTTAATCCTTACTGCAGATGATGTTGTTTTGATCATCAAGGGGTGTAAATTACCATTCACTACATATGAAGTTGTTTTGATCATAGGACTACCCAATAGAGGAGCTGTATTCAAGTTGGGAAGTGCAAGAATCAATAGAAAATCTTCAACTGATATTGAATATGAGATGCTTAATCTCGACAAATCAACTCCACCTACCCAAGCTTTGAAGAAATTTATCATTTTCTTGTTATCCAACCTATTCTTTCCAATACACAACTACTGAACTCTAGCTAGGTCCTTACTATAGCACATAATTTTAATCAATTAACATCTAACAACTAGCCATTGTCCATTAGGGATTTCTTTGTGGGAGAGTTCGAAGTTATTCCAAGAAGTTTTCCGAATGCAGACCAATGGGATATACAAAAGGCATTGTACATATTATAATTATGAGTGCATCCAACATTTTAGAACCTCTATATGTTATAGAAATTTATTGGCTAACAACCTTTGTGAATTTTATATACAAATTTGGTTTCTAGAGCATTCGTCAATCCATGCACCATTGGATAATAACTCCAGACCTCATTTTCATCAGTGCAATAGTGAGATAATATACAACGATGTAGAGGTCTCAAAGTTATTTGATGACCTTCAGGATATAAATGTACTCATGCTTCTTTCCACTTCATATTGATATAAGGATGTTGAATTTACTGTGAAGTCATTATGATAAATATTATTGTGTAGATATTTCATACTTTTCAAGGAGTCATCAAAGAAGAAAGAACATTATTGGAGAATCCCCCTCTCCCCTCAATCCCCTAAAAAAACATCACCACCACCTTACACATTCCTCCAACTTAAACTCCTAGGCCAACCCATGCCCATAATCATTTCTTCACCTTCCATCACCCTTAAATCCCCCAACCCACCCTCTCCCTTCCACACCCCCGTACAACCTTCCCCCCCCCCCCCCCCCCCCCCCCAACACACGCACCTCGCGCACATAAGTAGCCTTCTCAACCCATAAAAATAGATGATGTTAATCGTCAGAGCTTTAAACAATCCTTCACCAAGATTATCTCACAATGTAAAATTCTATAGAATATTTTGGTCAAGGTTGAATTAATGGCTGGGTTGCTTAAGAGGCAAGTAAATGCATTGGAACACCATTTATTCGAATAAAAGCAGCTGGAAAGAAAATATACAGCCATGAAGAAGTTTCTACTAGAGACCTTTCCTACGTATAAAGCTTATTACACATGAGAGCTGGCAAAATCTTTCTCAAGGAAGGTAACACCTAATAATATTACTAATCTACCTACAACAATATTATTGAAGAAGCCCTAGTATGTGTAAAATCCCCATAAAACATTGATGAGGATGATAATTTACCAATTGTAGATTTGACCTTGACACAAATCAAAAAAGATGTTAGTCATGATTCACTAAAAGATCAGGCAGATGATGAGGGTGAGGGCTCTACCATAACCTAAGGCACACGTATAGCACGTAGGGTGTAAAAAAGGACTGACTGGAGGAACAAATTGGTATAACTTAAATAGATCAAATGTAACAACTACCCACCTTAAAGAGAAGATAATCTACAACAACGCACCTGAAATGTTTTAACAACCCCACTTAAATAACTAAAAACTACAACTATCCACCATAAATAGTGGTACATATCAGTAGATAATAGTACATAGCATAAGTCAACATCAAAGGTACACAATAATAATACACAAAGGTGCACAATAGAAGTACACATTAATTTACCAATGAATTTACAAATACAAAGTAATAATCAATATAATTTTACAATGAATTTATCAAATACACATCAACAATGTAATTTAATATTATAATATATTTATCAAATACACAATAATAATTAATGTAATTTTATAATACCTAATGTATTTTTACAATGAATTTTATGATACACAATGTAATTTTATAGTGAACTTATATAAAATATAGATCAATTTAATTTTATAGTACACATTACAATTTTATAATAAAATAATTATACATCATCCATGTTTCTCTTTAATCATCATTTTTACATATTTAGGTGTCAGCTGGCTGGTTAATGGACTGAGAATGTAATCATTGGTGAAGCATTTTGGTATGTTTGAGGACTTCACCTGACTCACTAGTGAATACTATCATATTATGTGCTCTCGTCTGCATATTTCTATTTTTTATATTTTCTCTTCTCCCAGTGACTCTTCAATCTTGCATTAGAGATACCTTTAGGCCTGCACTTTAGTGGGTCTTTCTATTTTCTTACTTCACCTTATTTATATAAACTTGTGTTCTTTCTCTTGTCATCTAAGATTAAGTCTACAATTTTAACCATGTTAGTCATTATAGCCAACATATACTGTTATGTGTCCTCATTCCCCTTTACTCATGTATTAATTTGATATGCAAAGTAGATAAGATGATATTTGAATATCATACCACTATATTCCTCCTGAGATGGGATGTCTTTCTTTCCCTTACATGTGAACGTGCGGCCATCATAAATATCTATCCTAGCTCTGATTGACCATCTTAGCAATAGGTACTTAGAATGAATAATAACTATATCTAATACTCTTATAACTCTCATGAAGTGAGAATATAATAAACTCATCATGCTAAACTTCCCACAGCTGCATTGAATGATACCCTCTTTTGAGTAAAAAAATGAATAGTTCAACGGATCTAATGATCAATCTTATTGATGCTTTTGACAAAAAATATGATGAGTCATGTGATGTATAATCTATACACAATCCACCCATACCTCCACCCACACCCTATAAAAATTCTTCTTCAAAAAATGAACACTATTTTCTTTAATTAAATCAAGTAGCTTGCTTTAGTATTCGATTTTTTAGTAAACCCCTCCAACTTTGATATTGCTATTGAAGCACCATACCTTGGATATAGTTTTCTTGGTGATATTCCATTAGCAAAACCTATGGTGTGTCTGAGGTAATGTAAATTCTATTGCCCTAACAATTTCTTTGTCATGATCAATAAATATTGTTATGGAATATTTATCGCTCATTATTTGTATAAATGTTTTAAATTACTAGATAAATAATTCAATTATCTCCTCTGATAGAAATGTCACCCCTAATATTATATTTTGATAATGATTATTAACCCTAACAAAGTGTGCACAAGCTAAATTATATTTATTAAGTCTATAGCTAGCATAAAAATTATCACATCTTCATATTAGTCATAATATATTCTCCCCAAACTATCAACCCAAAAAAAAATCAATAATTTGTTATCAACTAGTCGATCTTTAAATAGTTAGAAAATTGGTGTCCCTTAATATTTACTATTTTATCTTTCTAAATGGAGTTATATGTATACCTCTTAAAGAATCTAATATTTTCTAAACCTCTAACTTCATCGGCTAGGTAGGTAAATGTATCAACGGTTCTTATCTCAGCATTTGTCATTGATTTAAGAACTCAAGCTTTCTCATTACTAATAATCCTACACGATCTAATAAGATGTTGATCTTCCTGCTTAAATAATTTATGAGTGTGTCTCTCTATACATTTTTATACAATATGAACTCCATCTTCATCCACTAAAAATCTACTCATAGTGTCACACCCTATTTTGGTATTTAATTTTCTATATTTTGCTTGGGAATTTAAGTAAAAACTCTTCTTAAAGCCAAATTTTCAAAAGGAAAAGATCCATGGATCTAATTTTTCTCGAATTAGGCTAGGAACTTTGAAGTTTTATATGAACACTAAAACAAATATTATGAGCATAATGACAATACTAATGTATGCTTTCTTCTCGTAATTATAAATACCCAGTGCAAAAGTGAAACATATTGAATTATATTAATATATAAACATGGTCATACACAAAAGAGCATCAGTATAGAATGGTACACAATAGTATAAAACAATGGTACACAATAATAATATAAAATAAAAGTATATAATAATAGTACACATAAATAATACACAGTAAATTATGATTTTATCTAAACTTGTACATAGAGTCCAAACTTGAATCTAAGCTTGTACAGAGCAATAGAACTTTGGAGGAGCAAAAAAGATATGAATGATACACCCTAAACCATTAAAAACTTTAAATTTTTAAATGAAAAATAGTATAACCTCTTCAGAAGTAAAAAATTAACGATAATATCCCCAACTTATCTTCAATTATTTGTTGTAGTTAGGCTTCCTGGACTGTTTGTGTAATGCCTTCCATCTCCTCGGAGAATTCGATGTCCTCCAAATCATTTTCCATCTTCATAGCATCTTTTTCTCTTTTCTTTCTCAACTTTATTCTAAAGATAAATCCTATCTCAGGTGGTGAAAGTACTCATCTAATATCCTATACCCTAGATATTGGTGCTTACATAGATTTCTTTTTAGTAAAACTTAAACTTTTGCATATGGACCAGGTTGAGTTGTCGGGTCATGTAGTAAGTTGGAAAACATACAATAAATATTATAATTGAAATCAGTCGGGTCATTGGGTCATCAGGCCACCATGTGGAGGAATTATATTGGAGTCTAAACGTAGAATTACATCCAGACATAGAATAATTTCTCCCCTAATAGAGAGCCTTAGATACTCCTCTAAAAGTAATCCAACATTCATTAATTTCTTTCCAATCATAAGTCACGGGTAGATAAATTTTAAATGATTATCCCATTTACTAATAAGTAATCCCAAAAGCATAACTGGCCCCCTTATTCTAGTGATTGAAATCATATTTTCTAGTGAGAGAAAATAAATTTCCATTTTTTTTTAATTATGGCGGGGGATGAGTTGAGGCAACGCCAGTAACCAACCCTTATTCTTAATCAGTTCCTATTCATAGATCATCAATTTGAGCTCCATTAATTATTAAAGGTCATCTTGATGATGCCAATTCAAATGATATTCTAAAGAATGAAATGTGTTTTGGTAAGGGAAAAGGTTTGATTATTGAGATGAATGGTTTTCCTTCAAACAAATATGTGGTTGAAGATTTTTTATATCAGAAGAATGCTTTTGAAGCCTCATCTTCTTCTGGTGCAAAATTAAAAGTCAATAGGTTTTCAAAATCTATTAATGGAATTATTAAAGAAACTAAAAATCCTTCCTCCTATGAATAAGCAGTTCTTAATTATTCTTCTGGGATTACAAATGATTTAAATTCAAAGTCAATATTAATTAAAAATAATGGTAATCTTAATTCATATATTATGGATATTTCTCATATGATTAATAATGCTATGGATGTTAATAAAAAATTCTTCGAGTAAGCCTATAGGTTTTGTGAATGCTTAGAGGAAATCTTCGAATATTAGGATTGTTATTCCATATTTTAATGTTGCTATGTCTAAAGATGGTGTTGCGGCCAAGTTGCATCTTGATAATGAGAAATCTAATATTCATATGTATCGCAATTTTGTAGTCATTAAAGTCTTTGGTAACTCTATTCATTATCCTGTTATTAGCATTGAATTAAGAAGATAATGAAGTCATTTAGGTACTTTTCACCTAACTAATTTAGGAATGGAGTGGTTGTTGTGTTCATTTCATTCTACTGAAGTTAAGGAGGCTGTGCTGAGTGGAGGACCATAGTTTGTAGGTAGCCATATAATTGGTATGGAATACTAGAGTCTGGAGTTTTCTATATTGACTATGAAGAATTCGTTCTCTCCTATGTGGATCTAGTTGCCACAGCTCCCTCTATTTTATTCGGATGAGATTAATATTGCTAGAATAGCATCAAATGTTGGTACACCATTATATTTGGATGGCAATATGTTAGTTGGGGAAGAAGAGAATTTGCAAGAATTTGTGTTTGTATCAATCTTGAAGAAAAACTACCTCAAGGTGTATGGGTTAAAGAAAGTGCCTGTCAATTTTTCCAAAAAGTTCAATATGAAAAGATATCCTTATTGAGCTATAAATTTGGTATAATTGGACACAATATATAAGGTTGTAATAAACTAGACAATCAATGAGAGGTTGCTACTTCAGGTGGTGGTAAATTTGTCAAAGAGTTTACATCGGATTATACAAGTAATGTGAATCATACTAATATTGGTGGGGTAAATAAACCTGAATCAGTTTCTACTAAGGTTGCTAATATGGATACTGAAGATTATGCTCCATGCATTCAAGTTAATTACAGTAGGAAGAAATCCTACTTAGTTAACAGATCTAAGCTTGTTGATGCTTCATCCTTTGTTAAAAATGTAGAGAAGGCCAAATTAAGTAATTATATTCTTATTGCTGCTAAAGGTGTTTCTGGTGAGAAGCTACATGTTATCCCATGTTTCTCTGTGAAAGATGTTGGGCCCAATTTTATTGAGGAAGTTAATGTGGAGGAGAAAGCAATTGTTTTGAAAGAGTTAGTTGAGAATGGTGATGTTTCAGAAGATCTTAGCAAGAAGGAGTCATTATAATTTGTAATGGCTGCAAGTCTGAAAGGAAAATCTTATGTTGTTCTTACACCTATTGAAGAAGGTGAATATGTTCCTGCTGATGGAAGTTTTGGTGCTGACAAAAAAGAAATTATTATTGAAAGTTCCATCAACCAAATTGTTATTGTTGGTGAGGTGGTTCCAGATAAAGACCATTCATCTCTATTTATAGAAGAGAATGGTGAAATTCTTCCAAATATGTTGAAGGTATCAAATTCTCTATCTAAAGATAATTTTGTTTATAGCAATTCTGAGTTTGATCCAGCTAGGAAGAATGGTTCTAGTTATCCCAAGAATTTTTCTTCATCAACTTTTGTACAACAGAAGAAGAAAGTTAAGAAAGAATTTAGTATGTTTGGACCTTTAAAGGATAGACTTAGAGGTAGAAGAGGTGATGGTAGCCTCGAAGGTGCTGGGGCCTTATCCTCATTGATTTCTTAATGTCTTCTTTGCTTTTTTGGAAATGTAGGGGAGCTAAGAAAAAAGAAGCTTCCCATTACTTGAGAAGTTTGATTAATGATAATGGTGTGTTATTTATTGGTCTTGTAGAAACTAAATTAGATTCTATGGATAGTAATTAAGTTAAAGAATTATTGGAAGTAATTGGGATTATTTTCATTTTGATGCAAAAGGAACATTTGGTGGCATTCTTTCCTTGTGGAAAAATAATATCTCTTCTTTTACTATTCTTAATTCTTCTATTCAATGTATCATTGGTAATTTAAAATCTCCTAATGGTATTGCTTGGACTATTTCTATAGTCTATGACAATAAGGATTTGCATGAAAGAAGGAAACTTTGGAAGTTGTAAAAGACTACTATTCTAATGTGAATCTGTGTATTATTGGTGGAGATTTTAATTTTACTATTTCCAAAAATTGAACAAAATGTTGGTAAAAGATTTATGTTCTCACAAGGGCTGCAAAAGATGAAGGATTTCTTAAATAGAAATGATTACCATGACATTGGGTATATTAGACCTAAATATACATGGTGTAATAATAAAGAGGGTCTTGCACATATTTAGGAGAGATTATATAGAATTTGTCTAAATTATAAAGCTTTATGTCATATTCCTTTTGTTGTTATTAGATATTCTCCTAGAGTTGCTTCAGACTATTATCCTATTCTTCATAATCTTTTCAATGCAATTGTTTATAATCAAAAGTTTATCAAATTTAAAAATGTATGGTGTTCTTATAAAGCGTCTTAGCGTGTGGTTAAAAATGAATGGGAGAAAAAAAGATTATGGGAAAGCATCATGTATCCTTCAAAGAAAAGGAACCAGGTCTTTAAAAAGTCTTTTTTTATTGGAACAAAAAGAAACTAAAAGATTTAAACATGTTGCAACTCAGACTTCCAAGTTTATGATTTTGATGATAATAAATAATATTAATTAATTTTTTTCATTTCTCATAGTGTTTGTAGTACATATTTGTTTATGTGTTGACTAATATTTCAGGTATACCATGCATCATTTTTTGAAGATTTAAGCTCAAGATTATGTAGAATTGGTTAAATTAAATGAGTCAATAATTTTCATTTCTTGAGTCAAGCCCTATAATGATATATGTTAGCTTGGTGATCATGCACATACACAGAGAGAGCAAAAATATTTTTAAATATTTTAATTTTTCTGTACATCATACAATATTATAAGCACTGCCGTTGGCAGATCCCAAGTTCTGGAAGAGAAAAGTGGAGAGTTGCGTTAGGTAGTCGACATTAAGCATAAAACTTGTCGAACAATAATGACATGAATCCTTTAAAAAAATTGTATTAATGCTAGGTCGTCCCCTAGAAGTGACGCGCTGTATGGCCTGAAACAGTGACAAGTGTGCAAGGGCTGTTGCACCGGCGTCCGGGAGTAGTGTTAAATATGCAAGGGTTCCCACATCAAGGACAAATGTGGGCAAAGAAGCTAGTCCATGAAACTAAAATTAGGATAGGAACTTGGAATATAGGTTCCCTTACAAAAAAATTAATGAAATTAATATATATTATGATTCATATGAAATTAAATATTTTATGCATTTAGGAAATTAAATGGGTTGGAGAGAAGGCTAGGGAAATTGATAGTTTAGGATTTAAACTTTGGTATTTGGGTAGGAGTCATACTAGAAATGATGTAGGTGTTATTATAAATAAGAGTTTAAAGGATAATGTTATAAAAATTAATAGGATTGGAGATAGAATTATAGCTTTAAAGATTGTTGTTATGATAAAATTGTTAATAATATAAGTGCTTATGCTCCTCAAGTTGGTTTGGATATGAGTTCTAAATTAAATTTTTGGAATGACTTAGAAGAATTAATACAAAAGATATCTCTTGAAGAAAGAGTTTTTATTGGAGGAGATTTAAATGGACATGTTAGTAGAGAGGTAGATAATTTTAAAAGCATTCATGGTGGCCATGGATTTGGAATGACGAATGAAGGTGGCAAGACCATATTATATTTTTGATTAGCTTATGATTTTTCAATTGCTAATACCTTATTTAAGAAAAGGAATGAGCATCTCATCACTTATAAAAATGGATATAGTACAACCCAGATTGACTATTAATAGAAAATTAAATCGTTTAGATTGTAAAGATTATAAAGTTATTCCGAGTGAAAATTTATGTACCCAACATCGATTATTAGTTTTGGACTTTAAGATAAAAGGGCATAAATTAAAAAATAAAATAAAATGATTTTATATAATTAGATGGGGGCATTTAAAGAATATTAAAAAAAATATTTTTGAGAATAAGGCTTTTGATCTTAAGATTTTGTCTGTGCATGAAGATGCTAATGTTATGTGGGAAAATGGGGCTAGTGATATTAAGAATATTGCAAAAGATGTCCTTGGAGTATCTAAGGGAAACGCTCCTAATAGTAAAAATAGTTGGTGTTGGAATCTAAATGTGCAAAAAAAATTAAAAATAAGAAGATTTATTATAAAAATTGATTTAATTTTGAAAATTCTGATAATTTGGAAATATATAAAGTGGCTCGTAAGGATGCTAAGAAAGCAATATGCGATGCAAAGACATTAGTTTTTAGTGATTTATATAATAAATTAGATACTAAAGAGGGAGAAAGATATATGTATAAGTTAGCCAAACAAAGAGGTAGGAGTAGTAAGGATTTAGTTCAAGTGAAGTGTATTAAGGATGAAGATCAAAAAAAACTTTTCTTAGAAGATGATATTCAACAAAGGTGGATGAAATATTTTGCTAAACTTTTTAATGAAGATTTTGAAAATAAGATTGACTATAGTAACCTTAGCACCCTAAATGAAAATAAAAATTTCTATTTTTATCGGCATATTAGTAAAACTGAAGTTAGAGAGGCTTTAAAGAAAATGAAGGGTGGAAAAGCTATTAGACCTGATGATATTCCAATAGAGGTGTGGAAATGCTTAAAATATGAAGGAATTTCATGGATTACTAAACTTTTTAATACTATTTTAAAGACTAAAAAGATGTCAGATGAGTGGAGAATGAGTGTGTTAATTCCTATTTTTAAGAATAAAAGTGATGCACAAGATTGTGCAAATTATAGAGCTATTAAGTTAATGTGTCATACTTTAAAAGTATAGGAGCGAGTTATGGAGCATAGGTTGCGGTGTGACACTAATGTTTCTCAAAATCAATTTGGATTCATGCCGGGTAGGTCGACTATGGAAGCCATACATTTATTAAGAGGTTTGATGGAGAAATATAGAGAAAATAAGGAGGATCTACACATGATATTTATTAATTTAGGAAAAGCATATGATAAAGTTCCAAGAGAAGTGATATGAAGAGTTCTTGAAAAGAAAGGAGTCAATAATGCTTATATTCAAATCATTAAAGATATGTATGCATGAGCTATTACTTGTGTTCAAACACAAGGTGGATTGACCAAGTATTTCCCTATTTCGGTTGGGTTACATCAACGATCAACCTTAAGCCCATAACTTTTTGCTTTAGTCATGGATGTTCTCACTAGAGATTTGCAAGAGGATGTACCTTGGTGTATTCTTTTTGCTGATGATATTCTTCTTGTTGATAAGACTACAGAGGGAGTTGAAGGTAAACTTGAATTATGGAGGTCAACCTTCGAGTCTAAAGATTTTTGCTTGAGTAGATCTAAAACAGAATATATGGAGTGTAAGTTTAGTAGTAATAGACCTAATGAGGGGATTGTGACTTTGGGTGATCAAGTCATTAATAAGAGTACACATTTTAGATATCTTGGATCTATTGTTCAGAGTAATGGGGAAATAGATGGGGATATTATCAGCAGAATTCAAGTTGGATGGTTGAAGTGGAGGAATGCATCGGGCTTGTTATGTGATAGAAATGTACCCCTCAAACTTAAGGGAAAATTCTATAAGATGGTAGTGAGGCCTGTAATGCTTTATGGTGCCGAATGTTGGCCATTAAAAGAGAAGCATAATACTAAGTTAAGTGTGGCAGAGATGAGGATGCTCAGGTGAATGAGTGGCTTTACTCGTTGAGATAGGATACAAAATGAGCATCTACGTGAAAAGGTTGGAGTAGCTTCAGTAGAAGATAAGATTAGAGAGAGTCGCCTTAGATGGTTTGGTCACATAAAACGGCGGCCTTCCGATGACCCAGTTAAGAGAGTAGAGGTATTAGATTGACTTATGTTAAGAAAGGTAGGGGTAGACCTAAAAAGACTTGGTTAGAAAATATTAGGAATGACCTTTCTTTATTAGATTTAAATGAGAATTTGACTTTTAATAGGACACAAAGGAGAAAAAGGATTCATGTAGCTGACCCCACGTAGTGGGATAATGGCTTAATGTTGTTGTTTGTTGTTTGTATCATACTATACTATACGGATCATATTATATGATTTGGTGTTACATAAATTAATTAAAATATTTTATTTTCCAAAAAAAATTAAAATATAACTAATCGTACAGTATAAACACCACATCGTACTGGATAATCTGTTATAATTAGAAAATCAGTCGTCCTTTAAATTAGGCAACAATTTGAATTTGAAAAGTTGTTCTAATAGTATTGTATGAACATGATTGTATTGTACAATATTTAAAATATTGTATAATTTAATCATATGATTAGTCAATGAAAATTGCTTAATTTTAATATTTTGATTGTACTATATAAACTGGGTTGCACTTTATGATCAACAAAAAAGATTTTGGCCATCACATGCTTCATCTAGAATAAATTGCAATTTGATTGAACTATTCGTATAGTACTAACTAGACATCATACAGTATGAACAAGCAAATTGAACAATTCATATAAAACTAATTGGTGATCTTATAGTACTAATAGGTCAAATTCCACACTTCATACTAGACGATCATTCGATCGTACTCTACGACAGTTTATGGTTGAACTAGTTTTTTAGGGTTTTTTGAAGCCCACTATTTAAGCTTTCTCATAAGACTTTGTAAGAGTCATTGACAGCCATTGAAGCTTTATTTTTCTGAAGAAAACTTGAAGAGAGAACTTGAAAGGGAGAGAGGAAAGGGTGGAGTTTGAGAGAGGGAGAAGATCCTTGGAGGGAATTTCAAGGGAGTGTGGAGGGGATTTCATATGGTTGCTCCTGCAAGCTTGCACCTCAGAACCATTGGATTCAAGGTTCATTTTAAGGGAAGTTTTGGAAAGAAAAATATCTTTTTGGTGTCAAAGGACCCGATTTCTCCGTCGCACCGAGGATGGTGGAAGTGATTTTCTCCGTCTAGCTATGGGGCCTAAAAGAGAGTCACTTTAGGTTTAGTGTACTACTTGGAGGATGCCTCCGGGGAGTGGACATAGGTGAAGGTTTGATCGAACCACTATATATTTGATGTGTTTATTCCTTTATTATTTCCACATTTTCATTACGATTAATTGCGTGGGTGAAATTGATAATTTATCTTTTTATTGTGAATGTAATTTACTTTTGCATCAAGTTATAAAAAGATTTTTCTTTTAGTTAAAGAAGATTTTCACTCTTGGCGCATCTCATACTTTCAAAACAATTTGAAAGTTGAGTTGCAAAATGATAGTGTCTTTACAAGAAGAGGAGAGCATCCAAGGATTAAGCCCGAAGAAGTTGATCGATTTGAGAAAGAAAATTCATTAGCTGAATGTCACTCTTGCTAGGCTTTCGACATGGTGGAGATAGCTGTCTAAAGCATAATGGTTGGAGGAAGGATATAATAATGCTCGGTTCTTTCATGAGCTTGCTAATGCAAGAAGAAATGCAAACTTGATTCATCAAATTACTAGTTTGAATGGAATCACTGTGATAGATCTCGAAGGTATTCAAGCAGTCTTTGAAGAATTTTTTAAGAAGAAGTGGAAAAATAGAAGGTGTTCTCTTACTGGTTGGCCGGTGATTCACCCGGAGCATAGTTTGAATGAAGAACAAAAGTAGTTGTTAATTGCAGGTTTTTAGAAGCAAGAGCTAGTTTATACAATTATGAAGATGGAAATAATAAATCTCCTCGAAATGATGGTGTGAATTCCTTTTTTTTTTCAAATTCTATTGGAACATTATTAATGTTGAGTTGTGCAATGCAATTGATAATTTATTTAAACTGGGAATTATGCTAGAAAGCTAAAAAGAGACTTTGCTGATTTTGACTCCAAAGGTTCCTAATGTGTCTGATATGACTATTTAGACCGATAAGCTTATGTCAAACCATATATAAAATGGTGGCAGACATGATATTGAATAGATTGAAGGGATTTCTTCCAAGAATTATTTCAGAGCAACAAGGTGTGTTTGTTATAGGATTATCTATATCTAATAATTGTTTACTAACTCATGAGATTGTAAGTAAGTTAAGATTCTCAAAAGCTAAGTCAGGGTTTATATTGTACAAACTTGATATGGAACAAGCTTATGATATCATGTGTTAGAAGACTTCATAATAGATTCTCTTGGTTATGGGGTTCCTAGAAATGATTATAAATTCAATCATTCAATAAGTTATTCACCCGAATTTTTCTATTATTATAAATGGAAAATTAAGTAATTGGATAAATGTAGAATCTGGGTTTAGACAAGGATATCCATTATCTTTGGGCCTTTACATTCTTTGTTCTAAGTTACTCTCAAAATTATTTCATGATAGAGATTATGAATTTGGGATAAGAATTTCACTCAACGCTTCTAAGGTCTCTCATTTGTTGTTCGCTGATGATGTGATGATAACAGCAAAAGCATCTTTGCATAATACAAATATCATAAACATGATTTTGATGGATTATTGAAGCTAGATGGGTGAGAGGATTAATTAGGAGAAATATATTATATTGTATGGGAAATCTGTCCCTCGTAGAAGATAAAGGAAGTTAAACAGAGTTCTATGTTGTTGAAAAGGGAAGAATTTATTTATCTTGCTGTTAAGATGGCTACTACAAGGTTAAAAGCTATAGATTATCATCTTATTATGAATAAAGCTATGAATAAGCTTAATATTTGAGGATCACATTCTTTGTCTCTGGCCGGAAGGATTTTTTTGTTTAAAATAGTTTATTCTTCTACTCCTTTATTCATTATGACTCATTTGTTGGTCCCAAAAAATATTCAAAATGATATTGACAAATGTTGTAGGATTTTTTTATGGTATAAGGAACAATGTAGGAAGGGAATGCATTATATCTCTTGGGATATTCTGTGTTAGTTAATCAATGAGGGTTTGGTATTCAAGATGCTCCTGAAAGACAAGGCCCTTTAAGAGCTCGTATTGCTTGGAACTTTATTCAAAATCATAATTATGTGCTTAGTAAGATTATAGTAGCAAGATATAGTAATGATGTTTGGAATGAAGATATCAAGAGATGCGCTTCTCCGGCATGCATATTACTAAGCATGGTACTCATTTCTTGAAACAAATCATTAGATATGGAGTATCAAATGGGGAAAGAATCATTATTCTAAATGATACTTGGATATTTGATAGATGTTTGAATAAAGGGCCAACTATATGTAATATAAGGGAGCTGCATAATAAAACAATTTCATTTCTTTTGGATGGAAATGGAGGATGGAACAACTTGTTAATGAAGAATCTCTTTTTTTGAAGATCCGACAGAGCTTATTTCAGAAATTCCTTTATCTACAGATTTGTACCAAGACCAAATTGTGTTGTTTGCTATTAATTCTGGAAAGTTAATCTCTTCAATGACATTTCAGGTGGCTAATACTCTTGTTGTGTGTGGTATTCACGTCAAGTGGATTAAGAAGTTAGTATTAACTCCTAATAAAGTATTATTTTGGTGGAGGTTGATTAATAATTCTTTACCTACTAATTGTTGGTTAAATCACAGGAAGCTTCTTGAGTCTTGTTTATGTCCGAGAAGATGTATTAAAGTAAAAGATATCAATCACATTATTATTCACTGTGAGAAATTACGTAAAATATTTCATATGCTGAAGCAGTGGGGGATTTATTTACTGAAATTTAAAGATCTTTCTCATTGTTGGAAAGATATGGAGAAGTTTGCTACTTTTAATCCTGGAATTGATAGAGTTTACTAATCTATAGTTTATCATAATTGGAAAGCTAGGAATTGCTTTACACATGGAATGAAGGTTCCTAATTCTGTTATAATTGCAGCTTCTATTTTGTCTTATTCATTACAACCTCTATTTATTCTAATTTGTAAGAACTGGGAAACTAATCGGCATGTTGTGCTATCTAATATTTGGTATCCCCCGCTTACAAATTGGATTAAGTTGAATGTGGATGCTTCATTATTGCAGTCTAATAAAGCAAGTATTGCAGGTGTTTTGTAGGATCATAAAAGCAGATTTTTGATGGCGTATGGCAGAAAGATCTTACATTGAGACATCTTGTTATTGGAGTTAATTGCAGTTTTTTATTTCAAGAATATATTCAAGATTGGATGAATGAGAAGTAAGGCATCATTATTCAAGGGGACAACATCATTGTGATGAAGCTTGTACAAAATTCTATGACAAAGAAGAGGAATAACATAGTGCAAAGAATGGATTTATCATTTTTTGATAGTTTTCAAAATGTAAATTTTCATTTTATTTCTAGGGAGGGTAATAGAGTCGCGGATGTTTGTTCTCATTATACCCTCTTAGGCAACTTTTATTGGGATGCTTTTATTTATAGTGAACTTTCTTCAAGAGTTATTTATTGCGATTGTTGCAACTTAGTTTTTTTATTATTGAGATTTTTTTTTGAGAAGATGCATATAGCAATATTATTGAAAAAGAAAAGTAATTACAAAGCTGAGTGATAGCTATTCTATCACTTTCCTCCTTTAATAAAGTTATAAAATGAGGAGGAATACTATCACAAGACAAATCGTCCCAAAAAAAATCTATAGTTCGAGCAATGTTAGCACAACAATTGGCTAACTTATTACCATTTCCATCTATACAATGAAATAAGATTTGATTAAACTCTTTAAGAAAAGAGAAATCAATACCTTTGCCGAGATCCACTTTGAACTCCCCTTTATTCACCAAATTACGAATGAAATTGATAACATTGTAGT
The DNA here is from genome assembly GCA_022539455.1 of Dendrobium nobile. Lineage (NCBI taxonomy): Eukaryota > Viridiplantae > Streptophyta > Magnoliopsida > Asparagales > Orchidaceae > Dendrobium > Dendrobium nobile. The sequence continues at coordinate 28,978,875 of CM039719.1, forward strand.
TATCACCTTCTATGATAATACCTTTAGCTTCAAGCATCCATCCTTGTAAGAAATTCTTCAATGAAAGAATAGAATACAATTCCAATTGTGAAATATCCAAATGTAAGCAAGATGAGCCATAAGCACATAAAAATCTACCTTTATAGTCTCTAATAACTCCTCCGACTCCACCTTTATAATTATTAGATAATGAGGCATCAACATTAAGCTTGATTCATTCTGGAGGAGGAGGATACCAAAAAGAAGACGGCTTATTCAGCCGGTTAGTATCCCAGTAGTCCGAATAAATACCAAGCTTAAAGGAGGAAGTAGCATAGCAAATAGCATTTGCTGCAATGGACACAATTCCATTTTCTTTATTTTCATGAATCAACATATTCCTTCTTTTCCAAGTAAAGAACACAGCAGAGCAATATAAATTTCCCAAAAAAGGATTAGAGCTGGCAAGTTCATACAATGTCTTGTGAGTATCCTCCAGATTACAGTTAATAGACAACTGAAAACCCTATGAGATAAGCAGCTTTAAAACTTTAATCAAGAATGCACAGGTTGTAGTAACATGAACTGTATCTTCAATACATAAGCAACCTCTCGGGCATCCATTCTAATTATTATTTTAATTATTGTTTCTCCTAATATATATTGGATATATATTTCTTTTATTGTTTATGAGTATTAACATTTCAGGAAAAAACATACTCCAGACTGTTGAAGCCTTCAAGGAAGAATATATTAGGGTTTATTGTAAATTGAGTCTATAAATTTTTATTTTTATTCAGTCTAAGAGAGTGTGATTGTAATTAAGTAACTGTGCACAAACACACACACACACTGGGGGAGTGTTTAAAATCTATAAATTTTTAAACTAATCATACTATATGATTTTAATTTATATGAGATGATTTGTTCAGTTATTTCCTCTTACGAGAAGATAAATGAACTATAGGAAGAAAATTAATTTTCTAAGTACTATTCATACTGTATGAAGTAACCTTCATACAGACGACATCAAGAGTATGAAAAGAACGGGTTCTTTTTTGTCCAGATGAATTCCAAATTTCTTTTAATTGATTGTACTGTACGAAGTGACCTTCATACAGACGATGTCCAGAGTACGAAAAAAATGGGTTCCTTTTTGTCCCAACAAACATCAAATTTTTTTATTAACTGATATATGGTTCATACAAACGACGTCCAGAGTATAAAAATACGAGGTATTTTTTTGTCCCAACGAAGCAAAATTTTTTTTCAACTGTTCATATAGTACAAACATGATTCGTATAGGATGATTATCATGTAAGAAAATATTTCATACAGGTATGTACACAACAATTTTTGAACTAATCATATATATGATTGACGATCGTATTGTATGATGGTATATGCTCAAAATTGCAAATTTTAGTTTCTAGACAGTTTTTGTATCATTTATATAAAAAGTCCTTAGAAACTGACTTGAAAAAAGTTGTTCTTCGTGATTTCTTTGAGAGCAAGTGAAAGAGTTTTTGGGAGAGTGTTTGGGAGAGAGTTCTTGCAAGTGGAGTGTGAAGGATACACAAGGTTACTCAAAGGTAAGAATCTCTTTTGTATTTTGGTTACTTCTCTTTCTTTATTCTTTCTAGTTGCTCGAGAGAAGATCTTTGAAGAAGATCCAGTACTTTGTCGACACTTGGAGGGTGTGAAAGGATAACGCTACTCTGCCGACACTTGGAGGGTATGAAAGGATGACGGTACTCTACCGATACTTGGAGGGTGTGAAAAGATGACGGTACTCTGCTACACCAATGATTGGTGAAAGAGAAGAAAATTGTAAAGGCTTCTCCGCCTTGCTATCGGAGTAAAAGGAGAGTCACTTTGGTAATAGTATAATACCTGAAGAGGGAGTCTTAAGGGAGTGGATGCAGGCTTTGTTGGACCGAACCACTATAAATCCTTGTGTTCATTTTTATTTTTGCACTTTTATTTTTTAGCATTTTTTGTTTTGTGGTTGAAAATTTATTTTTACAAATGTTGTAAAAATCAGTTTCCTTTAATATTCAAGAGAATTTTTTAAAATTAGCAAAATCATCCTCATCTTGGTTAGCCTTGGGACATTTGCATAGGTTTAATAACATATCCTAACTTTATAAGTCGTATCAGAGCTTTATTTCAAAACTTAATGTTTAGACTACTTTTTTAGAACGATAATGACTACTTTTGGAAACTATAACACACCTGAAGAGCATTCGATCACTAGACCTAGTTATTTGACAATATCCCTTTCGATTTTTGGAAAACACGTATGTCTACTTTTCTTCAATCGCTTGACTATCACATGTGGATTTTTGTACAAAATGGATACACTAGGCCAACTTGACTAGAAAATGGCATTAGAATTTAAACACCATTTACTAACTGGAATGTAGAAAAATGTGAATGAACTCGGTTAAATGTGAATATTTAAATAGTTTCTTTTGTGCACTTAAATTAGAAGATTACATGTGTATTTCTACTCGTAAAAGTGGAAAAGAAATTTAGGACCGACTTTGTATAATATTTGAAGGAACTAATAATGTGAAATTATCTAGATTAAATATTTTATTACATAATTATGAACTATTTTATATAAAATCAAATGAATCCATATCTAACATGTACACATGTTTCACTTAGATAATTACTTCTTTGCACGCATTAGGTAGGGAACTAACGAATGCTGAAATGATTAATAAAATACTGCATTATTTGCCTACAACTTATGATGCTGAAATAACAGCTATTACAGAGTCTGAGGATTTAAATATGTATTATATTGATAATCTTCTTAGATCACTAATTATTTACGGGTAAGGAGTGACTCAAAGATAGATTGATGGAGGAGAAAAGCAAAAGAAGAAGAACATAGCTTTGAAAGTGGATGACTCAGAGAGTGATCAGTCACAACCTGAGGATGAGGATGATATTGCCCTAATGACCAGGCAATTTAAAAGTTTTCTAAAGAGGAAGCAAAAGAGACGCCAATAGTGGAATAAAGATAAGTTCCATAAGAATATTATGGTTTCTAACTATGTTATTTGCTATGAATGCAGGAAACATAGACATATAAATTTGGATTGCTCTAATCTTCAATCCACTCATAGCAAGGAGAAGGTGGAGGAGAAAACAAATATAAGGAAGGGCAAGAAAAAATATAAGCGAGCTTTTTGGGTGGACTCAGCTTTAAATTCATCAGAAATAGAGAAGGAAGAAGAAGTCATCAATCTGTGCTTAATGGCTGATAATCTTAATCAGTCTGGTCAAGAAGAAGTGTGTGACTTAAGTTATTATAAATTACTAGATGTTTTTGAAAGAATTCATACGGCATATAGAAAACTCAAGAAAATACATACTATGTTGAATTTAGATTTCGTAGAGTTACAGAAAGAGCATGAAATTCTTAAGAAAGATCACACATAAATTGATAACAACCACATGAGTTTTTTTGGATGAATTTAACGATTTAAGCAAACAAAATGAATTATTAAAATTATCCTATACTGAATTGGAAAAGTAATTAAAACTTTTAAGGGTGAATCTGAAAATAGAGATCTCTATTTAAAATTTGATAATATTGTATGAGAAGATGAAAATTCATTTCTTAGAGTAAAAGTAAAGGCTCTTGAGAAAAATATGGCCCCCCTCAACTTGAAGATTTTAATGATCCTATTTTTAAAATAAAAAGCCTTAAAACCTAGGAAGAGACAATTTTATTATCGGAGATAGAAATTTTTTTCTTGGAGTTAAGTGTTTTTTTTATGGAATGATTGGGCATATATCACATACTTGTAATATTCATAGTAAAACTCATTTAGTGTAGAGACTTAAGATACATAAAATAAGTCATATCATACATACATCTAATTTAATTTTGCCAAGATGAGAACCTAAATTTATTTGGGTTCCCAAGACTAACGTTTGATCGTTTTATAGAATCACTCTCATACAAGACCTCATGAGAGCATTTTGTGCTTAGACATCGATTGCTCAAAGCATATAACTAGAGACTCTACACAATTCATTATGCAAGAAGTCAAGAATGGAGGTAAGGTTACACTAGGAGATAATACCACTAGGAATGTGGTAGGCATAAGTATGATCGATAACTTGAATATTTTTTTCATTAAAAATGTGTTACTTGTAGAAAGTTTAAAGCATAATCTCTTGGGTATTAATCAGTTAGGCGATAAAGGATATTGCATTAAATTTTTTCCCACTAGTTGTATATTAAGCCAAAATGGAATTGATGTACTGCAAGGAAATAAGGTAAATAATATTTATATGCTAGATTTAAATTGTATTAAATCTCATAATGCTTTTATTTAAAAATAATTTCTGATGAATTATGGTTATGTCATAGAAGGCTTTATCACGCTAGTATAAAAAACCTTAAAAAAATTACCAAAAAAGAACTTGTTAGAGGTATATCAAAACTAAACTATACTAAGGATCACCTTTGTGATGCATGTCAACTAGGAAAATAGGTGAAGTCCTCATTTCATTTAACTAAGGATCTTATAACTAGCAAACCATTAGAGATTATTCATATAGATCTTTTTGGACTTGTTAGCATTGTAAGTCTAGGAGGAAAGGTATCAAATTTGTGATTGTTGATGATTTTTCAAGATTTATATGTGTTAAATTTTTATTTTATAATAGTGAATCATTTGGGAAATTTAGAAACTTTTTTTACTTAGATTCAGAGGAAACTAGGATGTGAACTTTTAACAATTCAAATTGATTACTAAGGTGAATTTGAAAATAAAAATATTAAGAATTTTTGTAAAAAAAATAGAATTGATCAAAATTTTTCTACATCTAGGACCCCTCAACATAATGGGGTAGTGGAAAAAAAGAATAAAATATTAATTTAAACCGCTAGAGCCATGTTGATAGAATATTCACTTTCAAAATATTTTTGGCCTGAAGATGTTAGTACAGCTTGTTATGTTCTGAATATGGTGAATATTAGATCAAAATTTAATAAAACATTCTATGAGCTTCTTAAGGGGAGAACACCTAATTTGTCATATTTATATATTTTTAGATGTAAGGTGTTTTATAAATAATAATAGAAAATCTCCTTTAGAAAAATTAGATCCAAAATAAGATGAAGGAATTTTTGTTGAATACTTTAGTGTTGGAAAATCATATAAAGTGTTTAACAAAAGAACTTTGGTAGTTGAGAAGATCACACATATTGTATTTAATGAATATGAGATTTTATAAGAGTCAAATTTGAAAGAGGATCATATAGAAAATAACTCCCAAAGGATTGAGAAGATAAACTTGAAAGAAATTCAGTAGAAAGAAAATCCTTTACCTAGAGAATTGAAATTTTCTAAAAATCACCCTAAGGAATTGATTTTAGGTGAGCCTAATGTGGGTGTTAGAACTATGCATGTATTTAGTTAAGAGGTTAACCATTCTGCCTTTATTTCTATGATTGAACCCACAAATGTTCACTTTCATATAGAAAATAACTCCCAAAGGATTGAGAAGATAAACTTGAAAGAAATTCAGTAGAAAGAAAATCCCTTTACCTAGAGAATTAAAATTTTTTAAAAATCACCCTAAGGAATTGATTTTAGGTGAGCCTAATGTGGGTGTTAGAACTATGCATGTACTTAATTAAGAGGTTAACCATTCTGCCTTTATTTCTTTGATTGAACCCACAAATGTTCACTTTTGGATAAATTTTTTATTTTGCGTAAGCAAGAGGAGTTGAATCAATTTGTAAGGAATAATGTTTGGGAATTGATTGAAAGGTCAATAAATCAAAGTATAGTTGGAACTAAATGGGTGTTTAAAAACAAAACGAATGATTTAAGAGTTGTGATTAGAAATAAGACTATATTTGTGGCCATGAGGTATAATCAAATTAAAGAAATTGATTTTTAAAGAGACTTTTGCCCGTGTATCTAGACTTAAAGAAATTAGGGTTTTGCTAACCTTTGCCTGTTTTAAAGGTTTTAAACTATTTCAATGGATATTAAAAGTGCATTTTTGAATGAGGCGATATAAGAGGATATTTATGTTGAGCAACCTCCATGTTTTGAAATTTTTAAATTCTCTAACTATGTATATAAATTGAAAAATGTATTATATGGATTGAAATAGGCACCTAGAGCTTGTTATAAGAGGTTAAGAACTTTCCTATTAGAGAGATATTTTATAAAAAAAAGTGTGGATACCACTCTCTTTTTGAAAAAAACTACAAGATGATATACTCATTGTTCAACTATATATTGAAGATATTATTTTTGGATCTACAAATAAAAATCTTTGTGATGATTTTTCTAAAATTATGAGTAGTAAATTTGAGATGAGTTTAATGAGAGATCTAAGTTATTTTCTTAGTTTTAGCATTAAGAAAAATGAGAAGGAAACATTTCTTAGTTAGTCAAAATATATTAAGAATATTCTCAAGAAGTATAAAATGGATAATATTAAACTAGTAACTACACCAATGAGTTCTTCAGTTCAATTGGATAAGGACCCAAAGGAAAAATCTATTGATAAAAAAAAAATTAGAGGCATAATTAGATCATTGCTTTATTTGACAGCTATTAGACTAGATATAATATTTAGTGTTTATTTATATACTAGATTTTAATCTGATCTAAAAGAATCACATTTAATAGTAGTGAAAAGAATTTTAAGATATCTTTTAGGAACTCAAAACTTAGGAATTTGGTATCATAAGTACATCACATCTTTGAAATTGCAGGATATTCTGATTCAAACTTTGCAGGTTGTAGGGTTGACCAAAAGAGTATACCTCAAACTTATCAAATCATAGGAAATTTATTAGTTTCTTAATCCAGTAGGAAACATAATTCTATAGCCCTATCTACTACTAAAGCTGAATATATTACATTATGAAGTTATGTGGCACAAGTTCTTTGGTTGATATAATAGTTGATTGATTTAAGATTTACAATAGGCACAATTCTAATTAATTGTGATAGCACTAGTGTCATTTGTATTTCAAAAAATCCTATCCAACATTCTAGAACCAAATATATTGACATAAGATATCATTTCATTAGGGATCATGTAGTTAAATGAGAAATTAAATTGAATCATAATTTTATTAAAAATCAACTTGCGGATATTTTTACAAAACTACTAGCCTTTAATACTTTTAGCAACTTAAGAACAAGGTTAGGTGTGATTGATCTTAATGCTTGGACAAAATTTTCTGCTTACTTGATATATTATTTATGTGTTTGATTTAGTTTTTCTATTTCTGTTTGTTATTATTTTTGCTTGTTAATGTTTTTTATATTTGGTTTTATTTTGTGAGTTTTTAGTTTGGAGATTTAACACTTATTAAAGGATGATGGTTTTTGAATTTTTTTTTAGTTTTCATGCTTTACTTTCTAAGTATTGTATTCATATTATACGAATTTGTTTTCTAAATGTACGAATTATATAGCAAATTTATGTCTATTTTTGGAGTAGAACACGCAAAATTTGGAATTTTCACATACTTCATATTGTATGATGATGTCATCATATTGTACGATATGTACAAATTTGTCTGTATGCATGTGGATGGTTATCCGGTTATAATCAGTTATTATAACTGATTGTGCATACAAAATCATCTTTCATCTGTACGATCTAGTTGTCAGTTTCTGTGGGGGACAAACCTAACCGTCATTCAAACTATCTTAAATAATTGATCGTCCCATATGAATACATGTTCGTCTGTACGAATGAATAGTTAAAAAGCCTATACGAAAGGACCCCTCCTAAATAGTGTATTATGAAAAGTCATTTCATTTTGGATGTTTTGTTTCGTATGTATGAAAATATTTTCGTCTCGTACGATCTCAAGATCGTATGTATGGACCCAATTTTGTACTGTACGATAGATCACTTTTTTTATATAGAAGGGTTATTGAAATCATTTTCATTCACTTTCAAACCCTTCTCAAAACCTTCTAGAGCCTTTAATCTAGGAATGGAAAGCTCCAACAAATGCTCTCAAGTTTATAAGAGATTGCCATCTAGGGGTTGGGATGACAACTTTTTGTCTAGGGAAAATGAGGATGCATTCTATCAGTATATAGCCTCCAAAATTACCCCTTCTAGACTCCTCATCCAAGATAAAATCTATTTTTTTTATCATGCCACTCTTTGCTTCAACTCAGTTCTCTTTTATTCTGACCTTGATCTACACCTACCACATAGAGACCTTTCTTTATTTTTTTAGCAAACATGAGGTTTAGTGAGGATGAAATTAGGATAACCTCTTTTGTTAAAAAATTGCATGACAAAATCACAAAGGAAGATTTAGGAACTTTTCTTCATTTAAGGACTCATGGCTCTAGAGCTCTCACCTTGACCTCTAAATTTGATTATTGTTGGTCTGAGATCTATAAAACTCTTAGAGGTGCAACTCAATTCTGTCACTAAACGAGAGTCTCATTTAAGGACTCATGGCACTAGAGCTCTCATCATCATAAGAGAAAGAAGAATATTACTCTAGGATACTTAGTGACATACATTTTAGACAAGAAGTATTATATTATTCATCCTGATTCTCCCACTGAAATGCCAATCTTTTTTACTGATGCTTCTTTTCAATCTTTGTTTGGGAGAGACCAGAGTCCTAGTGGAGATTTTGAAGAAGAAGTGGGAGCTATTGCACCTGCACCTGGAACTGATCAGCACTACTTTCAGGAGTTGGTCCAGCATTTTAATCGTATAGAAACTCACTTTGATCAACATTTTGATCAAATTAAGACATGTTTAAATCAGAATGATGCAAGGTACCATGAGGACATGGGGTGGCTCCATGGTCAGTTTGATACGGTTAATATAAATATAGCTATGATGAATAGCTATTTTTCAGCGTTCAACCAGCCACCTCCTCTTTGAGAGGAACTCAAAGCTTTAGAGTTAATAATGCCTAATCACCAATCTTTGAGAGGAACTCAAAGCTTTAGAGTTAATAAAGCACCTATCAAGTCTTTCAAGAATTGGAACACCAATAATCAAAATAACTTAAGAACGGCTTGAAGAGAGAGAAGCTCCACAATTTTAGGAAGGAATTGGAAGAAGATTTTGAAGATTTGGGTGCCATTGTTGGAGATGGAAGAAGGTGGCCGGTCATCTATGGATGTGGCCGGTCATCTATGGATGATCAGAACACCAAAAAAAGTCTATCTACCGCGAATCCAATCATGTTGGATTCAAAAGGTAGATTCTCCTTCAAATGTATTTCCCCTTTTCGGATTTTGGAAACTCCTCTAGTCATAAGAGAGGGAGGTTTGAATGCTATGCATAAACTTTTGTCGGTTTCAGGCAAAGGAAAAGAAGTGATTTCTTTTTTGAATGATAAACCAAATCCCTTGTTGGATATCATTTTGGGAGCTAATGATAATGAAGCATCTTCATCAAGATGAAGTTTTGTTGATATCTTGAAGAATGACCATGATATTAACAAAAGTAAGGTTAATATCAAAATTCCTAATACTTCTTCAAATTTGGATAATTCTAATGTGTGGGTTAAAAAACCTCACATTAAAATTAATTATAGTGAAATTCATGATGATAATGGGGATGCAAATGTGGTCATACTTGACAAAGAAAAGGAAAAGTCTAATGCTCAAATTTTGAGTAATTCCTTGGTTGTTAAAATTCTTAGAAAAAACTATCCTTTTTCTAAGTGTTCATTTGAATTAAGGAAGCAATGGTCGAAGTTTGGAGGATTTCATATTACATTCCTTGGTCTAGATTGGCTCCTTTGTTCATTTCAATCTCAAGAAGCCAAGGAGGAAGTTATGAATGGAGGTCCGTGGCTTGTAGGAGGATTTGTGATAGGTTTAGACTATTGGTCTCCTACTTTCTCTCCTAACTCTTTGGATGGGGTCTCATCTCCGATTTGGGTTCGTCTTCCTCATTTGCCATTACATTGTTGGGATGAATCCAATATCACTATAATTGTTTCTAGAATTGGCACTCCATTACTATTGGATGGTAACATGTTTAGATGGGGGAGAAGGGAGTATGCTAAAGCTTGCATTCGAGTTAATTTGAATTCTAAGCTCCCCTCTGAAATTTGGGTGGAAGAGCTTTATGGTAGATTTTTTCAAAAATTTGAGTATGAAAATCTATCATCTTTTTGCTTCAAATGTGGTAAAATTGGACATATTGATTCTATGTGTCCTAATTCAACTCATAATTAAGATCCTCTTGTTAATAAGGTCCATTTCGGTTCGTCTCAAACTGAGATTAATTCTTATGGGCCTTGGATGCATGTGAAGTTCAAAAACAATAGAAGGATTATTCCAAAAAAAAAGATTTTTAAATCTGTTTTAGCATTGAAGAATTCAGCTGATGATTGTGTTATTGCTGCCTTGGAAGATGCTGAAGGTAACGGGGTTATTAGTTCAAAAGTTCATGCTGTTCATTTAACTGTTCGAAACAAAGCTGAAATCAAGGAAAGTGGTGAATTGACAGTTAAACAAGGAGCTGATTCTTTCTCTATTGATCTAGTTTTTGCAGAAAAAATTCAAATTCAAATCCCTATTAATATGGAGGAGGTTAACGAGAGGTTTAAGACTCCTGATATTATTATGGAACAATCTCAAGAAGCTCAGAATTCAAATTCTGAAATCCCTATTCTTTTGGCTGATCCCGTGGAAAGGAACTGCAATACTCCTTGTATAGAAAATGTTTTTTTGGGAGCTTATGGAGCAGATATCAATATCAGCAAAAATTTGAATTCAAATCCTGAATTCAAAATCCCTGAAAACATGGAAGTTGTTAAGGGAGGAGGTTGCGAAGCTTCACTAGATGCTGCCCAATCCAATCCTGATCAGATTGATGAAATACCTGAAACTAACAAACCAGAATTTGAAATCAAAAATTCAGTTCCTCAGGAGGAAGTATTGGCGGCTGCTTCCAGCATCAATATTGTTTTTATTTCAGCTTCTAAACCTGAAATAAATAAAAGTATTGGATCATTTAAAGAATCTTCTCCATTATCAGCTGTGAGTTTGAATGTTAAGAAGACTTCTATTAAAAAAGTTGTCAAGGAAAGTAAGACCCCGGGATCTAAGCGCATTTTGTTCAAGGAACTTCAAGCATTAGGACCGGTGAATGATCTACTTAGAAGGAAGATGGCTGAACTTAAAGTGAAGAATGGTATAAGGGGTTCTTCTTCCCTTTTATTTCATTAATATGAATGATGGTTATCCCATTAACAACATCAAAGTGGATAGATATTTGAAGTTGAAGCATATTATCAAAAGGTTTGGAATAATGATTTCATTAATTTCTGGCATTGGAAATTGGAGAAAGCTTATGGAATATCCTTCAATGATATTCTTAAGTGATTTTTGGGTTTCATTGATAAAGTGTAATTTCCTTTTAAGCTTTTGTTGCTTCTTTTTTCTTATAGTTTGTCAATTTAAACTTCTTCTAATTGATTATGGGATCTTTACTATATCTTATTATCTAACTGGATGGGAACTCTGGGATACTAATCAACCCTCGGGTTGTTTATTTCTTTGGTATCCCCTACATCTCAACAGTTTCAAAATAGGAAATAGTGGGTGTCATATCATTTATAATAAGTTTAAATTAACAAATTTATGTTCAAAAAGGTTCCTTTTTTACATTGAAAAAGGAACCATTAGGTTCTATTACTTAGTTTGTATTAGGTTGTCATTTCTTCTTTAATTAATGCAATTTTGCATTCTCTAAAAAAAAAAAAAAACCAGCCACCTCCTCCAGACCAGGGCCCCTCTAAATTAGATGTACTTCTTTATCGTCGCTTCTGCTAGTCATTTACCTATGATGTAATGTGATGTGATGATGTCTTTTTATTTCTCTTTTATAATACTTATTTGGGGTTGAGATATTTATATTTAGATATTATGTTATTTTGATATTGGTATCAATGGTCTGAATCTATCTAATATTTTTTTTGATATCATTAAAAAATGTCATATTTTGTGAATTTATTTTTGGTCCTTATTTTGAAATGTGAGTATGTTTATACGGAAAGCATTTTAGAACTGATCTAAAAATGTGATATAAATTAACTTATATTATAAAATTAATTTGATTATAAAATTAATTTGATTATAAAATCTAATTTTTCAAAAATTTAAATTAAATTATAACTGAATTAAGTTAAGGAGATCAATTTCTTGTTTTTTTAGACAAACTTAATTGGAATATCATTATTATAATATTGATGTCTCATTATTTTTCATTTCTTTTTAATATGATTATTTTTGTTATTAGAGAAGTTTATTTTTAGATTATTGATTTTAGAAAGACTCAAAAAGTATAACAAAAATAAATGCACAATGGTGCAAAAATCAAAAGTTTACGCAATAGTTCACAAAGTGAAAAGAGGCACAAAATTAGCCCAAATAGAAAAAGATACACAAAGTGTGCCTCACATATTTGAAAAAGATGTGTAATGTTGCCAATAGAAATTTGTCTTTGTTGTGTTCTTTCCACTATCAATTAATCTCTAATTCAAGTCAATCTAATTTTCAATTAAACACTATATTGAAATTAAAGTTAACTAATCTTCATTTCATCATTTTTGCAATAATAATTTTTATTTATTTTGTCTAGAATGAATCATGATCTTGATTAACTTTTCTCATCTTAGCTCTTTGATTTAAAATTTTGAATATTTCTTTTTAGTCTTATAGAATTAATAGTGTTATTGCAATTAATTTTAAAATAAATTTTAAGATCAATTATTTTATTTCTCATTTGACATCTTTCATTTCAAATTTCTACTTCCCTTTTTGTTATTGTCAAAAGGGGGAGAGAAATATTATTTGTGATCATGTTTTGTATCGTGTTTTGTGTCTTTCGTTTAGTAGTTGTTTATGTCTATCTTTGTTCGTATCTTTCGTTATTTTTAGATTTTTTAAGTGTTTCTGCTCTTCATGGAATATGCCTATATTCAAATGTTTATTCATTTAGGGGGAGCTAAGGGAAAATTTAGGGTATAAATGCCAACTCAAAGAATAATTATTTTGCCAACATAAAAAAGGGGGAGATTGTTGAGATTGTTGCAACTTAGTTTTTCGATTGTTGAGATTATTGCAACATGTATGTTTTTGATGATTCAAAATATTACTATTTTAATTACTGTTTCTCCTAACATATATTGGATATGTATTACATTTTTTGTTTGTGTGTACTAACATTTCAGAAAAATCATACTCCAGACTATTAAAGACTTCAAGGAAGAATAGATTAAGGTTTATTATAAATGGAGTTTGTAAATTTTCACTTTTATTCAGTTTGAGAGAGTGTGATTGTAATTGAATAACCGTGCACACAGACATACTTGGGAGAGTGTTTAAAATTTGTAAATTTTTAAACTAATTGTACTATACGATTTTAATTTGTATGTGACGATTTATTCTGTTATTTTCTCATACGAGCAGTTAAACGAACTGTGGGAAGAAAATTTTATAAGTATTATTCGTACTATACGAAGTGACCTTCGTATAGACGATGTCTAGAGTACGAAATATATAAGTCCCTATTCGTCCAAACAATTTACAAAATTTTTTTGAACTGATCGTATTGTACAAAGTGACCTTCATACATACGACATCTAGAGTACAAAAAGAACGGGTTCCTTTTCATCCCAACGAATTCCAAATTTTCTTTTAATTGATCGTACTGTACAAAGTGAACTTCATTTAGATGACGTCCAGAGTACGAAAAGAATGAGTTCCTTTTCGTCCCAACGAACATAAAATTTTTTCTGAACTGATCGTATTGTACGATACATGGTTCATATATAAGACGTCCAGAACATGAAAATGTGGGGTATCTTTTCTTCCCGACGAAGTAGAAAAAATTTTCCACCGTTTGTACAATACGAATATGATTTATATTGGACAATTATCGTGTACGAAAATATTTCGTACATGTATGTACGTAGCAATTTTTGAACTGTTCATACGTACGATTGACGATCGTACTGTATGCTCGTATACACTTAAAATTACAAATTTCTGTTTTCTGGATAAATTTTCGTGTTTTTCATATAAAAAGTTATTAGAATATGACTTGAAAAAAGTTGTTCTTTGTGATTTCTTTGAGAGCAAGTAAAAGAGTATTTTGGGAGAGTGTTTTAGAGAGAGTTCTTGCAAGTGAAGTGTAAATGGTACACAAGGTTACTCAAATGTAAGAATATCTTTTGTATTTTGGTTACTTATATTTCTTTCTTATTTCTAATTGCTCGAGAGAAAATATTTGAAGAAGATCTGGTACTCTGCCGACACTTGGAGGGTGTGAAAGGACGACGGTACTTTGCCACACCAGGGATTGGTGGAAGAGAGGAAAATTATAAAAATTTCTCAGCCTTGCTGTAGGGGCAAAAGGAGAGTTAACTTTGATAATAGTGCAATACCTGAAGAGGGAGTGTTTAAGAAGTGGACGTAGGTGTTGTTGGACCGAATCACTATAAATCCTTGTGTTCATTTTTATTTATGCACTTTTTATTTTTCAGTTTTTTTTGTTTTGTGGCTGAAAAATTATTTTTACAAACTATATAAAAATTGATTTTCTTTAATATCAAAGAGAATTTTTTAAAATTACCAATTCAATTCCCTCTTAATTAGCCTTGAGACATTGCATAAGTTTAACAACCTATCCTAACTGTACATTATTAACTTGATTAGGAAGGTTTGTGATAAAATTTCTATCACATAGGTTCATTTGTATTTTTTTTTTCTTTTGCTTTAATGCTGATGCATATCTTAAAAAAAAAAAAAATCACAGCTGGTGAAACCAACGCCGTCCAATCTTCCGTCACTCTCTGCGGCGCGACCCGTATCTACCGCGACGTCGCAGTCGCGCTATGACGCAACCCCGGTTCCGGAAACCGCCATCTGCAAAGAACTAGGAGAAAGAAAGGCGAAGAAGAAGAGTTAGGCTAGGACTGGAGTCGGATCTCTTAGGCGAGGGCGAAATAGATCGCATTGGATAGCATCCCACTGTGGAGAAAGGAACAAGAAGAACGTTTGAAACGACAGAAAGGATTCGTGCTCGTAATTAGTCATTATACATAGATGGCGAAAGAGGGAGAACTGAAGGAGGAAATGTTTGAAATATTGAAAGGGTTTTAACAGATCTCGACGTCGGCGGCGTCGATGGCGTTAGATCACGCATCGGAGAACGGCGTGGATGGAGACGACGAGAGGGAGGAGGAGGATGATGAGGAGGAGGTAGAGGAGGAGGCGGTGGAGGAAGAGGAGGAGCCGCGGCTTAAGTACCAGAGGATGGGCGGGAGCTTGTCATCCCTTCTTTCAACCGATGCAGCGGCGTCTATTGCCATCGCTGAGCGGATGATCGCCCTCGGAACACATGATGGCACCGTCCATATACTTGACTTCCAGGGAAATCAGGTATAATCTTCCGTCTTGTTTCTGTTGTTCTTTTCATTTTTTTTGGTGATTTGTAGCCGGGAATTTGGAGAGAGCGACATTTGGCTTTCGGGTTTTTTGGGTTGCTGATTGGAGTTCATTCGATCCATTCTATCCATGGGAGTACGAAATACGGAAGTAGAGGCTGACTTTGACTTTGAGTTTGCCAAATTTGGTTCTTAAGGGAAGCTTCTGTTTCAAATTCTCTTAACTAGCGTTGCTAGAAAGCATTTGGAATTTAAGATCACCAGTTCTGTCTCATTTCTGGGATGCTAACCTGGGCACTTCATCCTTAGGCTCAGCTTGCTCTGCTTATGATCTGAATTAGGGTTTACCATACTTAAAATTATACAATCGGATGGTGGATGCTCTTGTTGAATACTCTTGAAATTGGAAGATTCTGCTAATATGATTTCAGTTGTTGTACTGTTGTAGATTGTAGGGTCGTTTTAAATGCTACAGCTGGTGATGTAAGCAAGCCATAACCCCCCCCCCCCCCCCCCCCTCTTTCCCTTGCTTTGGGCTGTTCGGTTCCTCCTGCTGGGCTGTTCGGTTCCTGGGCTGTTTGGTTCCTCCTGCTGGGCTGTTCGGTTCCTGCTTTCCCGGTTCCCCTTGTTGCTTGTTCGGGTTCATCTCCCCTTTGGCCTCTTCGTTTCCTATGCCTACCCGATTCTTTCCCCCTGGCGCTATATGTTCATTCGCTGTCCCGTGTGCCTCTTCGTGTGTTGCTCCAGCCGGTGGACTTTTGATCTTTTTGCCTCCCCCTTTTCTATTAGCTTGTACGGGTGGCTGTTTGATTGTTTAGTTCCCTTTCTTCACCTATATATTAGGGTTGTTTGTGGTTGTTTTATGAATGGATTATGGATGATTTTTGGATCTAAAAACATGAGGGTTTCTTCTTGGATAGCTTGCGAGCTATATCCACTTTCTCTTCTTATCTCTTTGACTTCGTCTCGGACTTCTTATCTATTTCTTCTCTCCGCAAGTGTCCACCCCATTTATATCTTTCTTCTCAAACTTTTAAAATATATTTAGTCGTATTTGAAGGTTATTATTCTGTCGAGCTTAAATTGTGTGTTGTTATTGTTCCTTTTAATTTTTATGTTCTAAAATTGTGTTTGTCATATAAGTTTGTGTTTGTTAAAGTTGTTTTGAAAGGAATACGTCAATTTTATATGCAATTTTATTTTTCCTCAAAATTTTGGTTGCATCAATTTGGTGTCAGAACTTAGGTTTTGGTGTCTTCCTTTTTATTTCAAAAAAATTAAAAAAAATTATAAACCCTCATCGTCAAACGGAAGATCCAAAGCAAGAAGAAGTCGAATATAAAATCAGAGAAAATCAACCAAGTTATCTTGAAGAAATCATTCCAAAGAATAGATGGATACCGACGCAAGAAAGTTCTACAGATTCAATCCAGAATGAACTATACAAAATCCAAGAGAAAATGAATTTGGTTACAGAAAATACGAAAAGAGAAAGAAAATTCTCCAGGACCAGTTTAAGCAAGAAAAAGAAATGATACAGAAAAAGTACGCGGCTTTGATTTCAGAATTGGATATGACTTTTTCGGCACGTCGTGAAAGTTCTAATGTCATTTCATCAAGAGATGAGATATCTCAACCGGAGGAGAATTGATGTAAGCAAGCCATACCCCCCCCCCCCCTTGCTTTTGGCTGTTCGGTTCCTCTCCTTGCTGTGCTGTTCGGTTCCTTCTGCTGGGTTATTCAGTTCCTGCTTTCTTGGTTCCCGTTGCTGCCTGTTCGGGATCATCTCCCCTTTGGCCTCTTTGTTTCCTCTGCCTGTTCGGTTCTTTCCCCCTGGCGCTGTCCATTCGTTGGCCGTGTCCCTCTTGCCTCTTCGTGTGCTGCTCCAGCAGGTAGACTTTTGGTCTTTTTGCCTCCCCCTTTTCTATTAGCTTGTATGGGCGGCTGTTTGACTGTTTAGTTCCCTTTCTTCACCTATATATTAGGGCTGTTTGTGGCTGTTTTATGAATGAATATGGATGATTTTTGGAGCTAAAAATCTGAGGGTTTCTTCTTGGATTGCTTGCAAGCTATATCCATTTTCTCTTCTCCTCTCTTTGACTTCGTCTCGGGCTTCTTATCTATTTCTTCTCTTCGCAAGTGTCCACCCCATTTGTATCTTTCTTCTCAAACTTTTAAAATTTATTTAGTCGTATTTTAAGGTTGTTGTTGTGCATGCTTAAATTGTGTGTTGTTGTTGTTCCTTTTAATTTTTATATTCTAAAATTGTGTTTGTGTTTGTTAAAGTTGTTTTGATAGGAAGACGTCAATTTTACATGCAATCTTATTTTTCCTCAAAATTTTGGTTGCATCAGCTGGACTGCGATATCTGTATCAATATTGGCGAAATTGGGTTCTCCGAGGAAGTGAGGATCTTGTGTGTTTCTAATACTCATTAAATTAAAGCTGCATGTTTGGAATATATTTAGCTAGAGTTGTAGTTTGTAGGCTCTATTCAACTGTTACCCTTGGAATTTAAAGGCCACATTTGATAACCATAGCCTTATGATTGCATCTAAAGGGCACTTTTGCTAATTTCATTCAAAATAAACTAACACGTCCTTTTGCTTTTCTGAAAGGAAGGATGAACCCATATTGGTATCTAAGAGCATGTTGCTTTTCCTTTTCTTTATCTTGCCAGTACAAGCTAATGCTACTTTCTTCCTTACTAGTCACCTCTTCTCTTTCCAACTTTTTATTTACCTCCTTTTTATTTCATCTTCTACCTGTTTTTTCTTGCTAGCTCAAGAAACTAGCCCATGTTCCCTTGCCAGTGACCACTTTCCTGTGGAGTTATTCAGTCATCTTTATTGGCTGTAAACTGTCATACCACATTCAACTAGATCTGGCATAAAGCCAGCACTTACCTACTTTGCAATGGTGACACAATAAATATAATTATGATCCACTAATAACTTAGCTTGTTAATCTACACGCTCCCAATAGCATTAAAAAACAAAGCTTCAGTTTGAACCCATACTAGAGACAGGTCGTATCCTTAATCTAATAACAAGCATAATGAATGAGACGTGTATCTTTTCTTAAATTCAGTAAGTTGTTCCAGAACTTGAAAGAACTAAGTGAACAAGACGTCTATTGAAGGTGCAGTATGATAAATTTCTGAAATAAATAAATGAATATATTGACTGAAATATCAATGATTACAATGGGTTCTAATGACATTAAATGGATCAATAAATGAATCAAATACAAATGAGCATTATATCATATAAGATTCTCATTCGACTTAAGAATCACGGATCTACGATGAATGCTCAACCGAAGCCAAGAAATGTGAACCCATCAGTTCTATAGGGTATGTCATAAATGTAGTAGAAGTAGATCATATATGAAGAAATATTTGAAAATGAATTATAAGAATATTAATAGTTAATCCTAGTTTTGAATAGTAACCCTTAAAATTACATAATTCGAGGTGCCCTTTAGACCAAGGTGAACATAAATGACTTTGAGATATATGCCTAATGTGGAATAGTTGAGTCATACACTTCAATTGAGTGATGCATGCCTCTACATTTTTTTTGATGAGAAGACACAAATTGATGATCTTAGACTCTTTTAATTTATAAGCCCAAAGTTTCAAATTAATTTATAAGACTCAAAGTTTAAATATAAACTTATTTCATTTAAAAAAACCTAAAATAGTAAAATTCAGAGCCTCAAGACTGCAAGGAGCCGCACACCTGCTTGCTGCAACAAGTCTAGACAAAAGGCTATGTCGACCTTGTTGTGCTGCCACTACTTCCTAGCTTCCATGGCGGCTGCTGCTGCCACAAAATTGCTTCTCTTGATGTCAACCTTTGCCATGATCGTTGTTATGCTACCAACCCTATCCAGAACCCTTTTCCTTTATCATATTATCTACCATTATTTTTTTCTTTATTTATTAATTATATTTTCGCTGATCTCCTCCATTTTATATTCTCTATTTTGAATAAGGTTTTCAGTTTAGGATTATTTTTAAATGGGTTGGAGGTTCTGAAAAAAGTTCAATTGGAAAATAGAAAATATCCGACATGGAAGGATGGTGTTCAAATGCAAATTTTGGCAGTGAGAAGACATACATTTACTTGAAATATCTATTATGATATAGTTAAAGGAGATGTTATAAGAATGAAAAAAACATCTTTTTTTTTTCTCATAAGAATATTGCACCATGTATTAAAATGCTCGAAGAAGTGAGAGAAGAGTTTTATATTTTAATGGTTTAATTTTGAGGCTTATCTCTCAAAATATTTTTAAGCTTACGTCTTGCCTCATAAAAGAAAATGTCTCAATACCTTATTGCATAATTTCAATCTTTGGTCATTATTATTCATTTAAAGTTGTATTCACATTTGTTAATGAGAACTAATACACCATTGCTCAATGGTTCCATGGAGCCATAACACATAGCACATGATGTAGTGCTTGCTATTCTAAACATAGCATAAAACCTTCAAGTTATGAATAAATTATTAATAATTTAATAATCTGAGGGAGAAAATATTATAATACAAAAGCACTATCAATGTCATATAAGAATGCTTTAATACTCATAAACATTTATGAAAGAAACTAGATTGAATCATGATAATGAAAACTATAGTTTTAAATAAAACAACCATTTTATACTTTTAAACATTGATTCTTAGGCTCAATTTCTTAGCAATTACAATTTTGGAACATTAATTTTTTTTTTTTGCAATTCTCATGTTTTGTTTTTCTAAAAAAACAACTCTTCATCTTTTGAATTATCATCATTATCAATAGCCGAAATAGTCTTGTCTCTTTTATCAATATCATCATTACCCCTTAAATCATAATCTTCATCGCTTCATCATCTTTATATTCATCTTCAAATGTGGTAAGGCTCGATGAAAAACATCAGTAGTTTTTGCACTAGTGATATATGCATATATACCATTGACTATTTGTTAGGGTTTAGGGATTCATGTAGCTGACCCTACATAGTGGGATAAAGGCTTGTTGTTGTAGTGTACTAACCATTGTCTACTTGCCTTTTACAATGTTGGGGTTGGTAAAGAAGTATTCAAGATTTAAGAAATGAGCGGCCACATGCAAATGGTGATAGAGTTGCACATCCCATCTTTCATTAATGATTTCAAAAATTTTTCTATAAAAGATGTATCTATATTTTCTTTGGTTCAATCCATTACATCACATATGTAAGCCAATAGAAGCTTTTCTAGTATTGTAAATGAATTATTTTAAGATGTTTCTGGTGCGGTTGGCAGCAGCCCAACCACCTTGCCCTAGCGGCCCAATAGTTAGCCTGGGCGGAATATTGGTATATCATTTCATATCATACAGTAGCCTAGACAACACCATTTAAAATTCTATATGGGAGGGTTCCACTTCATCTGATACATTATGGGCATGACAACACACCAATGTCATCAATGGAGCAGTATTTGGGAGAAAGAGACTGGATTTTGATAGAATTGAAGGAACATTTACGGAGAGCACAACAAATCATGAAGAAGAAGGCAGATGAACACATGAGAGATGTGCAGTTTGAGGTTGGGGACAGGGTTTGGTGTAATCAAAAATTTGGGAAGGGACCCAAATTTTTGATCACAAAAGAAAAAGACTTCCTATATAAAAGAAATACACAAAAATACCCAAAAAAGACACTTCTTAATATTAAAAGATAACTTACAAACTTTGATAAACTTATATAATATAAAAGACACTTACAAACGACACAAACAAAAACACCTAAACTTGCTTTCCAAGAGACGAAGGATACAATGGAGTGGATACTTGCGGAGAGACGAAAGAGGTTAGAAGCCAAGAAGAAAGAGGAGAAGCTCGCAAGCTTTCCTAGAGGAGAAGGAGAATGGAACAAAGCTCGCAAGCTTTTTCCACGAAAAAACCCGCAGGTTTTGGCTTCCAAAAATCAATCACATAACATACTTAAAACAGCCACAAACAACTTATATTTATATGCAAGAGAGGGGAATACAAATAGCCCAAAAAACCTTCATATTCTTAATTAAATAAGGGAAATGAAAAGCCAACAATCAACTCCAGGAAACAAAGCACCATAGCCACGGAAAAGCCCCCCAAAAGTCAGGGAAAACAGCCCAGGCGGAACCCGAAGAGGCAACCGTGGGAACCGAGGCAGCCGTGGGAACCAAGGAGCCAAGTCACGGGAACCCAAGAGCCATCCACGGGAAACGAATGGACAAGGGGAAGGAGAAGAGACATAATTAATGAGCTACTAATAAATTAATAAGTGAACTAAAAACATAGCTCATAATGAGCTAACTCTTAGTTCAATAAATGAACTAAAAACCAGCTCATAATGAGCTAAATTCCAGCTCAAAAATTAATGAGCTAGCAAGCTCAAGGGAAGTCGAAATCAAATTTTTTTGGGTTTGATTTGACCCCCCCCTTTGTCTACAGCAGGGTTTATCTGAAGATTTGAGACGGAGAACTTTGGCTCGACGAAGGAATGAGAAGCTCTCCCCCAACTACTTTGGGCCCTACGAGGTAGTGGAGCTCATTGGCGCTGTAGCATACATCTACGGTTGCCACTAACCTCAGCCATTCATCCTGTATTTCATGTATCACAACTAAGATGAGTAATTGGAAATCACACACCCTTGCCAGCACTACCAGCGATATTGTGAGAGGATATGGAGGTGATATTAGAACCGCTATATGTGAAAGGGGTGCGCCAAGGAGACAACGGAATTAGGGAGGTGTTGATGAAGTGGAAAGATTTATCAGATTATGAGGTGACATGAGAGGACAATGCGACTTTTTGGGAGTAGAGAATTGATGCGGTTGGCAATAGCCCAGTTGTGTAGGTGAGGTCTTGAGTATTGATGCGGCTTGCAGCAGCCCATGACCTCCTTTATCACCTATAAGAGAAGAGGCTTTGAGGGGGAATTCTTTGGGCATGGGGGAGAAATCTTTTGGGAAGATGTAAGGGGCATTTAATAGGGGATTTGGGCTGTTTAAGGGGGGAGATTATGGAGGGTTAGGTTTTATGTTATGTTTTGAATTTCTGCAGCAGTTTTTGTGAGGTTTATGGGTTCTTAGTAGCTGCTAGGAATTGTGGGAGAGATGATTCACCTCTCGAATAGTGAATCAACTTGTATCTTGTCTTACTTTGCTTGGAAATTAGTAAAAGAAGACCTCTTGGTGTAATTTTTGGATCTATTTGGAGTAAGTTATTATTTCATATTGTTGTGTGATGTTTTGATCCTCAAGTCCCATCAGTTTTATTGTGCTTGTTTAGTCTTTGTTTCCTTCAAATAAGGATCTAATATGAATTCTTCACATATGAGAATTTACTTTAAATTCATTTATTGTTGATTAAAATATTTGAAGGACAAAAAAGTAGTGGCAAATCGAGCTTTAGTCGGGTCATACGTGATCCTTGTTTAGTGTGTCATCTTATTAAGTAATATTTGTTTTGAATAAATGAAGCTATGTACGACCATCACTCTATCAAAAGTATCTTCTTAATTTTTGGATCTTAAAAATATCCTCCATTATCAAATTTGTATAATGAGCTACATATGGACTTTAGCATGAATGTGGATACTTATTATCAACAAATTTTCTACAACAATATTACAACATATTAAAATATATATTAAATTATAAATTACTAAACTCTCTGAAAGAAATATAGAAAGTGCTACATACTTTAATTCAATATAATGATGCGGTAAGTTATTTATAAGAACATTCTCTGAGGCATTATCAATGACCACTCAAATGATACAATGTGGTTCAATTTTTCAGATATACTTGCTCAATAATTCAAATATCTTTAGGACATTTTTTGAATAACAATGTTGCATAATGTGTTCATGTTTGGATCATTTAATGTTTGAGTTTTTAAACATCCTTCAAATTTGTTTAATTACCATCATGAATGATATTTATAGAGTCAAGTTCATGTTGTTCATCCAGTACTTTGGTTCATTTTCAAATATGTTCAATAAGCTATCGTAAGAGAGTAACCATATTTGAAACAATATTCTTTGTAGCATTGTAGCCATTGTTGCCTGTGTTGTACATCATTTTAAACCATAAAACCAGTATCTCATGATAGTTTGGAGGTTTTAATCTTGTACCAAATTGTCCAAATGCATTCCCTTTTGCGTAAAAGTTATCATACTTAACCACATTGAAAGGAATTCCTGCGTCATATATCCATCGACAAAACATTTAAACTACTCTTTCTTTTATCTCCTTCCTAACACTATCCATTTCTCTTTGCAGTTGACTCTTTCATTGCTTCACCACTTCTGAGGGATTCAAAGTTTAAAATGTATCCAATGGACCTCTAATCTTTGGTTCTTTTTGTATAGAAGTTTTTGTTGAATTTTGACTTGAAGTACTTTATTTCGATTTATGGTACCTATTTGATGCTCAAAATCTAAAATTTTATCATCAATTATGTCAAAATCATCTCCTTCATCCCATTTAATATGACATTTCACTGATTTAGTCTTTCAACTCTATTCATACACTTCTAAATTTCTTCTTTCACATGTTGAGATTAGCTACCAAAAAAGTTCACGTTTTTATTGCCCTCAAACAAATATTTTTTATGATGAGTAATTTCTAATTTTGTATTTTAACCATAAAAAATGCATAATACATGGTTGTTGCCATATTCTTTTGCTGTGATAAATACATCTATGCTGGATAAAAATAGACCTAAATCCGTAATTTTCTTTTATGGTAGCTGATGAATGAAACTTTGCAATAATGTGAATTGCGCTATTTGAATAATATGATTATAATTTTGTAAATTTAATAGGAAATAATTAGGTTTAAGTGTTAATTAAATTTGATCAAATAAGATTATTTAGGTAAGCAAAACTGGGGTGTCCTAATTTAAAATGTAAAAACATAATTAGATCACTTCCTGGGAGACAAAAAAATTCCAACTCAAACTATGATCTTTTTTACTCCTCTAATAATACTCATCCAAGTCGTATAACTCCTCATGCTTGCTAGCATTGTTAATCTTCTTCCATGAATTCTAGTCCTAAAATTAATAGCAATCTTGTGAGAAATAACCTTAGTCATAAGCTTTGAATTTGGCTTACAGGTACTTGATTACATGACAGATTGGAAATATGTAAGACAAACATATGGGGGTAATAGCAGAGTTAATTCAAATACTATCCAATCTCAACATTTCCAAATGCCGGATATTATGATCCGTCAAAAATTTAACTTTAAGGGGCTTATTTAGTAGCAGCATTCACGAAGAATTTAGCCAGGATTTAGCATAAATCTTGCCAAATGGTCAAAAAGAATATTTTAAATCCTACATAATCTTAAAGTTTGTTTCTCTTCTATTTTGCCTTAAATCTTGGATTTTCCTGTTATTAGGAAAATTAAAAAAAAAATCCACAATTCTCTTGAACTCCTCTTCCTCTTCATATGCCACTGCTTCAACCGATGCCTTCTCCAACAAGTTTCCGTCCTGGCTTCCTAGTTTCGTTCATCATACCTTGGGTCTGGAAGGCAGTACATCTCGACAGCAGGGGATGTGATGAAGGAATAAGAAGATCTGTTTTGTACTCACAGGAAGAAAAAATATGTATACAAGTAATATAAATAGAATATTTATCGGAATAAACTTCAACAATAACTAAACTTTTATTTAATAAACATAAATTCTAATGATCACACATTAATTAAAATAGAAAGTAATACAAGCAAAAGAGATCTGAAAGGCACAATTGCATTAAAAAAACTATCTATCTATCAAATGGAAATGGATTCTAATGACCTAATATAGCTTATAAAAATACCAAATATAGATTATGTCCGGTAAATCTACTCCCGTGGTCATGGTCAACTTAAGACTCCTGCAGGACCTGCTGTGAAAAGAGATAACAAAGATTGAGTTTGATAAATTAAACCCACCAAGAAACTCCTATCTATTAAAACTTAAATGACAAATGAGTGGTTGGGGCATTCAGTATGACAAATCAAATAGGTGGGAGTAACCATCAATAATTAACACTTCAATATAATAATATCATGTCTTGATTCCTACAATGGTTCTAATATACTGCTATTACAAATATGCATGTCAACCTGTAATTAATGCAATGCTAATCATATTTATGATAGATACAATCACACTAGATACCATCGTACCTCTAAATGACCCATTAGTTATTCATTATGTTCAACTTATGTCTAATTATATATCATATATTTATATGTATATAATTATAGTCGTTTTTGTTAATCACCTTGCATCGAGAAGGTAAATACATTTTACTATAGAGTTGTCACTCGGATGGCCACTAGCCTAACTAACCAATATCCAGTAGGGTTCTGCTGACTACATATAAGCATACAATATCTATGCTTTTACAAGCATGTTTCAACAGATATAAGATAGTCAATATGACAATTGAAATTTCATGACCAATATGATTTTCAATAAAAATATCATTTATTGTAATTAATAGAACTAAGATGCATAAATCAAATAATCTACAATAGAAAACACATCAAACTGATAAGAGATTGCGCATCAATAAATCTAGGTGAGATTGCATCTTCCACATGATACCTTCATTATTAGCAATAACATCTATAGCATCAGACTGAGCAATAGCGGAGATTTTAGTTCCTGTAAAAGAAACGTTGTATTAAGTTTTAGAAATAGCTGAAAGACTTCTAATATCATTGTCTGAATGATTACAGCAAACTTCTAATATCATTGTCTGAATGATTACAGCGAACATGAAGATAAACAAAAGTGAAGCAAGAAAATTGATTTGGTTTCCTGTGCCTAGAATTAAATGCCTTCATAACTATAAATACAGTTTTTGTGATGTTTGTAAATGGACAAAAAGTTATTTATACTTATTATGACACTAGTGATTAATATCCTTGCACCTATGCTACTCCAGAGCCATGCGTTTGTAACCTGCTTTGTGATTTTGTTTTATTTTTACTTAAAAACCCTATTAGTTTTTGGAAGCTTGCTGATTCAACCTTCTCCTTTTTTATGCAGGTCAAAGAATTCTCTTCTCATAGTGCTACTGTCAATGACATTTGCTTTGATGCAGAAGGTGAGTATGTCAGTAGCTGCTCAGATGATGGATCTGTGGTTATAAACAGCCTCTTTACTGATGAAAGAATGAAATTTGAGTATCATCGTCCAATGAAAAGCATAGCTCTGGATCCAGATTATTCTCGAAAATCCACTCGTAGATTTGTTGCTGGAGGTTTAGCCGGCCAGCTGTTCTTGAACTCAAAGACCTGGCTAGGTTACAATAAACAGGTATTCTTGTGTTCGGAGTACCGACATACCATTAGTTTCTTTAAATGTATTTGGAGTATTTATCATAGAATGTGTGCCACGTATTTCAGGTTTTGCATGATGGTGAGGGTCCAATACATGCTGTTAAGTGGAGAACCTGTCTGATTGCTTGGGCCAATGACGCAGGGGTGAAAGTTTATGACATGGTCAATAATGTACGTGTCACTTTTATTGAAAGGCCACGTGGAAGTCCACGTCCTGAGCTTTTGCTTCCTCATTTGGTCTGGCAGGTTGGTTCGGTTGCTTTTTATTTCTGAAGTAGTAATCTACGTATGTTTGAAATTCAGTCTAATTAAAGAGACCACTTGATAGATTGATTACTGGAAGCTTTATGAGGTTGAATTCTGAAAAATGACTGCTTTTTTAAACCTGTACATTTCTCTGCCATGTATTTGTTAGGAAAATGTTCTTAAAACATAAGAGACACCAAATCAATGACTTTTATTTCTTATGATCTCCTTTTGAACTGATGAGATACCATTCTTTATTATCATTTTTGAATTGATTTTGAACAATAACATTGAAGGTTTGAAAAATTTGCTCGACCTCAAAATTTTCTTTCATAAAGAAAATCCAAGTTACCCTTGGATGATCATCAACAAATGCCATAAACCATCGAGTTCCCTAAATATTTTTTATCGTTGAGGGGCCCCACACATCACTACGGATCAAATAAAATGCAGTTGAAGATTTGTATGGAATTTGAGGATATGCAATTGAGTATGCTTTGCAATATGACAAGTTTCACAATGAAAGATGCAGGATTTTAATTGATAAATAATTTGGGAAATAATTTTGTAAGATACACAAAGCTAGGATGACTAAGACAATAGTGTAACAATATAATTTCACTATCTTTATTGATATGGGAATTGGACACATAATTGAAAGATTCTAACAGACTCTGAGATTTGATGTACTTGCTTGAGAAAATTGGTTTGATCATTGGTTACGTGGGTGTAGATAGAGCCCGGAGCATAGTTCAGCTTTGCCAATCATCTTCTCCCCCGATTTCAAGTCCTGAAAAATACACAAGTTTGGATTAAATTTAGTAATACATTTAAGGTCACGAGCCAATTTGCTAATGGACAAAAGATTACAATCTAAGTTGGAAACATGGAGGACAGAGTTGAGATATAACTATGTAGTAAATTGGATAGAACTTGTTCCAACAATTTTAGAATTTGAACCATCAGTACTACTAACGGACAAATGACCACTACTTGGCTTGTAATTTTTGAGAAGAGAAGCATCTCCTTCCATATGATTATAAGCACCAGTGTCGACTATCCTGGCCTCATGTCTCCTTTGTTAGTACTGAAGGCAATTTGTGAATATGTTTGAGCAACCAATTGTGTTTTAGTAATGTTACCAATGCCAACTTGATTAAACAATTTTTGCAACTAATCCATATGCTTTTTGCTAAATGGGCTAGGCTCGGGAATAGGAGCACTCTCAGAGTTGGAAACCATATGTGCTTTGTTGTCTCTGTCAAACTGTGGCTTTGGTTTGTCATGGAGCTTCAAACAAGTCTCCTTATAATGACCTGGTTTCGTAGAGTAATCACACCAAGGCCTTTACCTTTTTTGATGATCTCCACCATTATTGTTAGATGATCGGACAATAAGGGCAGATGCATATAACATTGATGTGGGTTGTTCCTTAGATCCTATCATCACTTTCTTTCTACTTTTGCCATGCCTATCCTATGAGAAAACCTCCCTAAGATTAGGTAGCGCTTTTGCCCATAATTTGACCTCGGAACATCATCCAACTCCCTGTAATGTCCTAAGAAAACTTGAACAACCTTTTTTGTTTCACAATCTGCTTGTATAATCCTGCATCTTCTGGATATGTACATGAGTAAGTTTCGATAAGTTGTTTCCAATGCCGTGTGAGTGTGTTGTAATACTGAGTAACAGATTGCTCTCATTGGTGGAAGTCATGAAGTACTGATTCAAGCTGAAACAACTCTGCAATATTTTTTAGAATTGGAGTAAGTCTCTTTGGCTGCATCCCAAATTTCTTTTACAGTTTTAAACAACAAGAAATTTTCTCCTATGTCATTGTTCATGAAATTAATAACCCATGTCATGATCATACTATTTTTAATATTCCACTTTATGAAACCCGGATCTTTAGTCTCTAGCATAGTTGTTGCTCCCATGATATACTCATCCTTTTCTTTACCACAGATAAACAACAATACTGATTGTGACAACTGCAAATAATTATGGCCATTTAATTTGTGTCATGTAATGAGAATAGGAGTAGAATCACTGCCATCGAGGTTTGGAATTTCTAAACCGCTTCCTAATTCTGGTGCTGTGATGCCGATGTTTGTGATGAGGCCATTCTATATTGCGAAGAAGAGATGAGGGAGAAGAATGCATAAGGTTACTGAAAATATAGAGGATTAAGAAGGCCTGTACAAAGCTGCCAGAGAGAGAGAGGCGGCCTGAAGGGTTAGGGTTCAAAGAATTAGCTCTGATGCCATGAAGAATGTCTTATTTGATTATTCTTCTTGTAAAAAATGTACTATATATATATATATATATATATATATATATATATTAAAAGAGTGTCTAATAAAGGAAATAATTAACTAGCTTAATTCTCTTCTAAATTTTATTAAATAGAATCATAGGAGAATAATTCTTTCCTAAAATTAGGAAATAGAATTATAGGAGAAGATTGCAATTGATCTATCTTTTTATTCTTAAATTACTTTCCTAAAATAAAGATAAAATCATAGGAGAAGATTACAATTTAACACTCATTTTATTCTTGAAAATACTTACATAAAATAAATTCCCTAACTTTGACTTTCAAATATTCAACATTATTCCTTGATTTTATATTTTTGTTCTTAGAAGAAATTCTAGGATTATTTAAATACTACACAAATATTTTAATCAGATATTCAAACAATTCTCTTCAATTATTATCATGTATCATCGTTTTACACTCTCTTTGTTATATTTTCATTATTGCTACCTTCACCACTACAATACCATAATCCTGCAGCCTTCATTCCACTCTCTTCGTTTTATCTTTTTATTTTTATTTTTTTATAATAGTAGCTTTCATTGCTAGATTGCTGCAAATATTTTCCATCGTTTCAACCTTCATTATTGAATTCCCACAAACCAGTCTTATTGTTGTAGCCTTCATTGCTTCTTTGCTACATTTTGTTCTTTTTTGTTTTTTAATGTGAATAAAACCAAAATTTACCTCTTCTTGGACAGCAATAACAATACCCATATACCTTTTAACTTTGATTCTCTTAAAATTGAGTAGTGCAATCTAAATCGAACAGGTTAGTTGTAAAAGATCTATTCAACATATTAATTGAATGGGAAAAAACTATTTAAAGTAGCCCTGATGGGTTCATAGGTTCTTTAAGAAAGAAAATTGAACAATTTATAAGACACTAAAGACAAAAGGCATCAGGTTCATAGGTTCTTTAAGAAAGAAAATTGAACAATTTATAAGACACAAAAGACAAAAGGCTTGCTAAGAGCACTTGATAAAAAAATAATAGCATGTACTTGTACTCTAGTATTCTGATGTATTACTTTTCTTTTCATGCCTTTAAAGTCTCACAAATGCCCATTTCCAGCTCTTGGATCATTCGTTCAAGAGTTACAAATCATATGATTGATTCTTCTCTCAATGTTATTTCATATACTCCTTGTTATAGAATAAGAAAATATCCATGGATCGATGGATCCTTGACCACTATGGTTGGTTAAGGAGATAATCTTGTAGACAAATCTACCATCTTTGAAATATCCCTCATGTACGTAAATTATTTATCAATGTGTTATTCTAGAGCTGTCAAAAACGGGTCATGGGTCGGGTTCGGGTCCAACCCGAAATTGACCCGACACTGTTCAACCCGACCCGAACCCGACCCGTTTTTGCAAACTGGTCGGTAATCCAAACCCGAACCCGACCCGCTTCGGGTCCGGGTCAACCCGAACCCGACCCGCTTCGGGTATATTTTATTAAATTTTTTTTATTTAATTCAATTTATTAAAATCTAAATTAAATTAAGGTAAGATTTACTTCAATTAATTTAAAATAAGATTAATTTAATTTGGGCAACAATGTGTATAATTTTTTGAATATCATTTATTTATTTCATAAAAATCCTTTAAAATCCTATTAAATTAATTAAGAACGGGTCAAACCGGGTCGATTTCGGGTTTCCGGGTCAACCCGAACCCGACCCGGTTTTACAAACGGGTCGAAATCTCTAACCCGAACCCGACCCGGTTCTGGTTTGGGTTAACCCGAACCCGAAATTTTCGGGTCGGTTTTTCGGGTCGGGTCAAATGTTGACAGCTCTATATTATTCCTTCAAAAGCTCATTAAAGACTTCAAGTGCATTTTTATGTTTTTTCGTTCATATGATGTCTTTTAGGAGTAGGGAATGATGTCTTTTAGAAGTAGGGAATGAGATGGACAATTGGCCCTGTTGAAGAAAGAGATACTTTCTACCCTTAGGAATCTATTGATCTAGAAAACTCTACATAATCTTCATTATTATTATTTCTCTCAGAAACTATTAAATACAATAAAAAAAGTGGCTTCAACCCTTTTTTCTTGGCTATATTTTTTATTATTGTTAAAATTATGTTTCCTTCATTATTCAAAGAGATCAATATCCAAGAATTTCATTATGAAATTTCTGAAAAAGCTAAATATGGATGTATCAATTTTTCAAGGAGTGACATGAGAACTCTTATTCATTATTCTCTCATTCATGATGATATATAAGGACCGTTCTTTATTCTTAAAAATTTTGGGTTTTGATGGTTTGTCTTTTTTGATGATTGCATCGTGTTTTACATATTACTATATTAGTTTACTAAAAGCCAAAGTAATGTAAGTATTATCTTTCCCACCTTTTTTATGATCAAAAACCAATTTAGTGTGACAATTAAATAGTAAGAAATGACAATACCAAAGATTACTTTAACCATTCTTTCTCCTCATGCTTCCAAAAAATAATAATAAGACAGGAGTTTTCTTATGTTCGTACACCTCAGCAAAATAAAATAATAGGATGAAAGAATGGATTCCTACCTGCAATCACAATCACAAAGGCTCTCACTTTTCAAAAAAAAAAAATCCTAAAAT
Source organism: Dendrobium nobile (assembly GCA_022539455.1). Lineage (NCBI taxonomy): Eukaryota > Viridiplantae > Streptophyta > Magnoliopsida > Asparagales > Orchidaceae > Dendrobium > Dendrobium nobile. The sequence goes on from CM039719.1 coordinate 29,010,848, forward strand.
AATATTATAGGGGAGTAGTTTTAACTGCTGCTTACATCATAAATCGGTTACTTGCAGAGATCCTTGAGTCCAAGAGTCTCATACAACCCCTAAATTTAATTTTTTTAAAAGTGTTACTTGTGTTCATATACATTCTAATAATAGAGGAAAGCTTGATGGTTGAGTATTTAAATAAATTTTCATTGGCTATTCTCTCACACAAAATGTTAACAATGCTACTATTCCTCCAAGAGTGAGGTGTTTATGTCCGTTGATACCACTTATTAAAAATGAATTCTATTTTGTTACTACTTGCCCTAAAGAAGAAATATTATGTATAAATAAGTCTTTTGTCCTAGCTTATCCTAATTTACCCCCTCATCTCAGAAAATAACTCCATTCCCAAACCATCCACTCTTAGACAAATTGAACATATATTAGAATCACTTCCTACTCAGCAATCATAATTTTACTTGAGAAGAAATGCATCTTAATTTACATAAGTCCAATCAATTCTATTAATCTCTGTCACTGAATCCACTAAAGAAACCATTAAGCATACAATTAAAGTTACATGAACTTCCTCTAAACATCTTTACTCTTAATTTTATCATACACAAAATTTTCTCATAATCACTAATCATTCTTTAGCAACCTACATGCTATTTCTATTCTTAAAGTAGTTTGTGGCTTTAAATATTGTAAATTGAAATTATGCTATTAGAAAAGAGTTGAAAGACCTTCAAATAAAAAAAAAAAAAAACATGAGAATATGTGAAGTTACCAAAAGAAACTAGTAGGATATTGATCACTTTATTATAAAATATAAATCCTATAGTTTTCTAGAAAGTTATAAAGTCAAATTAGAGGCCGAAGGCTACATCAAACACATGTAATTGATTATCTTGAAACCTTTGCTCAAGTTGCTAAAATAAGCACTATTTGGAGCTTTTTTTATCATTAATAGTTAACATGGATTAAAAGATATAGTAATTTGATTTGAAGAATAATGTTTTTTATATGGTGACTTTGATGAGGAAATATGAATGGCAGTCTTGTGAGGATTTGACTCAAACACAGAAAAAAATGTATGTAAGCTTAAAAGTGCATTATTTGGGTTGAATCCATCTCCTAAGTTTGGTTTAGAATGTTTGTCTAAGTAATGCTTAACATGCTACGCAAATAAAGCCAACTAGACTATATATTATTTGTGAAACACATGACTTTAAGGAGAGTCATCACATTATTAATTTAATTTGACAATGTTATCATGATAGGAAATGAATTAGAAAGAATAAAAATATCAAAGACAATATTACTCCAATATTTTGAAGTCAAAGAATTTGGCAAGCGAAAGTACTCGGCATTTAGTTGCACACTGTTGATGTGGAATCTTTATATCACCACAAAATATTTAACATAACTATTGAAAGAAGCAAGGATGTAGACATATTAAGTGCCTATTAAATTTAATCATAAACTTGAAGATGCTCTTGGGGACCTATGGAAAACTTAACTACTTATTACATACTTGACTTAGCTTTGCCTACGTTGTTAGTGTGATGAGTCTATCATGCATAATCCTAAAGTACACACCTGAGGGCAACATATAGAATTTATAATATTTGAAGGGAATCCCAAACTAAGGAATTCTTTTCAAGAGGGGATGATTCGACTCTTGAAGCATATGCATATATGTTATATAGTTTCATGGTTGACAGGAGATTACTTGTAGGATATTATGCATTTTTAGGAGACAACATTGTGATTGGAGAAGTAAAAAATAAAATGTGATAGCAAGATCTTGCATAGATGCAAAACTTAGATCTATGAGATTGAATCTATGAATTTTTATGGCTAAAAATTGTCCTAGTAGATTTTAATGTTGAATGAGATTGTCCTATGAAGCTATATTGTGAGAACAAGTTAGCCATTAATATTCAAGATAATTCATGCAACATCAACAACAAAGCACTGTTTATACATGATTTATAAAAGAAAAGCTTTACAGTAGTATAATATGTATTCTATTGATAACCACATGTGGATTATCAGGGTCAGTCTTTCAATTTTTATCAAACATGCTTAGAGTGGATGATATCTTTTCATTTGCTCTAGACAGGGTGTGAATCACATACATAATTTTCATTAGCTAATTCTCACACTAAGAATTCCACTCCCTTTCCTTCCACTTTCAATTCCACCTCATTGATTATTGGGATCTAAGATTGTATAAATATCATACAATTTTTAATCAATCTTTGGATTATTGTATTTATTTTATATTCATTAATATTTGATTTTATATATTTCCTAGTAGAAGTTCTTCTAAGATTGTATAAATATCATACAAATATTGGTATGAAATATGTTAAAACTGAGAATTTGAGAGGGAAAAGCTTGAAATTCTTCATTACAATCTTCCCTATTTATAGATCTATACAAGATATCCTAATGAGGAAATAATAAATTGCAGATTTAATACATAAATAATATATAAAAATCTTTCCTAAATTCGTTCCTCCATTATGGCGTGATCCATGAGAGTATCCCACGGATTGATCCTTATGTCCGTCGGATCCTTTGCACTGGGAACGGCTGGATTTCAACACTCCCCCTCAAGCTGAGAAATAAGGATCTGTCATCCCCAGCTTGTCAATCATTCTGAGAAAGGCAGAACTGTCCAATCCTTTAGTAAGGATATCTGCAAGTTGATCCTTTGATGATACATGGTCGACACTTACTAGACCACTGTCTAGTTTTCTTTAATAAAATATCTGTCCACTTCTATGTGCTTGGTCTTATCATGCTGGACTGGATTGTGGGCTATGCTGATTGCTGATTTGTTGTCACAATGTAGCTTCATGGGCTCATCCCACTTAACCTTTAAATCATCTAGGATTATTTTGATCCATAGTAGCTCACATACTCCCAAGGCCATAGCTCGATATTCTGCTTCTGCACTGGATCTTGCCACCACATTTTGTTTCTTGCTTCTCCATGTAACTAGGTTACCTCCAAGAAATGTGCAATACCCAGAAGTAGATATTCTATCAACTGGTGATCCTGCGTAGTCAGCATCCGTGTATATTTTTAGGGTTATTCCACGATCTCTTTTAAAGAGAATTCCTTTTCCAGGTCTTCCTTTAAGGTAGTGTAAGATCCTGTCTACTGCTTGCATGTGAATCTGCTTTGGATTCTGCATAAACTGACTGACCTTGCTTACAGCAAATGCTATGTCTGGTCTGGTATGAAAGAGGGAGATCAATTTCCCTACAAGTCTTTGGTAGGCCCCTTTATCTACATCTGGATCTTCTTTAGCTTCTCCTAGTTTAAGATTAGGTTCTACTGGTGTTGGTGCTGGTTTACAGGCTAGTTTACCTGTGTCTCTTAGAAGATCTTTGATGTATTTCTGTTGTGAGATGAAGATTCCTTTGCTGGAGTGAGCTACTTTAATTACGAGGAAATATTTTAGTCTACAAAGTTCTTTGATGTCAAATTCCTTAGTAAGACTTTTCCTTAAGCTGGCTTTCTCCTATTCATTATTTCCAGTCAAAATAATATCATCAACATACACTAATAATATTGTGACTCCTCCCGAGTCTGAGTGTTTGAAGAATAGTGTATGATCCCCTTGACTCTGTCGATACCCATTCAGGAGCATGAATTTAGAGAATCTTCCGAACCAGGCCCTTAGTGATTGTTTGAGCCCATATAGAGCTTTTTTAAGTTTGCACACCTTGTTACCTTCAGATTTTTCTTTAAACCCTGGTAGTATTTCCATAAATATCTCTTCTTCTAAGTCCCCATACAGGAATGCATTTTTCACATCCAATTGTTTCAGGTGCCAATTATACTTGGCTGCTAGTGAGAGTAGTATTCGGATAGTATTCATCTTGGTTATAGGCGCAAACGTTTCTTGGTAGTCAATGCCATACGTTTGAGTAAACCCTTTTGCCACTAGTCTTACCTTATATCTCTCTAGTGTGCCATCAGCATTGTATTTTACTGAGAACACCCATTTGCAGCCGACTGATTTTTTCCCTATCGGTAGATTGACGATCTCCCAAGTTTTGTTCTTCTCCAGGGCCTGCATTTCATCCTTCATGGCATTTTTCTAATTTTTATCAGATAAGGCCTCAGAAACATCTTTAGGAATATGGATATCTTCTAAAGTAATAAGGAAATTTTTGTGTGACGATGAAAAGTTGTTGAAGGATATAGATTTGTTTATAGGGTATAAGGGAGGTGGTGAACTTACCTTATTTCCAGGAGATGGTTCAGATTCTTGGATCTGCTTTGGAGTACAGCTTGAGCTTGTACGTTTGGAGTAAACCTTTCCAAATCTAATACCGTTATCATTTGTTTCCCTTTTTTGGGTTTCAGGTGGATTTTTTTGAGGTGGTGGATGAATGTCAAGAGGTGCTAGTTCATTTTCCTCATCTTCCTTAAGTTCAGTCTCCTCCTGAAGATGAGTTTTTGAGTAATAGGAAATTTTCTCATCAAAGGTAATATCAATATAAACAAAGGTTTTTCTTGTGGGAGGATGATAACACTTATAACTTTTTTGGGTAGCTGAATAACCAACAAAGATGCATTTGAGTGCTCTTGGATCTAATTTTCCTCGCTCATGGCTGTGGATATGAACATAGGCAGTGCATCCAAAGATTTTGGATGCAATATTATGATGGGTTCGAAACTCTGGGTAAAAGAGGACAAGGTCTCCATTGGAGTTTTGAGGCCTAAAGCTGTTGAAGGTAATCGGTTTATGAGATAAGCTGCAGTTAAAAGAGCTTCCCCCCAATAGGATTTGGGTGTATTGTAGTGAAATAGGAAAGCTCGGGTGGTGGTTAGAAGGTGACCATTTTTCCTCTCTGCAACCCCATTTTGTTGTGGGGTGTAAACACATGAGGACTCATGGATGATCCCTTCACTTTGGAAGTAGGAGAAAAGGGTTTGGTTGAAATAATCTTTGGCATTATCGGAGCGGAATCTCCGTATTTTTACCCCAAATTGATTTTGGATCATGGAATGAAAGATGGGAAGAATGGTGCTAACATTAGATTTATTTTTAAGGAGATAGATCCAAGAGACTCTAGTGCAATCATCAATGAAAGACACAAACCAGCGTGCCCCAGAGATATTGGGGATTTTTGAGGGTCCCCATATATCACTATGAATAAGGTAGAAAGGAGTGTCACATCTCTCACTTTTGTTTGAGAATGAGGTTCTTTTATGTTTAGCCAACTCACAGGTTTCTCAATGAAAATTTTTATTTTCTATTTTCTGAAAAAGTTGTGGATACATATGCCTTAGGATATCAAAAGACTGATGTCCTAGTCTATAATGATGAAGCCAAATAGTAAATTCCTATCTACTAGGGATAACATAGAGCAACTATTTTTAAATTGGTTTGGTTCTTCCAGGTAATACAATCCTGCTTTCTCCTTAGCAAGTCCAATCTTCTTCCCCGATTTCTGGTCCTGAAATAAGCAATATGTGGGGTTAAATAAGGCTTGAAAATTATGATCATTGGTAAGTTTTTGTATTGATATTAGATTTGTGGATAATTGTGGTACGTGGAGGACGTTTTTCAGGGTGAGTGAGGGAGATAAAATGATGTCTCCTTGGCCAGCTACCGTGGTAAGAGAACCATCAGCAGTGATGATTTTCTTGTTGTTTGGGCAAGGAGTATAGTTCATGAGGTGGGTGGGTGAGTGGGTCATATGATCTGTGGCTCCTGAATCAATTATCCATAATTCCTTTAGATGATTTTTGGAAGCACTTAAACTGAAAGAAATTGGAGTCTTACCTGAGAGTGCAAGTGAAGAAGAAACATTTGGTTTTTCAAGAGATACTAGAAGTTGTTTTAATTTATCAATATCTTCTTTATTGAATTCTCCAAGGCTGGACTGTGCTTCTGGCTTACTTGTAGTGTTGTTGGCATTTGATGTGCTCCTTATCTCACCCTTTTGATTCCACTCTTTGCTGGGGGGTTTTTCATGTATCTTCTAACATGTTTCTTTTGTGTGTCTTGATTTTTTGCAATAGCTGCACCACAGTGAGTCTTTATCTTTGAATTTTGAAGAATCTTTACCTTTCTCATTCCATGATGATTCTTTGTTCATCACCATTGCAGAGCTTTCAACGACCTTGGGTTCTAACGTCACTCCTCGTCGACTTTCTTCTGCGCGGATGAGAGAAATGGTTTCGTTGAGTGATGGGGTCTCCTCTTTGCCGAGGATCCGAACTCTAACTTGGTCAAATTCTGCATTTAGTCCTGCAAGAAAGTCATAAACTCTATCTTTTTCAATAAAGTTCTTTATGATCGCTGCGTCTTCCGGACATCTGGTTTCTATGCACCTATAGTGATCAAGTTTCTGCCACAGTTTTTGCAGAATGGTGGCATACTTCGTCGCGGTCTTACTCCCCTGCTTCGTGCTTCCAACTTTGACTTTAACTTCAAAGATTTGGGCCGCGTCACGAGCTTTGGAGTAGGTTTGTCTGGCAGCATCCCATATGTCCTTTGCCGTTGAAAGGAACATAAATGTATCACTAATTTCTGGAGTCATGGAATTCCACATCCATGACATAATCATGGAGTCTGCTTCATCCCATGCCCCAAATTTGGGATCTCCTTCTTTTGGTCCTCCTCCAAGGAGATAATGTATTTTATCTTTCCCCTTTAAGTAGGTCTTCACAAATTGAGACCACTTCAGGTAGTTTTTCCCATTTAGACGATAGGAAGGTTGAATGCTTTGAAGGTCACCTCGCCCTTGGTGCACCATCGACTCCTCTGTTTGGTCAATGCTTTGGGAGGAATTGATTTCCGCATTATGATAGTGATTAAGACTATCTACTTTAGTTAGCAATGAAGGCTTCTCAAAATAATTTTCCCTTGTCGGCAATAAAGGTCGATAATAAGGATTTTTTTTTTTGAAGAAACCTTCTGACTCTTTAAAAGAATCGGACCGGGTAGCTTAGGGCACGCGCGAAGAGAGGGCGGACCAGGCGCTCGAGCAGGCGAACCAGGCGCTCCAGCGGGCGGTTTGCTCCTTCGACGATCTTCCCTTCCAGTCGGATCGGGATGCTCGTCGGCTGCTCGACTCCTCTCCTTCGACTATCTTCCTTTTCTGTCGGATCGGGCTCCTACACCGAGTTGGATCCAGAGACAGAAATTGGCTCCTCCACCGAGCTGGGAAGGCGCTCGTGCGATCCCGATCTTCGTGCGTTTCTTCCCATCGAGTGGGAGAGAAGGATCGGGTTTCCTTCTCTCGTTCAGCTTTGTTGATCGGAACGGACTTCCGATCGGCTTCGGAAGTGCTCCTTTGTTTCCTTCGTGGCTGTTCGTCTAGGCTCCTTCGACGACAGTTCTGACGAAGTCGAGGAGTTCGCCCGCGGAAGCAATTGGCGAGATCGACACTTCTGCGTTGGCCTCTTGCAGCGTCAGAAGGTTGGATCGTTCGGCAATGAAGGCCTCCCGATCGGCTCTGATACCATGTTAAAACTGAGAATTTGAGAGGGAAAAGCTTGAAATTCTTCATTACAATCTTCCCTATTTATAGATCTATACAAGATATCCTAATGAGGAAATAATAAATTGCAGATTTAATACATAAATAATACATAAAAATCTTTCCTAAATTCGTTCCTCCATTATGGCGTGATCCACGAGAGTATCCCACGGATTGATCTTTGTGTCCGTTGGATCCTTTGCACTGGGAAGGGCTGGATTTCAACAAAATATTCAAGCAATCTTGACATCATATATTTTAAAGTTTCAAGGCAAATGAGAAATTATTTTTCTTGCTTATGACCTTTTGAACTAGCGAAGATAAAATGGTTTATTAGGACATTGTTTTTGTGGTATATTCTACATGATTATAGTAGGTTTCTTGTAAAGATCGGTTTATATGGCTGTAGCATTTAATTATGTATCTGTAAAGCGACTAACTAAAGGGAAAAAATGATGTAGGCAAGAGGGGAGGGGAGGGGAGGGAGGGAGGGGGGGAACTCATTTGCCTTTTCTTGGGCTACTGGTGGTTCTCGGTTTGGGGCTTGGCTGTCCCGTTTTTTGTGTGTTTTTTGGAGCTGCTGTGCTCCAGCTCATTAATGTTGAGCTGTTGGTTTTTCAGCTCATTAATTAAACTATTTTTGGTTCATTCCCCCTCTTTGAAGCCCTTCGGTTTCCCCCCCCTTGGCTCCTCTTCCCATGGCTAGTTTTTCTCCCCTGGTTTGCCTGTTCCGGTTCCCCTGGCTGCCCTTCCTGTCCCCCTTGTGGCCCTTCAGCTGCTGCTCGTGGACAAGCTGCTGGCCTTCTGTTTTCACTATCCTGATTGGCTCGGTTGCAGGTGGTTTTGGGCTGTTTGGATGTCCCATTTCTCCTATATATATATATATATATGTTTTTTTGTTGATAAAAAAATAGTTTTTATGAAGATATTTTTGAAAAAAAACATGAGGGTTTTTGTTGAAAAAGCTTGCGAGCTTGTTCCATTTCTCTTCTACTCTCTTCGACTTCGTCTCGGCTTCTTACCTCTATCTTCTCTCCGCAAGTGACCACCCCATTTATATCTTTCTTCTCGATGACTTGACAAGCTTCTTTAGGTGTTATTTCATGTTCTAAATGTCCTTGTTATGTATTGTTTTTTTTATTAAAAAATGTATTTTCTTATTTTTCTAGGAAGACTTAGTATGCTTGCAAAAATAGGGTCTTCCTAATTTTTGGTTGCATCAAAAACCAGCTGTCAGATACCCAAGCAAGTTATTTTATTTATTTCAAGGGTAAAAATTTAATTTCCGATGTGCTTGTTGTATCCACCCGAAACAGCAAATTCTCTTAAGACGGCCCATTAAGCTCTTTATTTTCTTTCATACTACTTCATTGCAGAGCAATGCAATTATCATTTACGTTTTTTTTTTCTCACATTGTTGAAAGTGTTTAAGTATCGGTTTTGCATGATAGATTGTGGGTTCTTTTTTTGTCATATTGGGACTTCCTATGAGTAGTAACATTTTATAATATTCCCTGTTATTTCTCTTCATTTATTAGTTTCTTCTTTCTTATTGTGTTCATCTTAATTTTTATTATGAGTGCAGGATGACACTTTATTAGTAATTGGATGGGGCACAAGTGTAAAGGTTGCTGCAATAAGAACTAACTCGCTGGGTGTTAATGGAATACAAAAAAGTATTCCGACATCAAGTGCAAAGTATGTTGATATTGTGGCTTCTTTTCAAACCACCTATTACATATCTGGTATAGCTCCATTTGGTGATGCTCTAGTTGTACTGGCCTACATTCCCGAGAAGGTGATTGGTGAAAAAGATTTCAGTAGCACTATGCCCTCACGCCAGGTAACATCCCTTAATAGCTTAGAAGGCATGAATAGTTTGTCTTGGATAGCTAATTTGTTTTTTTTAAAATGGTTGCAACTTCTTTTTGAATTGATGATTGAAAGAAGTGTGCTGAAGATATTTATGTCAAAAACAAACAAATGGGTGCGAACTGCATCTATTCAAAGAAAGTGTTAGCATTGCAGTCAGTAAATAAAACGTTGTAAAAGTGAATTAACAAAGTTAAATTGTTGCAGACTTAGTATTTGCTATAATGTGAATAAAGAAAGTAAAAGATCAATACGCCAATGAAGGTGTAAACTCCAATGTATGTAGTTTGTATAAGAAAATAAATGTTAGTAGTATAAACACACTGAGGATGGTGCGAACAAATATTAGAGCTTTAGTGAATCAAGACAGAGCAAATGAGAAAAAGAATCACACTCATGAAAGCACTAGAAAATTTATGGTGTTTTGCTTATCCTCAAGTCTATGTTGACTACCGAAGATCTTTGGGTATTCCAGCAATCACCTTCATAACCGTGGATAATAACAAGCTTTATAGGCTCATCTCCCTTCACAAAGAAGAGATTTAACTTTCTTTCTAAGCATCATGACCAATCTTATAGGTGATCTTTTTGCAGGCTCAATATCGACCCACGCTTAAGGGCTGTTTGGTTTGTTGAAAAAGGAATGCAATGTAAAATAAAAACAGTGTAAAAAGAAATGTTGTGTATTTGAAATACTTTTGAATTGCTTGGATGAGTGTGAAATAAATACAAGATTTTTTTTATTTGGCTTGGAGTAAAATGAATGCAGTGTAATTTATGATCGGTGACGACCAACAGTGGTGGTCTGTTGCGGTCAGGGGGGCCGCGATCGGCAGTGATTGTGGCGGCAGGTAGCGGGCAACGGTGGTGGCTATCAACAACGATGGCTTGCAATGCTGGTAGGCGGCTGCTATGGTTGCGGTTGCGGCAATGACGACACGCAATGAAAATCTAGTGTATTTGAAAATATCCCAAATTTGAGGAATTCCAAATTCACCAAAAATGAACTAGAGGGTAAATTCCAAACGCTAAAATTTTACGCTGCATTTGGTTTACTTCAAACCAAATGCTAATATTCTACAAACTCCTTAATTTAGATTACTTTACACCCTTTTTTACTTCGAACCAAATAACCCCTCGGTCATTTTTGCAAGCTCAAGCCATACCCTTAAGATCCTTTTCTCAATCGAAGAAACAATGCTCAAGATCATTTTCCTGTGCTATGGAATAAACCTTAAAATGAAGATAGTTTCAAGTCACCAAAGACTAGAAACCTTTTCTTAGAATTTTATTTTGAAAATTAAAAATCATTTGTGCAATGTAAAGCTGCACTATGCCAGCTCTTACTCTGCTTAACAAACCTATTCACTAAAGAAAAATGTGCTATTTTGTACAGAAAAATTCGTCGGAAATCTAAGTTCTTTCAAAAATTATAATTTCTGACAGATTTCTAACAAAATCATTTCCCTTGCTAAAATGCGCTTGGGAAACAGGCTTCTAATGTAATATATTTTCGTTAAAAACCTTCCCGACGGCTTTCTAGTGGAATATTGACGAAAAATTGCTCAATTAACTGGCACCTTAAGGCCAATAGAAATTTAAATAACGGCAAAAAATTTCGGTGGAAAAATCCCTTGGAAATTTCAACAGTATATTTTCGCCAGAGTTTTAGGCTGATTTTGGGCAAAAAATTCGGAAATTCTTGCAAAAAAATGCCGCTAGAAGTCAGGGTATTTTCTGTTAGAATTTTCGGTGGATTTTACCGTCTGAATTTTCTATCGACATCATACCCTTTATTTGTCTGTCTCTCATTGTTTGTAATCATGTGCTATAGTCGGAACACTTGATTCTGAAGAGAATCCCTAACTAGCTAAATCTTGATTTTTGTGAGTTCGTACATAATCCTCATGCGACATATGAAGTAATATAAATTCTTATAGATTTAACTTGTAAACATAAGCACTACGCAAATTTTAAAAATAACTTTTCTTGATTTTTGATCAACCATTGAGGGAGTTCCCTAAGCCAAAATGGAGGAAGTTCCCTAAGCCCCCACAGTCGGAAACTCTATTATGCTTATTCTACTCCCTCCTAGTACAATAAAAAGTGCAATAGGTTTTAGTCAATTCTCTCCAAACACTCTCCCCAATTCATAAAGGGCACTCTCATGACTTTTTTGATGTTAGTGAACATGTCTCACAGATGATTTAAACCTCTCTCTTCAAAATTATTCCTTATCCTAGCATTATGTTGAGGAAACCACTTGAAATCTTTTTGGTTAACATACGCAAAGTAAAAGATGTTATTAGTCATAGTAAAAAAAATGTGTATTTATTATAATTAGTACCAATGTACCACAAATTCTCGGAACCATATATCTCGAACATCCTATAGTATTTTCTTCTAAGAAAGATAAGGAGCATCTTATTTACTCCTTATGATGCTCTTGATCTTATGTGTGGGATGCCTGAACGGATTAAAACTATAATAGATATTTAAATTTGTATATCACTGTATGTTTAACATCATAAATTTTTTAAAAAATTAACTTTACAAACTTATGTCTCATCCTCAGGCTAAAAAAAACATTATAAACTTAGGTGTCACCGTTAGGCTCTATATACATCGGTTCGTCCGCTGCCTCCTCAGCCCTCTGCTCAATGTGTAGATGGTCCAGCTTGATGTGATTGTAATTGAGGTGGTTAATAAAAGGGCTATTGGTAAGGAAGATAGGGATATGTGGACAAAATAGACTGTGATGGTGGTGGAGGGTAATATGGATAAAAGGGGGTGGATAGTGTAGGATCGTAGGATGAGAATTGTGGGTTGGTGTTAGTTGTAGTAGGAAAGTGAGTACCCTGGCCTGTTGTGGCTACAAGTTGAGTCCTAATTATCTGTGATCAGTTGGTTTTGGCCCTGTTGAGCCAGTGGTCAACTTCTTCCGCCTACCAAAAATATAAATGATGGATTTGCAAGGAGGCTTTTCACCAGATGCTATCTAAATAAAAATATAAGACATTAATTTTACATTGCATATATATTTAAGTTGCACCAAAATGAAAAATTGTACTGCATCATAAATAATCAAGAGAAATTGTAATATGTGAAAATTCAAAATATGTAATGGGCAAAAAGTAAATTTAATTACAGCAGTATGTCCTAAAGATAAAATTACTTGTCAAATTATTTTCTAATAAACATGTTTATTATGCTAATTTATAATGAACTATTCTTCACTAGAGGAGGTTTCACTAGATTCTATTCTCTTCATCTACTGACTCATTCATACTAGATTCATTGTTGAAACTTTCAACTTCTTCCCAGTGTGTCTCAGTGATAGGGAATGTGTCCTTTGGTATATCACTGGCAGGTTCTCAAAGATCCAACATCTTATCCTCCTGATGTATTGTTTGTATCTTGTCACATTGCTCAACAGTACCTCGCAGTTTGGTCTTGATGACAAGAAGTTAATCTTGTTTTATCTATAAGTCTAGCTGGATATCTAGCATAATAAACTTGACATGCTTGATGTGCTATGATGAAATGATCAAATTTAACTTATCTCCTATTACGCTCCACTTCCATGGTACCATACATAGAAAGTATCATTGTGCCTCTATTTGGCACTAGATCAAACCACTTGCAGTTCAATAGTAATATCTTATTCTCTTCTTCACTTGAATATTGCAATTGAATAACCTCTTTCAAAATACCATAATAGTCACCTTCACTTTTTACATGAGTATACCTTCTAATATAAATACCACAATTTGTAGTTATTCTTCCCTTAACTCCATAACTAAGCATGAAATCTAAAACCATTGACAAGAAAAGTCAGCCATGTATTTACTAGTTGTATTGGTCCCCATGCATGTTCATGTAAGCCTTTATTTAAATCATATTTCAAGGACTATGAACCTAACACATGTAAAAAAACCAGTAAGTTTACCTTCACACAATAGTGGCGGGACATTGCTAACTATCAGAAATCGAATATTATATGGACATATGTATGTTTTAAATCATGTTGGAATTCATCAATAATTATTCTCTTAATGACTTTCGTATTTGTTGTCGTCGGGGAACTTACAAACAGTCTATATAGACAAATATTCATTAGGTGGACAAAAAGCAGCAATAGTTTGTTGACGACATACATGGAACAAAGTCTTACTCTAAGATAGGATCAACTTCTTGACGGTTTAGGAGCACATACAACGTTGTATCCTTAATCTCTATATCAATCAGATGTCTAGTTGTTCCAGATGGCTTTACATGATTAGTAAATATTGATAATGTTGATTGATGCCTACATTCCTTGTTAACTTCTATGTTACGTCCAATCCTTGTTCTAAAACTTTTAATATGCTGTTTGAAGGAGTAGGAATAAAAATGAGTTGTCTCTTGTGTGAGATAGGCTGCACATATCAATCATTTGGGTTGTGTTTTATTCTTAACCAATTTTTTTAATTTGTTCAAGTATTTGTGTCATTGGAGTTAATCTTGTAAGAGTTAAGATGAATATACATTTTCCAAGTTTGGCATGTAAGGTTTAATGTACATCTCGAATGGATACATCTAACGATATTAAATAGGACCATCAACTCTTGCCTCGCATGATAAATGCACAGACAAAAAAATCGAGGGAAAATTTTCTCAAGCTTGCAAAGAATGAATAGTATGTTTAGCTCACTCATTCTTAATGCCTCATTCAATTTCATTGAACGTAAATCTTTAAAAGATGTTAAGCTCTGTCAATGGATCTAAAATAGAATTTGGTAGTTGAATCTAACGAAGCAAATTCTTCATAAATATGAGGCAGTCATGACTCTTAATTCCAAATAGTCTCCAAAATCTTATGTCAACACATCTACTATATTCGAGGCTTACCCCTTGTACATTTTCAAGTTTTAGACCCAATGACACATTGCTAGTCTCTGTTCTAACGTGAACGAAAAAGAAGCTTTTGGCTTCAATAGTTTATCATATCCATCATCTCATACTTCAAAGTTTTTACTCCTATAGTACTCTTTTAGGTCTATTGTTGCTTTTAAATTATCTTTTGTTCAACATTTCACATCCTTCACCATATTGAAAATATTATCAAAACATTCCTCTCAATATGCATAACATCTAGATTTTGCGTAATTAAATTTATACTACAGTAGGATAATGTCTAAAAAATACTTTTTTCTTCATCTTGTTACGTTGAACTTCAAATTTAGGGGATCTACACTTTGCTAATGTATGAAATTTAAAAATAATAGGTATGTCATTCACTCTTTCATGTATCTAACCACCACTTAATCTTGGTGGAGGGTTTGATCTTTCATCTCTATTTTTCATGAATGTATCCTTATTTTTTTTTGAATGGATGACTTATAGGTAAGAAAATACGATGAGAGTCAAATCAGAAATTTTTATCTCCATGTTTTAATGTGAATGATTTAGTAAGTTCCATGCAATGTGGGAAGCTAACTTTTTTGCATTACTCCAACTAGATAATATATCATATGAATGTATCTTTTTTGCAGTACTCCAACAATAAGGCACCTCTAAGTAGGAAGTTCTATTTAATTGAAATATCACATGTTAGAACACATTCTCCTAATAACTTAAGGTCTCAATCAAAGGTTGTAAAAAGAAATCTATTTTTACTTTTGGCTTATATAGCCTTAGTATAATAAGTGTGAGAAATATGTAGCCTCAGTCTTATGTTATGTGATTCAACAGTGAAAGAAGGATGTATTCGATTAAAATGCTTCCATGCTTATGCATATGATGAATGGGTGAGAACATTGGGTTTAGATATTTTCTTTTGATGTCGTCTCATGTGACTAGCAGAGTTCATTGATGTATATAGTCGATGAGGTCTTAGAATGATGGATAAGTAAAACATCTAGGAAATATAACATCTTTTTGTTTTCGCTGTTTCCCAGATTTCATTCCTATCGAGATGCATTGCAATGATATGACATGCTATTTCTATCAAATCATCTTTATAATACAACATATAACCATTGATGCAACAATCAATTTTTGTAGCGCTCAATCCCAATTTGGATACTAACTTCTTAATCCTGCACAAATCTATTGGAATTAAATTGATCTCATGATTGATTTCCGTAAGCAACCCTATGAACTCATTTAAGCACTCTTAAAGAATATTATATGTTGTCTTAATATTGAGCATCTTAATGACAACTGATAACTCAGAATGAGTATTGCACCCATCACATATGAGTTGTTGCGATGCACGTAGTAATTTATAAAAGTTATACGCATTGTTGTTAGACTCCTCTATGTTCTCTTAATGACGTGC
Organism: Dendrobium nobile; assembly: GCA_022539455.1. Classification (NCBI taxonomy): domain Eukaryota; kingdom Viridiplantae; phylum Streptophyta; class Magnoliopsida; order Asparagales; family Orchidaceae; genus Dendrobium; species Dendrobium nobile. The sequence continues at coordinate 29,026,535 of CM039719.1, forward strand.
CTGCTACATCGAAATCATTTCTTTGTACGACCTTGTATTCTCATCCTCTACTATTCTGAAAGTTGTGGAGGAATCATATTGAGAATCAGAATATGGCTCGTACTCTCCCTGTGAAATCGAAAACCAATATCCTGGCATGAATCCTGTTCGATATAAATCAATTGTAACCTCGTCGGGGGTGTAAGGTATGCTTGATTTTTGTATTTTGAACAAGGAGACATAAACTTCTCATTTGATAAAAATGAAAGTAGTTGACTTGCCACGTGAATATAATATTCAACTCCCGTAATGATTCATCTGTTAGTGACTTTCTTTCCGGTAACAATCTACTATACATCAACAGCCTCTAACTTTAGTTATCATGTATAACTTGATCTAACAAATGTAAAAACAAAACAAAAAATCGAAAGTTGAAAATATATGAGGTTAGACTAAACTTTTTAAAATCAAACCGGGTGGATAGTAAGTTGAAATTCTGAACTTCAGTTGATAATAATAGACTTTAAGCTTAATCACTTATAAGTATTAATCAATCATTCATCCTAAATTTTAAAAGTTATATATTTATTTATATCATCATTTTTTAATATATTAGACATGATACCTATGTTGCACCGATATGGATACGGCGATACGGATACGACACAATACGGATATGGGACACGCCAATTCTTAAAAATACGGGATACGGATACGGCGCGGATACGACATTATAATATATAAATAATACATAAAAATTTAGAAAGTAATCAAAGTGTAATATTTAAAATGACAAAAAAATTGAAATAAAAGTAAGCATTAAATATTTAAATGTTTAGTACAATAACAAAAACAATAAGATAAATTGTCCATCACATGCAATTTCAACTATTCAATAGAAGGAATGATGGATTAGCTTCTTCAGTGGTTTGTCTTTGAATTTCTATATCATCTTCAATAAATATCATAGCTTCTAATTCAGGCTCATCAAGCGAAAGATTAGCAATTTCTAATATTCCAATATCCTCAAGAGATTCAAATCCATCTCTAGCAACATCCCACATTCTGTTGTCTCCTTCCATATAAGTTGGAGTTTTCCTTGAGAGAAGCCGAAGGTTTGTATGCACATAAATTGAATCTTCAGCCCGTTGTGGAGTAATTTTATTTCTCTTCATTGATTGGATGAACGAGTATATGTTCCAATTTCTTTCACAACAAAATGATGATGAAACTTGGCCAAGCAATTTTATGGCGATTGTTTGAAGTAGAGGTGCTGAAGCTCCATATATAATACACCACATTTTCGGATCAATTCTCCACCCATCACTCAATGACTCTTGGTCACCAAAGTTCTCTAAATAATCAAAAAAATTAGCAAGCTCAATATTGACATTTCTTCTCTCCTCATTTGGAAAATAACGCTTCACACATGTCTTCCTCATATTTGAAATTTCTAAATCTTTTTGTGGAGAAACTCTTTGAGGATACTCTTGAAGTCATCTTTAGTTGAATATCTTAAAAAAATATTAAAATGAAATAATAAAAAAATGTTGAAATTACTAAACAACAAATTGTGAATTAATAATAAAAAATGTTGAAATTTACCTGGAATTTAGTGAGTGAGCCAAGCAATGTAAAGGTGTATTACTTTTGCTCCACCTATCTTTTAGAATAGCATAAATAATATCTCAGAAGCTTGAGTCTTCATGAAGTGCCTTCCTCTCATGTCTATATATAATTCTTTTACTTTAGCAAGCATTGAATCCCACATCTCATAAATGAGATGTAAACATGACTTATTCGTATCAGCTACTCTCAACATCTCATAAATTGGATCTGTAAAATTTATGATATATTTAATCTCATCCCACCATAAATCATCTAAAAGCTTCTCCTTTATATATCTAGCTTTTCCAACATCATTTTCCCCTATAACAGGACCATTTGTCATTGATCACCATAGCTTGAAGAGCATTTTTTATTTTTTTAAATCTTCTCAACATCACTATAACCGAGGCAAACTGAGTTTCAGCAACTGCAAGCATCTTCAAATTAGAGAAATTATTGAACATAAAGAGTCTCATGGAGTGATTCTTAATAAAATTCCTAATTACAACTTCATCTCCAGCAGTCACTGTTATCCAATGACATTCATTATAGGTGATTTCGTTTGCCTCGGTATTCTTAGCTGCACAAATATTCTTCAAGGCAAGATTAAGCGTATGCACAACACATGGTGTCCAGAAAAGATGAGGATATGCTTGCTCTACAAGTAGATCCGCAGCTCTACAAACAGGTGCATTATTAGTAATGACCTGGATGATATTTGAAGGCCCCACCATCATGATAATTTGTTTGATTAAATTAGAAATGAAGAACTTATCCTTGTACTGTTCTTCACAGTTTACAGCTTTGATAAACATAGGATAGCTCTCTATTACAGCTATGAAATTGATAAGTGGTCTTCTTTGTGGATCTGTCCACCCATCACAAACCAAAGTAACTCCTTTTTTCTTCCAAACTCATGTAATAGGCTTGAGCAACTTCTCAATATTATCCCTCTCTCTTTGCAACAACTTCGTTCTAATGACATTATATCTAAGTGGCAGATATCCTGCAAGATTATTATTGCATGCATAGGTAAAGACATTTTTGTAATGTGGATTTCTTGCCAGGTTAAAAGGAAGTGCAACTGAGTAAAACATTCTAGTTATTTTCCCATCTAATTATTCTCTCATTTGTAAATTAAATATTTTCTCCAAAGCACTATCTATAACATGTTTTCTTGGTTCAAATGCCTCCATTCGAAAATGCCCCTTATTAACAGTACTATCATCACTTCTAATTGAAGAAGATGATGAAGGATATGAAGCATAAGTGCTTAGAAGTGGAATATATTTTGGAAGCTCTTTTTTACTCCTTTGCTCAGCTTCATTGATTTTTCTTTGTAATTTAGCCATTTGTGATGAACTTATATTCGAGCATACTTTAATTCCATGACCACTAATCTTCAACAAATGAGCTTTCACTCTATAATATGATTCTTTGTATGTGACATTACAAAAATTGCATTTGAATGCAATATTACCACCCCTTCTGACGTTTTACCAATTTTTGTCACATAACCCCACAGAGGTTTGTTATCTTCAATAATTGTCTCCGATGGACCTTTAGTAGACCCAATTCCCACACCATTAGAGCTCATTATCCTACGAAGGATTGACACAAATTAATCAACATGAATTTGAAACATGAAAATTTTTAATTAAAAGTGTAGATATGATGCGACTCTGCCAGGGGTCCAAGGGGGCGTTGCCCCCTGGCAGGGTTCGATCTGCCCGGTCAGGTCGCGGGTCAAGGGGCAGCGCCGAGCGATACCGAGTTCCAGTACCGAGCAGTACCGAGTTCCTGTATTGAGCAGTGCTGAGTAGTTCTGAGTGTACTGAGCGGTACCGACCAGTACCGAGCGGTACCGAATAGTACCGAGCGGTACCAAGTACTGAGCGGTACTGAGTACCGAGCGATACCGAGTTCCGGTACTGAGCTTACGATTAAGAAAATGAAGAATGAAGAAAATGAATCTTCAATGCTCACGTCGCCTTCACTGTTCATGTTGTCGAGTCACTCCGTCGATGAAGGATTCTGTCGGCTTTAATGCTTGCATCGTCAAGCCTCTTTGTCGACGAAGGATGATCCTGTCCGCTTCTATGCTCGCATCGTCGAGCCGCTCCTTCGACTATAATGAAGAAGACGAACACCTGTGCGGAAAAGAAAAACCTAGCTCGCCAAAATGTTTAAGCCGCATAAATGAATAAGGATATCGAGCGGATAGCCGAAATGAATAGGGCAAATTGCGGCTCTATTTTTTTTAATAGCCGATACGCGTGTCCGATCAAATTTAAATAATATTTTAATTGGACACGACAAAGCCATATCCGACACGTATCGGTGCCGTATCGGAGGCGTATCCGTGTCCGACACGTATTCGATACAGCATGCCTCATAAATAGGCGTATCCGTGCAACATAGCATGACACCTAAATTTATCATATATAAGAAAATCATGCGATGACCTTCATTCAACAAAAAATATCTAAAAATTATTGAAAATAGGATGCATCTCAACAAAGAAATCTCTAATTTTTTAATTTTAAGGTTTTACTCAAAGGAACATTGCAATTACTTAATGAAACATTGCAATTATTCAATGAAACATTTATAGCTCAACGGAACATTCCAATTAGTGAATGGAACATTGCAATTTCCCAATGTTAGAAAATTTATAATCAATGGAACATTCTCAACGTAGACAACTCAAAACTCTACGAGTAACTAAGATTTATTTTTAACAAAATCTAATGGATGAAATTTTAAAAAATTGAAAATGATAAAAGAGATGAAGAAATTTACCTTTCAAATTTTTTAGAAATGAGTAGAATGAACTTGAAAAGACCTTGAATTGCACTGGCCGACAGAGAGGCCAAGAGAGATGTTTAGGAGAAAGTTTTTGTGAAATGGGAGAGGGAGGCAGCTAGGGACAAAATAAGGCCATTTCCGGCAGAGTTTTCAAAGGTTTTTTTGCTGGAAATTAAGTAAAATTTTGATTAAAAAAGCCGTCAGGAATTCCACCAAGGCACTTAACCACAGGCAGAAATTCTGCCAGAATTTCCATTGACATTTTATTCTTTTCCTGTAGTGACTTATGATTGATAATTTTAAAAATTTGAATGATATTTAAGTTTGATAAGCTTTTTTTGCCAGAAAAAGAAGGAAAAGAGCTTTAGAAAAGTAAGTTTCAAGCTAAGCAACTTGGATATGTGTATTCCTCCTACAAGGATTGTTTTTTAATTGAGAAGCTATGGAAAACCTTTCCCAATATTTAAGGATAAATGATATCAAGTAGAATTAGATGATAAAAAGTTTGTCACAGCCCATGATGAACCATGCTGTCTCGTTTGATCTAGCATAAGACATAATAGAAGCGACTACAACAAATCTGGTTGAGTCTGACACTAACATTCATTTTAAAACTATATATACTATAATACAATGGGTGATAAACTTAACGACTTGATTGACAGTTCTAAGCATGCAATGTAACCCAAACTCACAAAGATCAAATACGATGGCTCAATTCCATTGTTAGGAAACATTCCAAAAAATATTTCCTTTAATCTACACGATAGAACTTTTAATAAACATCATAATTCATATGATGTTTTCATCATGTATATTTCCTTGTCATGTTTCACAACTTACACTAAAATTAAATATCAAAATATAGAGTAGAAAATTGAAAACTTGATCTTTATTTAGATTCAACATTATTCTTCCTCCTATTTACAATAGCTACCAAATAATAATATAATAATGTATGATGCTTAGCAAGATAAATAATTATAATATTTTATTCAAGAACTCGAAGGAGGGGAGCAATATGGCATTCTAGTCAAAGACTTGCCAGAAGAATTGAAAGTATGATAATATTTGGGCATTATATATAAGCATTGTGAAATAACATATCTTGAGTAAGGATGTAAAATAAGAGCAAGGTAATTGTAATGAAGAAATTATAATAGGAATTCTAAGTATACCATCATCATATGCACTATATTTTTCAAATGTGTACTATGGTTATACGTTAGATCAATCATTTACTACATTCATTTGTTCATTTCATTCTTCTCATGATATAACATATATTATTATACATAATATTACTTCTCTCATCATAACTTATCATAACCTTATAATATATTCTGAATGTCCAGGTTCGTTGAAGATCATAAGATAGTAGATTATATCAAACCCACACCTATATATCATTATGATATGATCATTATCCAGGCTGTCAGTTATCATCATAAGGTTCACTAGAGCTTGATTATGGCCTTACATTATTATTATTATTAAACTATCACTAAAATCAATATCAGTAGGTTGAGGATCTTTTTTTCTTTTATAGGATATCAAGCTGTTATCCTATTGCCCATATGTAAAACATTACCAACTATAACGCATAACATGATATTTCTTAATCTCAATTTTTTTTGCAATATAAAACAGTTAAAAATATAAATTATTCATCATGAACAAGCTAATCGATATTATGCATCAACATATATAATCTATAATTGCTAGATGTCCCAATTTGGTAATAAAACATTTTATTAAGGCATTAACATATAATACTTCAAATATACACTTTGCATAATTTATAATTGATATATAATCATTTAATCATTAATGGTAGGATATCAAATATATAATTTACAATATGAAGAATTATATAATACATAGCTCGCATATTAATCTAAAATATTTGTACGAATTGACATGCATAAGAATAAAACACACTTCTTTCTGAATTAGAGATTGTATATCTTACGTCAAAGGTAGATCAACCCCAACGATTCTACACATTGGTTACTATGAAACATTGATCTTTTATATACAATATAAGTAACATAAATTTCTCATATAATAAAAATTTTCTAACTTACCAATTTAAAAATCTAAAACAAATTAACTTCAAAATAATATTTTACCTTATGACGATTTATGTGCCTAAAGCTCTCAAGCCCGCTAACCTCAATTTGAAGTTGGTTTGCATAAAATTTGGAAAAGATAAAATTTGGCTGCATCATCTTCAAATGTCAACTATACTCCCCTTTCTTGGTGCAGTGGGCAAGCCCAAGCTATTTGTAGATGCCTCTTATGTAAGGAAAATGTCAGGAGGCTATCATAATTTTGATCGAACGATCTTAAAAGAATAATCAAATAATCAAATACATGCATCATGAACATAAACAAATAATCAACTACAAAATTATGAAAACATAAACCAAAAATGAAATTAAAAAAATGGGGATGGAGTTGCATATAGAACTAGATAAGAAATTAATTTATCAGAGACTTGTAGAGAACATGACAGCTCGTCTATGATCATGAACAGAACCTCCCTAGACTTCTGAAGCCCTCACAAAACAACTTAGAACTTTTAAGAAATTGCACATTGAACCTAAATAAAAATTGCACATTGAATCATTTTATTTATAACTAGGACATTTGGAAATGCATTGAGAAGCGTATAAGCACATCGAAAGGCACATATGTACGTTGAAAATTATGCAAATACACTAAATGCATTGATAAGCAAGTAAGTGCATTGTGTAGGCACATAAAAAATGCGCATGCATATTGAGAATAACGAAAATGTACATCATCTAAAAAAATGCACATCATTTAAAAAAAAATCAAGTTTTTAAAGTCAACTTTCTTATATGTGCTTCAACCTAATACATCAAACTCCTTAACCTCATGTCTGAGAACATTACATGGGCAAGAAATACGTTGAACTCAAATTTGACCTAATCCTCTATATGCAAATTGGTTGAGTTCATAAGATCGAAAGCAATAAAATGAAAGTATTCAAAACCCCGATGTTGGTTTTGTTGGAAAAAAATAACTAGAGAGGACTTTATTTTAAAATCCTCCTAGATCATTTTGGGGCTCTATCTAGACAATAAAGATATAAATTTTAAATAATTATAGAATTCAAAATATATCAAGTGAAATTTCATCTAAAATATAAAGAAAAATATATTTGTCATCCATAAATATTTATTGAGGGTGATTAATTTAAGAATAATCTCAACTTGTAAAGAGCTAATGTTTATTGAGTATATTTCTATATTCACCCCTAAATGATCTATTATCAGTAAAGTTGTGACTTGTGTCATTAAACCAATGATTTTACTATCAAATGACATAACAGACAAACGACTATTATTGGAACACTTTGATTGGGCGGTTTAGTCGTAAAATGGTATCATTATATTGTAGTTATGACCAATGCTTGTAAGTTCTTTAATGTCTTAGAAGACCTTGAATAATGAATCATATGATACATTTTATAGGATGTACAACTCTCTGTTAGCTTAGGTTAATTTAACTATATCCTCTTTAGACGAACATCCAACCTAATATCTAAAAGAATTTTTTTGGACAAAGCAATTCATGGCTGTTGAAAAGAATATTTTGATTAGGTTAGGTCAAATTCATTCTATCAAAAGAGTTTTAGTTTACCCAAAGCAATAATCTACAGAGGTGGTCACATTCACTTCTGTGCTATCAACCAAAGAAAAAAACAAGAAAAATTAATATAAACTGAATAATTGGAGATTGCTATCTCAAAAAAATTATGAAAATGTTGTAGCATCTTGAAGGAGTTCATGGTGTTAAGTGGAAACCTCCGCATGAACCAGTACTTGAGTGAAAAGGAAAGGCAATATTGGGCTTCTACTTTCTAATTGTTAATTGAAAATAATTTAAATCAGCCAGCTTATCATGGTTTGGTCAACCTCCATTAGGTACGTTAAAAAATAAAAGGCTGGAACAAGTTACTAAGCAGACCAATGATCCTTTATGGAGGAATTGGTGGAAAATTTGAGGTTAATTGTGACTGCTCTTTTGTCATCCAGAAGACATGAAAATAAAGCTTATATGTTTTTCAATTTGAATGCTCAACGACCTATCTCACTAGTTTTTCGAATGATCAACGACCTATCTCACTGGTTAGTGGTATGTACTTAAAGAAATATTGCATAATGCTAAAATTTTCTACTGTAATACAATTATCTTCTTTATGTACATGAGCATGTATATTTAAAGTTTCTCAAAACACTTGTAATTTAAGAACGTGCTTCTTGATGACCCCCCCCCCCCCCAATTTATTTTAGTTTGACACTTAAAGCTTGTTAAAATCTTGATGGTGGGCTTTTTCTATTTTAATATTTGAAGATCATAAAATTTTTTATGAGACATGGCGCTTTTTTAAATATTTAATTGGTTGAAAACATGCTTACATTGAGATCTCCAAATAAATATTTAAATTTTTTAATAATGTGTGTTATCTAATCATACAAGCATAAGAAGTAGGTCAATACCTTCAATTAAATGCATGTATGAGGATTCCAAAAGTTGGAGGTTCATCTTCTCAATTCACCAATATTTTGAAAATCAAGTGAAAGGACTTCATTGTCTGAAAATCTCAACAAGCCAAGCTAGAGAATTGTAAGCTTCCATAGTAGGACTAAATGGGTGTATAAGGCTAAACTCAAAGCCTAAATATGGTTGAGTTGTTGGCAGTTTTATGTACTCATTAAGCTATAAGCATTATCAAAGGGAACCTCCCCTACATTAGACAAACGACAAGATAGCTTTCAAGTCCTAAGATGCAACGACAAGAGAGCTTTCATAGTAGGAAACACATGTACATAAGATTTTCTCGATTGGCCTGTGGGTAAACTTAAAGTGGAGGAGATAAGCTTCATTCAATAAAACATATATGCATTCACACAAAAGATTTACAAATATACAAATTTTATGACCTTGAAAACTTGGAAGATGACTCTAAGTCTACAAACTTCAACAATCATGGTTGAAAAGCACAACTCTCCATGGCTTAAGTCTAAGGCTCGAGTGAGTGTAAAAGCTCAAACTCAGCAAGCTTAAATATGACAAAGTACTCGATAGCTTCACTTTATGATCCATAATAAATGTCATAATAAGGGAACCCGTCTTCATTAGTTTGATAACAAAAGTTGTCAAAATTTCAGCTTATTTGTTCAAGTAGCTCAGGATAAAAGGTTCTTCATAATTAGTTGAAGTATTAATGTAACAAAAGAATAATGATACACACTTAACAAGGTACTAAGTTGAGTTTGATATCATTATCAAGTTAAGATATCAACTTCCTTTGACGACAACAACAACAATAATATCAAGCCTTTATCCCACTACGTCTGGTCAGCTACATGTATCTTTTTTCTCCATTGTGTTTTGTTAAGAGTCAAATTCTTATTTAAGTTTAATGAAGAAAAGGTCACTTCTAATAGTTTCTAACCAAGTTTTTTAGGTCAACCTCAACTTTTCTTATCATAGGCTAAATCCAATAAACTTTCTCTCCTAACTGGATCATTGGAAGGCCGATGTTTTATGTGTCTAAACCATCTAAGGAAATCTCTCTAATCTTATCTTCCACTGGTGCTTCTCCATACTTTTCACGTATATACTTGTTTCGTATTGTCTCTAGGAGTGAAGCCACTCATCGACTTGAGCATCCTCATCTCTGCAATACTTTACTTAATTTTATGCTTCTCTTTTAATAGTCAATATTCTGTGCCATAAAGCATTACAGACCTCACCACCATCTTATATAATTTTCTCTTAAGTTTGATGGGTGCTTTTCCAATCACACAATAGACCCAATACATTCGTCCCCTTTAACTATCCAACTTGAATTCTACTAATAATAATCTCATTTATTTCACAATCACTTTGAGTAATAGATCCATTATATGTAAAATTTATATTCTTATTAATGTCTTAATCTCCCAAAGTCACAATCTCTCCACTATATCTATTAGTACTAAAATTACACTTAATGTATTTAATTTTAGATCTACTTAAACGAAAACCATTAAACTCTAAGGTTAACCTCCATCATGCAAGTTTTCCTTCAACTACCTCTCTATTCTTATGAACTATAAGAATATTATCAGCAAAAAACATATACTAAGGTACTGTCATGACCCGACCCTGTAAGATCATATAAACGAGACGGGAACGGATGACAAACAACAATTTAAAACATAATTATCAAATAACATTAAATATTAACATAAGTACAACAATTTATAAAGAGCCACTAAAACTTCAAATTTTCAAAATTTTCATTTATTATTAAAAGAAATTTACAAAGGTGGATTATAAGCTAAGCATGTAAAATTCACCTAAAAAAACATCAAAAGAAAACACTAAAGAACCTGTCATATGACAATCCCCTACGACTATAAGTAGACCACTATCTCTCAGCCATCACTTAGCAGTAGGTTCTCCTTAAAATTTTCCAAAAATAGGGAGAGACTTAACACTCAGCAGATAACAAGTAACTCTTCTAAATTTAATTACAAAATAAAGGAGATCAATATGCATGAACAACTAATAAACTAATGAAGTATACCATATAGTGTTATGCAAATGTAACAACAACAACAACAACAACAACAACAACATCAAGCCTTTATCCCACTACATGGGGCCGGCTACATGAATCCTTTTTCTCGATTGTGTTCTATTAAAGGTCAAATTCTCGTTTAAATCTAATAAAGAAAGGTCATTCGTAAAAAGCCTCTACCTTTCTTAACATAAGTCAAATCTAATACCTCTACTCTCATAACCGGGTCATTGGAAGGCCGCCGTTTTATATGACCAAACCATCTAAGGCGACTCTCTCTAATTTTATCTGCTATTGGAGCTACTCCAACATTTTCACGTATATGCTCATTTCGTATCCTATCTCTAAGGGTAAAGCCACTCATCCACCTGAGCATCCTCATCTCTGCCACACTTAATATAGTATTATGCTTCTCTTTTAATGGCCAACATTCAGCACCATAAAGCATTACAGGCCTCACTACCATCTTATAGAATTTTCCTTTAAGTTTGAGGGGTACTTTTCTATCACACAACAAGCCTGATGCATTCCTCCACTTCAACCATCCAACTTGAATTCTGTTGATAATATCCCCATATATTTCACCATCACTCTGAACAATAGATCCAAGATATCTAAAACGTGTACTCTTATTAATGACTTGATCGCCCAAAGTCACAATCCCCTCACTAGGTCTATTACTACTAAAATTACACTCCATATATTCCGTTTTAGATCTACTCAAGTGAAAACCTTTAGTCTCTAATGTTGACCTCCATAATTCAAGTTTACTTTCAACTCCCTCTCTAGTCTTATCAACAGAAAGAATATCATCAGCAAAAAGCATACACCAAGGTACATCCTCTTGCAAATGTCTAGTGAGAACATCCATGACTAAAGCAAAAAGATATGGGCTTAAGGCTGAACCTTGATGTAACCCAACCGAAATAGGGAAATACTTAGTCAAACCACCTTGTGTTTGAACACAAGTAATAGCTCCTGCATACATATCTTTAATGATTTGAATATAAGCATTATTAACTCCTTATCAAGAACTCTCCATAGCACTTCTCTTGGAACTTTGTCATATGATTTTTCTAAATCAATAAATATCATATGTAGATTCTCCTTATTTTCTCTATATTTCTTCATCAAACCTCTTAATAATTGTATGGCTTCCATAGTTGACCTACCTGGCATGAATCCAAATTGATTTTGAGAAACATTAGTATCACGCTGCAACCTATGCTCAATAACTCGCTCCCATAAATTTAAAGTATGACACATTAACTTAATTTCTCTATAATTCGCACAATCTTGTGCATCACCTTTATTCTTAATATTGTATCTATTTCTATATGACTTCCTATGTGAACATTTTTCTTTTCATATGTTTATTATTTCTTTTATTTCATGCCTTTCAAATTTGTATGCATATGTTTTTATCTTATTTGTATCGTATAACCTATACTGGAGTACCGAAAAGTATACTGATCAGGTACACATACATAATGACCATATTATTTTTCTTTACCATTTTCCCTGAAGAGTCTTATTCCTCCAAAGAGCCATATTGTGTCAAGACATCATATTAGTACTCCGCCTCAACATGCACAATTCTACATACATAAATTTTTTCATAAGATAGGTGATTCACATACATCAATCATTTGTTTCTAATCATTATATGTTTTATGCAAGTCTACATGATGGATCATTTTGAATTAAACGTGAAACTCCTACATATGAAAATAATTACTAAACATGAAAATAAACATACCAATATACTATGCTCATATAAAATAAAAGGATCTAACATCTTATTCTAATGGTCATACACATTACAATACATTTGCCAATGTACTATGCTCATATAAAATAAAAGGATTTAACATATTATTCCAATGCGAAAGCACATTACAATGTATTCAATTTGGAAAAGAGTTGAAAAGAATATCAAATTTAGAGAATTACAGGCACCTACCTGAATATGTGTGGAATTCTTCTTTTACCCTTGCAATGATCTTTCTTTAATAATTCCTTTTCCAAAACCTAAAAAATGTAATTTGATCATCCAATATCAACCTTAATTCATGTTCATTAACATGCTCGATTAACCATAATTCATGTTTATTAAAAGAACATTTTATTATTCTTAACATAAAAGAAATCATTAACATATACCTAAATAAATGTCAACTCTTAATTCTTTTGCATTAATTGTCATGAATGTCATTAACATATATTATGGTTATTAACATAATCCTTAAGTTAACATAAGCATAAATTCTTAATTCTCATTATAAAGTTGTCAGTTATCATATACATGAATCCTTAATTCATTTTAACCTTAATGGTAATTATAATTGTCATTATAATTATTTTCGTATTTAAATTAATCCTAATTTTATAAAGTCCAAATTTTTTGTCCAAATCCAAGATTTACCCTTTCTATCACTTTATAATTACATTATACTTAAATAATTTAATTTAAATTGATATGAAATTTGGTTTTCTTCTAAAACCCTATATTTGAAATCTAATTTCCTTTATTTCCATCACATAATCATTCTAAAACTTCATCTTTACCTAATTAATAGTATGGGCATAAATTTTTTTAGATTATTTAAGTTTAAAAATTAGGAAAAATAATATTTTATGAAAAATCTCAAATTTTCACCAATAGAACCTTCCTAAGATCCTTATGAATAATATTTGTTAAGAAATTTTCATGAAAATCAATATTTGGAAAAACCCTAATTTTCGAAACTCAAAAAAATTAGGGGAAAATACAAATTTCATAATTAGAAAATATTTTTAAATCTTCTCTAACACTTTTTTTAAGAAAAAAATTATGTTTCAATAAAACCCTAATTTTGAAAACTTAGAATTTTTTGTGAAAAATTACATTTTCATGGTTAGAATTATATTCCAATCATTCCCTATCATTTTCTTTGAAAGATTTGAAGTTTTGAACAAAACCGTAAATTATAATCATGAAAAATCTTGGAGAAAAAGAAAGATTTCTAAGTTTAGATCTTACCATTTCTCTTCCTTATGCTTTCCCTTTTGATTTCCCCCCTAAAACCGCCTCCGAAAAAGCCGTCGGCCTCCAGAATCCTTTTCTCCCGCCACCCTTTCCCTCTTTCTCTCGCTCCTTTTTGGCCGAACCAAGGATGTGGGACCGAAAATATTCATTCCCTTGGCTTATGAGGGCGGTGGGGGAGGAGGGGTGTCCAAAATGACCCTTGTACCCCTCATTCCTTCATTCCTCTTAAGATTTAGAATGGGTTTTAAATTAATTATGCCCTTAATAATCTTCAACTATTTTTATCTCTCAAACCATGCATAATTTACCCTAAGTTCTTTATATCAAAATGATTAAAAGTTCGCGCAGAATTTTATAAAATTTATTTCATCGAATTCCGGCAACTTAAAAAATTTATCTTATTTTTGTCGTGGCGCATCAAAATGCGTGTGGTGCAAAAAATTGACATTTTTTGGTTTTACGGGTTTTACAATTCTCCTATGCAAATAAAAATTTCGTCCTCAAAATTAAAACAAGAGGGACAAGGTATACCTTAAACAAAGAGACGAGGATAACATTTTCTTATTTTTGATTCTTTCTCCTATGTAGCATCCTTCTCAGCCCCATGCTTCCATAGAACTTGACAGAAGGTATGTCTCCACTTCAGAGTTGCTTCGCACAAATCTCTGAAATATGGTTTGGCTCTTTAATATACGTAAGATCTGAATGTATGTCCACATATTCTGTTATGACTTTAGAAGGATCATCTGATATGAACTTCCTTAGGGAAGAAATATGAAATACAGTATACAACATACGTGTTAGCTGGCAAAGCCAGTCGGTAAGCCACTTTACCAATCCAAAACGTAGTACATTTTTCATAGGCTTAATCTTGATAAAAACAAAATCTCTCACATTGAATTCCATAAAGCGGTGCTTATCATCATAGCACTTCTTCTGCCTATCTTGTACTACTCGCAGCCTATCTCTGATAATTCTGATCTTATTAGTAGCATCATAAACTAAATCAGAACCAATCACTTTCCTTTCTCTTGCTTTAGCTCAACATAAGGGTGTTCTACATTTCCTTTCATAGAGTACTTCATAGGGAGCCATTCGTATCCTTGCTTGAAAATTGTTGTTATAATTGAACTCTATCAAAGGAATGGGAGATTTCTAGCTTCCATTAAAATCAAGAACATACAATGTAAGCAAATCTTCAAAAGCTTGTATATTCCGCTCAGATTGTCCATCAGTCTTAGGATGGAATGTTGTACTAAAGGTCAATCTGGTACTCATAGCCTCTTGAACCTTCCTCCAAAGTCTAGAGGTAAATCTACCATTACGATCAGATATTATGGACTTTGGTACACCATATAGGCAAACAATCTATGCCACATACAACATCGCGAACTTCTCAACTTAGTCAGTTGTCGAATAGGCAAGAAGTGAGCAGACTTCGTAAGTCTATCAATGATAACTCAAATAGCATCATGACCCTATCGAGATCTCAGTAAACCTATCACGAAATCCATAGCATTATCATCCCACTTCCACTCTGGAATCTACAAAGGTTGAAGTAATCCACCTGGCTTTTGATGTTCAACTTTGACTACTTGACAAGTGGCACACTTCGCAACATAATTAGACATGCTCCTCTTTAACCCGGGACACCAAAATAAACCCTTTAGGTCTCGATACATCTTGTTGCTACTTGGATGAATTGTATAGCCAGAGCGATGAGCTTCCTAGAGAACATCCCTCTTCAAGTCATCTACATTTGGCACACAAACTCTACCCTTTTACCACAAGATCATCTTCATCAATTGTAAAATCCTCTTCATGACCTGTTTTTACCAATTCAATAACCTTCATAAAATCAGGATCCCTCAACAAGGCTTCAACTATCTTACTCTTCAGTTCAGACTGCACTATCATCTGACTTAACCATCCTACATTCTCAGTCGTAGGAAGTATTACAGACAATTCTAAGCGTTCCATCTCCTCAATCAGCTTCTCCTGTTGGGTCAATAAGTAATTCACCTTCACAAGCATCTTCCTTCTTAAGGCATCGGCAACTATATTTGCTCTTCTTGAATGATACTGAATATCTAGATCATAATCATTAACTAATTTCACCCATCGCCTCTGCCTTAAATTCAGCTCCTTTTGCGAAAAGATATACCTCAAATTCTGGTGATCAGCGAACACTTCACAACGCACCCTATATAGGTAGTGCCTCTAAATATTCAAAGCAAAAACTATTGCAGCAAGCTCTAAATCATGAGTTGGATATTTTTTCTCATGATTTTTCAATTGCCTAGAGGCATAAGCAACTACTTTCCCATACTGCATCGAGACACATCCTAAGCTCCTTTGTGATGCGTCATTGAAAATCTGAAAACCTTCAGCACTTGAAGGAATAGTGAGGATTGGTGCAGTCATCAAGCGAGTCTTCAACTCTTGAAATGTTTCTTCACACTGACTGTTCCACTCAAACCTCACTGCTTTCTGAGTCATTCTACTCAATGGTGCAGCAATCTTGGAGAACCCTTCAACAAATCTTCTATAATAACTAATTCACCCAAGAAAGCTTCGTACCGTAGTAACAGTCATAGGTTTAGGCAACTTAGCTATTACCTGCACCTTATGCTGATCAATAGTAATGCCTTCACCACTAATCACATGTCACACTCTTCAGCCAAAACTCACACTTGGTGAATTTGACATACAATTCATTGCCTCTTAAAGTTTGCAACATAGCTTGAAGATGATTAGCATGATATTCTTCATCACAAGAATATATCAAAATTTCATCTATAAAGACAATGACAAAATTGTCGAGCATTGACTTAAAGACCCGATTCATCAGATCCATAAAAGCAGCTTGGACATTTGTTAGCCCAAAAGGTAACACTGTGAATTCGTAGTATCCATAACTTGAGCTAAAAGCTGTCTTAGGGATATCATCCTTTTTAATCATTAACTAATAATAGCCAGACCTCAAGTCAATCTTGGGAAAGACTATGGCTCCTACGAGCTGATCAAATAAATCATCTATCCTTGACAAATAATACTTGTTCTTAATGGTAAGCTTATTCAACTTTTTGTAATCAATACAAAGTCGCATGCTACCATCCTACTTCTTAACAAAAAAGAACGGGTTCTCTCCACGGTGAGGTACTTGGGCGAATAAACCCCTTCTCCAACAATTCTTGTAATTGGCCCTTAAGCTCTTGCAGTTCTTTAACTGCCATACAATATGGTGCTTTTGAAACAGGCTCAACATCAGACAAAAGATCAACAGAGAAATCAATTTCTCTAATAGGAGGCATTCTGGGCAAAACATTAGGGAGCACATCCGGGAATTCCCTTACCACAACAATCTCATTCAGCTCCGGCACTTGCTTTAAAGTATCCTCACATGAGCTAGAAAGCTTGGACAACCCTTCAAAATCAAGCTACAATCATTCAGGGATGATATGATCATAGATGATACACCTCGATCACCCTGAAATACAAGCTTCTCCCCCCCAGGAAACTTGATATTCTCTACTTTCTTATTGCAATCTATAGAGATGAACTAGCTAGACATCCAATCCATTCCTAAGATCACATCGAATTTCAAAAGTGGTAACACAATCAAATCAACATCATAATTCCTCTCGCAAATAGAAAGCAGTGGTGAACATATACTTGTGGCAATCATATTGGACCCATCAGGTAGCATAACTGAGAGTGTTGTGGGCATATTGTGGATACTAAATGCATGCTCCTTGATAGACTCTTGACTAATAAATGAATGCGATGCTCTAGTATCAAAAAGAACTCTAGTGGGTAAACTTTGAACATAAACGATACCTGTGATCACATCAGGAAATTCTCTGGCCTCTTGTTGTGTGATGGCATAAACCCAAGGTTGAACAAATGGTCTTGTAGCAGGCTGGCTAGGTGTTGATGTAGAAAACTCGTGTGCTCTAGGCCTACCAACAGTTGGCTGTCTACCAGTACTCTGTTGAGGTGGAGGAGCACTGGATCTCACCTCCCTTGGACCTCTCGGGAAATTCCTAGCCATGTGTCTTGGTTGGTGGCATCAAAAGTAGACATTGGTTCCAGAAAGACACTCCCCTCTATGTACCTTGCCGCAAATTTTTATCAGACCACTCTTGTCACTACCCGGTTCGGTAAGCTCGTATAAACGAGGCGGGAACTGATGTCAGACAACAATTTTAAAAACATAATCATCAAATAACATTAAATGTTAACATAAGTAACATCCAACAATTTATAAAGAGACAAACTTTCAAATTTCCAAAAAATTTATTTATTATCAAAAGAAATTTACAGAGGTGGATTATAAGTTGTCAGTTATGTCAGTTATCATATACATGAATCCTTAATTCATTTTAACCTTAACTATAATTATAATTATTTTCGGATTTAAATTAATTCTAATTTTATAAGGTCCAAAGTTTTGTCCAAATCCAAGATTTACCCTTTCATCACTTTAAAAAATTACATTATACTTAAGTAATTTAATTTAAATTAATATAAAATTTAGTTTTATTCTAAAACCCTATATTTGAAATTCTAATTTCCTTTATTTCCATCACATAATCATTCTAAAACTTCATCCTTACCTAATTAATAATACAGGCATAAATTTTTTTGGATTATTTAAATTTAAAAATTAGGAAAAATGATATTTTGTGAAAAATCTTAAATTTTCACCAATAGAATCTTTCTAAGACCCTTAGGAATAATATTTGTTTAGAAATTTTCATGAAAATTAACATTTGGAAAAATCCTAATTTTTGAAAAAAAGGGGAAAATACAAATTCCATAATTAGAAAATATTTTTAAATCTTTCCTAACACTTTTCTTAAGAAAAAATTAAGTTTCAATAAAACCCTAATTTTGGAAACTTGAAATGTTTGTGAAAAATTACATTTTCATGGTTAGAATTATATTCCAATCCTTCCCTATCATTTTCTTTGAAAGATTTGAAGTTTTGAACAAAACCCTAAATTGTAATCATGAAAAAAGATTTATATGTTTAGATCTTACCCTTTCACTTCCTTAATCTTTCCCTTTTGACTTCCCCCCTAAAATCGCCACCGGAAAAGCCGCCGGCCGCCAGAATTCTTTGCTTCTGTCGCCCTTTCCCTCTTTCTCTCGCTCCTTTTCGGCCGAACTAAGAAAGGGGGACTGAAAATGTTCGGTCCCATGGCTTATGAGGGTGGTGGGGGAGGAGGGGTGTCCAGAATGATGCATGTACCCCTCATTCCTTTTAAGACTTAGAATGGGTTTTAAAGTAATTTTCCCCTTAATAATCTTCCGTGATTTTTATCTCTGAAACCATGTATAATTTACCCTAAGTTCTTTACATCAAAATTATCGAAATTTTGCGTTGAATTTTATAAAAATTATTTTGTCGAATTCTGACAACTTCAAAAATTCATCTTATTTTTGTCGTGGCGCATCGAAATGCATGCAATGCCTAAAATTGACATTATCAGATTTTACGGGTTTTACAGTTACATCCTCTTGTAAATGTCTTGTCATAACATCCATAACTAAAGCAATAAAATATGGGCTTAAAGTTGATACTCTATGTAATCCAACTGAAATAGAAAATTACTTGGTCAAATCACTTTGTGTTTGAGCACAAGTAACAACTCTTGCATACATATCCTTAATGAATTTGGATTCATGTTAGATAGGTCTACTCTAGAAGATATATATATTTATTAAGATATTTGATTGAGAAGTATAGAGAGAATAAAGGGGTTATACATATGATATTTATATTTATTAAGTGATTTGATTGAGTAAGCATATGATAAAGTTCAAAGAGAAGTGCTCTGGAGTAGAAAAGAAAGAAGTTAGTAATGCTTATATTCAAGTCATTAAGGGTATATATGCAGGAGCTGTTACTTGTGTCCAAACACAAGGTGGTTTGACCAAGTATTTTCCTATTTCAGTTGTATTACATCATGGATCATCCTTAAGCCCACATCTTTTTACTTTAGTCATGAATGTTCTCACGAGACATTTGCAAGAGATTGTACCGTGATGTATGCTTTTTGCTGATGATATTATTCTTGTTAATAAGACTAGAGAGGGAGTTGAAGGTAAACTTGAATTTTGGAGGTCAACCTTAGAGTCTAAAGGCTTTCATTTGAGTATATCTAAAATTGAATATATGGAATGTAATTTTAGTAATAATAGTTCTACTAGGGGGATTGTGACTTTGAGTGATCAAGATATTAATAAGAGTACATGTTTTAGATATCTTGGATTTATTGTTTAGAGTGATGGGGAAATAGATGGGGATATTATTAGTAGAATTCAAGTTGGATGGTTGAAGTGGAGGAATGCATTGAGCTTGTTGTGTGATAGAAAAGTCCCTCTCAAACATAAGAGAAAATTCTATATGATGGTGTTTAGACCTGTAATGCTTTATGTGTAGAATGTTGGCCATTAAATGATAAGAATAATATTAAGTTAAGTGTTGCAGATATGAGGATGCTCAGGTCGATGAGTGGCTTTACCCTTAAAGATAGGATATGAAATGAGCATATACGTGAAAAGGCTGGAGTAGCTCCAGTGGAAGATAAAATTAGAGAGAGTCGCCTTAGATGATTTGGTCACATGAAACGACGGCCTTTCGATAACCTGGTTAGGAAAGTATCAAGATGTATTAGATTTGACTTATATTAAGAAGGTTAGAGGTAGACCTAAAAAGACTTGGTTAGAAAAATATTAGATCTTTATTAGATTTAAATGAAAATTTAACTTTTAACAGGGCACAATGGAGGAAAAGGATTCATGTAGCTAACCACATATAATGGGATTAAGGATTGATGTTGTTGTTGTGTACTCCACCTATCTAACATCGTTTTAGTCTTTAAAAAATATTGAAAAGTTTTATAAGTCAAGAAATTCCTTCATCTTCTAAGCATTTTCACACCTCTATTGGAATATCATCATGTCCAAAAACTTTTTCGTGCTTCATTTTCTTTAAGCTTTTTTAACATCAATTTTCTGAATACGGTGATGCTAATAAACATATCTATTTTCATTTAGGGTGTTAAAGCGACTAAATCAATCATATTCTCACAATCTTCATTGAAAAGCTTATCGAAATATCTCATCCACTTTTATTAAATATCATCTTCTAATAATAATACTTTTTGATCTTCATCTTTAAGGCACTACACTTGAACTAAATCCTTCTTTCTTTTCTCAATATTTAAGTAAATTTTATATACATCTTTCTCCCTCTTTATACTTTCTCAATTTTCTAAGCTTGAATATTCAAAACATTTTTTTATAACAAAATTGTTGATTATCTATTTTTGTACATTTTGATTCTACTACTGATGTAGACAAAGGGGGGGTCAACACAAGTCCAAAATAAATCATATTTTGGCTT
Organism: Dendrobium nobile; assembly: GCA_022539455.1. Classification (NCBI taxonomy): domain Eukaryota; kingdom Viridiplantae; phylum Streptophyta; class Magnoliopsida; order Asparagales; family Orchidaceae; genus Dendrobium; species Dendrobium nobile. The sequence continues at coordinate 29,047,979 of CM039719.1, forward strand.
CCCTTGAGTCTAGTAGCTCAATCAAAATTGAGCTAGAATTTTGGCTCATTTATGAGCTAGGCTTTAGTTCATTTATTGAACTAGAGATTAGCTCATTATTAGCTATGAATTTTAGCTCATATTTATCTTTATTTAAATGCACTTTTATTATAGTTTTTAATGTCTTAAAAGTTGTCTCTTGGATTTCCAAAATAAGACTTTTGGGAATCCAAGATAGTTGTTTAGTCTTCCCATGTGTGGCTCCTTGAATTCCACCATGGCTTTATTTGCTTTTGCCCCTTGGAATCCGGCCGGCTGCTGGTTTCCCGTGCCTGGGCTCTTTCCCGTGGCCGTCCTCCTTGGCTCCCGATGCTACTTCTTCGGTTCTTGGGTTTGGGATTTATTTTTAGGTGTTTTAATGTTGTGATGTTTAGGTTCATGTGTTAGAATTAATGTTTATGTCTTTTCATATTCTCTTCGCATACCTATATATATGAGATGGTTTGTAATGTTTGAAGTTAAGTATATGAAATGTGATTTTTGGAGAAAATCTAACCTGCGGGTTTGTTTGGAAATCCTGCGGGCTCTTTCCACCCTTCTTTCTCATCCCCTCCGGAAATCCTGCGGGCTCTTTCCACCCTTCTTCTTGGCTTCTAACCTCTTTCGTCTCTCCGCAAGTGCCATTCCACCTGTATCTTTCTTCCAAGTGCAGCAACTTTAGGGTGTCTTGTTTGAGTCGTTTGAGTCAAAGTTTGTAAGTCTTAATTTCATAATATTAAAGTTTGTTTTGTCTATTTTGTTTTCTTTTGTGTCTTTCCTAGTTCTCTTGGAAAGTAATAAGTCTGTTAAGCTAAAATATAGGATCCCCTATATTTTTTCTTACATCAACTACCAACTACTTTTACAATTGGGGGATTTTCCTTTTGATACTCCAAGCACATTCTTTACAATATTTTTAATATTATTAGTTATGTTTTTTCGTATAACATTAGCTTCCGCATGCATAGTCAAAATTTTAATATTTTAAATCTTACTCTCAAAATATTTTTGCTTGTTAAATGCCTACATCTGATTCTAGGAGAATATTTTAATTTTCATATTTTGCCCGTTTCTCTTAAAGTTTAAAACTAATAAGTAATATTGTGTACATAAACTTTCACTCGGAATAACTTTACTATATATGTAATCTAAACTATTTATTTTTCTTATAAGAAAATAGTCAATTAGATTTTTATTATATCCATTTTTATAAATAATGAGATGCTCCTCACCTTTTTCAAATAAAATATTAGCAATTACAAAATTATAAGCTAGAGCAAAGCATAAATCAACTTCTTTTGATAAGTTTAAAAAAGCATAAAGCAAAAATTGAGGGAATCTTTCTTCTTTATCGAGTCTTACAAAGTATAAAGTATGGGATTGTAGAAGTCATCCTGAAGTCTAATGAAAGTTCGAGGCTAACTCATGAATTTTGTCATTAGCAAGTCCATCAAAGCTATGAGATAGCTAATGTGAAAGGATTAAGAATCATTGGAATGTCAAGCACCATTGGCATGCATATTGGCACATCATTTTTTTAATATATATTAGTACATGATAAGCCTTTACGCGCATCAATTGTCTAACTTTAAATGTCTCCCTAGCAGGAAAACAGAGAAATGGTCCATGGGGAACAAGTCCGTGGGAGATACCTTAGCATCTGGAATTAAAAGGTCTGAGACCTGCACCTCAACGAACCCATTTTAAGATCTTCAAAGATAGTGGGCCTGATTACAGCTGTCATTTTGGGCTTGAATGACATCACTTCTGGGATTAGAAGTTGCTGTGGCGTGTTAACTAGCTAGCTGAAAGGAGAGAAGGTTTTACATGGCAAGTAGGTTTGTGCTTGCTTGTCAGAGAGGGTATTCCCGTGTAGCTAGGAGATTATTCGCTTGTCCACAGTTGTTGAAAAGTGGCCTCTCCTGGTGCAGCTTGATCATCATCCTATCTATCTATTATTAAATTAGAAGAGAGCTTAAATAAACATGAATTGACTAGAATAAAAATGAAGATATAAAAAAATAAAAGGCAGAAGGAAGAGTGTAGTGATGTTAGCTTTGTCCATATTAGCTTGTGAGTGCTGTGAAGATATCTCTGAACTCAGGAAATCCATAGCAATCGCACTTGGTGCTCATATCCTCATTCATCACACTCCATGTTTTTTTTGAAAAAGATAACCTTACCCATGTCAGCCGAGTATAGCTCACCCCTATTTTGTTATTTGAAGGAGCAAAGAGAAACTTAGACTTAGTGCCAAATCTAAGCAAGTGCACCCGCACCAATTCAACAAAATACATCATGGTCTCTAGAGCTATTGAAACAGTCAAATATTATATTAGAGTAAGATGTAGTATTACTCTTATTTGAAACATGTGGCTAGGAAAATTGAAGTGCTGAGTTATCCCGGCAAAAAAATTATGCTGCATAACTTGCTTTTTGAAAAATCTTTTTTGTAGAATTAACAATTGGAGTATTGTAACTATTTTTACGTTCTTTCGATTCACATATGCTCGTCAAGATGTTATTGTTGTTCGTGTATGCATTTTAGCTTGATGCTATAAAATTTAGTCTCTTGCTTGCTTGTTGCACTTAAATGTCACTCTTCTTTTAAAACCTTCGAGAATTTAATTTCTATCATTTTAAGGCAAATGTTTAGTCTCATGGAAAAACCTGAGTTTTGTAGAATTGTAATCACGTAGAGAACAAATTCTAATATAGGGAACTGCACAAAGGCCAGAAGTACGGATTGTGACATGGAAAAATGAAGAACTTACAACTGATGCTCTCCCTGTGCACGGTTTTGAGCATTACAAAGCTAAGGATTATGCGCTAGCTCATGCTCCATTCACAGGTTTTGTTATCTATTTTTTTCACAATCTATTGTGCTTTTGTTATATCAGGTTTTAGCTGTATAGGAGTTCTGGTAGTGACTTAAACAATCTCTTGATTATTTTTCTTGTAGGAAGCAGTTATGCTGGTGGTCAGTGGGCTGCTGGTGATGAACCATTGTATTATATTGTTTCTCCTAAAGATGTTGTTATTGCAAGGCCTAGGTCAGTGATGCAACATTGACATTGTTGTCTTTCTTGATTTTGTTTCTGGTCTTGCTTTAATCAACCTCTAAAGATCTTTAATCAATCTCTGAAGATCTCAGTTAAATTTAATGTTAATATGGTATCCTGGAAATTTCCTAATCTGTTTTAAAATTAATGCAATTTGCTCTACTCTATGTGAATGAAAAGGGCTAAAGATTGTTTTATGTTCTTCAAAAAAAGATGTTTTCTGCTTCTGTTATAGATTCTAGTTTTTTGATTTCATAGAAGGGGTTGAACATCATATCTATAAGTGTAAATAGCCGAATCAACAACCATCTATTCCATTATCTGGTGTTGAAGAAGATGAAGGGAGAGGTCGATTCTGCTCCATAAATGAAGATGAAGAGTGTGTGCACCGATTTTTTCAATCAATTTGTTGCTTCTTGTTGAGAAAACGAGGGATTGTGTTGATTCCTTTGCATGAAGACGAAGAGCTCTCGTTCATTTTAAATTTGAAAAAGGTGGATACAAGGAGAGACCGAGAGAGAGAGAGAGAGGGGCAGCGAGGAAGGACCTGTGAGCGAGCCATCAAGCTGAGGAAAGCTTCATTTGCTTTCATCACATGCAAGAAAGATAATGGGCTAGAGCAACGTCGGGCTGAGCAACTCGAGGAGGTGGGTTTTGTTGCTTTCGAAAGAGGGCGAAAGGCATGCACTATCACAACTAGAGAGGTGTGGGATAGGCTTGTTTTTTATTTTATATATAATAAAATAATTTAATTTGAGTTGTGTATTTTTAGAAATTAGTATTAGTATTTTAAGGAGGAGGAAGAAGAAAATGAGAAGAATTATATTTATGAGATTTTTGTGAAATATTGAGTAAAGTTATATAACTAAAATAATAGAAATTAATTCATTATATGAGTATACAATATATACATAATGAGAGAGAGAAAGGATATTTTAAAATTAAATAATATATGAAATTTAAATTGGAAAATTAAATTATCATTATGTTAAGTAACAAATAATATTTAAGCGGAAAATTTTAAATATCAATATGAAAATATAATTGCGATTTATCATTTTGACAATAAGAAAGTTTTTTTATATTGATATTAAATTTATATTTTCTTAATTAGTTTTTATTGCATTCAAAATTTGTATTTATCATTCACTGTTTAAATGATTGATCTTAGAATAGATGATAATTAGCATGTTATGTTTCAAATTACTTATTATATGTAAAGTTATTGAATGATATATGAGTAAAATGATTAGGTAGAAATGATTGTATGTGCTTGTTGATTGATGGAATATGCCTCTTACAGTACTAACAAGAGATGCAATATAATAGATTCTATAAAATGGAGTAGGTTTTAAAAAGTGCAATGAAAAAGAGAGTATTTTAATTGGTACTAACTAGATATTTATTATGACGGTTGTATTAGTTGCAGAAAATAATAGAACATGGCATGTATGATATATATGCATAATGTATTACTTATAGTCATATTCTTTTCAAAATAAAATTATTATTAAATAAAGTTACTTTATTTCATATTTTATAATAAACATGCATATTGTTCAGAATAATATTTTATTATTGTTAATTTTAAAGCAAGATGTGCATATTGAGTGGTATTATAACTCATCCCTAATATATGCAAATGTATTCATGTATCATTTGAATAATTTAAATGAGTGAGAGGAGAAAATATATATGTAAATGCAACACTCTGAGAGAGAGGTATTTATTTGAATTAGTTATAATATTCGTCATTAAATACATTTGAATTTTTTTTTGGATATTTTAGTAAATAAAAATTAGTTGTTATTAAAAATATTTGTTACTAAAATTTTTAAATAACTTTCCAGCCATATGCCTCCGCCTCAATAATTTGAGCATCCAATCTAATCGGGTCGTGATTAAAGTGGTATCCAAGTCAATTGTTATCTTAGGAAATATGAATCATAGTGAAATATTCATAAGAATAATTAATGAAAATTATTCATGAAAAATTTAGATATTCGATTAAATAGTATGTTAACTGTAGTGACTAGAGAGCGGTGTGGGATAGGTTTGTTTTTTTAATGTAATTAAATTATTTAATTTGAGTTATTTATTTTTATAAATCGGTATTTATTTTTAATAGTCAAGAGAAAAAAATGAGATGAATTCATTATTTATGAGAAATTTTTGAAATTTTGGGTAAAGTTATATAATTAAAAAAGAAATTAATTTATTATAAAATATTTATATTGAGAGAGGTTTTATGTATATATTAAAGAATGAAAATTTATTTCGTAATTATATGTTTAAAATATTATTTATTTTAGAAAAGAGAATATGACCAAAATTATCCCTCAACTCTTTTTAAGGGACCAAAATGGTCCCCAACTCTTTTGAGGAACCGAGTGGCCTTTTCCACATAGAGAAAAAAAAATAACATAGACAAAAAAAAACTCTTTTGAGAAACCAATTTGGTCCTTCAACTCCTTAAAAAGGAGCATTTTTTGTTAAAAAAATTACTATTACTTAAAAATTATATTTAATAAATAATTTAATTAAAAATGACTAATTTTCCCCTTGATTTAACACCATTAACCCCAAAATTTAATATCTCTTGATTTAACAACATTAACCAAATATTTAATGTTAGGACCAAAAAGATCTATTTTTAAGGAGTTGAGGGATTAAATTGGTCCCTCAAAATAGTTGGGGACCATTTTAGTCCCTCATAAAGAGTTGAAGGACTATTTCAGTCCTTTTCTCTTTTAGAAAATAATAATGTTTAGATTATGATTTTTCTTTTAAATTTAAGCTTTAAAGATAGTTGAAAAGTTATACGGTTTAATTCATTTTATTAGGTTTTATTTACTTTCCTCTGTGTAATTTTTTTGTACGTTGTAGTACTCTTTATTCTAAACTTTTTTATTAATAAAGTTTGAAATTTCATTGGTTGGTTTTCTACGTATGATATTTAGAATGTTTTATGATTATAATGTTAGTTATGTTGAAAATTGTCATAATTAAATAAAAGTCTTGTTCTGAATGTCTCATGAATATTTAATTTAAATATCACTGTTGGACAGTATGTCTAAATTTTACCTCTATGCTGTCAACTACGATATATGCGCTACTTAAATATATGTTATAACTTATATGTTAATTCTACATGCTGAAATGCCCATGTTCAAATTCATGCCCATGTTCAAATTCATGTTCTCATGTCATGGATGTTATGTTGGGAGATGATCAATCAAGTACAACTTATGTTTTATTGGCCCATACCTGTTGATGTTTATGTATTCTTCCTATATTGTATAGGAGTGAGATGACCAAGTGGTGTTAGAAGTATAAGTAGAGTTATTGGGGACTTGGGTATGTTTCTGTCTAACTTGAGATTTGATCATCGTAAGCTGTAAGTGGAAGTTGATTTATAAACATGCATCAGGACTTGGGTATGTTTCCGTCTAACATTATTGATGTTTACTAGTGTAAGTAAAAATAAATTATGTTTGTATTATCTACAAGTTCAAGTATAGGTATTTCTAAGTAAATATTATGTTTTAGTACACTTATTACTACAGTTAGTTGAATGCTTTAAATAATTAATGGAAATGATTTGTATTAAGAACAGTGTATAAATAGTGATATTTTATGACAATTAGCTTAACTGATAAGTGAAACTTTTTTATTTTAATACTTTTCTTATATTGTTCATTTATTTTATTGAATAATATATTCATTTTCAGGAAAAGAAAGGAATCCCATCGAGTGGATAAAGATAGTTGATTGGGTTGGACTATTGTAAATGTATGTTTGGAAAATAAATGAATGACAAGATTATGTGTTTCTTTTATTTATCATATTAAATATTCAAGATAAAACACTAATTCTATCATTAGCCCCTAATTAAAGCAAAAAGAGACATACAAAATTCCTAAACAGCCCTCTAATTTAAATTTCCCTCCTAAACACCCATTACATTAATTGCTTGGGCCCACTAGGCCATCTGCCCCCCTCTCCCTTGTTTCCGCTTTTCCCTTAGGCCGGCGATAATAAACCTAAACCGGTCCAAATACTCCATACTAGACTGAGCGAAGCTGCACTTCTTTAGGTTGACCCTCAGTTGATGTGCCTGTAGAATTTTAAGAACCTCCTTCAAGTGCTCTTGATGCTCCTCTGTTTTGCTGTACACTAGAATGTCATAAAAAATTCCAGCACAAACTTCCTGAGATACTGTCGGAACACCCTATTCATCAAAAACTGGAAAGTAGCAAGGGCATTAGTGAGCCCAAATGGCATCACCAAGAACTCCTAGCCCCCCTCATACGTCCTGAAGGCTGTCTTCTGAATATCCTCCTCCATCCTGATTTGATGGTAGCCCAACTTCAAGTCCACTACAAAAACACCATGGGTTCATACAGCTCATCTAATAACTCATCAAACCCCAATTGACCTTGGTCTCCTACAAGGTCTGCAGTCATTTCATCCCCAGGATGACATCGGTACTTCCCAACTCTAAGAGAAGAAAATCCTCCCTCACTTGTATCCCTTGAATGGTCAGTACCATTCCCTTGCAAACTCTTCTACCCATCTTCACCTTCTCGGTACCCATCATCACTCCATATCCTCCTATGTCCACTAATTTCACCCCAACAGATTTACATTCTGGTTAGAGATGAAATTATGGTTGGCCCCACTATCGATCAGCACCACTACCTCATGATTCACTATTTTTCCCCTCACTTTCATGGTGTGATTCTGGGTGAATCCTACCACAAAGTTTAGAGAGATTTCTGCGACGTCCAGATGTAACTTCTCTTCCTCCTCCACTATTTCGCTCTCATCTCCCACTTCAGTTTCCTCGTCATCACAAACGGTGAGAACTTGAAGAGTTCGGTCCTTACACCTATGCCCTGGCATGTACTTCTCATCACACCTGAAATATGACCCCTTAGCCCTCTTCTCCTGTATCTCCTTCTTAGGGAACTTTTTAAAATTTCCCCCAGGCCTCCCTCCTCCAGACTTCTCCTTTGGTACTTCGCGTGAACCTCTCGGTGCATCTCCTTTGGGAGCTAAAAAAGTAGTAGTCATCCTGTAGGATCCCCCCGGAGCTACTGACTTGAGCCCCCCTCTCCATATGCTTCTGGTCCTCGACCAACTACGCCAACTCCATGGCCTCCCCCAATTCGCGCAGCCTCGTCACTCTAAAAGCTGCTTTGATCTCCGATTTGAGTCGTTTCATGAAGTTCCCCTCAAGCACTGTCTCAGAAAGAAGATCCATCCTGCTAGCTAGGTACTCAAACCAATCACGCTACTCTGCCACTGTCCCCTCCTGTTTCAGGGCAAAAAATTGCTCGTAGAAGTTTCCTCCCCTATTGGTTCGGAAACATTCTTGTAGACAGTCCTTGAACTCCTTCCAACTTCTAATGGGCCGGCTCTTGTCCCACCATTAGTACCACGCCAGTTCCTTTCCTTCCAAACACAATCTTGCCGCTGTTAGTTTCTTCTCCTCAGTCAACCCTTTGATTGCAAAGTACCGCTCTTCCTTGTAGATCCAACCATGTGCATCCTCGCCTTCAAAGATGAGCATCTTTAGTTTCCTCACTCTCGGGTCACCCCCGTTTCCCCAAACTTCTCCATAACCTCCCATTCCTAAAAAAGGATGTGCTCTCTAGTGGTCACGATCTTCTCTCCGGCGATCATACCCGAGCCCTTCCTCATATTACCCTCTTCTACTTTCATATTCAACACCCCTGCCGTAAAATTCATTCCCTCTTCCAACAAAATCAGCACCCCTCCTTTCATAGGCCATACTCATCTCCTCCCTAGAAATTGGTTCTAGAGGAGGCATTCCATCATTTCCCTCAAGGATCTCCACTTATGGATTCTCCTTCTCCCTAAATGGGTTCGGATTTCCGCATTTCCTATTGTCGCCGGTGGTCTCCCTTCCTTCCGATGTCGCCGGATTTTGTTTGCTTTCAAGCATCTTCTTCATCATGTCTTCCAAGGCGGAGAACCTTCCATCCATCTTTTCATGGATGGAAACAAATTGATTCTGAAAATCAGCGGTTTTTTCCTCAAAATCGGTCTTTAGTTGACCTATTTCTCCCTACAATACTTCAACTTTCCTTCTGACCATTTTCCTTCCCAAGATTTACGAGAAGATCTTCTTGCGGACGAAAATTCCTTGCTTAAATTTCTGGATTTTAGCCGTCAATAGTCTCAAGACAATGCTCTGATACCAATTTGATAGAAAGTACTTGAGTTCGCAAGTAACCCTAAGGGTAATACTTGAGTTCGCAAGCAAACCTAGTAAGAATTGGTGGGAAACAGTGAAGATAACTACTGTTTACAGCAGTCAAACAGCAAATTACAACAATTTTTCTTAGGAAAACAGAGAAAATAGAGAGAAACAATGGGGAAATCCACTAATAATTGCAAGAAAACAGCAAACGATATAAGTTTATTCAATTCGAGAGGAAGAAACAGCTCTCCAAATCTCTAGCTAAGCCTAGAGCCCAAGAATACAAACCCTAGATCTCAAATTCCTTCCAAATTCAAGATGAAACACTAATTCTATCATTAGTCCCTAATTAAAGCAAAAGGAGATATTCAAAATCCCTAAACAGCCCTCTAATTCAAATTTCCCTCCTAAGCATTCATTACATTAATTGCTTGGGCCCACTAGGCCATCCGCCCCCTCTCCTTTGGTTCCGCCCTCCCCCTAGGCTGGCGGCAGTAAACCTGAACTGGTACAGGTTGGACCGGTTTAACCGGCTTAACAGAATCATGCAAAACTGATAAATTATTATAAAGGCGGATGATAGTGTTGACGTTTTTTTTTTTCTTTTTGGTTGATTATCGGTTAAAAGCAACATATACAGATCAGTAAATCTCCCTAAAATGATTTTTTAGTGAGGCATTGCTGCTTAAGTATGGTACACACCTTTGCTAATCATATTTCCATGCTATATATAGCACATAGGGCATACGTGAAATTGTTAAGCGAGAAAAAGATAAAAGCTGGTTTGGGTGATGTTTTCAATTTTGAACACAGTATGTCCTATCTTTCATGAAGCTTCTACACTTGTTACTTCGTTTGGCAATATTTCTTAAATTTGGCAGATGGTTCTGTCTGATTCCATTCATCTTTTTTCTCTTCTGAACAAACTTTTTTCATTTTTTTCCATGTTTGAACTCTTGTTGTCCTAACTCAATTTAGCTTTGCTTTATACCTGCTACAAGACTAAAGGCTTAATGAAATGGAAAAAGAACTTGATCTTTATCTTTAACCCCATGCATTTATATTTTCAGAGATGCTGAAGATCATATCGCTTGGCTCCTTCAACATGGTTTTCATGAGAAGGCTTTGGCCGCAGTTGAAGCAGGGCAAGGAAGAAATGAGCTTCTTGATGAGGTAAGCTGTTATGCATATGTTTTTCCTTTATTACAATACTTGGCATCGTAATTTGGGTAGGCAATTCACTTACTTTTAACTTCTTCTTTCCTGTACTCTTGTATTGTCCTTTAACTGAAATTCTTTAATGAAATTCCTATTCTTAAAGTCTGCTGTATAAATCAGTTAATCTTAGCAATATATCCAAACCACTCCTTGCTAATCTTACTAAAATAAATTACAGGTTTACTTATCCAATTTGTACCAATCTCTGATCTTTTCTCACAACTACTACTCTCACCCACTGCCAAACAGTCTCAGTTTTCCTTACAGATCCTTCCTGCACTACCGATTTCCCATCTGTTTACTGTGCCAAATTTTCTTTCTGCAGGATCCGAAATTTTCCACTTACCTGTAGGTTTTTCCCCTACAGCATTGAGCTGCTATTCTTCTCATTGCATCACCCGTGATTCTCCCCAATGCCTTGTGTCTTGTTTCCCCACCACAGAAGGTCTTGTGTCTTGTTTCTCAACTACAAAAATGCTAAATTCGCTTCTCCTTCTCCATCACAGCAGTGCTAAATCCCCTTTTTCCACCATAGCATTATCCGATTTCCTCTTCAATCCTATAACTGCCTTTTTCCTATGCACTTTTAGCTGCATGCGTGCCTTCCAAATAAGATAAGGGAATAAGAGAGTGGGGTCCACCATGATAACTGATTTCTAAGCTTCCCATCCAATACAAGCAATTATTCGAAATTTGTAAATTATCTAATTGGGTTTAATTAACAATAATTTAACTGTTATAATAAAAGATAATTCAAATAACATTATTTTCTCTTACCTAAAGCCTTATGTGAGCTTAGATCAACTTGAAATTATCTCCTTATACAAGTATTCGCCTTAGGGCTATAAGATTCCCTTGGACGAAATAATGTGTTGGTGCCGATAAGGATCATTAGATCAAGCTGGGCTACCTCTACTAGCTAAGTTGGCTACGCTCCATGACAATTCAAGATGATAGAATAATGTAATCTTGATCGAGTTCCTCCACCATCCTCTTTAAACAATTAATAATTGATTTTGTATCCTAAAATAAAGTTGCTATATACGCCTAGTATTTAGCATCTATCAACTAGCCTTTATCAAAGTTCTTCCATCATCATGGGTCATAATTAATTATAAGGGTTTGCGCCTTTGAGAAATCTAGAGCCAAATTATAATGTCCTCTCGAAATGAGGGAGAAGTAATTAGGTGATCTCTTATCGACAATATGACAATATAAAATTTTTATTTAGAACCACAAACTCTTCTAGAGCAGGGTGTAACTTTTCAGAGCTCATAGTGGGTTCCTTCCTAGGTATTTTAGGCATTATAGCTCCGTCAATATGGTTCATTTTATGAAGTGTGCAACAATTCAATGATTTTCATTAGGCTTTCGATTATTTTTGTTTGATTTTGTATTCAACGACCAATATTAGCATTGATTTTGACAGTACTCGATTTGTGTTCCTTGTGACGAAATAAGTTTAGGTCAACAATCAGCTATATGCCATTTTTGGTGTTGTTTTTTTGTGTGTGTTTGTAGTTTATTTATTTATTTTTTATTCCTTTTTAGGTTTCTGTTAAGTCTGGCGTGGGAGTTTGTGGATGCAATGTGATCGTTTTTGTTGTCAACCTTTATTTATGTTCCTTTGTTCAAGCTTTTTTACCCTATAGGCATATTATGTATTTTAATAGCTATACAATTCCTTTGACTGATCAAATGCTTACAGTTAATGTCGCCCAAGCTTTAAACATCTTAACTATTTTAAGCCCTCTAGGTGGGATCCAGATATCTTGATCATTTGATTGTCGAAAGAAAATATGCAGAAGCAGCATGTTTGTGTCCTAAATTACTTCGGGGTTCTGCTTCAGCATGGGAGAGGTTTGAAATTGAATAATAAATGATGTTTTATATTTGTTATTATTTATTTTAAATTATGATGAGACATAGTATTTGTATGATAGATGGGTTTTTCACTTTGCACACCTGCGGCAGCTTCCTGTTTTGGTTCCTTACATGCCTACAGAAAATCCGCGATTGAGTGATACTGCTTATGAGGTATGTCTTATGAATTATAGGTTTTAACTTTACCGTTCTTCAATGCCCATGCCCTTCATAAGACAAGTAAATTCTCCTAAGTGATTAACTATAATATATATCTTGCAGGTGGCACTTGTTGCATTAGCAACTAATCCGGCTTTCCACAATGTCTTACTATCTACTGTTCGGTCATGGCCGCCAACCATATATTCCTCCTTGCCAGTTATTTCTGCAATTGAACCTCAGATTAGTACTTCCTCTATGACTGACTTACTAAAAGAGGTATAGCTTGGGAGAGTGGAAAACTCTTTGCTGTTTTTTTTTTCTTAGTTCTGAGTCACTAAACCTTTAGTATGGCAGGCATTAGCTGAATTATATGTTATTAACAGTCAGTATGAGAAGGCCCTTGCATTATATGCTGATGTGAGTAACTTATTTTGTATTTAATGTTTATACAAATAGAATCTAGAGCATCACTTGTACCTCTTCCGGTTAGAAATAATTTTTTTTTTCTTTTTCAGTTAATGAAACCGGAGATATTTGATTTCATTGAGAAAAATAATCTACATGATGCAATTCATGAAAAGGTATTTTACTATTGCTTTTATAAGATTAATGCAACATTTTTTTCTTTTGATACGTCTCTACTGAATTGGTAACCAGTCAATCTTAAAGTTTAAGCTTTTTTTTTTGGGCTTAAGCCTAACATATAGCCTTATCCGTAACATGCCACCTTACTTGTAAACCCACTTGTACTTACAATGGAAACTAATCGAGCAATTTTGGGCTGGGTAAATGGGGTTACTACGGTTGAATATAAAGGCCTCTAAATCTGATCGAAAGTTAAACTAATAAATAACCAGGATGAAAGCTTGAGCTTGTACGTTGGGAACCAAAAATTAACCTAATATGTTAGTAGGAACTAGTCCATTTCAATTGCAGCTTATTTCTTTCCTGTGAAGGATAACATTATTACTTCATGATTGATTTATTTACTGGTTTAAACTAGGATGGCCGATAAAGAACTTTGACAAGGCGTCGATGTGTTGCAAGGAAATATTCATATGTTATCTATGCTTGAATAAAATGGTTTTGTATAATTGGTTATGGCTTTAATTTATGATAAATGAAGTGTTACGATTGGCATCCATGCTTTTCTAGGGTTTTGAGTGAACGACTACATTTCTTTTGCTTGGTGTACAACATATGTCCTACATGAATATCACACGACAGATTATCTCATGTCATTTTTTATGTCTCAAGCGCCTGTTTCTTGCACCTCTCCGTGAGCCATGATTTGGTTTCATTGGGTATTGCAAGTGCTCGTCCTAGGGTCTATTACTGGAGCATTAGGTTGTCATTGATGTCGACACCTATTCATGGCATGATATCTCATCTTCTTTTGATCCCTTCGATTTTAGGGCAGCCCACAGTGTGCCATCTTCTTTCGTTTTCTCATTGGTGGTGGACTTTCTCTCTTTCTCGCATACTCGCCTTGCTCGATCTCTTCTATTTATCGTTGATGGGTTCTCATTTGCAATCCATATTTGATTTGTCTCTTTAAATCCCTCCTGCAGTGTTATCCACAAATACTATTGTGTCCATAATGAGGTCGCCATGCCCTCCCTAGGTGGCCTCTAACTCTCCTAACGCTTCTTTTGTAATCTCCTTGGTGGCTGTGCCTTTTTCACAAAGTGCTTGTTTTCTAAATTCTATTAAGTGTTGAAAACTTTTAGGCACTCGCCACTTTCCATCTAACTCTCCCTTTTTACTGCATAAGGGCTCAATGACTTTGCAACATAGATAGCCTTCTTCCTTTTGTGAAAGACACAAAAACCTGTGGCTGGGGCTTGTGATTCCATTGAAGTGGCCCACATTTGATGCTTTAAAAAAAAGGAGATTTTTGCACTTGCTCTCCTAAAAAAAAAACCCTTCTTCCTTTCAGGGCAAGCCTGCTTTCTTCTCTGATAATCTGATAAGGAGACTTTTGCACAAGCACGACCTCTTCCCTTATGGCATATTAGAAAATTCTCCAAGGGTCATCCAAATATGGAGGCAATCTAGAAGTTTTTGTCTCATTTCTAGTTGAAGGACGACTATTCTTATTTCTAGTGGAAGTTTTTGTCTTATTCCTTTGACCCTTAGAATGTCATCATACGACTTATTAGGAAGCATATTATATTAGAATATTCTTAGTACGTGCATACTACATTAGTGGCCTTCTGATGCATATGCCTAAATGGTCTTCTCATTCAGCAGCTTTGGTTGCACTACAATCAATAATTTTTTCTCTTTGGCTTCTATTTTTTAGAAGCCTTTACTAGTAGATGCTGCAACAAATTGTTTTACTCATCATTCTATAGCTAGTCTTGGAAGAACTGGACGCCACATCCCTTTTTCATAAGTTTGGATTAGGTCATCATCTAGATTCTAAAAGAAGGTGGAATTTGAAAACGTCCCACTATCTGAGCATTAATTTTTTTAATGTTTCAAGGTTCATCCTGAGCTTAGGAATACTAAGTTTCAGGCATAGGATCTTCTACCTGATGGTCTTAATGATTCGCCTACTCCTTTTGATAAGACCATCCGTCATTTGCTCAAGTCTGTTGCCAAAACTTAGAGCTAGATTGGGTTACACTCTTGAGATAGTTGTTGATGTTCTTGGCCCTTTTAGCCCTTTGGTGCTAATCACCGCTTCATCTACTGATATATTTTCACTTAGAAGAGTCCTCTAGTTCTTGAAATACCTCAATGTACTTTTCATCATAGCATTTACTATTTATCTTAGCAGTTCTAACTCTGTTGAAAGCATTCAGATTGTCGATTCTCTCGTGGATAAGTGATTTATGTTCTTTATATCACAAGGGTCATGAATCTAAAGAAAATCTAGCGGCCCTAAGCTTTATTCACTAGGCTTTATGGCAGACAATCCAAAAGATTTCTTTTTTATCTTTATATATGCTACTGTAATTTTTTTTTTCTTTGGCAATTTGTTTTAATTACTCTAGTTCTACACTTTATTATCTTGTTAATATATTTTATTTAAAAAAAGTGTTGCCTTTTTTTATTTCTACAGAAAACAAAAAAAAGGCATGCTTTCCAACATCTTATCCAATCCTAATATCATAAGTTTTAAATGCAAGACCAAGTATAGACAATGTTTTGATTGTATTTTAGTTTTCATAATACTTTCATAGTAATACTCGGTGAAACTGTCAGAAAATGTATTTTGATCGAGCAAATTGCTTATTTTGAGTGTATTTCTTAGTTCTGCTAAATTTAAATGTCTTACTATCTTAGACCTGCTATGCGTATGATTGAGGTTATAGATGAAGATATAACTAAGGTTAAGGTTTTGATGCTCAAAGTGGAGAAAATATCTCACGAGTTGCAATAAGAGAATATCATGAAAACTTAAAGTTCATATTTTGAGATAGCAATTACACTAGTTAAGTTGGTTTGAATAATTTATCAATATTCAACCTTCTTAAGGTCATTGCGGATGCAAATAATGGGATGTTAGAATGGTTTGAAATGGTTATCGGAATGCTTTTGCGAGGAATTGTAATGAATGAAATTAATGTCCATTGAAGTCTTTTTTTCCTTCATGTATACTGCAATTTCTCTCTTTTTTTAAGTTGCACTTCTGCTGGACAACCAGCCCAGTTGTTGGTTTCTCTTTTTGATGGCTATGCCAACGATCAGGTTTACTATTTTTGAACTGATTTCTTGCTGGTATAGAAACAATTTGTTATTTTGAGTCCCTAGATTGGTGCAGAGAGCAAACTACTTTCCTTGTGTTGGACAGCAAGATGCCCATGCTATTTAATTTAGGAATGCTGTTAAACAGCAATCAGATTGTTATGTGAATGAAAAGCCAAAGAATTGAATTAGCTTTAGGTCTGATTATCTTTTTATGAAAGAAAAACCAAAGTAATTTAATTTAAATATTATTATTGGCTAAATTAGAAATATCAGCTATTTTGAGGTTTCTGAACGTTCCGTCTTGCTTGCATTTATATTTTAGGAATCTAAAGACTCACTTCAAGTTTTTGTAAATTATATATATCTTAGGCACATTTTAGTTCTAAAAAAAAAAAAAGTTGGTGAGTACCTTTTTTTTTCCCTCCACTCCTGAAATGTTGAAGGTTCCTTAAAGTCCATAAATTGTAGATGCTTCTTTAAATGCCAAACCAAGAAACAAAGTACTCTGTTCTTACACCAGTTTTGGTTGTCTGGAAATACTTTATACAGATTGGCCCACTACATGCAATTTTTTAACTTCTAAATTTAAAAATAAGTTAGTATCCTCTAAAAAGCCTGACATTAAAACTTGCAACTCAATGACTCTTCTTTGATGTCGCCACTATCTCGTCTGCAAATTATAACTAAGGGTATAGGCATTGCGAATTCCATAATTTATATTTCTATGCTTGCTACAACTGCCAAAATTTTATTAAACTCATAACATATTTTCTTGTCTTTCTATACCTGAAAAATGTTAAGGAAAAAAGTAATCTATGGAAAGGTTATTGCCAGGTAATTTTTTCATAATTTTAAGAGCTAAGCTCAAGTGGCTAATTGATGCATAATATGTTTTTTCTTATGTAAGATGGATCCAGATTCAGATTGACTTTAGAGGACAGCTTAATTTTCAGGATGGTTTGGTATAAATTATTGCAGCCGTTAACCTTCAACAATGATATTTTTCATCATTCAAAGGTTTTAATACTAAAAAATGAAAAAAATTTCAACCCGTCGGCCAAGCAAAAAAAAAGATAAAAAAGAATAAAAGAATAACTAAAGAGAACGGAAATTCCCAATAGAGGTGACAACATAGCGCAAAGATTTTAGAGGGTTCATGATCCAGGACAATACTGAGATCTAGTATAGTATGGATAAAAATCATTAACTGCTCTGAAATATGATGCAAAAAGATGATGTGAAAGGAAGGATGACCTAAAATCGGAATCCTAATGTTTCTTTGGGAAAAATATGGATCCCATCCACGTACTTACCCTTGCAATATTGCTTAAATTAAAAGATGACAATGAAGCACATATAAAACTTTCTATGAAAAATCTTGGGTGATTGTTGGAGATGATGAATAACAACATTTGATCATTCACTCAAGCTCCATTGAATTGTCTAGAAGGAAGTAGAAATTGCTTTTCCTAGTATGCCTTAGTTGCAAGAGATGTGGTCATCTAATCATTGTGTTCAATTGTAGCCCACACGCCTGATTTGATCCTGGTTGTAAATTGTTTGAACATCACCACTTCACATACAAGAGACTTGTATGATGGTAAAACGAAAGGATAATTCCAGTATCAAATGAAAATGAGATAACTGAAAGCATTGACACCATATAGGGTCGCATCTACTATAGAGAGGGAGTGTTTTATTTCACGAGAAATCAATGTTTTTATTGACGTAAAAGTTAACGACTTTTTTTTTTAGTTAACTTTGTTCTAAACAACTGTACCGTCCATTCTCTTGTTTTTGACAAACCATTTTTCTCTCTCTGTAATCGTTTAAAAGCATGTTTCAGTTCTCTTCCTCACTGCATAGAGAAGTTGAACCAGCCAGACAAACAAAAGAGAGAATGCAAGAACAAAATAAATCAGAACAACAATTGAGATTAGCAGCAGCATACCTAAACATTATAAATTGTGTTTGACACAGTAAAGTCAATGTTGTTGGCGAGCTATGATCAGTTCATACTGTGCAGTTTGTGCTGTAGCACATCTAATGCTATCTACACGTTATTCTCACTCTAAAACAGAAGTTTAGACTCTGTTGGTATATTTCTCAGACAAATAGTTCTTATGAAAATATAGTGCAAATAAATATCTTACTTCCATCTCAAATATAGATAACCTATAAATATCCTCTTTCCTTCGAACTTGGGTTGACATATGATCATGTGATCATCTTGATTTTTTCTTCATAGTTCTGCTTGTATCCCATAGTTAGCCCCATAATATTTCGTTTTCAGTCCAAGTTGTTAAGAGCAAGCTTTCATCTATATTTTCTTTCACAAGATAATTTCGCATGATAGTTTCTAATGTCTAATTTCACTATTTCATGTCATGTTACAGGTTGTGCAACTGATGATGCTTGACAGCAAAAAAGCAGTTCCTTTACTGATCCATCATCGTGATAACATTCCTCCTTCTGAAGTAGTTGAACAATTGCTGAGTGCTCATAAAAATTGCAATGCTAAATATTTTTTACATTTATACCTTCATTCATTGTTTGAAGTTGATGTCAATGCAGCAAAAGAGTACCATGATTTGCAGGTAGTTTGAATCTGTCCTTTTTTTTTTCCTTAAATGAATTCGCTTAAAGAAATTTTTTCTTTACTTATCATTGTCATTTATTAAATCAATATTTGCCATCTACCCGTGTGTATGAGTAGGAAATTATATTACAGTATACAATACATTACTTTATACATGTGCCAACAATTTCTTAAGTTAGGTTTTAATTGAAGATGATAAACATCTTTTGTCACGACCTGGCCCGGATACTCGATCTAACGAGGCGGGTACGAAAGGTTGGACGATAAAATTCATTCAATATATTACCACTTCTTTATTTGTATTTAAGAGCCACTAAAACACAAAATGTAAATTACCTGTTATTATTTGAACGTCATCTTCTATAGACGAAATCTTCTCTTTCAATCATCTCTTCTTTTGGGGACTTACCTGAAACATTTTAAATTCGTGGATTGAGTTTACTAAGTATACTCAGTGGGTAATTTTTAAAATAATCATTATAATTATTCTTTTAATAGGCTTCATAGCATTTCTTAACATTAATTCATTTTTGTTTTCAATAATTTATACATTCCGAACATTTTCTTTTCAAACAATTTAAAATATTTTAAAACTTTCATATTTCATTTATAATTCCTTTTCCCATTTGATTTGCACAGGAGCACCGTCTCAAAGTACCCAAAGGTATAACCTTTTCCATTTATTTCCTTTTCTATTTACATTATCTTTTCCTTTTTCCTTTTCCTTTTTACGTGCACGAGTACGGCGTCCTCAGCCAGTGCTATAAGGGGATGAACTCCTGTAGTTTTCAATATCTTTTCCTTGTTATATTGTCTATATTATATCCATGCATGTGTAACTTTTTGCTTCCCTTTTCTTTTCTAATTTCCCTTTTAAATTCTCATTTTCCTTCTTATTGTTACCATTGCATATAGTATATCTCACATGTATCTCTATAATTATTATCATTTATTTTAAAAAATTTCAAATCTTTATAGCGAATGAATTTTTCTTAAGACTATAAAATCATAAGATATTTATACTTTCAACATTTTATAATACAAAATTTAATCAATTACTAAGGTTGCAACTCTGAATAAAATAATAAAATAACATAATTTACCCACTTTAATCTTTCAGTTCGTCGATCCTTATCTCAAATTGTTTCCTTGTTGAATTCCTTGAAGAACTCAACTTGTTGATGCTAGCAAAAATTTGGGAGAGGGCCCCAAATTTTTGCTAACAAAAGAGAAACTCTTCCTAGGTAATAGAAACTTACATGAACTCATAAAAACTTGATAAAATACATACTAAAAAATAACTTTCATATTATAATAGACTCTTACAACTCTTTAACACAAACATCTTACAAATTTGGACACAAACACCTTACAAACTTGGACACAACAAACCTAAAGGAGTTTTCCAATCGTTGAGAAGAAGGATACAATGGAGTGGTAACCATAGAGAGAAGTAGATAAGAAGCCAAGACGAAGGATAGGAGTAACTCGTAAGTTATCCCAAGATAGAGAAGAAGAAGAAGTGGACAAAGCTCTCAAGCTTTTCCAAAAAACCTCTCAGGTTTTTATTCAAAAATTATCATCATAAGCATCCTTTTATTCATAAAAAATACCTTATATTTATTGGAGAAAGTGGACAGCCAAACAGCCACCTAAATTAGGGAATATGGAAGGCTAAAAGACACCAAATAGAAGGCCAAAAGACAGCAAATCTGCTACAGAAAAACTGCACAGAAAACAGATAAAATCTCATGGAATTCCCCCCCAAACAGCCACCAAATAGCAGCCCTCATACGGTACAGCAAAACATAGAAGAAAAGTGATGGACCGGCTGAGCCGGTCCATCCTACCCCCTTGCGGGTCTACAGGAGGAGGCGGGGGGAGGCAGCCGGCCCAGGTGAACCATGGGGGGGTTCGGCCGAACCCAGGGAGCAAGGGGAGAGAGTCACGGTGGGCCCCTTGGGCCCACCTATTTGATTTCTTTGATCATCAAGGGGGGCGGCCAGCTTTTGGGGGGAAATTGGAGGGTGGATGATGGGGGGCAATTTTGGGATGAGGGGGAAGTGGTGAGATGGTATGAAAAGAACCATTAGGGTTTATTTTGGGGATAGCATGTGAAGAAAGTTCTTTCTCTTTTCCTTCTTGTTTTCTCTAGGGTTTCTTTTGGGAGATTTGGTCCTTCTCGAAGTGGACTAGCTTTGTCTTTTGTTTTGTCTTGAAGATTAATGCAAAGCTCTTTTGTTCTTCCTCTCATCTTTCTTGTTTTGTGTTGGCTTTGATTTGGAGGTGAAATTCCAACCTTGAAGGGAAATTAGGGCAAACCCTAATTTTGTGAAACCAAGGCGTATCAAAAAGCTACGGGAACCAAGCAAAAAAGCCACGGGAACCAAGCAATCAGCCGCAGGAACCAAGCAGCCATCTACGGAAACCGAAGTGCCAAGGCACGGGAACCAGCCAGCCAGCCAGCCACGAGAACTAAGAAGCCATCCACAGGAACTAAAGGGCCAAGGCACAGGAACCAGCCAGCATAGGAAACCGAGAAGACAAAGGGAGGAAAACCGAGAGGAAGCATGGGGAAGAGAAAGGGGAAAGATCCTCCATAATGAGCTTCCACTAAACTTAATAAATGAGTTAAACTTCAGCTCATTATGAGCTAGCCAAGAGCTCAAAATTAATGAGCTAGGACATGCAATAAATCCCCCAATCATTGAGCTAAATTTCAGCATTTTGAGCTCAAAAGCAAACAACCAAGACTCACCCGAGAACACTAGAAGCCCAAGGGTTAAAATAAATTCTCGTCTTGTTTTGACCCTCCCTTTGCCTATATCAGACTCCCCTACTTGAAAAACTCATCTCCCGATGAGTTGTCTTTAGCTTTTTTCCGAGGAGGCGAAGAAGGTGCATCAAGTTCTTGAATCTTTGCCTCAAATTTTTTCAGGATTTCTTCTTGCTCTTTCTCGAATTGTTCTTGAAGAAATTTCTTCCTTTTCTCATATTTCTCATCAGATAAGAACATTAGATATTGGATTTTATACAACTCGTTTTGTAGCGGATCTGTTGAATCTCCTTCAGTCGAAACCCATCTGTCGATCGGAAGAGGGACTTCAAGATCTTCTGGCTTGCATTTTTCTGCTGGATCACTATTTTTGTCTTTTTCCATTTTTTTATAAAAAGAGTCACATGACACTCACATTCATGACACCAAGACACACACAACTTGCAATGACTCACCAAGACTTACTCGACAAATCGGGATAAGAACTTGCTCTTATACCAAATTGATGGAAGCAGAAATTTGGGAGAGGGCCCTAAATTTTTGCTAACAAAAGAGACTCTTCCTAGATAATAGAAACTTACATCAACTTACAAAAACTTGACAAAATACATACTAAAAAATAACTTTCATATTATAATAGACTCTTATAACTTTTTAACACAAACACCGTACAAATTTGGATACAAACACCTTATAAACTTGGACACAACAAACCTAAAGGAGCTTGCCAATCGTTGAGAAGAAGGATACAACGGAGTGATAACCTTGGAGAAAAGAAGTGGATAAGAAGCCAAGACGAAGGATAGGAGTAACTCACAAGTTATCCTAAGATAGAGAAGAAGAAGTGGACAAAGCTATCAACCTTTTTCAAAAAACCTCTCAGGTTTTTATCCAAAAATTATCATCATAAGCATCCTTTTATTCATACAAAATACCTTGTATTTATAGGAGAAAGAGGGCAGCCAAATAGCCACCTAAATTAGGGAATATGGAAGACTAAATGATGTAGGCAAAGGGAGGGTGAAAACAAGAAGAGAATTTGTTTTGACCCTTGGGCTTCTGATGTTCTCGGGTGAGTCTTGGTTGTTTGGTATTGAGCTCAAAATACTGGAATTTTACTTAGTTTTAGCTCATAAATGTTTGAGCTAAGGTTTAGCTCAATGATTGGGGGATTTATTGCACTTCCTAGCTCATTAATTTTGAGCTCTTGGTTTGGTCATAATGAGCTGAAGTTTAGCTCATTTATTTAAGTTTAGTGGAAGCTCATTATGGAGGATCTTGCCCATTTCTCTTCCCCATGCTTCCTCTCGGTTTTCCTCCCTTTGTCTTCTCGATTTCCTGTGCTGGCTGGTTCCCGTGCCTTGGCCCTTTGGTTCCCGTGGATGGCTGCTTGGTTCCCATGGCTGGCTGGCTGGTTCCCGTGCGTTGGTCCTTTGGTTCCCGTGGATGGCTGCGTGGTTCCTGCGGCTGACTGCTTGGTTCCCGTGGCTTTTCTGCTTGGTTCTCGTAGTTTTTCTTCTCTGTTTTGCTGTACCGTACGAGGGCTGCTTTTTCGTGGCTATTTGGGGGGAATTCCATGTGATTTTCTCTATTTTCTGTGCAGTTTTCATGCAGCAGATTTGCTGTCTTTTGCCTTCTCTTTGGTGTCTTTTAGTCTTCCATATTCCCTAATTTAGATGGCTGTTTGGCTGTCCTCTTTCTCCTCTAAATATAAGGTATTTTGTATGAATAAAAGGATGCTTATAATGATAATTTTGGATACAAACCTAAGAGGTTTTTGGAAAAAGCTTGAGAGCTTTGTCCACTTCTTCTTCTCTATCTTGGGATAACTTGCGAGTTACTCCTATCCTTCGTCTTGGCTTCTTATCCACTTCTTCTCTCCTTGGTTATCACTCCATTGTATCATTCTTCTCAACGATTGGCATGCTCCTTTAGGTTTGTTGTGTCCAAGTTTGTAAGGTGTTTGTGTCCAAATTTGTACGGTGTTTGTGTTAAAGAGTTGTAAGAGTCTATTATAATATGAAAGTTATTTTTTAGTATGTATTTTGTCAAGTTTTTGTGAGTTCATGTAAGTTTCTATTACCTAAGAATAGTTTCTTTTTTGTTAGCAAAAAATTAGGGTCATCTCCCAAATTTTTGCTTCCATCAATTTGGTATCAGAGCAAGTTCTTATCCCTGTTTGTCGAGTAAGTCTTGGTGAGTCATAGCAAGTTGTGTGTGTCTTGGTGGCATGAATGTGAGTGTCATGTGAGTCTTGTTTTGTTGAGCCTTTTTAGAAAAAAATGGAAAAAGACAAAAGTAGTAATCCAGTGGAAAAATGCAAGCTAGAAGATCTTGAAGTCCCTCTTCCAATGGACAGATGGGTTCCGACTGAAGGAGATTCAACAGATCTGCTACAAAATGAATTGTATAAAATCCAATATCTAGTGTTCTTATGTGATGAGAAATTTGAGAAAAGGAAGAAATTTTTTCCAGAACAATTCGAGAAAGAGCAAGAAGAAATCCTGAAGGAATTCGAGGAAAAGATTCAAGAACTTGATGCACCTTCTTCGCCTCCTCGGAAGAAAGCTAAAGACAACTCATCGGGAGATAAGTTTTTCAAGTTGGGGAGTCTGATGTAGGCAAATTGGGGGTTAAAACAAGACGAGAATTTATTTTGACCCTTGGGCTTCTGGTGTTCTCGGGTGAGTCTTGGTTGTTTGGTATTGAGCTCAAAATGTTGGAATTTTACTTAGTTTTAGCTCATAAATGTTTGAGCTAAAGTTTAGCTCAATGATTGGGAGATTTATTGCACTTCCTAGCTCATTAATTTTGAGCTCTTGGTTAACTCATAATGAACTGAAGTTTAGCTCATTTATTTAAGTTTAGTGGAAGCTCATTATGGAGGATCTTACCCCTTTCTCTTCCCCATGCTTCCTCTCAGTTTTCCTCCCTTTGTCTTCTCGGTTTCCTGTGCTGGCTGGTTCCCGTGCCTTAGCCCTTTGATTCCCGTGGATGGCTGCTTGGTTCCCGTAGCTGGCTGGCTGGTTCTCGTGCCTTGGCCCTTTGGTTCCACTGGATGGCTGCTTGGCTCCTGCGGCTTACTGCTTGGTTCCCGTGGCTTTTCTGCTTGGTTTCCGTAGCTTTTCTTCTCTATTTTGCTGTACCGTATATGGGCTGCTGTTTGGTGGCTATTTGGGGGGGGGGGAATTCCATGGGATTTTTTTCTGTTTTCTGTGCAATTTTCATGCAGCAGATTTGCTGTCGTTTGGCATTCTATTTGGTGTCTTTTAGTTTTCCATATTCCCTAATTTAGGTGGCTGTTTGGCTGCCCTCTTTCTTCTATAAATACAGGGTATTTTGTATGAATAAAAGGATGCTTATGATGATAATTTTTGAATAAAAACCTGAGAGGTTTTTCTTCTTTGGAAAAGCTTGAGAGCTTTGTCCAACTTCTCTTCTTCTTCCTTCTAGGAAAGCTTGTGAGCTTCTCCTTCTTTTCGTCTTGGCTTCTAATCCCCTTCTTCTCTGCGCAAGAATCCACCCCACATGTATCCTTCTTCTCAAATGATGGAATTACAACTTTAGGAGTTTTTGTTTTGAAAGTTTGTTTTAGTCGTTTGTAAGTGTCTTTATATGATATAAAAGGTGTGTTTATTGTGTCGTTTGTAAGTGTCTAAGTTTGTAAGTCTTTTATATTATTAAAGTAAAGTTGTTTTGGTTCAATTGTCGTATTTTGTATCCTTTTGGGTATTTTTGTGTCTTTCTTTTATCAAGCAAGAGTAATCCTTTGCTTGCAAAAATTTGGGGCCCTTCCTAAATTTTTGCTTACATCACTAAAAGACACCAAATAGATGGCCAAAAGACAGCAAATGTGCTCCACGAAAACTACACAGAAAACAGAGAAAATCCCATATAATTCCCCACAAACAGCCACCAAACAGCAGCTCCCATACGGTACAGCAAAACAGAGAAGAAAAGCTACGGGAACCAAGCAGAAAAGCCACGGGAACCAAGCAGTCAGCTGCAGGAACCAAGCAGCCATCCACGGGAACTAAAGGGCTAAGGCACGGGAACCAGCTAGCCAGCCTCGAGAACCAAGCAACCATCCACGGGAACCAGAGGGCCAAGGCACGGGAACCAGCCAGCACAGGAAACAAAGAAGACAAAGGGAGGAAAACCGAGAGGAAGCATGGGGAAGAGAAAGGGGCAAGATCCTCCATAATGAGCTTCCACAAAACTTAAATAAATGCGCTAAACTTCAGCTCATTATGAGCTAACCAAGAGCTCAAAATTAATGAGCTAGGAAGTGCAATAAATCCCCCAATCATTGAGTTAATCTTTAGCTCAAACATTTATGAGCTAAAACTAAGTAAAATTCTAGCATTTTGAGCTCAATACCGAACAACCAAGACTCACCCGAGAACACCTAAAGCCCAAGGGTCAAAATAAATTCTCGTCTTGTTTTGACCCCCCCCCCCCCCCTTGCCTACATCACTTGTACCACTTGATTTCTTTTGTTCCTTTTAAAAATTTGCATAAAATAAATATTAAAGGTTTATTCTATCAAATCTAACGAAAACATAGGATAGGGAAATCACTTACATAAAGAGGATTATTCCGACTCAAATCCTTCTCCTTTCTCGAATTCTTCAAATCTCTTTCTTTGCCCTAAATGAAACACCCTCGTTGTTTAGGTGATTGCTTTAAATAAGAATTAGGGAAGGATTTATATAGAAAATAAAGAATAAAAAAAAAACTAACTTCTTCTCTTTCTTCCCTCGGCCGTTTCTTCTCTTCGTTGCAAATTCTCCCAAACCTTTGCTTCTATAATAATAAGAACGAAAAGGAGTTGTTAAATCTTACCCTCCAACGTGCTCGTTTGCTAAAAATGGCAAAAAAACCATCCAAGGTCACCATGCGTGAGTTCGGTCGCTCGCCCCCCTCCGTTTTTGCTCTTTGTTCGCGAAAATAGCGACCCTTCCTGGGTTGCTATTCCATTAATAGGCGGGTGGACGGTTTAGATGAACCGGCCCCCAACCGGTTTATAACAGCTTTCTTTTAGTGTATGATTTCGCTTTTGTTATCTGGGTTTGGGACAGCTGAATGGGTTTCAAGCCAATTGAAATGTTAGCGTCACGATCTGGCATGGAGACTTGAATTAATGAGACAGGATCAAACGGTCGAATGAAAAACTTAAAATTTTCAATTCATTTAGAACTCGTTTGCGAGGCGGGAACGGAGATTGAATAGTAGGAATTAAAAACTTTTACATTTCAATATACAAAACATCTCCAAATCATAAGAAAGAGCCACTAAAATAAAACCAAGAGGAAAATTTTCTTTCTTTCTATTTATTCAACAACACATGTTCATAATAAATCAAAACATAAAGATTTTTAAAATATGAAAGATGTCCAAAAACATTTCCTTACATATAATCTCTAATCCTTCATCTCAAAACATCAAAAACAAAAGGCAAAACCTGCCACCCGTCGTCTCCCTACGACGGTACGAGAGGGGAGGTCCCTCGTTATCCTATACCAGATCCTCCTGAAAAGTATCCCACAATTTGGGTGAGTCACAACTCAGTAGATGTAAATGTCATTCAACCAAATTTAGGTACAAGGGAAGAAACTACAACAAGCTTTTATGTCTCAATAAATGAATAATCAACGTGTTATAACATTTGTCTAAGGTGAAACATGCCTTTACATCAACCTTTAAGTTCTCATTCTTTGCATAATCTTTTAATTCTTCCTCTTTAAAGATTCATGCCTCAAATAAAACCTCATATGCATATAACATAAGGATGTAATAATCATAATATCTTAATATATATAACACCCGTCTCGAAAGTATCATTTGTATTGATCAGGTACATAAAAATTAGTCATTTCTTTACCATTTGGTTCAAAAGATCTCTATTACCATTGCTCAAAAGAGCTCTTTTACCATTGATACTTCCGCTTCAACATGCACATACACATAATTCTTACATATTCATAAAAGAGGCTTATGTAAACTATTTAAGTATATGTTTTCATATGGAAAAATATATTTGCTATGCTCAAATGTATATTTGAATGTAAAGAGAAGTCATGTGTAGTACATGTAAATGATGAAGCATGAGATTCAACATTGAGTTTTATTATTGCATAAAAAAAAAAGATCTTGCTTTTACATCAAATGATCATGAGCTTTTATAAAGAAACATGCTAGTTATAATGATATCATAAAGAGCATAAAAAAGAATGTCATTTCTATGTATTTGCATGTAAAGAGTTTTCTAAATTTAAAAGAATCCATTTCACCTACCTCACCACAATGTGATCCGTCAAAAGTCCTTACAACTCTTTCCTCTTACGCAATCAAAATCTACAAGCGACAAACATAAGGTATAAACATAAATTTTCTCCCTCTCAAACCTTTAAAAAGCCCTAGGTTATAAACATGTAACTATTTCATACACCAAATTTTGATTTTCTATATAACCTCTTACCCAAATTACGATAATTCCATTATTATTTCCACTAGAATTAGGATTTCATCATAACTCTAGCTTTTGGAAATCCTCAAATAAATCTTTGCTCACCTTAAACATACAAACCTCATCTATCCCTTAAACTCAAGTTAACCTACAACAATTTATTGGATTCATCTAATTAAAAATTTAGAAAAACAATAATTTATGTTAAAGCTAAAATCCTTGCTTTTAAACCTCCCTAAGCTCAAAAGGAATCAACACACATAAAGGGTTTTTCTTTTTTTTTTTGTGGAAAACCTTAACTATTGGAGCATGAAAAATGTCTCCTAAAAAAAATCTAGCTTCACAAAAAAACTTCCTAACATCAATTAGAAACTTTCCTACAAAGACATTTTGAAAGAAAATCAAAATCGGATAAAATCCTAAATTTTAAAATCCACATTTTTCATGAAAACAACTCATTCTTGGGTTTATTAGAAATATCCCCTTACCCTTCCCTAAACTTATCTCAAAGAAAACTTAAGTTTTTCCAAAACTCTAATTTCTTCCGTTAGTGAAAACTCCATGAAAAGAAGAGGAAACTCCTGCAAACAACTTACCTTAGCCTTCTTCACAAGTTTTCTTCAATCTCCCTCGCAAACCACTGTCGGAAACCACCTCTAGGACCGCCGGATTCGCTTCCTACCCGACGCCCCTCCTCCCTCTTTCTCTGCTCGGTTCGGTCCGCAAGGATGAAATGGGGACCGAAACATTTCGGTCCCCTAATAAGAGTGGGATAATTACCTAAAAGCCTCGACTTAAAATCATCTCTATTCATAAGTCATCAAGGGCAAAATCGTCATAAAGAGATTTTCGGAAATTTTAACTCCCAAAATACTTAAAATCTATTATGGGTTCTATACATCGTTTCGCTCAGAATTTTGTGCACTATTTTATAAAATTTATTGCGTCAAACTCCGATGACTTTAAATTTTTCACTTAAAACTAGTCGCGACCCATCGAAAAGCGTGTAAAGCCTAAAATGACATTTTGCGAGTTTTACACTTAGGGCTCTCAGCCCACCCTATCCACATGACCCATAGCCAGTTCTTTGGCTGTATAAGCTCATTTGCTAATTCCCTCACGGTGACTTCAGGCTCAACACAAATCACACACGATTTCTGACCAACATCAAATCTTTGAGTTACCCATGCTTGGCGCTAGCTCTTAATTCGTGTTGTACTGCAGACTTGCCTCGTACTGAACTGAACTCAGCTGATCACACTTGACACTACCAAACTTGCCTAGAGACAGATCATTAGCCTCACTTGTCCCTCAACCAAGCAAGGGTTGACATATGTGTCTAGGATGGTGTGTGAATATGTAATTTGTGTAAACTTTTATTTTTTCCTCTTTCTCTATATAATCTTTTATATAGCTTTTAGAACCCTATAATAGGAGATGATTATGAATAGTTTAGGGGAGCTTTTTACTCTTTTATTTTTTGACTGATATAGTGAAAATACTACCAATTTGAGACCTCTAGTTTTTCTTAGATTTTCTCTCTTTTCAACTTTCTGGTCTCCGTTTTCACACAAGTTCTACTGGCTTGTTCACCCAATTGGCCTCCTAGTAAGATCATGTGTTATCCACGGACAAATTCTAATTCAATTGGTTCATTTTATCTTGAAATATGGTTTAATTTGTTTGACAATTTAACTTTAGAAATAACCGAACTCAGACTAGTGTACTATGTATAGCAGTATTATTAGCTCTCTTGTTGAAGACCTAGTACTAAAGACTTTAGGATTGATAATGATTGCTCTGAAAATGCCTAATAGTTTGACTGTTGGATATAACTTGTAGACATAATTTGTTCTGTTGGATTTTCTATATGAAAGAATTTTTGGAATTATAGGTCCCTTTTGGGTGTCTATGTTAGTGAAATTTGGTTTTTTTTTTTTTTTATAACAGCATTTTTTGAATTGCTACAAGCATCCTCCTTTATTTTTGTGATATTGTTAGCATATAACTATTGTACTGTTCTTTTATGTTTATAATACCGACTACAGGTATCTACCTTTTGTATGACAGGTAGAGCTTTATGCTGACTATGAGCCACGAATGCTACTGACATTTCTTCGTTTAAGTCAGCATTACAAATTAGACAAGGTTTGACCTTGAACTCTTCAATTATAATCATGTATTTATTTGGATAGTAGATTAATAATTGTTTACTATCTCAGGCATATGATGTATGTGTCAAAAAAGGTTTGCTGAGAGAACAAGTCTTTATATTAGGAAGGATGGGCAATGCTAAAAGGGCTCTTGCCGTTATGATAGATAAATTGGAAGACATAGAGGAGGTATTGAAATTCTTTTCTTATTTAACATGAACTTTGAATGTTAATTTTTTTTCCTTGAGTAGTTTATTGTTCCTCTTCAGTTTTCCTGCTTTCTCCTATCCTCATCTTTCCCCTGCATTGTCATCCCTGCCTACCTCTGAATATGTTTCCGTATGATCTATATTTTAAAGCTCGACGAAATATGGAGGATAAATTCATGCCCGTGGTAAATTTTATTTCCATGCTGCTCTTTTATCTATGTGCTCCCTGCAGGCTGTGGAGTTTGTATCTATGCAGCAAGATGATGAATTGTGGCAGGAACTAATCAAACAATGTCTACGCAAACCTGAAATGGTAGGAAAACATGGTTTTTGGGGCACCTTGATACTTTAGAATTCATGTAATATATATTATTATACTTACCATTGGGTTTTGCAACATGCAGGTTGGAATGTTATTAGAACATACAGTTGGTAATCTGGATCCGCTTTATATTGTGACCATGGTGCCTGATGGATTAAAAGTACCTCGGTCAGTGTGTGTACTTAGATGATCAATTTTTTAGCTTCCATTAACATTATTGGTTGATATGATAAGCTTGGGTTGGTATATATTGGTCTACTTAAAAAAAGAGAAATTTGCCGGAGTGATGAAAGCCTACTGCTTTCTGGAATCTGTCTCCATCCTGGTGCCTCGCTGGTTGTAGAGTTTTCTGTTTTTCTTTTTTCTCGTATTGGGAATGTTTATGATTAAAAATTCTGCAATTACAATCGGCCATTTGGCAGCAGAGATGTTTGATCTTCGTTTGCATTTAATTATATGCAATTTATCTTTATATCTCCAGCACCACCATGATCTCCAACTCAAAAATCCTTGTAGGTTGAGAGATCGCTTGGTCAAAATCATCACGGATTACCGAACAGAAACCTCTCTAAGGAAGGGATGCAATGAAATTCTCAAGGTATCATTATCTTTTCAATATATCATAAATATATATATATATATATTTTCCATCTGCCACTTCTCATTGGATTGAACTCTTGGCAGACTGATTGTGTTAACCTTCTGATAAAGTACTACAAAGAGGCTCAGCGTGCAGTATGCATGGGCAGCACAGAAGAGGAAAAACATTCCAAGGCGGCGGAGAGCTCATCAACCCTGGAGAGCCAACGAGGATCATCAAATGCTGGATCCATTGAATTGAAGTCAAGAATAAGGGGAAGCGGAAGGTGTTGTTTGTGTTTTGATCCTTTCTCAATCCAAAACGTCTCTGTCGTTGTGTTCTTCTGTTGCCATGCATATCATGCCACCTGCCTCGCTGGTGGCTCAGATTCGTTTAATATGGGAAGTTATGTTGCTAATAGTGATGACAAGGATGATGATGATGAGGATGCTCCCGCTGGGGAATCACAGATTCGGTGTGTCTTGTGCACAACAGCTGCCGTCTGAGTGACTGTTTCTCTCGAGTGTTTTGATGAGTGCTTCTCTCTTTTGTGCAATTCTTCTTCATTCAGGCGGTTTATTTAAGTAGTTTGTGCAACATTTTTCACTGAGATCACAATAGAGAAAAAAGAATTTACTAACTGTGAATCTCTTTGGCCCAATATGTAGAACGAGGGCCGCCCTGTGATTGCTTGTCGTGATTAGTTGCTTCCTTGCTTGCAATCCAAGCTGAAAACTCTCTTTGAAATCTTGGTCGGAGGTCTATCCAAGCAGAATACTCTCTTTTAAAGCAATGCCAATGGTTATCTTATCAATATGCGGCTAAATAATGAAGACCATTAATGTACTGAACATTTAGAATTCACAAAAAAGTGTGAAACTAACTAAGCTTTTAGGAGTTAATTAGTAAATGATATATATATATATATATATATATATATATATATATATATATATATATATATATATATATATATATATATATTTATAAAGTTGTTTTAGACTTCAAGATTGAATTTATCTTAGGCTTCCTTTGGCGCTGCTTTTTTACTACTTTTTAAAGTAATTTTTTTGTGTAGAAAATTTTAATTTTATACTAAAGAACTGTTTTAAGAAGCAGTAATAAAGCTGTCCCAAATGAAGCCTTAGGCTTCATATGGGTTGAGATGACTTTCTTAATGTTTTTTAAAATAGTTTATTTGAATAAGAAAAGTTGTTTTAATAAATAATAAAAAAGTTATTTCAAATGAAGTCTTAGAATTTGTTTGTGATAGTTTTCTTAATGTTTCTCAAAACCACATTTTAGTATAAAAAATATATTAAAAAGTTGTTTTGAGAAGCATTAAGAAAGTTGTCTCAAATGAATCTTTAGTTAGATGATAAAAAAAATTAATGGTTTGGCAAGATTAACATAAACGAGTTTTAAGCGGGTATTTTTCTCTCAGATTCTTGGCATATATTATAGAAAATTTGGTAAGTGAGGCAATCATTCAGGCCTCCTAAGGTGATGAATATTGGAATCCATTAGCATCAAAGGAAGGCAAATGATAGAGATTAAGATTGTATTGTAACATATGTGTTATGTAGTCTTTAAAATTTATGCATTGGGTTTGATCAATCTAATCTCCAACTAGCTTCGGGGTTACCACTTATTTTTTTATTTTTATTTTTATTTTTTGGGAAATTTTGGGCTGAGACTGTTTTATATAAAAATAATCAGGAAATTACAATAGAAAAAAACAAAGAAAAACTGGGAAAACAAAAACACAAAAAAGAAAATTACAGTGATAATAGCAACCATTTAATTAGAAAAATTAAATGAAAAAGGACTCAGTTTAGCAAGATGCTAACCAAAAGGCACAAGATCAGATGAAGAGGACTTATCTCATCGGGATTTCAGATAGCAGTTTGAGAAAGATTCACAGCTCAGGAAGGCCATACAAAAGAAAAGAAGAGAAGACGGCTCAAGGACCTCCATTGAAGGCAATATGATCTGGGTCGCAACAGAGTCTGTAAACATAACCAACCGAAAGAATTCCTCCAACAAGTTGGCATCCATCATCATTGTCCAAATCCACCACATAGATATGCAATCCCATCTCAATAAAGAATCATTGAAAAATCAAGATCATCAAAATTGCTAGTGATATTCAAGGAAAGATCTTTATCTGTAACAGATGTGTTATGCTGGCTTAAAGATGATACATTAAAACATATTATGAATTTGATACATTAAAACATTTTTGCAATGCTTTAACTACCAATGTCACAACATCCACAGCACCTCGGCGCCAGATCAAAACATTGTAGCATTAGAGCCTTGGAAAAAAATATCAATTAATTTTGTGCCTCGGCGGTGCCATCATTCAAGCGTCGTGGGGCCCGACTCCATTTCTATACTATTATAAATAGTGTTTCAGTTTGTTTTCGTTGGGAGTTTTGTCATTTTTAGTGAGTCTTAAGGGCTTAAGTGTAGTGTCCCCTTATAGTCAATCTAAGGGAGGTTAGACGAGAAAAAAAAACTTCATTTAAAGATCATCAGTCAATCTATTTGTAAGCATTAAGACATTTGGAGGAGAAATGAGTGTGGAGAGCCTATTGTACTATCCAGATGACATTTGACTTCACTTTTACTCTTGTACTTTCTCTTATATGCAAGTGAATTCTGGTTTGTTTACTTTTTTTTTCCCCCAAGGGTAGCTAATTTCCTAGTTTTTTGCTAATGATGTGAATCATTTGTAAGTACTAATGTAGACTCTTGTACTTTGAATAAATAATAGATATTTTCAATATTTTATGTATGGATATTTTCAATATCTCATGTTCTTAATTTAATGTGTATAATAGCCATGTGTAATTAAAATTTAGTGTGATATATTGCCTCAAGAGAGGAATATTAAAATAAATAGAAGTGTTGGAATAAAACTGATATATTCTTAAACATAGGATGTTTAGTGTTATTGGTTCCATAGAGATACAATTATTATAGGAGGCCATAAACCTCCCTTCACATCCCTATAAGCTTGATAGAGATCTATGGATGCATATGCTCTGATCCACATCAAATAGACGAGTCTACTTAGAAAAAATTAGGTAATTCATAGTCGTTATTCCAAAACATTTGATCATCTGGTATCTTATATTTTCTTTTGCCTTCCCTAACAGAGATAGAATCTCAATCCTTACTTTCATTCAATTCGATAAACATTTTAGTTATAGTAGGCATGACTAATTTATTTGAATATTATCAGAATAATTGATCATGGGATCAACATTCTCTCAATCACTTTATTACTTAATCTTGTGTAATTAGCGGGTATTATATATCTAAAAAAATCTAAGCATATTTTAACCTATAGCATAAATACAAGTCACTCACCCATGCAGGTCCATCAAGTTTTTTGCACTATTATGAGGTAAGCAACGTACAAATTTGTTATTTGATTTATATTTTTGAACTAGTTGCGTATTTAGACTACTTGTATCCCGTAACTTGTATCCTACTTGTAATTTTGATTATTTTATTTTTAAAAAATAAAATTTGGTTTATTTTGGTTATTTAATTTTTTGGTATTTAATTACCTCATTATTATTGAATATGCAATAGATTAGTAATGAGCCCTTGTTTGATTTAGAGACTGAGAGGAGCCTTACAAAAATTAAAAATTTTAAAAAGACTTTAGCTTTAGGTATGATTGAACTAGTTTAAGATCATAATCATTCTAGACCTCTTAGAGAGTACTTCAAACCTGTAGTAGCTAAAATTCATTATAGTATCAATAGAACCACTATCCAAGCTAATAAAATTAAGTTGAAATACACCATAATTTAGATGGTTCAAAATTTCTAATTTTGGGGATTTTCTATTGAGGATCTCAACCTACACTTAGCTAGCTTTTTAGAATTCTACATAACATTCAAGTATAATGATGTCAGCGATGATGCTATTAGGCTTCATTTGTTTTCATTTTGCCAGAGGATAAAGCTAAGATGTGATTGAATTTTTTTCCCACAGGCTCTATAAACACTTGGAATGAGTTGACACATAAAATTCTAGTTAAGTATTTTCCACCTTCCAAAACTACTAAGTATAGAAATAATATCACATCTTTTTCTTAGTTTAAAGGAAAGTCAATCTATAAAAGTGTGGAGAGATTTATGGAGATGCTTAAAAAATGATCTCATCATACTTTACCTGATAGGTTGGTTATTTTGACTATCTATATTGGGAAGATAAGATATATTAGGTCAGAAATTTGATGTAGTAGCCGGAGGATCCTTAATATCCAAGCCATTAGATGAAGCCTATATATTAATTAAGGAAATGATAATAAATAATTTTACTGCCTTTTGATAGGATGAATCCTAAGATTGTAGCTGGAGTTTACGAGTTAGATGTCTTATATATTTTGACTCCTCAAGTAGTTATTACATCTAAAAGTTAGATAGTTTTGGAGTTAACTCAGGATATGGATCACATATGATTTTGGAAGAGCGAGATTTGAATTCTGTTGGTAAGAATAATGCTAATGGGACTAAGTATATGAATTTGATTGGAACATAAAATAACCCCTATTTTAATACTTACAATCTAGGTTAGAAGAACCAACCTAATTTTTATTGGTCTAATAATAATGTTGGTGATAACAATTAGTAAAATTCTGGTTAATTAAATTAAGGAGGAAATTGGAATAATCCTCAGTAACCTGTAGTTAAACCTAGACCTTCTTATCTCCTGGATTTTAATTAGAATAATCAGTTCAGAGATAGGAAGAGACTTTTGAATAGGTAGTGATTTAATTGAGAACTTAATTATAAAGTCAATTTACTTTAAATAAAAATTTAGAAAATTAACTAGGATAGCTTGCAGTATCTTTTAAGTAGTAGACCTTATGGAATATTGTCTAGTAATACTAAATTAATCCAAAAAAGAAAGAGAAGGATCATAGTGTGGACCACTTCAGGAATGGTAATGATGTTGCACAACAAAAATAAAAAAGTTAGGCAAGTCTGAATAAAGACTATAAACTTAGCGCTGCTTGGGAAGCAACCCAAATTTATTGATGTTAGGCCTTAATTTTTATTGTTAATATTCATGTTTGTTTGTGTAATTTTGATATTATTATTATTTGTTTCATAATTATGAAAATTGTAAAATATTTGTTAAATATGTATGACTAACTATGGTAATGACTAAAATAATTAATTTCAAAATTTTTAAGAATTCACATAAGTTTTAAATTTAACCAGCATCGTAGCACCAAGTTTAGAGCAACCTAACTTTTGCTTGTCAAGTGTTGTAGCATTTAAATTGGGCATTGTTGTTTAAAATCTAGAGCGAATTAACATTTTGTGATGTTTCAGTGTTGTCTTTTTAAGTGCCACAGTGCTACTTCCACTTATATGATGCTTCAAAGCTAATCCATATAGCATTATGGTTCCAAATTAATATTTGCTATAGTGCTATTGCATAGTATTCATTGCTGTTGTGCATAGTATGCATTGTTATTGTATGGTGCATCTACTTTTTATTTTGATTCTTAATGAAGTGCCACAATGCTTCCCTCGGTGCTGCATTGTTATATCAAAATCATAATTAGTTTTTATATTGTTGTTGTGATAGTCTTTCTCAAGTGTCGTAATGGTGGTTTTTCTCGAGCGTTGCAATGCTCTCACATGTCAAACACTATAATGGTTCCTTGGTTATAAAGCTATTAGTCCATTTTTTTATTCTTGCACTGTAGTACCACATGACCTTCATGTGTGGTGCCATTATCGCCCTGCTATTATCGTTTAATGTTTTTGGAAGTGCCATAGTGGTTCCCATCACAATGTTGTAGCACTCTTCATATTTATAAAACTGAAGTGTTCATGTTCAATTTTCTTCACCTCATTTTAGCCTTATCTTCACTAATCTTTTTGAGTTTATTCTATGTGCTTGAGAGTTAAAATTTTACTATGGCCTCAAGATATTTGGAAACAAAAAGAGGGTTGTGTCCTATTTTGTTAGAAGGAGATTCATTTTTGTCAAGGCTAAAGTGCGCTATGTATTTTTTTTTAAACAAGCAATTCATACTTATGTAGGGATTCTTAAACTTTGGAGGGAAAATCATGCAAATCATAGTAAACTGGGGTTGGGATACTATGTGTGATGAGCCTCATGCTATTATAGTGAATATACTAAGGGAGCTTTTATAAATGCTAAAGAAGCACAAAAAAATAAATGATTTATCTAGGGCAAGTGGGTGCCTTTTCATCACTTTAGCATCAATAGATCCACGAATGATAATTTTTTCATTACCAAGTTGTTCTGTAATACTGCATATTTATCGTGCAAGGCAAGAAACAAATTTAGACATGATGTTTATATAGAAAGTTCTAAGTTTATTACTGCTCAAGTAATATCTTAGTCATCATTGTCTTCTTCTTATGATGACATAAGCTCGGACAACTGGGGTGTTAATCAGTCAATTAGACTGTTAAATTGTTGGCAACCCCCTCCACCCAATTGGATCAAAGTGAATGTAGATGCATCACTACTTTCTTCTTACAAGGTGGGAATGGAGGTATATTTTGAGACACTCATGGCAGATTTCTTATGGCTTTTGGGAGAATGTGCTTCCATTGGGATGTGTCTCAGTTGGAGCTATCATCAATTACTTTATTAAAAGTGGTTGTCAGAGAATGGATGTTTCAATATAAGGGGATCATTATCGAAGGTGATAACTCTAATATTATTCAGTATCTTCGACAAAATTTTAGGAAGGGAGGTAAATTGATGGAGAATTTAGTTTTTTTAAAACAATTTGACAATGTTATCTTCAATTGTGTTGATCGGAATAGCAATAAGTCAGCAGATCTTTGTGCTAGCTATGCTATCTTTAGTGATTTCATTTGGGAAGATATTAGCTCTAATAAGGTTCCTCCTTTGTTTCTTAATTTATTAAAGGAGGAACTTGTTGGGATTAGTCCCTAGGGTGTATTTGTGCTTCCTTTCCTTTTAGTTAATGCAATTTTCTTGTTGCTCTTCAGAAAAAAAAAAGGATATGGAGGATGATAACTACTATGGTTTTAGTATTTTCCCTATTGACCACTAGGATGTTTTGATATTACTTTGTGGATGCAGGAGTGGGGTTGTTTGGAAGGAGAGGGATGGTAAGGTAATCAATTTTTTGGCTATTTTATTGGCCCAACTTTTCAAAGATTGGCATTATTTTTATCTCTTCTTATCTTTTACTTGGTAGAAATATTAATGAACTTACCTAGGACCAGGCTATTTTAAACTATCCCATTTAGGTGTGGCACTCAATTAATATAAGAAAGCTGATACATTCTTCTCTCATGTATATCATTTTGGGCACTACTTATTCCCCTCTCTTATTTATTCTATGTGTATTGCTGCTGGAGTTTTAGGTGATTCTAATGAGGAACAGTTATTTCCATTTTTCATTCTCATAAAGAAAAAAAATTTGAGGCCTTTAAAAAGGATTGATGTAAATCAGGAATCATGTCCTAAGAAGCCTTATTTGATAAGTGAATCTAGTAGTAGTCGGTTGAGTGCCCAGTAACCTAGATCTTTGGGTGAGTAAGTGGCATATTTGAGAGAGCAGATAGAAAGAGTAACAAATTTTTATGATGAGAGTAGGAGTTGGTAGGCCCATTATTCAAAAATGTAGAAGAGGAATTACTACTATACTTCTCAATTCAATGAGGCATTGGTGAGAATGTTTAGGCGAAGCCCATTTGATGAAAATTTGGATCAGCTTCATTTTCCTATTGCCTATTTATGATCCTTTTATTCGGCACCCATTTGTTAACCACATTTTTACCTGAGGTCACTTAGATAATCATAACATGAAACTATAATCATCTTTGATCATCAACAACCCTGTACTATAATCAATTGACCCGATGCACTACAATCTATAATTCATAAACTTTTAACATAAATCATTATTTAAATTACTTCAATAGGAGCTTCATATATCAACGTCTTCATCACTATATCCTTGAACCAAATATTGTCTCGTTTGACTAAGTTGAGCCAGCCCAACCTAGCCCAACTATCTATGAACCCAACTCTTAATGAATTTAATATGATTGGTTGCTCTGATCTAGTCAATAGTTGACTTTATCAACTAAGCCCATATTTAGTCAAACCTAGTCAATTAGTGTCAAGCTCATGATTGCAACCAAATAAATTTTCCTAAATCTCCAACATTACTTCATTTCAAGTATTAAGTGAGCTCACCCTATGATTGAGTCAAATCATGGTTGATTTTACTTGGCCAACTCATCAAGGTTGGTCAAATATCATACACACCCATTTCCTAAATCAAAATTTCTTATTTATTGAGCCAAAATCACCAAGACTAAAAAAAAAAAAAAAACTTTAGAGACTCACAATAGCCCACCCTAGATACCTTGACCAATGTTGACTAGCCAAGCTAGTCAAAATTTATAAAATAGTCAATGGTCAACTTATTCTAAAACCCTCATTTTGCTCAATAGTAACCTGTTTAAAACTTTCAAATCAACTCTAGAAACTTCTTAAACTCCCTCTAAAGCCACCTTAAACCCTAGTTTAAACTAAAAAGCAATTGTGTTCCCCTTCCATATGGAATGAACCAAGGTCACTTTCACCTTCCAAAGCCACATCCTCTACTGTCTAACTGTTTGTGATAGTTATAGGGCATCCATTGAATACTCTAAGCTATCATATCCCTTGGATTGAGATCAATTATTTGGAATAGGGTAGAGCTATTTAAGCATTGGTTCAAATAATATTTCCATTCCAATGCATCCCGAGACCTCTATAGATTTCGTTTTGGCATTTCTTAAGCTTCTTTACATTTCCATAATGCTTCTGTAATGTTTGGACGTTGTTTTCAACGAGATTGATGGAGGATCGAGCTATATTCTACCTCCACCTCTTAAAAGCCTCCTCTAGTACTACTCCTCCAAACTTTGTATATGTTGATATTATCTATCTCATGAACTATTTTAGAGATTTTCATGATAACAAATATATGCTTGGATGTTCAAATTT
Organism: Dendrobium nobile; assembly: GCA_022539455.1. Classification (NCBI taxonomy): domain Eukaryota; kingdom Viridiplantae; phylum Streptophyta; class Magnoliopsida; order Asparagales; family Orchidaceae; genus Dendrobium; species Dendrobium nobile. The sequence continues at coordinate 29,088,386 of CM039719.1, forward strand.
GTGTGCTAAGTATTTTAGGTGTAATGATGTGCATAGTAATTACTTATGGGATTTACATTGCACAACTCAAGTTCAATCAAATATTGAAATTAAGATGGACCAAGATGGACAACTTAAAGGACTTTATATTATGGTAGGAATATGTTAGTGGTCCATTAATATTTACTTCTATGATTTAATTTGTTGACAATCTAAATATCTATTAATTATATATTAATCTTGATATAAAAATCTATAAGATATCTTTATTAAATAAATTTTATAACATTCATTGATTACATAATAATTATCAAATATTTAAAGTTATATAATTTGGAAAATTAAAGGTAATAAGCTTATATGGTAAAACTTTTATTATGTATTTATTTTAAATTACTTATTTCATATCTATTATTAATATATGATTAATTTTATATAAATTACATTATATTATTATAATAATATTTAATATATCTTTAAATATTTAAAAATGTACATGAGTTTTTATTTTATGAATATGTTATTATTTAGATGAAAACGTGGTTTAATTTTTATTGTATTAGAGTCTTTGGATCCTATAGATATAAATTTATAGGTTATATGACTTATTTGGATCTAATTTGAATTTATAATAAATTTTCAAATATTATCTGATTTTAATTTAATTTGCTAGTAGCTTTTTTTGCCTTATTTTGGATGTATACGAAGATGTTTTGACTTTACCATATGGCTAGCCATTTTATAGCCATTTAAATATTATATATATTTAATATAAATGAATTCTTGATCAAATATAATATTATTAGTGATAAAATAATATTAGATTAATAGTTTTATTCAAATTTGGCTTTACTTACTATTTCCCTTTAAATACATCTCTTCCTCTTCATTTAAGGGCTGCTCAAAAAGAAAATCTCCAGCAATTCTTTCATTATTTCTTTCTTCTTTACATGCTAAATTTTGAGAGGAGAAACTTTTGATTTTTATTCCAAGAGCTCTTTTCATTTGAGAGAACGAATTCTTAGTTGGAAAGCTTCAACACACAAAATCGAGTAACCTCTCTTGGAGTTATTGAGTTTGCTTTCCTTCAATGAATTTTTACTTGCTGCTCTTTTAGCTTTCACCATATATTTCATTCTTAAAAATGCTTATTATTTGGAGAAATACTAGTGGGTAATGTTATATTATTTTTTTCATATTACATCTTTTAAATCCATAAAGCTAGCAAAACAAGTATTTTTATTTTCTTCATTTTTTGATTTGAAGAGTTAAAGTTTAAGTTAGCAAGAATAGATTTTTATTTAAAATATCATTCTTATTTTAAACAAAATATAAATATATCTTAAAGTGGGCAAATTTAATATTTTATTTGCAAGTAGTGAGGTGATTAAAATTAATTTGTAAGATCACCTCAAATATTATGAACATTTTATGTAAGATTATTTGAGCTTATATTATTTATATCAAGTTGTATTTTTTTATTTTTTTTATCTAAGTCATTTGGCTTAGTGAAGTTTTTATTGTGATTAGATTAGGTTGTACTTGCTTGTGTTAGAGAGTACTTAGGTTGTAAAAAACTTCTTTAATTTAAAAAAATAAGGTTTGCAAAGCAAACCTAGGATTAATGAATTCTAGCCTGAGAGTTGGCTGGCGTGGATGTAGGTCAGATTGGAATGTAGGCCAAACCATGTAAAAATATTGTGCCTCTTCTTTTCATTTCTTGCATCTATTTTTCTGTCTTTTTCATAAAAATTGTGTGATTTTTTATTCTTTTCAAAATAGCTTTTAAATCATTTTAATTTCCTTCTTTTAATAAAAAATTAAAAAAAAACCCCAATTCACCCCCCTCTTGGGGTGCCATAGTCATCCAACAATTGGTATCAGAGCCTTGGCTCTTTCTATTTTGGCTTAACATCATAGAGTAGATCCACTTATAAACTATGGTACAAGGTTTTCCTAAGGGTTCACTTCCTAAAGAATAATCCACTCATCAACCACCTTTGTTAGATAATTTCCTTTTAATTATTGGAAAAAAAAAATAGAATTAGTTCTTTCCTAGGAGGACAAGACTCTCGTATATAGCACATGCTTACACACCAATATCATACACCTACTAAAAAAATTAACAAATTAGAATTGAAATACCTTTTGATGAATGGACTTCATTAGTTATGGAATTATATGAGTTAAATGCTAGGGAATGTAATACTTTACATTGTGCACTTCTTCCAGATGATTACATGAAAATTTCCATGCTAAATTCAACAAAAGAAATTTGGGACAAATTAATTATAACTTATGAAGGTACTAGTGAGGTTAGAGATGGTCACATAAATAGACTTGTTCATGAATATGAATTATTTTGTATGTCTCCTTCTGAATCTATTTCTGATATGTATACAGATTTATGAAAATAGTTAATACATTATATTCTCTTGGAAGAATATTTAAGAATAAAGACTTAGTCTATAAGATTTTTAGATGCCTTCCCAAAGAATGGGTTGCTAAAGTAACTGCAATTAGTGAGGCAAAAGATTTATCTACTTATCCACTTGATCAGCTTTTGGGTTCTTTGATAGCACATGAACAGATTATAGCTCAAAGGGATAAATTGGATAGCCTTATAAGAAAGAGAAAGAGAAAGGTAAAACTATTGCCTTACAGATTGATGATAATGATGAACCTAGTTCATCAAGCTCTAATGAAGATAGCGATGAAGTGGCTATGCTTTCAAGAAGACTTGGAAGCTTACAACAACATCAACAACAACAATAATAAGCCTTTATCCCACTACATGGGGTCGGCTACATGAATCCTTTTTCTCCATTGTGTCATATTAAAAGTCAAATTCTCATTTAAATCTAATAAAGAAAGATCCTTCCTAATATTTTCTAACCAAGTATTTTTAAATATGCCTCTATCTTTTTTAACATAAGTCAAATTTAATACCTCTACTCTTCCAATTAGGTCATCAGAAGGCTGTCGTTTTATGTGACCAAACCATCTAAGGTGACTCTGTTTAATCTTATCTTCTACTGGAGCTACTCCAACCTTTACACGTATATGCTTATTTCATATCCTATCTCTAAGGGTAAAGCTACTCATCCACCGGAGCATCCTCATCTCTGCCACACTTAACTTAGTATTATGCTTCTCTTTTAATGGCCAACATTCAGAACCATAAAGCATTGCAGGCCTCACTACCATCTTATAGAATTTTTCCTTGAGGGGTACTTTCTATCACACAACAAGCCCGAAGCATTCCTCCACTTCAACCATCCAACTTGAATTCTACTGATAATATCCCCATCTATTTTACCATCACTCTGAACAATAGATCCAAGATATCTAAAACGTGTACTCTTATTAATGACTTGATCGCCCAAAGTCACAATCCCCTCACTATGTCTATTACTAGTTAAATTAGACTCCATATATTCCATTTTAGATCTACTCAAGTGAAAACCTTTAGACTCTAAGGTTGACCTCCATAATTCAAGTTTACCTTCAACTCCCTCTCTAGTCTTATCAAGAAGAAGAATATCATCATCAAAAAGCATACACCAAGGTACATCCTCTTGTAAATGTCTAGTGAGAACATCCATGACTAAAGTAAAAAGATATGGGCTTAAGGTTGATCCTTGATGTAACACAATCGAAATAGGGAAATACTTGGTCCAAACACCTTGTCTTTGAACACAAGTAATAACTCCTACATACATATCTTTAATGATTTGAATATAAGTGTTATTAACTCCTTTCTTTTCAAAATCAATTTATATCATATGTAGGTCCTCCTTATTTTCTTTATATTTCTCCATCAAACCTCTTAATAAATGTATGGCTTCCATAGTTGACCTACCCGGCAAGAATCCAAATTGATTTCGAGAAACATTAGAATCACGCTACAACCCATGCTCCATAACTCGCTCCTATAGTTTTAAATTATGACACATTAACTTAATTCCTCTATAATTCACACAATCTTGTGCATCACCTTTATTCATAAAAATAGGAATTAACACACTCATTCTCCACTCATCTGGCATCTTGTTAGTCTTCTTACTAAGGAAGAAAAACCAAAGGTATAAGAAATCCAAAAATTATAAATTTCAAACTAAGAAATTTCCTACAAGAGAAGGGATTATTTGTTACCATTGTAAGAAGCCAGGACATATAAGAGGAGATTGTCCAGATCTTGTTGATTCAAAGAAGAAAGAGATGGATATAGAGAGAAAGAGTGATAAGAAAGAAAGAAGCATATCAAGAAGAAGAAGAAGGCTCTATAGGCCAACCCAGATTCAGATGAATCAAGTTTATCAGATGAAGAGGTGAACATTTGCCTTATGGTAGGTGGAAAATCGGATCATGATTCTCAAGAGGAATGCATACCATGATTTTTCTGTCTATCAATAACTGCATGCATTGCGCGATGGATGTGAAGAAGTAGACCATTGTCGCGGCAATAATGAGCCAGGCTAGTATTTGCGGTGAACCCCCCAGTTAAGTAGTCATGCATTACGATAGGAACTCCCAATTCTCTGGCAAATACCGCTCTTTTGATCATTTCTTCACATGTACCCGCAGTTGCATTCAAGTAATGTCCTTTAATTTCACCCGTTTCGGCTTGCGCTTTAAAGATTGAATGCCTTCAAAGTAAAATCAATGAAGGCATGTGGTACTTGGAAAGTGGATGTTCAAGACATATGATGGGCGATAAAGCAAAATTCTCTACATTAGAGTCAAGTGATGGAGGATATGTCACATATGGAGATAATGCAAAGGAAGATATTATTGGCACTAGATCCATATGTAAGAACTCTATTAATTTAGAAAAAGTCTTATTTGTTTTTGGTTTAAAACATAACTTAATATCAATTAGTCAATTATGTGATAAAAGTTTAAATGTTTATTTTTATGCTTCACATTGCATTATTAGAAATAATGAAACTATTTTGCTTATAGGAAATAGACATAAAAATATTTATTTAATTGATTTAAAGAATACAAATGATATTAATTTGAATTTACTTTGCATGAAATCTACAAATGATGATGCTTAGTTATGGCATAGAAGGCTATGTCATGCCAATGTCCACACTTTAAATAAAATTTCTAAAATTGATTTAGTAGTTGGTTTACCAAAAATTAATTTTCATTTTGATTCTATATGTGATGCATGCATTCATGGTAAATATATAAAAAGTTCATTCAAGAGTAAAAATATAGTTTTTATGAGTAGACCTTTAGAATTATTACACGTCGACTTATTTGGGCCAATTAACACTAGTTTAGGTGGTAAAAATTATGGATTTGTTATTATAGATGATTATTCAAGATACACTTGGGTGTTATTCTTACATAATAAAAATAATACATTTGATGATTTTAGAAAATTTGCTAAGTATATTCGAAGAGAACAATTTTATTTGATTCATAAATTCAAACAAATATCGGTGGAGAATTTCAAAATAAATTATTTAAAAATGAGTGTGATAAAAGTGGAATTAGACATAATTTTTCAGCTCCTAGAACTTTTCAAAAAAATGGTGTAGTTGAAAGAAAGAATCGTACTTTGGTAGAATTAGCAAGATCAATGTTAGATGAATATAAACTTTCAATGTATTTTTGGGCAGAAGCAATAAACACTGCATGTTATGTTACAAATAGAAATTATTTAAGACCAATTCTTAAAAAGACTCCTTATGAAATATTTTTTGGAAAGAAACCTAAGATTATTCAATTATATATTTTTGGATGTAAGTGTTTTATTTTAAATAATGATAAGGATCCTTTAGGTAAATTTGATAGTAAATCTGATGATGGTATATTCTTAGGATATTCAATTTTTGGAAAATCTTTTAGAATTTCTAATAAGAGAAAATTAATTGTTGAAGAATTCGTTCATGTAATTTTTGATGAAAACCCTATATATTTAATAAGAAATGATTTGAATGATGATGATATTAAAAATATAAAGAAAATAAATTTGGAAGAAAAGGAGGATGATTCATTGCCTAAAGAATGGAGATATAATAGTAATCATCCAAAAGAGTTAATTATTGGTGATCCTTCCAAAGTGTTCATACTAGGAGAAACCTTAGGGATGAGGTAGAACATTCTACATTTCTATTAGAAATTGAACCTAAAAATATAGATGAAGCTTTACAAGATAATTTTTGAATAATTGATATAGAAGAGGAATTTAACCAATTTATAAGAAATGACATTTCTGAGTTTGTTACAAGACCTCATGATCAAAATATAATTGGAACCAAATGGTTTATAAAAATAAGCTAGATGACTCAGGAAGTTTTATCAGAAATAAAGCTAGATTAGTTTTTTTTTTTTTTTTTGATAGAAGCAAGAAGCTATATTAAAAACATGACAATAAAAAGATTACAAACTACCCAGGAGAAGCATCTGATTCCTCCTTTAAAACTTTAAGAAATGGAGGAATCTTATCTAAAGAGATGTCTTCCCAAATGATAGAACTAAAGATAGCATAGTTAGCACATAGATTAGCTAACTTATTATTTTTTCTATCTATACAATTAAAAATGACATTATTGAAACTATTTAAAAAAGAGAATTTTACTGATTTTTTTCCTTCTTTCTTTGTGATATCCTGGATAAATTTGATGATATTGTAGATGTCCCCTTCAATGATGATTCCTTTGAAATCATACATCCAATCCTTGACAACTTCTCCAATAGCTTGTATAGAGAAGAGTTCCAAATGTGATATATCCTAATGAAGACATTACTTGCCAAATCCAAATGGAAATCTTCCCTTATTGTCTCGGAAAACTTCACCAATTCCTATTTTATAAGAAGGTAGAAGAGAGGCATATACAGTGACTTTAATCCAATCGGGTTGAGGAGGGTGCCAACTATATTCCAACAACATTTGCTGATTGACATCCAAGCTACCCGAGATATTTATAAATGATTTTCTAGAATTTGCAGCATAGTTAACAACATTCGATGCTATACTCAATGAATTCCCCTCAACACCATTATGAATCCACTCATTCCTAGCTTTCCATGAAAGAAAAACTATGTTGCAGTATAAATTTACTAACCAAGAATTTTGGGAACTCATCCATCTGCATCAGCTATTGAAGGATTTAAAATTTGGAATTTGAAATCCCCATCTATTTACAACTTTGACAACATCCTTCAATTTTCTATAGTTAACAGCCACATGTTCAACATCTTCTACTCCATCACAATCTCTTGGGCATCTATCATAATTTTGCAATCTTCTATATATTAAAAACTGGTTAGTAGGGATAACTTTATGGAACAATCTCCACCAGAAATTTTCTATTCTCGGGTTTACAGTAGCTTTTCTAATCCATTCCCAATATTTAAGTTCTATTTCATCTTTTTCTTGCAGCACTTCAACAACCATAGTAGAGATAGACTTTTCTGAATTATTATAAATGAGCTCCATTCTGTCTTCTATTAGATCAAGATTAATCTGAACTTTGCTTATCAGTTCCACCAGCTCAATTCCGAAGGCTTCCTCTAATTTATTCGCATCCCATCTTCCTTCCGAGATAAAGCTCTCAACTTTTGAAAAAGTATTGCTTTGAGGAATTACGAATGTTGGCCATCTATTAAGACTTTTATCCATAATCCAGGTGTCTTCATATATATATCGATTGATTTTCCATCAGCTATATTCCATCTGATAATTGGTTTTAGAAACCTAGCACCATCACGGATCAGCCTCCAAGCAGTTGAGCCTGCAGATTTTGAACATTCATCATCATAAGGAGATCCGTATTTTGGATTCAATGCTTTGTGCAATATTGAATTTGAGTTTTGGATATAATTCCAAGCCAGTTTGGCCCTCAAAGGACCTGCTTTATTTGAGCAAGCATAAAGACTCCTGCCACCACAGCTAATTGGTTTGCACATTATCTCCCATTTTACATAATGAATGCCATGGTTTCCACCTTTTTTTACTCCAAATAAAGCCTCTACAAAGCTTATATATCTCATCAAGTATACCTTTAGGTACCCATGATAAAGTAGAATGAAAATTAGGGAAGGTGAGCAACACCAATTTTACTGAATTGATTCTTCCCGCTTGGGATAACACTTTACTTCCCCAAATATTCAACATCCTTAATGCCTTATCTATGATAAATTGGAAATCTGATTTGATTAATCTTCTCAATGCAATTTTGATTCCCAAATATTGCAATTCTTTGACTGTCTTGAATCCCATGATTTTAGTAATGGCCTTCTTCCGTCTCCTTTTAATTGAATTTCCAAATAAAATATAAGATTTGCTGTTGTTAATTTTTAGCCCAGTCCAATCACAAAAGTTCATCAAAATGGCCTTCACTTCTTTAACCGCCTTTAACTTTCGTACTAAAAAAATAACCACATCATCTGTATATAGAAAATGTGATATTCTATGCCCACCAGGATTCATCTGAATCCCTATGTTATTACTACTTTGAGAAAAAGCATTCGTTATAAGTTTTGAGCATAGAATGAAAAGAAATGGTGATAGAGGGCAACCTTTATGAAATCCACTAGAAGCATTGATCCAATCCGCGAGGTTCCCATTAATCAATAAAGAAAAGGATGGGTTTTGAACACATTCCAATATCAATTTAGAAAATTTCATTGGAAATCCAAAGTAATCAAGAACTTTTCCCAAAGTAGACCATCCCATAAAGTAGTATGCTTGCTCCATGTCTATTTTGAAAGAAACTAGCCCTTTATTGGTTCTAGAAAATTGAAGCTTATGAAAAACTTCCTGAGCTACAAGAACATGATCAATCAACGATCTTCCTTTCACAAAAGTAGCTTGTTCTTCAGAAACCAATTTATGAATGATAGGAGACAATCTATTCAAAAGGACCATAGCAGCCACTTTATAGACTGAGTTGCACAAGCTAATAGGCCTATAATTGGAAGGAGATAACATATTATCTACCTCAAGAATTAGGACAATAATTATCTCTTTCCATTCCTTACACATTTCCCCTGAGCAAAGAAAATTGCTGATTGCATTCCAGAAATCCTCCTTGATAGTGGGCCAATAAGCTTTAATGAATGTGTAAGTGATTCCATCCTTTCCCGGTGAAATACTTCCTCCTGCGTCCTTGATCATTGACTCCACCTCCTCTATGGAGAATTCTTTGTTTAACATATCAGATCATCATCATTCAAGTGATTGTTTGATTCTGGCCATCCAGTTAAAGTACAACTTCTAAGCCTCCACTTGTCTTTAAAAAACCTGAATAGAACCTCTTCAAAAAGTTGTTGATTCTCCACAATAATACCTTCAATCATTTTTTATTTTGTTGATGAAATTAGAGTTCTTTCTAGCACTAGCAAATGCTTGAAAGAATCTAGAATTCCTATCACTGTCTTTAAGCCATTTGATTTTTGCTTTTTGCCTCCACCACGTGTTCAAACGAGCCAAAGTGGAATTCAACTCATTTACTTTATTTTTAAGGGCCCAACTGTCATCTGCCAAGAGCCATCCTTCTTCAGCTTCTTTTTCTTGTAACTTCAATATATCTTAGTTGAAAGAGAGACCATTTAGTTGGAAGAGAGAGAAGCTCCACGAATTGAGGAAGAATTTGGAAGGGGATTTTCGGCTTGGAAGTGAAGAGAAGGCTGCATTCATTGTAAATGGAGAATGGTGGCCGGTCATCCTTGGATGACCGGAACACCAATTCCCTTGTTTCTACCACGCGTCCAACTTAGTTGGATTCAAAAGGTAGTTTTACATTCAATCGCAACTTTTCTAGTTTTTTCAACTCTCCTCTAGTGATTAGAGAAGGAGGATTGATTTCTAAGAAGCAACCTTTGATGGTGAGTGGTAAAGGAAAAGAAGTTTTGGATGCTATGACAAGTAAGTCTAGCTCATCTTTGCCGGTTTTGATTCCTAGAGCCAATGATTTGGAGGCTTCAACCTCTGGTAGCATCGATCATAATTTGAATAATTCTAATGTGTGGATAAAAAAACCACACAATAAAATTAATTCATCTTTTATACATGAAGGAAGTAAAGATGTTAATGTGGTTAAACTTGATTTGGAGAAAGAAAAATCCAATGTTCATGTTCTTAGAAATTCATTGGTAGTAAAGATCCTTTGCAAAAACTTGCCATTCCCCAATTGTGCTTTTGAATTAAGGAGGCAGTGGGATAAATTTGGAGGATTCCATATTACTACTCTTGGATTAGATTGGTTCCTTTGCTCTTTTCAATCTCAGGATGCAATAGAGGGAGTTCTCAATGGAGGTCCATGGTATGTGGGAGGTTTTGTCATTGGATTAGACAAATGGACTCCCAATTTTTCTCCTTATTCCTTGGATGGGATTTCTTCTCCCATATGGGTTCATCTTCCACACTTATCATTACACTGCTGGGACGAAACCAACATTACGAGAATTATTTTGAGTATAGGGACTCCTTTATTATTGGACGGAAACATGTTTAGATGGGGAAGAAGGGAATTCGCTAGTGCTTGTGTTCGGGTAAAATTAAACTCTAAGCTTCCTAGTGGTATTTGGGTTGAAGGTATTCATGGCAAGTTTTTTCAAAAATTTGAATTTGAGAATTTATTTTCTATTTGCTTCAAATGTGAAAAAATTGGACATAATGATGTAGTATGTCCAAATGGTTTTCAAAATTCAGATCTTATTAATAAGGAAGCTACCAAAGAACCTTTATCAGTTTAAGCGAGTTCTTATGGGCCTTGTATGCACGTCAAATTCAAATCCAAAAGAAATATTAAAAGTGTTAAGAGGGATTCACATTTAAACCATGGTGCAGATTTTCAAACTGTTCGCCGATTTTATGGTGGTTCTAAATCAGATCGCCTCCCTTCGAAAACAGCTTTAAATTTGGTAGAAAATACTGCTGAAATCAAGGGAAGAGATGAAGTGGCTGTTAGCATTAATTCAGATTTATTGAGTGAGCCGGATATAGCTCATAATACAAATTTTGAATATATTAAATCTGGTTCGTTGGATGCTGAAATTACTAATACAGATGGACAAATAACTGTTATTCCAACGTGTATGCCTAAAATTGTTGAGGATTTGAATTTTCAAACCCCACAGGCGATGGAGGCTGTTATGAAGGAGTGTGAGAAGGAGCAAAATTTGGTTTTGACTCTTTCTAAGGCTGCAATTCCTTCTGATGAGGAAGATTCTACTGGAACTCATAATACTAGTGCTGAAAAATTGGGATCTCAAAATTCAAAATTTGAAATCCCACCAAGCATGGTGACGGATAAGGCTGTTGAGGAAATTCAGTCGGTTTTAACCCCATCAATTCTAGCTGGTTTTAACTCTGTTATTCCAACGGATTCTCCTGAGATGTCTGAGAATTCAAATTTTCAAGCTCCTCACATGATGGAGGCTGTTATGGAGAAGCTTGAGAAAGAGCAGGTCACGGTTTTGACACCTTCTAAAGTTGATAATAGTTCAGAATTATCTGCTTATAATGATAAACTAAGAGATGGCTTTTCAAATTCCATTTCCCCTTCCTCTACTATCAGTTTGAAATTCATAAAAATTGATTTATTTAAAGGGAAAAAGAGTACTTCATTAGAGCTATTCGGTTCTAAACCCAAGCTATTCAAAGAACTATAAGGGCTAGGACTAGTGAAAGATCAAAGTAGGAGAAGGATTGTTGATCACAAGGTGAAGAATGATTTGAAGAGTTATTCACAGAAGCTTTCAGTAATATGATACCCATTTTTCTCATCTCTATTTCCATTAGAGACATGAAGATGGGAATTCTAATCGAAGAATTTTCCATTTATTTTGCTTGGTATTACATAATTTATTTTTGGAAAAGACTTCTAAAATACCTATCTATGGTTTTAAAAGGTATTTTGAGAATGTCTTATCTATTTTGTAATTTTCTTTTGATTTTCCTTTATAGCTATTTTTTTCTCTTGGCTTTTTTGTTTTTTAAACCTACTATATTTGTTTATGGAATCGTTACTGGATTCTTTTCTTTAACCGGATGGGAACTCAGGGATACTAATCAACCTTCGGGTTGTTTCAAATATTTGGTATCCCTTGCATCTCAACGGTTTCAAAATAGGAAACAGTGGGTTTCATATCGAACTATTAGGTTTAATGATAACAAAATCCCTTTCAATAAGGATCCTTTTCAATAAGGATCATTTAGTGTCTTATTTCCTAGTTTGTATTAGGTTGTTTTATTTCTTAATATTAATGCATCTTTGCATTTTCTCAAAAAAAAAAAAAAAAAAAAAAAAACTTCAATATATCTTCTTTTAATTCTTCTCTAGCAAGATTTAAGTTTTTGAATTTGTCTTTGCTCCAATAGAAAAGACTCCTCAATGCTCTTTTCAATTTACTGTTAAGAACTCGTGAAGGCCCTCCAAAAGCTTTGTTCCTCCATGCCTTTTCCACCACCAATTTGGAAGCCGGTATAGAATCCCAAACATCTTCAAATTTTATGATTCTCTTAGCACAAGGATTGAGTTCCAGTAAGTTTAGTAAAATCAAACAGTGATTAGATGCAATTCTAGCCAAGTGTTTTACCCCCATTCGATGATCCGATTTAAAGGTAGAAGAATTTATGAAGCATTAATCAAGTCTCTCTAGTATTCTTTCAGCACCTACTTTGTTGTTACACCAAGTGAACCTTGGTGCAACCCATCCTACCTCATGTAAGTCATTGTAAGACAAGAAGGATTGCATCTCTTTAGGTCCTTGGGAAAAGGCAAATCTTCTCCCTCATTTTTTATCTTCCTTAATACACAAGCAATTGAAGTCACCCCCTATCACCAAGGGCAACTCAGTATCAGAATATAATTCAAATTTATCCCACAACAATCTTCTTCTATATACATCTTTATTTCCATAGATCGTAGTAAGTCTCCATCTCCCTTTATTGGGAACATCAAGTTCACCAATAACCCATTGAGAAGAAAAATCCAAAACATTAAAAGAGACATAGTTATCTCTCCATAGCACCAAAATTCCTCCCAATAAGCCCATTGAAGGAACTTGAGAAAACTTCCAACCCTTACCAATCATAGAATCTATCTCCCATCTATCAATAGAAGATAATTTGGTTTCAATCAAACCCACAAAAAATCCCCTATGATCTTTTACTATCTCTTTGAGATATAGAGAAGCTTTTTTTCTTCTTAGCTCCTTTACAATTCCAAAAGATGATTTAAGACATCATTGAATAAGAGGGGACAAAGTCCCCGACTTATCTTTTTGATTAGCTTCACTCTTCTACTTTTAGTTACCATATTGATTGGTCCCAATCCCTTTAATTGTTTTGTGCCTTTCTTCTTGACATTAGAGGAATCTCCTTCTGTGTTCCCCTGCTCCACCTCCAATGTTACATGATCTTCCTTGCTCAAAATAATCACATCATCCTTCCAGATTATAGATTCTATAGCATTATTCATTTCAGCTTCATTTCTGAACTTAATATTTCCCCTTCTTCCACCATTTGATTTAGAGCATCAAATTTGTTAAGAATAGTAAGGGAATTACTTGGATCAGTAGACTTCTCTCTTCCAGATTATGGATACTTGTTCTCCATGATGGATTGCTTCACAGAAATGGTCTCTGTTCCAATTACTGGAATAACTGACTTGACTTCAGGATTTGTATCTATAGAAAATTTCTGAATTGATGGATTATCAGCAGGAACTTTCTCCTTGGTAGCCTCCTCCTTCAAAGATCTAGTCAAGACTTTGTTAAAATTCTTGTTTTTGATTCTACCCTTTCCATATTTCACATGGACCCAAGGTCCATAAGAGTTATTGCCTTCAGCCATTCCTCCTTCCAGTATTTTCCCAGTAGCTTTTTGAGATCCCTTGCTAACATAATCAGCACTTTTAACTTGATTGTTTGCTTCTTTAGATCCTTGAAAAGAATCTGAACATTTTTCCACATAATCCTTTTCCAAATGCCCTATCCTTCCACGTTTGAAATAGAAATTTGAAATCTTTTCATACTCAATTTTTTGAAAAAATTTTCCTTGGCTTCCCTCCACCCATACACCCAATGGAAATTTGCCATCAAGCTTGACCCTTACACAAACTCTAGCAAATTCTCTCTTCCCCCACTGGAACATATTCCCGTCAATTAGGAATGGTGTTCCTATCATTGAAGCTATTCTACAAACATTGACCTCATCCCATCATTTTAATGGGAGATTAGGCATTTTAATCCAAATGGGAACCATAAGCCCTTTTAATGAGGAAGGAGAAAAGGAAGGAGACCATTTATCCATTCCTATAATCTGTCCATTAACATACCAAGGGCCACTAGAGAAAACAGACTCCAAGGCACCACTTTCTTCAATTTCACAAAGTGCCCATCCCATTCCAAGCATAGTCATACGAAACTTCCCAAATTTGGACCATTGTCTTCTTAGCTCCAAGCCAATTAGGTGGAAAGGAACATTATCCCCAAATACTTTAATTACTAGTGATTTTTGAAGCTTCATTGAGTTTTCTAATTCATTTTTTAAATCCATTTTAACCACTGTGCCATTTTCTTTAAAACCTTCCCCATAATTCACATTGAGGGTTTTTATATTAGAATTCCTATTCCATGCTGAAGTCCCAGCTTGCTAAGACTGAGCATTTGAATGTTTGCTGCTCATGTCACAATTTCCCAAATCTCCAGATTCACAAATTTGAACCTCTTCCAAGTCTTTACCAGATGTTCCCTTCTGTTGAGAAACTTTAGATTGCTGTGCATTAACTGATTCTCCATCTATCTTGTAGTTAAGATTTTGAGTTTGTTTAGCAGATTCATGTTCTTCCAAGATTTTTGACCATTTCATAAGAGTTTTATCTACAACTTGTTCATTTGTTACAATCTTAGAGATTGATTTGGAAGGAATCTCACTCACTTGATTGGATTTAAGAGGAATCTTGTATGAAGAATCCACCATAATTGATTTGCCTTTGCCAACACATTCAGTGACTTTCTTTGGGATCAACAACGCTCCTTCATTAATCTTCAACGACATTGAAGATTTGAACTGTAGTTTAGCTTCATGATTGAAGCCAGCTTTACCATCTCCAAATGCTGGAGGGGAACCATGGGTAGTCCCTCGAGGCGTAAAACGTGCTCCACTAGATCTTAGGTTGTCTTGAGAAATGCCGACTGACGGAGGTCAGCGACTCTCCATTGACATCTGCCGACTATGGAAATTCCACAAAATAGAAATTCAAAAAAATGGACCTTCTCTCTTTAGAACCATGGACCTTCACTCTCTAGAACCGCAAAACTCTTCAATGGTATTTGAAAAAATAAAGTTGGATTAGTTGCACAAGGGAACACACGAATAGAAGTAATAGAATTTGAAGAATCTTTTGCACCTGTAGCAAGACTAGAAGCCATTAGATTAGTCCTTCCTTTTTCTTGTTTTAAGGATTTTAAACTTTTTTAAATGGATGTCAAAAGTGCTTTTTTGAATGGGTACATTGATTAAGATGTATTTATAAAACAACTGCCAGGTTTTGAAAGCATTAATTTTTTTAATCTTGTATATAAATTAAAGAAAGCTTTATATGGTTTAAAACAGGCTCCACGTTCTTGGTATGATATGTTAATATTTTTTAATTGAACATAATTTTAGAAAAGATAAGATAGATACAACTTTTTATCAAAAATATTGGAGATAATTTAATTATTATACAAATTTATGTTGATGATATATTATTTGGAAATACAAATGAGAGTTTATGTCATGAGTTTTCCTCATTAATGTCAAAATATTTTGAAATGAATATGATGGGAGAACTAACCTTTTTCTTAGGACTTTAAGTAAATCAACTACAGTATGGCACATTCATATGTCAAACCAAGTATATAAATGAATTATTAGAAATGTTTGATATGAAGAGATTCAAATTGAGTAAAACTCCTATAAGCTCATCAACTAGACTTTATTTAGATGAATCAAGAAAACCAATAGATCAAAAAATTTATAGGAGTATGATAGGTTCACTTTTATATCTTACTACTAGTTAGTCTGATATTATGTTTGTTGTATGTTTATGTCCAAGATTTCAAGCTAATCCTATGGAATCACACTTAATAGTAGTTAAGTGAAAATTTTGCTATTTGATTGGAACTCTTAAGTTAGGCTTATGGTATCCAAAAAATTATTATCATGTAATTTAGTTTCATATTCTGATGCAGACTATGCTGGTTATAAGGTTGATAGAAAAAGTACATCTGGAGCTTATCAATTTTTAAGATCATCATTTATTTTTTGGCCTTCTAAAAAACAAAATTCAGTCATTTTGTCCACTACTGAAGCTGAGAACATAGCCGCAGGTAGTTGTGTTGCTCAAGTTTTATGGTTAAAGCAATAAATAGAAGATTTTGGAATTAAGCTTAAAAATATTCCCATTAAATATAATAATACAAGTGCTATAAGTTTAATAAAAACATCTTATACAATATTCATGAACTAAACATATAGAGATTAGACACCATTTTATTAGAGATCATTTTAATAAAAATGATGTGAATATAGATTTTGTAAACACAGATTCTCAAATAGCTAATTGAAAGTTCGATAGTGATATTAACCCCTTATGAACTAGTCCCAAGGCTAACCAAGAGAGGTGTGAATTGGTATTTAAAATTCTTTAAACAAAATAACAAACAAAACCAAACAATCACCACAGAAATCAAAGTGCAGAAATTAAATATGAAAGTACAATAAGAAAAACACACCATATTTTATAATGGTTAGGTCAACCGGACCTACATCCACTCCCTAGAGGCACTCTCGAAGTATTGTACTAAATCAGTGTCTCTCCTTTAGCCCCAACATCAAGGTGGAGAAGCCCGTACACAAACTCCTTTCCACCAACCTCGGTGAGACAGAGAACCCAACTCCTTTTGCTTCCTCCAGAAGCAGATAGAGAACCCAACTCCTTTTGCTTTTTTCTAAAGCAGACAGAGAACCCAACTCTTTTTGCTTCCTCCTAAAATAGGCAATGAATCTCGATCAGTTGCTGATGTAGATCTCTCTAAAACCCCCATGAAACCAAGGACGATGACTGAAGAAGACAACGTAGATCCTTGCTTAGAGCAACCTTTATGAAACCCCTCACAAATTCCCCCTCAATATATCCTCTATCTCTCTACCTTGCTCTCCCTTTCCTCTTGGCTCTCTCAGGTCAGGACAACGACAAAAGATCTTTACTTGAGAAAATAAGAGATCTTTTAAACAAGGGCTCCAAATTAGCCCTAATTAGCAACTAATCGTCAAATATCATCTAAGATGATAGTATATCATCATGTACAATTAGTTCAACTTGATGAATATAATCCAGATAATTGCCCTGGATGGATGTCTAAATGATGGAAAAATAAATAGATCGTCCGGGACATTCTCATGATTGTCTAGGATGATATCATGATCGTCCGGGCTGATTAGTACAAAATGACAAATATCATCCAGAACATTGCCCTGAATGGATGTCTGGATGATATAAAAATAACTTGATCATCTAGACAGATCTATCGATCATCTTGGATGATTAGTTCAATTCAATACATATCGTCTATAATATTGCTTGAATGGACCAGGCCAATTTTTAATTGTCTAGAAAGAGCTAAGGTTTCTGAACTGATTGTCTCGGATGATCCTATGATCGTCTATGCTGATATGATCAAGCAATCAAACCTTAATTATTTTACTTAATTACCATATTAATTTAGACATAATTATACTGCATCATCCAGGTCAATGTCCTGGATGATGTCCAAAGATAAAATATACCTAAATAGATCCGACAATTTATTCTTTCTAATTTGAGCCTATCGTCCCGACCGATGCTAATATCGTCCAAGATGATTCTCTTAGTTGTAGCTGCCTTAACTAGAATACCCTAAATAGGGTTTCTATTTTTAACTGATCATCCAGGCAAATTTGTGGATTATCCTAGATGATGTGATCAAAAACAAAAAAATTCTAAAATAGTCAGAAAATTTTCCCCAAGTGTGTGTGTGCAAGGTTACTTAGCATTAGGACCCACATTGTTATAATGGACTCAAGAAAAAGTAAAAGATACTTATCATACATTACAAATAAACTCAGTCCTAATCTACCCAATCTTAAGTTGGTTCAATTTGCATTTTGATCTTGTAGACTTGAAATGTTAGTAGGCAAGGTAGTCGTAGAGAAATAAAAGCGCTTGCTATCAACAAAATCATATTCCTTGAAATCTAATTTGCAACAATCTCCCCCTTTTTGATGACGGTAAACACAAAAATAATTAAAATAATTCAAAGAAGTTCAATAGAAATAGTGCAAAACTAGAAGTTCAAATTTTACTAAGGAATAACACAGTACAACTAACAAACATACAAAAAATAATACAAACTAGAACAATATAGCTACTCCCCCTTTTGACATCACAAAAAGAAGGAGAAAAAAAGGAAAGAAATAAAATAAAAACTACCAAACATAAGTTGACTATAACAAGGAAAAACAACATCATAAAAATAAACTAGAAGAAAGACGACCCCTGATCATCTGAAGGAGGTGGTGGCGGTAGCAGAAAGAAATTGAATAGAGTCATAAACTGCTCCCAAAGCCAGACCATGTCTTGGTTGTGCTGGTTCTGTTGGTGAGCTATGAATGAGTTAAAGTGAGCAAACGTTCTCCGCATGTTACTGCTCCTTTGCAACAACGTAGGACTCAAACCGAGTCTCCCACCGATTGATCCAACTGTGAGTGCTAGCAGAGTAGAGCAGGTGTAGGAATAGGTATAGGAGCCACCTCCTCCTCAACTCCCTCAGCTTCCTCATCCCCTGGCTGGAGATGAGTACTCTAAAGAATGTGTAAGAAGTTGTTTGAGTAGAAGGCAGGCTAAAAGTTTGGTGGGGCAAGATATTGGAGGTTATATTTGGATTCCAAGATATAGGTTATGATGTGTCATAAGGTCAGATTGGGCTTCCTCTTATATCCTAGATCTCTAATGCTCTTTAGGTGTTCAATGTATCAAAAAATCATATCATTGGTATTAAATTCACGGTGGGCCATGATGTAGAAAGTGATGATCAAAAGAAGTGGAGTGATATGAATACGATCACTAGCTTTCAGAAGAACTGAGGTACAAAGGACATGTTGGATTATCCTAGCATCTTAGAGTAAGCTGCTAGACTCTCCAATGTGATAGGAGGCATTAGTGTTCATCAAAAAGTGATTGGCCAGAACCCAGTCGTAGTCAGGGTATTAAGATAAGATGTGAAGCTTATCTCTGATTGTGGACAATTATAGGAGCTCTTGACATTCTTGATATACGATTTCTACATGATGCCTATTAATATAAGATTGAAGAGCAGTGAAGGAGGAGTTGATGCGAAGGCTAGCAAAGAATTTAAATAGTAATTCAAAATTGAATGGGATGGTCAGTGTAAAGCCAAAGGTCAGAGAAGTGTGCGTAAATAAGTTGAGGATAGGATAAGAAAGTTGACAGTCTAGGATAAAGTGATCCCGGCTACTTATATCGCTGATAGGCGACTTGGTTAGTCGCCTCAATAAAATGAGGGTCAAGGGTGGCCGTTGAGGGGTTTCTAACAGGCATACGAGATCTTTTTCCCCCAGTCATGATTAAGAAAAATAGAGAGGAAGTAAGAGCAAGGAAGGTTATGTGAGGAAAAATATTTGCAATCCATTATTTAAAAAGAAAATGAACCTATCATCCAGGATGATCATAGAATCATCGAGGATGATTGGGTGAAATAATTGCATCTAGGATGATTGGTCAAAAAGGCAGTAAAGTCATCCAGGATGATTAGACATCGTCCAAGATGATAAGACATAGGAGATTGTCCCGAGGAGTCAAGTTGAACGACCGTTGAAAAAGTATATCATCCAGGAAAATAAGGTGGATTGTCCAAGATGATAAGTAATAATGGATCATACCGGCCGTATTAAAAGATGTGCACAAAACTTGCCATGTGGATAATCCAAGACAAATAGGTGGATCATCCAGGATGATCACTAATTATTAAGCATAAAATGTGAAGATCATCCAGGAAGAGGAGGATCATTTAGGATGAAGAAAAATAATTGAAACAGAAATGATCACATCATCCAGGACGATCAAAAGTAGAGAAGTCAAATCAGCCATAAGATGGAATTTTAAGAGTGGATGGAATAGATCATCCAGGAAGATATAAATATCGTCCAGGACGATGTGACAAAAAGTTTAAATTTAGTGGATTCATGGAGATGATCAGAGAGGGGCCAAAAAACTAATGAAAAGAATAAAAATAAAATAATGAGAAAGGCGATAGAAAAGAAAAAAACATGAAAAATAAGTTTTTTATGTTTTTGATCAAAGCATAAATATGATTAAATCTCCATGTGATTGAATTAAAAATTTATAAGAATCAATGATTTAACATCGTTAAAATTCAAAAAAAGGTATAACAATTGATCCTGTTAGCCTAGCTCGTACCTCTCACAGGGCAAACCATCTTTTGAAAATAAAGATCTAACTCAGAAGAATTAATTGGATAAGAAATAGAGATCCATTTAAAACTTGGTTCAAGAAAAAATATTTTATAAAATAATATATCAAAGTAATTAGTCACAATCTTGAATTTTGAAATCAAGCCTTTAAAAATATCAAGTGACACATGAATTCTTCTAAGATTTAAAAGTTAAATAGAGAAGAAAGTTTGCTTTTGGTGGGCTCATTTTATACCTCTTGTCAATTGATTGGCACACTTTACGTATCTTTGATTTTTGATACACTTTGTGTATCTTTCATTTTTTTGGCGGTCATTGTGCATTTTTTCATTTTTCTTTTCTTTTTGGGGCTCATTTTATGCCCTTGTCATTCTTTATAAGCTAAATCTTTTTAAAAACTCCTAAAATCTCTCAGTTGTGATTATATCTTCCAGATATTAGAGAAGAAAAACTCACTTTCTAATATAAGGAAGAATAAACTACAAAATAGAATCAAAATCATATGATAAAAATAACGACAAGATTAAGAAAAATTTGAAAGTAATATAAAAACTTTGAATATTATAAATATAAGATAGATTACTGTAGCAAGATTAAAAAATCTCAATCACAAAGTCTAGTTGTTAATTTAGGATAGACTTTTGTTTAGAAAAGAAAATTACACCACTAAAAAAAGTTAGAGGAAGGGAAACAATCAATGGTGTTTCTCCCTTTAACTGATTTAGAGATGGTAGACATTGACTATAAATTTTCAAAAACAAAAAAACATCATAAAATATCATTTTAGTAGTGATCACAAAGATAAAAAGAAAAACTAAAAAAGACATAGATAAAACACGAAAAACAAAAATAAGTAGAAAGTGAAACAACAAAGTCTGAAATAAACAAAAGAGTATAAAAACAACAACAAACAGAAAAGAAAGAAAGGAAAATAATAATAAGCAATAGAGCAAAAAATATGCAAATTAGATTTTATTAAGTAGCAAGATTATGTAATTAAGAGCCGTGAGCCTCTGCTGTCCAAGTAACACATGCTCTCACGAGGTCTTTTATGTGAGTAAACCTACAAAGTCATCAAACATCAGATTTAGGAACCCAAACATGTTTGGGTCCATTCCTATGAAAAGAAGAATGCAATGCATGCGTATTAGGTTATGAATCATGCAATTTGGGTCTCCACACCCAATGTGTACTATGGTGAATAGTGCAAGTGTGCAAAATGTGCCCCAATATGCCACATGAAAATTTTCTAACGCTAAGAAAAGGATTTACTAATATGTTCGGGTTATAATGCCTCTTCCTAGGTTTTGGCTTTAGATCAAGTGTGGGTGTATTCCTATTTTTCATAAGTACATTCAATTCAGTTTTAAACCTCAAGTTAGCACTTTCTAAAATAGCATTATCAACATTCAAATAATACTGCTCCCTATGCTTAGATTCACCAACATAAGTTTTAAAATTAGATTCAAGTGAGGTGTAGGATGCTTTCAATGAATCATACTCAACAACCAACTTAGAATGCTTTTTATTCAATTCATCAAACTCATCAAGTAATGACATGTGATTATTATCAATTTGGGAGTGATCTTTCAATAAAATTTCATACTCTTTTTTATAAATTCAACAACTCCAATTTCAAACTAGAATGAAATTTCTTAAGTTTCCAATATGATGCATGAATGTTCTCACAAATTTCAAGTAATTGATCATAGGTTAGTTAGTATATATTTTCTTGATTAGACTGACCAAGATGACATCGACCATGATGCACAAGTTTGTTGTCTCCTCTTCAGCTTCAATCTCAGATGAGTTAGATGCAGAATCCACCCAGAAAGCCTTTTGGAACCACTTCTTGTCCTTATCTTTTCTGAACATGGGTTTCTCCTCACCTTTCTCTTTTTTTGGGTGATCCTTATGTGTAGGATATTCAGCTTTGACATGTTTAGACTTCTTGCATTCAAAACAAACAACATCAAAAAAACTTTTATAATTTTTGCTACCCTTACCTTTGTTCCATTTTCGATGGTGCTTGTGACTCTCCCTTAGAAAGCTTTTAAATTTCCTAGTGATTAAGGTAATATCATAGCTTTCAGACATGAAAGAATCAGTGTCTATGTTGTTGGCTTTCAGTGCCATAGTTTTCTCCTTCTTTCACTAACCTGCATCAAGTTGTCTTTGGTTCACTCCTTACTCGTAAGCAATGAGTGATCCAAGTAAGTTATTAACAAAATAAGCATTTAAATCCTTGGATTCAGTAATTACAGTAATCTTAGCATCAAAAGAAGAAGTTAAGCATCTCAAAATTTTATTCACTCTTTCATAGTTAGTTAGCTCTCTTCTTAAGGCATGCAATGAGGTGATAATTTGGGTAAACCTAATATACATACCAGAAATTGATTCAGTAGGTTTCATACAAAAAGGTTCGTAGTCATGCAATAGAATATTCAACCTAGATTCCTTAACTTCATTTATTCCTTCATAAGTAATACACAATTTATCCTAAATTTCTTTACTAGTAGCACAAGTTGAAATATGCATATAATCTTCTCATTTCAAAGCACAAAAAAAATAGTTCAAGCATTTTGCATTCAATTGAGCTAAATCCCTATCATCAAGAGTTCATTTAATAAAAAGAAGTACAATATTACTGCCATTAGTTTTACAATATGGAGGTGAATAACCATTCTAAACAAGCATCCACATGCGATAGTCAATTCATTGCAAAAGTGTAGACATGCGAGTTTTCCAAAAATCAAAAGAAATATTGTCAACTAAAGGTGGTCGGGTAATTGAATATCCTTCTTCAATATTATGATTACCAAAGTTAGCCATTGATTAAAATTCAATTGTTTTCAAAAACTCGATTTTATGAATTCCACTTTGATACCACTTAAAAGTTTGATAGGGATATTAAGCCCTTATGAACTAGTCCCAAGGCTAACTAAGAGGGGGGGGGGGGGGGGGGGTGAATTAGTATTTAAAAATTCTTCAAACAAAATTACAAATACAACCAAACAATCACCATAGAAATCAAAGTGCAAAAATTAAATGTGGAAGTATAATAAGAAAGAACACACCAGATTTTATAGTGGTTCGGTCAACCTAACCTACATCCACTCCCCAAAGGCACCTTACAAGTATTGCACTAAACTCAGTGTCTCTCCTTTTGTCCCCACAGTAAGGCAGAGAAATCCATACACAAACTCCTTTTCACCAACCCCGTTGAGGCAGAGAACCCAACTCCTTTTTTTCCTCCAGAAGTAGGTAGAGAACCCAACGCCTTTTGCTTCCTCTTGAAGTAGGCAGAGAACCCAACTCTTTTTGCTTCCTCCTAAAGAAGGTAGAGAACCTCAATCAATTACTAAAGTAGACCTCTCTAGAAACCCCAAGGAACTAGGGATGGTGACTGGAGAAGATGATGTGGATCCTTGCTTGGAGCAACCTTTATAAATCCCCTCACAAACTCCCCCTCATAAGATTCTCTCTCTCTCTCCCTTGCTTTCCCTCTCCTCTTGGCTCTCTCAAGTCAAGACAGTAGCAAAAGATCTTTACTTGAGAAAATAAGAGAATTTTTAAATAGAGAAATTAGCCCTAATTAGAAACTAATCATCAAATATCATCCAGGAAGATAATATATCATCTTGTATAATTAGTTCAACTTGACGAATATCACTATGGATGGATGTCTGGATGATGGAAAAATAATTAGATCATCTAGGACGATCTTATGACCTTTCGATCTGATTAATACAAAATGACTAATAACATCCAGAACATCACCCTAAATGGATGTATGGACGATGTAAAAATAACTTGAACGTCTAGGCCAATCTACCGATCGTCCTAGATGATTAGTTTAATTCAGTATATATCATCCAGAGCGTCACCCTGAATGAGACTAGATTGATTTTTGATCATCTAAAAAGAACTAAGGTTTGTGAATTGATCATCTCAGACGATCTTGTGATCGTCTAGGGTGATATGATTGAGTAATCAAACCTTAATTACTTTCCTTAATTACCAAATTAATTTATACATAATTACACTGCATCATCCAGGATAATGTCTAAAGATAAAAGATACTGAAATAGATATGGTGATTGATTATTTCTGATTTGAGCCTATCATCTCGGCCAATGTTAATATCATCTAGGGTGATTCTCTTAATTTTGGTTTCCTTAACTAGGATGCCCTAATTAGAGTTTCTATTTTAACTGATCATCCAGGCCGATTTATGGATCATCCAAGACGATGTGATTAAAAATAGAAAACTCTAAAATAGTCAAAAAATTTCCCTCAATTGTGTGTGTGCAAGATTACTTAGCATCAGGACCCACATTATTATAATAGACTCAAGAAAAGGTAAAAGACCTTTATCATACATTACAAACTGACTCAATCCTAATATACCAAATCTTGAGCTGGTTCAATTTGCAGTTTGATCTTATGGATTTGAAATGTTAGTAGGCATGGTAGTCATAGAGAAATAGAATTGTTTGCTATCATCAAAATCATATTCCTTGAAATCAGATTCGTAATACTGATATCTTTTCAAAACCTTTAGCTGAAGAGAGATTTTGCATGCTAAGATGTATGCTTGGGCAATTAGATCCTAACATTTAAATTTAATTATTCTTTTTGATGTTGTCGAAGGGGGAGAAGAATAATATATGTTGGTCATAACTCATTTTATATGCATATATTTAGGGGGAGAATTATTTTGTTTAGCAAATTAGCATTCAAAAATATTTCTCAATTATTTATATATATATATATATATATATATATATTTAATGCTTAAAAGTTATGATAAAAGGCCAATTTGAACCTTTATTATAACTATACCCAACATATATTTAGCATCATCAAAATGGGGGAGATTATTGATATTGTCTATCTCATGACCTATTTTAGAGATTTTGATGATAACTAACATATGCTTGGATGTTCAAATTTGTGTGCTAAGTATTTTAGGTGTAATGATATGCATAATAATTACTTATGGGATTTACATTGCACAACTCACGTTCAATCAAATGTTGAAATTAAGATGGACCAAGATGGATAACTTGAAGGACTTTATATTATTGTATGAGTATGTTAGTGGTCCATTAATATTTTCTTGCATGATTTAATTTGTGAGCAATCTAAATATCTATTAATTATATATCCTTGATATAGAAATCTATAAGATTTCCTTATTAAATAAATTTTCTAACATTCATTGATTACATAATTATTATCAAATATTGAAAGTTATATAGTTTGGGAAATTAAAGGTAATAATCTTATGTGGTAAAACTTTTATTATGTATTTATTTTAAATTGAATTGTTTCACATTTATTTATTAATATATGATTAATTTTTTATAAATTACATCATATTATTATATTATTATTCAATATATTCTTAAATATTTAAAAATGTGCATGAGTTTATATTTTACTGAATATGTTATTACTTTGACAGAAACAAGGTTTAAGTTTTATTGTAGTAGATTCTTTGGATTATGTAAATATATATTGATAGGTTATATCACTTATTTGGATCTCATTTGAATTTATTATGAATTTCCAAACATTATTTGATTTTAATATAATTTGCTGGTAGCCATTTTGCCTTATTTTAGATGTATATGAAGACTTTTTGACTTTCCCATGAGGCTAGCTATTTTATAGCCATTTGAATCGTATATATATTTAATATATAGGAATTCTTGATCAAATAAAATATTATTAGTTGATAAAATAATATTAGATTAATAGTTTTATTCAAATTTGGCTTTACTTACCATTTCCCTTTAAATACCTCTTTTCCTCTTCATATAAGGGCTGCTCAAAATGGAAATCTCCAACAATTCTTCCATTATTTATTTCTTCTTTACATGCTAAATCTTGAGAGGAGAAACTTTGATTTTTATTCCAAGAGCTATTTTCATTTGAGAGATCGAATTCTTGGTTGGAAAGCTTCAACACACAAAATCGAGTAATATCTCTTGGAGTTCTTAAGTTTGCTTTTATTCTCTAAGTTTTACTTACTGTTCTTTTAGCTTTCAAAATTTTTATTATTTGGTGAAATAATAGTGGGTAATGTTATATTAAGTTTTCTATATTACATCTTTTAAATCCATAAAGTTTGCAAAGTAAGTATTTTTATTATCTTTAAATGTGGCATAGATTTACATTAAAAATCAAATTCATTTTTTGATTTAAAGAGCTAAAGTTTAAGTAAGAAAGAATATATTTTTATTCAAAATATCATTTTTATTTTAAACAAAATATAAATGTATCTTAAAGTGAGCAAATTTAATATTTCATTTGTAAGTAGTGAGGTGATTAAAATTAATTTATAAGATCACCTAAAATATTCTAGACATTTTATTACATGATAATTTGAGCTTGTATTATTTACATCAAAATATATTTTCATTTTCTTGATCTAAGTCATTTGGCTTGGTGAAGTTTTAATTGCAATTAGATTGGGTTGTACTCGCCTGTGTAGGAGAGTACTTAGGTTGTAATGAACTTCTTTGGTTTAAAGAACTGAGGTTTGTAAAGCAAACATGGGATTAATGAATTCTAGCCTGAGAGTTGGCTAGGGTGGACATAGGTTGGATTGGAATCTAGGTCGAACTACATAAAAGTATTATGCCTCTTATTTTCATTTATTGCATCTATTTTTCTTTGTCTTTTTCATAAAAATTGTGTAATTTCTTATTCTTTTAACAATAGATTTAAAATCATTTTAATTTCTTTCTTTTAATTAAAAATAAAAAAACCCCAATTCACCCCCTTTTGGGGTGCCATAGTCATCCAATAGTATCTTTATTGAAGCTCCTCTCCTTTGTTTAAAGAAGAAAATAAGCTATCAAGCATCCCTTGAGACCATTTGTGTTGAGGTAAAATTGGAACCGTAGCTCATTTTTAGAGTTTTTAAATAGTCGCTTATATACATCATCCCAAAATTTTAAAAACTACCCAATAATGTATATAGCCATTAAGAGTTTCTATTAAAGTGTTAGTGAAGAGATATCCACCTGATGAAATGCTTCAAGAAAAATGTAAGCCTAAGGTTTTGGTCGGCCAGAGGAAAATGATGAGCTCATGATGGTTTGATCTATTATATTTGTATTGAACAGTCTTTACCTCGTTGGATCAAATACCTAATTTGATTCATTGAAATTAGCATGGGGGGGGGGGGGGGGGGGGTGTTGGGGGTAGAGTATCATTCTCAATTTGGTTAGATCTAGGTCCTCTATCTCAAAGCATACGGATGTGATGGTTCTTAGATGTGTAGGTGTGGTTAAGTGGCCATTTATAGAGAATCATGTGGCTGACCACCCATTGACCCCTTTTTTGTATGAGGTCACAGGAACCCATCTAAATCTCTATGCAGTTGAAGTGTTGGTTATTAAGGCTCTAGGTGTTAATCATCTAGATGTCAATTTAGGACTCAATTTATTCAATCTTCAAACCAATCAAGATCTCAAATCAATTAAAACTTCAAATCAATTCAAACTTCAAACCTATCCAGACTTTAAGACAATTAAGTCTTTAATATAGACTTCAATTAATACTTAATCTAGCCTTCAATCAAGCTCTAATCTTGTCTAATCAATATTAATCATCCATTTGATTATGATTTATCTAGACAATTCAAATTCAATCATTCAAATCAAATATTGATATCAAATCCAAAATTCCAGATCAAAACCCAAGGTTTAAGGCCCTTGTCATGAAACTCTTTATAGATGATTTTTTAATCATTTTAAAACCTAGTCAAATGACCTCTTCATTTTAAAACCTAGTCAAATAACCTCTGATTCATGATATGTCAATTTCACATTGATTAGGGATTCCCCTAAGGTAAAACCTCCAAATTTGAGCTCAATCTGACACCTCTAACCATAAAAACTAAATAAATTTCGAAAGGACACAAAACCTTTAAATATTTACGGCCCCACTAAATCTTCCACCTTGTGAAATTTCACCTTGGAACCTCTTTCAAGACCTTTAATCATGTCTAGACCCTTGATCATGTCATGTCAAACATTAAACTGCATTTTTGTTGACCTAATTTGACCCCTAGTTAATTAGGGATCAAAATGCACTTAAGGGTAAAATTGAAGTTTCCTTTAAAATTCAACATGGCATAGTCAAATCAAAATAATGAAACCTTCTCTAATACATCCTAAACACCATTGGGATTGCATTGGACCAATATCTAGACCCTAGTCAAGCTTGGTTGACCAAGTCATAGAAGGTTAAGCTACTAGATCTCATGGGCATGAAAAAAGAGGAGCACAATGTGTATCTCTTGCATTCTCTCATCTTTTCAGTCAATTCTTCCAATTGTCAGCTATGTCTATTTAGATCCTTACTCTTATCCTATTGCAAATCTAGACTCAAGTACTATGATTTTGATGATAATAAACATTATTATTTCTTAACTAACACTAGTCTTACATATCTGTTTATTTACCCTGCTCACCAACTTTTCAGGTCCACAAGTTCACTTGGAACATCAATTAGCTTAAGATTATGTAGACTACCATTAAGTCAGTCTATAATTTCTATTCAAATACATCTTTTGCATTTTCTTGTGTCAAATGTACTATGATGGACCCTGAAGCTAAGTAACCTTATACACACACTCTCAGGGGGAGAAATTTGGTGAGTTAGAGTTTTTTTATTTTTGATCATATCATATAAGACAATTTTAAATCATCTTGGATGACCAGTTAAAAACAAAACCCTAATTAAGGCATCCTGTTAATATGAGATAACTAACTAATCTTACTGAACGATCCAGATTATTTAGGATGATCAATTATATGTATGAAATTTAGCCGCCAATCATATTTTAGGCTTGTTTTTAAAATTATAATTTTTGTTTAATCATCACGAATGATTGACATCATCCTGGATGATGTAAGACAATTATGCCTGGATGATTTATTATATAGGATGATCCACTATGATCATTCTGGATGATTTTTTATATTTCTGGTGGATGATACCCATCATCTAGGATGAATACCATGATTTTCCTCTAATTATCCATGTCGATCATCCAGAACATCTCGAGACTATTGTGGGATGATTTGTCAATTGCCACCCTTATTGAACTAATCATCCTGGACGATCGCATAATCGTTTAAGATTATTTGTACAAATTCTTGAACATATCATATAGGGTAAGCTTGATCATACTGGCTGATTAGATTATTTTGAACTAATTGTATAGGATGATATCTCGATCATCTTGGATGATTAGTTACAAAAAATTGAAAATTAAGGCTTTTTTGGAGCTCTTTTATTTAAGCTTAAGTATTTATCCTTTGATAAATCTTTTGTTGATGTTCTAACCTACGGGAGCTTAGAGAAGGAGAATGTCAGTTTGGGAAAGATAAGGAAAATCTTATGAGGGCGAGCTTGTGAGGGGAATCACAAAGGTTGCTCCAAGCAAGGATTTATTCATTTTGTTCTAACTTCATCCTTAGTTCCTTGGTGGCTCTAGTGAGACGATCATCAACATCAAATCAGGTTCTCTGCCTACTTCATGAGAGAGTAAAAGGATTACAGATTCTCTACATACTCAAGGAGGGAGTAAAAGGATTTCAAGTTATATGCTTTTATCAGGAGGGTGAAAAAGGATTCAAGGTTCTCTGCCTCACCAGGATGCTGGAAAGATTTTGTAAGGGCTTCTCCTCCTTACTATGGGAGCAAATGAGAGTCACTGAATGTTTAGTGTTATACTTGGAGAGGGTATCTCTAAGGAGTGGATGTAGGTCAAGTTGACGGAACCATTATAAATCTTATGTTCTTTCTTATTACTTTTTTGTATTTTTTATTTTCACACATTAATTTTTTGTGGTTGATTGTATGGTTAAAATCTCTGATTTATTTTGTTAATCACTTCAGCATCAAGGGTTTATCTTGTTTGCTTTAAAATATTTTTCTTTTTGTTTAAGAATTTTTAAAACTACCAATTCACCCCCTATTGGTTAGCCTTAGGCTAGTTCATATGGGCTTAACAACCTTAACGAACTTTCATATCCAATTTTTGAAACCCATTTTTCTAAAAGATCAAAATCATGAGAAAACACTACTCACTCGAGTCATAATGTTGAAGAAAGCCATATAAGTAGTAATGAATACAAATACAAAAAAGATAGAACCGAGTTCGAGTAATAGAAACTGGGAATCAATATTTAGGTGAAACTTTAATTTTCTTATCCAGAGAAGGTTCTTACAAAAAAGGTGACTTACTTTTTAAAGGAAATAAATTGTTCACTACTCTTTTATTTAAATTTACTAGCAACATTCAGTAACTGTCTTACCTTTGTGCCAATGAAGTCAACCTATTTTGACCAATATAACCCTTATGGGTTCAAACAACCATTTCAATGCAAAAGATCTCATCTTTGCATGCGACCACCTCCACTTGAATCCATATATTAAGCCAAATCTATAGTCCAAATCTTGGCGCTGGGTCAACATGGTTGACTAAATAGCCCCTTAAGGGTTTAAATGGTCGATTTGACCCAAATAAACATTTTAAGCCTTGGGACCACCTCCAATAGTCTTCAATAATCAAATCAATCATGTTGAGCTTAAACCCATGCCATGAGTAAACTTGGTTGACCAAGTCAACCTAGGTTTACCAAATTAGCTTTTAAGCCCTTTTTACATAAGATCAACCCATTCAAACTTTATCAAGTCCTCCAAGCTCTCAATCTTATTCCAATACTTGATCCAAATACATTCAAACTCATTTGAAGTCGAGCCACACTTTCTTTCACTTGGTCAACTCACATGCAATGCTTAAAATTACTTTTATATATATACTATATCACTCATACTTTGAATCCATCCCTTAATCTATTTGAACTCCACTCATGCCAGCACCTTTCCATATATCAAATGATACCTAAGCAATCCTTAACCTGTTGACTTTTCAAACCAATCAACAAAGAGTCAAAATAAGCTCAATTGGTCAAATTACTTAGCCAAATTGATTTCACTAAATGTTAAGCCATTTCGTCTGGTTAGACTCATTCTAGAACCTCCTAAATACTCTATAAACTTAACATTAGGCTTTGGATTAGCCCAAGTCATGCCCATGCAAATTGAAGGCTAAAAATACCTTTCCACTTTACTAGTCCATTATTCCTTTTGATTCTTTACTCCCTAACCACTCCAAGATATGTGTTAGGTATATAAGAAGAAGCCAAATCAATCTTAGCAGTCCTCTAAGGTCCATGGTTTTGAATTGGCCAAATCATCCAAAATAAGGGTCAATTCATCACTTAAGCTTTATCTCTCTACTTTAGCCCTCTCAAGTCTCTCTTAAGTTTTGTTCAAGCTCTATACCTCCTACTCTACACTTCCCAAGCCAAATACTATCAGTAAAACCTTACTGGCGGCCATTCACTGATGATGTTAGTAAGGATTTCATCCAACTTCGAGAGCATTTGATATAGAGCTTTTCAATTTATAAATTCAATTAGGGGAGTGAGCATGGACAATCTACATGTTTAGAGAGTCCAAGATGGCCCAAATCCATCAGTTGGATTAGGTAAAATCCTAAACCCTAGGTTAGAACACATAGGGTAATTTAGCTTTTCAAAAAGCACATTCTAAGCCATAAAATTAATACCCTAAGATTTATATTCATTATTATAAACTCTATTTAAAATTTTAGGTGAAATGATCAAGTTGATTTTGAGAATGAGGCTTTTTTTTATCTTGGGCTATGGTTTACATCATTTTAGTACTATATGAAAACTAGATCATTAATTTCTGGATGAACGATTTAGGTCAAGTCATTTCACACTTTTATCTAACTATGTGTAGTCCTTTATTGGATCAAGTCTTCATCCAACTCCATTAGAGCCACTTGTTTTAGATGGCAAATGATACAATGACTGTGGGAGGATGTTGATGTGGATAAGTGAAACCGTGGGGGTCCCACCATCATTTTAATCAAATGACAATGATTGCGCCACCGCATAATCATTGCTAATGATTGACCTTTTTTATCTACCAATTAAAGTGTACCATATGCCCCTACCCCTGCTGACATCATTGATTTTATTAAAATGAATTTTAAAAGAGTTAAAACCATTTTTAAATCCAAAAACTTCCAAAAATCATAAAAAAATTAATTTAAATTCAAAAAATTAAAATAATATACCAAATTTGTCAATTTTTAAGTACTTTAATTTAAATTTAAAATTATTTTAAAATATTATTTTTTAAATAATTTCAAATATTAAATATTTAATATTTTGTTTAATATTTAATTTAATAAAAATAGAAATAATTTAAAATTTTAAGGTTGATTATTTAAAAATATCTCTAATTTTTAAGAATTTTCTATAATTATTTTAATTTAATTTTAATATTATTTTAAATTTCTAAAATTTAAAACTTATGTTTTAACATTTAATTTTAAAAATTAATTTTAATTATGTAGATTTTAAATCTTTGGCATGCTTTTGGATGGTTTTCTAAAATTTTAAACAGAGATTATCATGTTTGAATTGATTCAATGGGGGTGATTATTGAGTAATTTTCCTTTAATTACTCATTAATTAAATTTATAATTAATTAGGTCACTTCTTGATTTTGATGCTTATGATGCGCTTGCACCTAGTTTTAGGTCTCTTCTACTTATAAGATTCTTGATTGTGATGCTTTGTAATGCATTTATCTTTTTTAAGGGCTAGTAACATTTATTTTAATCATATGAAACTTAGTGACACAAAAGGAGCAAAAATAAGGATATATCTCAGAAAACTTAGGAATATTTAAAAAAAAAAAATTCACACCTATTAGGGATGAGACTTGAACCACTTAAACTTAGTGGCACCCTCTACCCTAGGGTAAATTCCCACTGATTTTAAAAATCATTAAGTTAATTATTTAACTAATTCAAAATTAAACATTTAATTAAGCTAAAAAGTTCTAAAAATTATGATAAATCAAATTTAAATAAAAAATATAAATAAAATATCAAATTTGTTAAAATTAAATCCTTAACTCAAGAAAATTAAAAGTCTCTTGAGAGGTCTTCAATTTTAAGTTTAATTTTATTTTAAAATGAAAATTAGTATTTTATTAATTCAATTAATTAAAAATAATAAAAAATTCTAAAAAACTTTTCAAACACTTGTAAACACTCCATTACATCATTACTAACCTTTGGGAATGATTTCAAAAAGCTTGGAATCAGTTTGGATCAAAACTCTCAAAGCCTCCTTAATTAAATAATTTAAAACATTTAACTAAATGGCCAAACTTTGAAAATTACTAACTAATTATAAAAAACTCCAATTTGAGAAAATTAAAATCCATTCAACTCCATTTAATACCTAATATTTATTTAAAATGTCAAACCTCTAAAATTAAGACAAAGTCAAAAAGTTAACTTTTGGTCAAGCTTAAGTTAAATTTAAGTGAAAACTTCCATAATTTATAAGTTAATCTAGAAAAATCTAATTTGCAAAAACTTAGTGTTTCATTACTCATCTTAAGCTCTAATATTTAATAAAAATATCAAAACTCTAGAAATTAACTTTAATAAAGAAGTTAAAAATGACCCCTTAATTTAATGACTTAAAATAATCAAATAATTTCAAAAACTCAATAATCAATCAAAATTCTAGAAAACATTAAACCCAACCTTTAATTCTAGCAATCAATCATTATAATAAAAACAATATCAACCCTAAAACCGTAACCAATTAAGTCACTTAAATTAATATCGATTATATTGCAACTTGAGCTTATGAGTTTATATTTTTTGATGATAACAAATATTATAGCTCACTTTCTATTGTCTACTTGTATTTATAATATATATTTGTTTGTGTGTATACTAACATTTCAAGAATACCATGCAACATCAAATAAAGAATCAGAGCTCAAGATTGGTTTGAATAATGTTATGTTATAGAGGGTATGTAATATTCATTAATGTAATTTTGATTTCTTGAGTCAAGTCTTGTAAGGGTGTATGCTTGCTTAGTGACCATGCACACACACACTCAAGGGAGTAAGATCTAGTCAAATATAGAAGATTAAGTTTTAAACTAATCGTACTGGATGATTTTGGATCATCCAGGATAATCCTTTATGATCTTGGAAAAGAGCCGCCAATGATAATTTAGGCAAATATTTGAGTTTAAAATTTTGTTCTAATCATCCCAGATAATCAGATCGTCTAAGACGATCAATATAAATCATTTCTAAATTGATCATGTGATTATGGGATTAATTATGGTTAAATGTTTTAATTCGATCATCCTGGACGATCTATATATCGTAGAGGACGATGTTTGATGACATACTTGATTTTTCTAAATCATCCAAGCCAGAATATCAAAATTTTTCTTCTAATCATCCGGACGATCCACAATATCATCCTGGATGATTGGTACATTTTTGTACTAATCATCCTGGATTATCCAAATATCATCCCGGACTATCAGGTCAAATTCTGCACAACGTACTGGACGATCCTACGATCGTCCAGGATAATTCTGGGCATCAAAATTGAGTTTTTAGGGTTTTCTGAAGCTCTCTTTTTAAGCAAATCATACGGGACGATCCTGTGATCATCCTGGATGATGTTTAGCATTGAAATTGAGTTTTGAGGGTTTTTGGAAGCTCTCTTTTTATACATATCATACAGGACGATCCGGCGATCATCCTGGATGATAATGTCTGTTTTGAAAATCTATTTAAAGACCTCTTACTTTCTCATGAAGAGTGCCTTTGTCAGCTATTGAAGCTTTGTTCTTTTAGAGGAAACTTGAAGAGAGCGCTTGAAAGGGAGAGAGAAAAGGGTGGAGTTTGAGAGAGGGAGAAGATTCTTGGAGGGGGTTTTAAGGGAGTGTGGAGGGGGTTCAACACGATTCCTCTGGTGAGCTTGCACCTTAGTACCATCAAATTCAAGGCTCATCTTGAAGGAAGTTTTGGGAAGAAGAAGATCTCTTTGGTGTCAAAGGGCTTGGCTATTCTGCCCCACTGGAAAGGTGGAAGTGATTTTGTAAGGGCTTCTCCGTCTAGCTGTGGGGGCTAAAGGAGAGACACTGATTTTGGTGAAATACTTGGAGGGTGCCTCCGAGGAGTAGACGTAGGTCAAGGTTTGACTAAACCACTATAAATCTGGTGTGTTCTTTCCTTTATTATTTTCGCATTTAATTTTTGCACTTTGATTTTCTTTTTGATGAATTTTGATTTAAGATTCATGATTTGTTTGAAAAGTTTTTAAAATACCAATTCACCCCCCTCTTGGTTAGCCTTGGGATTGGTTCATAAGGGCTTAACATCCCTAACAAACTTTCAAGTGGTATTAGAGCGGGATTCATAAAAATAAGTTTTTGAAAACTTTTGAATTTTGATCCATGGCTAATTTTTGTAATCGTATTATTACGAAAGGTTATTCAATCACTCGACCACCTTCGTTTGAAAATACTACTTGATTTTTGGAAAATTTACATGTCTATTTTCTTGCTGTCTATTGATTTTTGAATATGGCAAATGATTTTAACTGGTTATTCTATACCGTCACGTATTATAGATGGAATTAAAACTGATATTCCTTTTAATCAATGGAGTAGAGAAGAATGAATCAATGCTCAATTAAATGCTAAATCATTGAACTATTTTTTCTGTGCTTTAAATTCTGAAGATTTTATATTTGTTTCCACGTGCACTACTGGTAAGGAAATTTGGGATAAATTACACACTATATATGAAAGCTATATTGAAATCAAGCAATCCAGGTTTAATATTTTAATGCATGATTATGAATTATTTTACATGAAATCTTATGAGATGATCTTAGACTTGTATACTAGATTTATTCAAATTGTGACATCATTATATGCTTTAGGTAAGGAATTTTCAAAGTTTGAAAAAGTCAATAAAATTCTACATTATTTACTTGACAAATTTGATGCCAAAGTTGTTGCTATTTATGAATCAAAAAATTTGAATGAATATTCTATTGATAATTTGATTGGCTCACTCATTGCCTACGAGCAAAGTTTGGGTAAAAGACTTTTGGATGCAGGTGAAACGATAGTACTAAATGCTGAAGACTTGGAGAAAAGTGGCTTAGTTGGTGATGAAAACGATGACTTATGAAGCAAATTGGAAAGCTCACTAAAATATAAGCATCAACAAAAGTGGAATAAAGATAAAAATGGTAAGAATGTTAAGATTACTTCTGATATTATTTTCTTTGGATGTAGGAAACCTGGACATATGAAAAATCAGTGCCCTAATTTGAGAACTCTTCTTGTAAAACAAAAGGGTAAAGCTAAGTAAATTATAAAAATGATAAATAATGAAAATAAAAAAATCTCCTGGGCATGACCTAGCTTCTAAATCATCAGACCAGGAGCAAGATGATGTTTAAACCATTATTTGTGTGTTTATTTTTCGGTGTATGCATATTTTGTTCATTTTGTGTATTTTATGTGTTTTTTCTTTGGATTTTTTTTCATTCCTTTTTTTTCTTTTCTTTTTCATTAAATTTTTAAATTTTCTTTACTTTTCTTTTTGTGAAGTTTTCTCTGATCAACACACACATATCACCTTTTTGTTTCCTATACACTTTAGAAAATCAAATCTTTTTTAAAGATCATTTTTTCTAAAAAATGAAAATTTTACCTCTATTTTTTTTTGAATTCTTATGTAAGTTGTGGTTTACTTCTCTAAAACAGTCAAAGGAAGGAAACTCATGATTTTGTGTCTTCTTTTCTTAAGGAGGTTATTTTACTTTTGATTCAAAATCTTCATCATATTATAAATTAGATTTTGAAACTGAACTTTTTAATCTCCCTATATTTTGTCTACCGCATAGAAATCTTTTGCAAGTTATTGAATCTACCTCATAATTTTCTTAATCAAGTAGTTCATTTTTATCAATAGGATCGGTTTGCTTTAGTTTTTAAAAATTTCAAAAAGGTAGTATATTTGATTGAAAAAAAATGGTCAATGATGCCAAATCAAAAAAGTAGCCAATGATGCCAAATTAAAAGATGCGCAATGATACCAAATTGAGAAAGATACACAAAGTGTATCAAAAAGTAAAAGATGTGTAAAGTGCGACTGAAATTGATGAGAGGCATAAAATGAGCCCACAAAAAGTAATGCTTACCTTTCTTGTACTTCTTAAAACTTAAGAAAACCCTTGATATTTTTTATACTTGAGCTTGAAAATCATGATTTTTGATTCACCAATTTTTGCATTAATCTTCTATTAGATATGTTTTATGAAAGGAGTTTTAAAAAATTAGTATTTCTTTTTCTATTTTATTTCTTGATTTAGATATTGGATTAAAAATTTTTTGAGCTTGTAAAAGAACTTGAGCTTAAATTAATAATTTCTGAATTTCTAACCTTTCTGGGTTATGCGTTGTAAATACGTTCCATACTAAGTTTTTGAATAAAGCAAGAGGTAACTTTCTAATTTTAAGAATATTTGATTTTTTTTTTCTTTTCACTAGATCAGGGATCATTTTATTTTTTATTTGTTTTTATTATTCTGATTGTTTGTGCCCCTCCTCTTTTTGATAATGTCAAAGTGGGAGAATTTATTATTGAATTTGTATCTATTTTCTTTTTTTTAATAAAATAAAAATAACAAAAATTTTGTCTTCCCCTATTTTTAAATTTTTATTCTAGTGAGGGGGAGATTAGGAGAAAATATTTTCAATTTTACAAATTCAATCAGTAATATTTGCCATCATAAAAAAGGGAGAGATTGTTGCAACTCGTGCTTATGAGTTTATGTTTTTTGATGATAACTAATATTTAGCTCACTTTCTATTGTCTACTTGTATTTGTAATATATATTTGTTTGTGTATATACTAACATTTCAGAAATATAATGCAACATCAAATAAAGAATCAGAGCTCAAGATTGATTTGAATAATGTTATGTTGTAAAGGGTCTGTAATATTCATTAATGTAATTTTGATTTCTTGAGTCAAGTCTTGTAAGGGTGTATGCTTGCTTGGTGACCATGCACATACACACTCAAGGGAGTGAGATCTAGTGAAATCTAGAAGATCAAGTTTTAAACTAATCATACTGGATAATTTTGGATCATCCAGGATGATCCAAGATCGTCCAGGATGATCCTTTATGATCTTGGAAAAGAGCCGCCAATGACAATTTAGGTAAAGATTTAAGTTTAAATTTTTTTTCTAATCATCCAAGATGATAAGGTTGTCCAGGATGATCAATACAAATCAAGCCTAAATTGATCCTATGATTAGAGGATTAATTATGGTTAAATTTTTTAATTCGATCGTCCTAGATGATCTTTATATTATACAGGACGATGTTTGCCGACATACTTGATTTTCCTAAATCGTCCAAGCCGAAATACCATAATTTTTTTTCTAATCATCCTAGATAATCCATAATAGTATCTTGGATGATCGGTACATTTTTGTACTAATCATCCTGGACTATCGAAATAGTGTCCATGACTATCAGGTCAAATTCTGCACATCATAATGGACGATCCTGCTATCATCCAGGATGATTCTAAGCACCAAAATTGAGTTTTTAGGGTTTTATGAAGCCCTCTTTTTAAGCACATTGTACGGGACGATCCTGCGATCATCCTGGATGATCTTTGGCCCCGAAATTAAGTTTTGAGGGTTTTTGGAAGCTCTCTTTTTATACATATCATACGGGATGATCCGACGATCATCCTGGATAATAATGTTGGTTTTGCAAATCTATTTAAAGGCCTCTTTCTTTCTCATGAAGAGTGTATTTGGTAGCCATTGAAGCTTCATTCTTCTGGAGGAAACTTGAAGAGAGAGCTTGAAAGGGAAAGATGAAAGGGTGGAGTTTGAGAGAGGGAGATGATCCTTGGAGGGGGTTTCAAGGGAGCGTGGAAGGGGTTCCACACGGTTGCTCCGACGAGCTTGCACCTTAGTACCATCAAATTCAAGGCTCGTCTTGAAGGAAGTTTTGGAAAGAAGAATATCTCTTTGGTGTCAAAGGGCCCGACTACTCCACCGCATCGGGAAATGTGAAAGTGATTTTGTAAGGGCTTCTCCGCCTACATGGGGGGGCTAAAGGAGAGACACTGATTTTAGTGCAATACTCGGAGGGTACCTCTGAGGAGTGGACGTAGGTCAAGGTTTGACCGAGCCACTATAAATCTGGTGTGTTCTTTCCTTTATTATTTTCGCATTTAATTTCTGCACTTTGATTTTCTTTGTGGTGAATTTTGGTTTGAGTTTTATGTTTTTATTTCAAATGATTTTTTAAAATACTAATTCACTCCCTCTCTTGGTTAACCTTGGGACTAGTTCATAAGGGCTTAACATCCCTAATGAACTTTCAGATTACCACTAGATAACTCGGGGTTACGAGGCTATTAACTTAGCTCCAAAGAAGGTGAAATAAAATTCAAGTCCCTGGTGTAAACAAAGGTAGTAATTAATTAAAACTTAAAATATATCTTTAAAATAAACATTAAGACTTTAATACTTAAATTTAAATTGAAACCACTTAAGCCTTTCAACCAATCAAAACTCTAGTTAACTTTAATAATTACATAGCATAGGATATATCCAAGTCACAGAATTAATACACATACTTTAGATTGTTTGCTATCACGACCAAGTCTAGCATTATGCTAAGCTGTTGCTTACTTTCTTTCTATAATGTGTTAGATTTTTATGAATTTCACTACATGCTGGTTGTTAGAATTAAGTGAAGTGATTATTTATTTAAATCTTATTGCAATCTGAGAATTGATTTGATGGGCGTTAGGAACAATCTAAGTGCTGACTTAATCTTCTACAGGTGGAAATGCTCATACAGGGCTATAAAATTAAAAGGGGAAAATTAAGATTTAATTAGCAAATTTTTTTACAAGTACTAAACATGCTAAGCCCCCTTAAAATTAAAAAGAGCATGGCCAAGCATGACTGTGATTGAGATTTAAATATTTTAATAGATATATAGCTATTTAGGATGTTGAATTTGATTATAATAGCTTAGGATAACCATGTAGGTGTTCCATAGTCTTTTATTTTCCTTTATTATAGAATGTAATTTTATTTCAACCAAGCATTATAAAAGTGTTTTGAGATGAGATATTAATTATCCAACTTGAAATCTAAAGAGAAGGGTAACATTCCTTAGGGGAGAGTTCCTCTTTATTTGGAAATTCAAGTTAGGATACTTTCAAAAATCCAAAGAGAAAAAAAATACCTTTTTAGGGATTAGTTTCATTTCATTTATATATCCAGATCAGACGAATCCAAGTAGCTCATAGAAGGACAAAGAATTCAAAACCAAGAAGAATCCCATTCTCAAAGTAACTTATGTCAGTCTTAGGAGTAGATTCTAGGTTGTTGTCAGTAGTATCCTACCACTTTTAAATTGCATACCCTTGGTTATAATATTAATGGGTATTTTATTTAATAATTTATTTATTTATTTAGATTGATTGTGCAGTAGATATTACTGTAGTAGATATTACATACCTTTCTAGACTTTTTCTTTTGCATGGTGATCTTTATTTTATCCTGGATTTGATCAAAAGCTCGTATGAATATTAAAACTATTTCTACTCAAAATTAATTTAAATTGTTAAGCTCACATAAAAAATCTAACATTTTAAGAAGTAAGCTTGGGATCGTCGAGAGTCTTCATATAAGCATATTAATTACATCTCTTCCTTATTAGGTACCTTAAAAGTTTGTGAAGATTATTAGACCTTATAGAACTAGTCTCGAGGCTAACCAAGAGTGTGTGTGTGTGTGTGGGGGGGAGGGGGGGGGGAGGTGAATTGGTGATTTAAAAAATTCTTTAAATACAAAGAAAAATTTCCCTTTTAAAGCTTTTTCAACATCTAAAAACTGATAGTTTTATCTCTCGATGTGGAAGCAAAGTAATTTCATAATAATAGAAAACTAAAGATTTTTAACCACAAAATTAATATAAAAATAAATGTGCAAAAATAAAGTGCAGAAAAATAAAACAAAGAGCAAACAAACCAAAGATTTACAGTGGTTCAGTCAACCTAACGTACGTCCACTCCCCAGAGACTTGCTCTTCAAGAATTGCACTAAACTCTTTAGTGAGTCTCCTTTAGCCCCCATAGTTAAGAAGAGAAGCCCTTCCAAACTCTCTTCCACCAATCCAGTGTGGCAGAGGACAATACTCCTTTCTTAGGAAAAGAACCTTGACTCCTTTTCACCCTCATAGTAAGGCAGAGAACCATATTCCTTTCACACTTCTGGTGAGGCAGAGAACATTGAATAAATTTTACCTTCCCCAGTGCGATGAAGTAGCTGGGTCCACTAACACCAAAGAGATCATCTTCTTCCCAAAATTTCCTAAAGATAAACCTTGACTACGATGGCACCAAGGTGCAAGCTTGCAAGAGTAACCATGTGAAACCCCCTTTATACTCCCTTCAACCCCACAAGAATCTTCTCCCTCTCAAACTCCATACTTTCCTCTTCCCTTTCAAGGCTCTCTCTTTAAGTTTTCTCCAGAAGAACAGAGACTCAATGCAATCCAAAAACACTTACAATATCTTTGGAGAATGCTTAAATAGAGGGCTTTGATAAATCCTTGAAACTTAATTCTGCCATCAAAGATAGTACATTATGATTGTAGGATTGTCTAGTATGATGTGCAGAATTTGATCTTATAGTACTCTATGATCAGTAGGTAGTACAGTAAGATCAGGTCAAAATTGTACTGATCATCTAGTAATATATTAGGGATCATCCTAGATGATTAAATGAATAATTAGTATATTTCATCATTGACCATGTATCTCTCGAGTCATCCAGTACGATCATCGCCAATCATCTTGTATGATCTGAATGAGCAGTCTTACCATAATTAGTTCCCCAATCATAGGATCAATTTAGGCTTAATTGTCATAGATCGCCAAATATGATATATATATTATACTATATGATTATAATAAAATTTGAATATTGAAATATTGCCTAAATTGTGATTGGAGGCTATTTTTAATAATCATAATTGATCATCCTATACGATCTAAATTTTCCAATATGATTAGTTAGATGAGATGATTATATAATATAATATAAATCATACAGTATGATTTGTTCAAATTTTAAACTTCTAGTTTTGACTCAATCTCACTCCCTCTGAGTGTGTGTGTGCATGGTCACCAAGCTAGCATACACCCTTATAGGACTTGACTTAAAAAATAAAAAATACATCAATGAATATTATAAAATTCTTTACAATATGACTTATTCTGCTCAATCTTAAGCCTTGAATCTTTGTTGTATGGTGCATGGTATTTCTAAAATGTTCGTTACACACAAATAAATATATATTGTAATTACAAGTAGACACAAGGATGTGAGCCAAAATATTCATTTTCATCAAAAATATAAACTCGTGTGCTCGAGTTGCTACAATCACCCCCTTTTTGATGATGTCAAACATTACTAGTTTAATTTATAAATTTAAAAATATTTTCTCCTAATCTCCTCCTCACTAAGATGATTATATTAAAAATTAGGGGAATTCAAAAAAGTTTCTTTCAATTAACATAGAAATAAAATAAATAGAAACTAAATAATAGATAAACTAATACAAATACAAGTTGAACATATGCAACTTAAACACAAATATAACCAATCAAATATATTCTCCCCATTTGACTTTATCAAAAAGAAGAGAAACACACAAAAAATAAAATGGAACACACATAACAAAGTAAAGATCATAAGGATCTTGATCAGGGGAAGGTGATGTGATCTTTAAGAAAAATTAATTAATTTCAACAAATTTTCTCAAAATAAGAAAGTTATCACTTAATTTTATTCAAAAGCATAGTAAGAAATGAATTAACTGCACTAAGATCTAGAAAGGTTAGAAATTTCAATTATATCAACCCTAGCTCAGGCTCCTTATAGGTTAAAGTCCTTTTTTTAAAAAAAATATAATTAAGAAAATAATTTAGAAAGGAAATTTGGTGCTTTCAAACTTTTTTCATAAATATATCTTAAGAAAATAACATTGTGAAGAGATGAACCAAAAATCAAGATTTTTAAATTAAAGTGTGGATGATATTAATTAGCACATGGATTTGTCTAAGATTTAAAGATTTTATGCCTCTTTATCAATTTTTAGTGCACATTATGCATCTTTTATTTTTTTTGTACACTTTGTGCATCTTACAATTATTTAGTAGACATTATGCATCTTTTCATACCTCTTTTTATTTTTTGCCAACTTACTTCCTTTTTAAGTCTTTAAAGATTATCAGTTGTGAGATTATCTTCCAAATATAAGAGAAGATAAAATCACTCTCTTTTATAGGGAAGAGTAAACCATATATCAAAACATGATCCATCTGATATAGATAGATAGCTCGAGTTAGAAAAATTGAAATAGATTTATTTATTTGCAAAAATATTTAAATGAGATAGAGAACTGCAGGAAGATGAAATAGATTTTTATTTCTTGGTC
This sequence comes from Dendrobium nobile, assembly GCA_022539455.1. Lineage (NCBI taxonomy): Eukaryota > Viridiplantae > Streptophyta > Magnoliopsida > Asparagales > Orchidaceae > Dendrobium > Dendrobium nobile. The sequence continues at coordinate 29,132,398 of CM039719.1, forward strand.
CACTTTTTAATATGAAATAATTTTTTATTCAAAAAGAAATTACACCACTAAAAGAGTTAGAGGAAGAGGGATAATCATCATTTTTTCTTCCTTTACCTGTTTAGAGAAGTTAATAATCACTTACCCAAAATTTTGAGAAAAACGAAGGTAAATTTTTTATTAAAAAAAACTAGTTTGAGAGAAGTGATTTGTTTCTCTTATGTAAATACAATGTGAGATGTGATTTGTGTGTGCTAATCAGAGAGTGCTCTCAAAAACATACATGGAAAATAAAATAAAAGATTATAAACATAAATATCTTACTATAAAGCAAAAACACTAAAACAACATAAAACATAAAAATATTCATGGCAAACAAAAACAAAATAAAGAACATACACACATACATTAATTATAACACATATAAACACACAAATAAAACTTTATACCTCATATCTTTCTCCATATTATGATTTAGAAGCTAACTCTGCCCAATAAATCTTTTAATTTTTATCATTTGCCCTTATTATAATTGGCTGATTTTCTTTTCCTTTTATTTTTGGATAAAACCCACAGAGGGGCCTATGCATTGAATAAAAGGGGAATTACAAGTCCTTAAAGATCCATAAGCTCATCTAAAAATACATCCTTTAAAATAAACTTAAGAGCTATTAGATATACTAATTACACTTAAAAAAGAGAATAAATAAATAAAAACCAAAGCCAGCCCAAGGACCGAACCAACCAAAAGGGCAGCAACCTACATCCAGCAAATCCAAGGAGATCCACATCAACCAGGAAACCCACTATAAGCCCAGCAGTCAAAATGCCATCCACATTCGAATGACACCATAATAGTAACCTGCACTTCCACACAACCAAACACCCCAAGGCCCAAAGCAACAACCACCAAGCCGAACACAAAACACTATTTCTTGGATTTCATCTTCCTTCGATTACCCACTCGAACAAAAGTATCACACAAACCACCAACCTTTTTAAGCACTTCCTCTTCATAACCTTCAGAAGGAGAAGATGAAGATCACTCAAGCCAATCTATTTGCACTTAATAATTTTGCCATCACCCAAATAAGCTTTCCCTGACATCACCATAACTTGAGATAGAAGAACATTAGGCAAAACAAGATCAACATGAATATTAACCAGAGCTTCACCACCAACACTCCCCATAATAAGGGGAAGAAAAACTGGTGCATTATGATTCAAGTGGTTAGTAGAGCTTTTTAAATCACCAGAAATAACCTTAGCCATAAACTCAAAATCTTGATAATGCACCTTCTCTACTCCACCAATGATACCCTCCTTGCTATGAGCCAAAGCAATAATACAATCCTCCACCACACCCTCACTAATCAAATTAGCATCATCATTTTCAAGGAGAGCCATATTATGAGAAACCATATTTTCTGTATTAAGGAAAATATCATCACTCCCAAACAATGTAGCCTAATTCTCTTGCTCCCCCGCATTAATACCAGTGGGATTACACCCATTGGCATCAATGGAATCAAGAGGAACACTATCACCACAATGATCCACCCCAATTAATGGTGGATTAACACCAACCTCATGAGAAGAATGAGCACCAATAGAAACTCCCCTCCCCACAGGAGGGAAACCACCCAAATTAGGAAATAAAATAGGGCAAACATCTCTCAAATGACCCAAAGATTTATAATGAGAATAATATAGGGGAAACACTTCCATCATAATAGATTGAAATTGCCCCACATAATCAGAGCCAAGCCACACTTGATTTGGATACCATTTAGTAATAACTAATTCAATAAGTATTTGAGCCACCAAAGACCTAGAATCATTAGTAGTAACATTATCAATGCACATGTCTACCAAACAAAGACCCTAAACCATGTAGAATTTGGGAAGAAAAGAGATAAGGATGGAGGTAGGGAAATGCCACCCAAAAGGAAATAATAGGAGATTCAACATTAACATCAAAGTGAGGAGACCACTTAAAGAGCTTCATGTAATACTTGGAGATGAAATAAGAATGATAGGAGAACACCCGACAATAATCCAAATCATTCCTTAGCATAATCAAAATATTCTTAGGATTCAACAAAGTATCATAAAATTTACCTATTAGTTTAAGATTAAGAAAAAAATTTTGAATGGAAACCAATGGTAGAAAGCAAGCGGGAAACTTCCTAACAAAAGAAAGTTCAAATGGAGCAACAAGTGAGCACATATCATCCTTAGAGATCAATAAGGCGGGAAAGCCACGGTGGGAATAAGGTTTGAGTGGAGGAAACAATGGTGAGGTCAACTCACCAGATAAAACATCATGAAAATATGATAATTTATGCTCCACAACTAAAAAATAAGGGTCACTCAAGCAATGAGTAGCCATGCCAGCTTAAAGGGCAAAAATAGAGAGAAAAAATGACTATTAGGGCCCTTATATTTCATATATATGAGTTTCCTACACCAAAAAAAAAATAATGTTAGAGGAAATCTTACCATTCTTACCATTTTTAACCTTTGTTCCACTTTTGATGATGCTTATACTTATGCTTCAGTAGACTTTCCAATATGCTTGATATTGATGCTAACTCCTCACTCTCATCATCTACTAAGTCACTTTCATTAATGTCTTCAGCTTTTAACATTATAGTTTCACCTGCATCTAGAAGCTTTTGACCCAAACTTTGCTCATAGGCAATGTGTGAGCTAATCAAATTATGAATAGAATATTCCTTTAAATTTTTTTATTCATATATATTAGTGACTTTAGCATTAAATTTATCAAGTAGATAACAAAGAATTTTATTGACATTTTCAAAGTTCGAAGTTTCTTTACCTAAGGCATGCAAATATGTTATTATTTGAGTAAATCTTGCATAAATGTCTGAGATAGTCTCATAAGGTTTCATGATGAAAAGTTCATAATCATGCATTAAAATATTCAACTTAGATTACTTGACTTTATTGGTACCTTCATATGTTCTGCATAATCTATCAATTTCTTTACCAGTAGTACATGTAGAGATTCTCAAGTAATCTTTAGAATTTAAAGCACAGAAAAATAAATAAATCATTTAGTATTTAATTAAGCATTGATTTGTTCTATTCTATTCTACTCCTATCAGTAAAATGAATATCAGTTTTGACTCTATCTATATTTTGTGATGATACAAAATAAAAGTTTGAATCATATGCCACATTAGATAATCAATTGATTGAGAGAAAGTAGACATGTGAATTTTTCAAAAAATCAAAAGAAATATTTTCAAATAAAGGTGTTCATGTAATTGATTAGCCTTTCATAATTTTATGAATTTCAAAGTTATCCATTGACCAATTTAGAAAACTTTTAAAAGTTTTCTAAAACTCTTTTTTTGAATCCTGCTTTGATACTACTTAAAAGTTCGTGATGGTTTTTAGACCTTATAAAACTAGTTCCGAGGCTAACCAAGAGGTTGTGGGGGGGGGGGGGGGGAGGCTGTGAGGGGGTGAATTGGTGATTTAAAAAAATATTTAAATATAAAGAAAAATTCCGCTTTAAATCTTTTTCAATATATAAAAATTGATGGTTTTATCTATAGATGTGAAAGCAAAGTAATTTCACAATAACAAAAAATCAAATATTTTCAACCACATAATTAACACATAAATAAATGTAGAAAATAAAGTGAAGAAAAATATAACCAAGAATAAATATACCAGAGATTTATAGTGATTTGGTCAACCCGATATATGTCTACTCCCCAGAGACTCCCTCTCTAGGAATTACACTAAACTCTTTAGTGACTCTCCTTTAGCCCCCACAGCTAAACAGAGAAGCCCTTACAAACTCTCTTCCACCAACCCAGTATGGTAGAGGACCATTCTCCTTTTATATGTAGAAAAATTTGACTCCTTTTCACTGTCTTTGTGAGGCAGAGAACCTGGAATCACTTTCGCCTTCCCTAGTGCAATAGAGTACTCGGGTCCTTTGACACCAAAGAGATCTTTTGTTCCCAAAACTTTCATTAAGATAAACCTTGAATACAATTGTACTAAGGTGCAAACTTATCAAAGAAATCATGTTAAACACCCTCCATATTCCGTTGAACCCCATAAGGATCTTCTACCTCTCGAACTCCACCCTTTCCTCTCTCCCTTTGAAGGCTCTCCCTTTAAGTTTTCTTCAGAAGAATGAAAACTCCATACATGCCAAAGATACTTATAATATCTTTAGAATAATCTTAATAGAAAGATTTAAAGAACCCTAGAAACTCAATTATGCTGTCAAAGATCATACAATATAATTGTAGGATTGTCTAGTACAATGTGCATAATTTGACTTGATAATACTGTACGATCACTGGATAGTACAATACTGTTGACCTCATTTTTGTATGAGTTCAGTAAGGCCCTTCCAAACTCCAGATCAATTCTAGATCCTAGGATCCACTCTAGACTTTAAAATCCTTTCGTAGAGCCAGACCTTAGGGCCTACTCTAGAGCTTAAGATCCTCTCCTAGAGCCAGACCTTAGGGCCTACTCTAGAGCTTAAGATACTTTTCTAGATCCAAGACCTTAGTGCCTACTCTAGAGCTTAGGATTCTCTTATATCTCAAATTCTAGAGCCCCTCTAGATCCTAGATCTTAGAACCCCTCTAGATCTTAGGACCAATCTAGATTCAAATCAATCCCTATCTTTGATCAATTCCAACCTCAAATCAATCCCTATCTTTGATCAACTCCAACTTCAAGTTAATCCTTACCCTTGATTAATTCAAATCTCAAACTTCATTCAATTCAAATCCAAATTAATTCAAGTTTCAAACATATTCAAACTTTGATCCAATCCATTTGAGAATCCAAATTTCAATCTAGACTTTGATCCTACCTTTGATCTAGCTTTGACCTTATCCATTCATTAACAATCACCACATGATTGTAAATGATTTGGATACTCCAATATTAATCATTCAAACTTAAAATCCATTCCAAATCTAGAAATCCATACTCAAATCCAAAGTCTTAAGGCCCTGTCCTAAAGACCTTTTTCAAAGACTTTTCAAACATTTCAAAACCTAGTTAAATGGCCTCTGATTCAGAGTCTATCACTAACAAAGTGATAAGACATGTCTCTAGAGGTTACCCTCCAATTTTGAGCCCATTCTGAGGTCTCTAACTTTAGAATCTGAATTAAAATCCAAAGGCTGTAAAACCTTCAAATATTTACAGTCTATGCCATTGGACTTAACACCTTGAAGATTTTGATCTTGGAGCCCTTATCAAAGCCTCCAATCACTTCCAGACCCTTGATTGTAACCCATTTAGCAATAAACTGCATTTTTCAAACCCATTTTTGACCCTAGTTGACCAATGGGTCAAAATTGACCAAAATACCCCTATGGGATTTCAAATGCCCATTTCAACTCAAATCAATTCCAAATTCTTTGAAACCACTTTCAACAAGTTTCAAACATCAAACCCAACTTGTTGAGCCCAAACCTAGACCTTGGGTCAACCTGGTTGACCAAGTCAACCAAGTTTGACCCATTAACCCATGCACCCCTTCTCTTTCAAATCTTTGAATCAAGTCCATTCCAAGTCCTTTTGAATGCAAGGGATGACCCCTTGGGTACCCAAGAGACCTCTCTTGGAGACCCAAGTCTTGGGCTCACTTGGGTTAGCCATATAGCTTGACCCAAGTGACCAAAGAGAGGCCTCCCTTGAGCCATCTCTTAACCTTAATCAAATTGAATCCAAATCAAGGTATCATTAGGTTCCTATTGACCCAATGCACCTTCCTTGACCACCCTAACCCTTGGGCTAACTTGGGTCAAGAGTTAGGCTAACCCAAAGTGCCCAAGATCACTTGGGATTGAGCCAATTCTTTACCTAAGCCCAATTGAACTTGATCAACACCTCCCATAGGTGGCCCTAGGCCCAACAAACCTCCTCCAGCCAGCCCATGCCTTGGGTTAACCTGGGTCAGGTTTTAGGCTAACCCAAAGTAGCCAAAAATACTTAGACCCGAGCCATCTTCCAACTCAGATCAAATTGGACCCAATTGCCACTTGCATTGGGTCCACCAGACCCAGACCCACTTCCCACCTCAAGCCCAAGGCCTGACCTGACTTGGGTTGAGCCCAAATCGACCCGAACCGAGCAGATTTGGATCAACCCAAGCCATCTTTTAACCCAGACCAAATTGGATCCAATTGCCACTTGCATTGGGTGCACCAGACCCAGACCTATCTCCCATACCAAATCCAGGGTTTGTCCTGACCTGGATCGAGCTCAATTCGACTCAAACCGAGCAGGATTGGGTCCTACCCAGCCACCAGTTCAATCCAGACATTCCCAGGCCAAATTGACTCCATTCTTGACTCCAGTATGTCCACATCGGCCTCCCCCAGTCAACCCGACCCAGACCATGGCCGGCGGCTGTCGGAACTAATGGAAAATGAGTTTCGGTGGTCCCCCCAGACAACTTCTGGTTCAAAGCCGCTGCCACTGGTTTGATCCCGGCGACGTCCGAGCCCCCTCCAACTCAATCTCGGCCGTCCGAGCTAACGAAAGGTGGCCGAATAGGCTCGAGCTCCCCAGACCAAGAGATCAATCCTCATTCGCTCGAAATCACTTCCTAGAGCTTCTTCGACCTCCCAGACGCTCCCTTCGAGCTCCCAGATTGATCCCTTCGTCCGTTCGAGCAAGCGCCCGTGAAAGTTTTCGGCGTCCCTCTCGAAGTCACACCTCCGGCCGTCCTCCGGTCCCGACGTCTGAAGGAGATCAGTTCACCATCGTCCCCTGAAGCTTTCTGATAGAGAAGCTCATTCATTGAGGCCTTCTCTGCGGTAATCCCTCCATCCCGAGCTCCCTAGCTAGGTAGTCCGGTCAAGTGTGAAGGAAACCTTCACCCCAACGGATCTCCACCGTTGGATTGAAGGTTTCCACTGCCCTGATCCTCCCTGTGAAATTTCATCGGAGTTTGCCGGCGGGATCGCCCGGATCACGCCGGAGAAGCTTTGTGGTCTCGGATACGCGCGTGAGGTTGAAGACGAAATCTCAGCCGTTGATTTCGATCAACGGCTCGGATTAGATCCCGCGGTATCGGAGCGCGTTTGATCCCAGCCATCCGATCCGCCATCTGACAGCTATGGTTAATCCAACCATTAACAGTTAGCGCCAATGACTGCCCAGCCAATCAGCGCGCGGCGCGTGTAAAGGGCTGCTGACTGTGTAATGGCCGAGTTATTAATTCCAGAAATTCAAGGGAACTTCAAAAATTCATAACTCCCTCCACACTTGTCAAAATTAGGTGTTCTTAGGCTCATTGGAAAGGTCACATGGAGATCTACAAAAGCCCTATGGTCCCAAGCCCTGGTTAGGTCAGTGTTAGGCTTAATTTCAATTTTAGCATTTTATTGATTTCTTTAATTACTCTTTAAATACAAGTCCACCAGGCCTGGAATTTTGGGAGATTTAAATTGAACATGTTTTTTTTATGTCCAAATTTTATCTCCCCATTTTAAGATGTTCAAGTGCACTTTCATCAAATTTTAAGTTTAAGGGTCATGGTTTGACCCTTAAATTCAAAATGGGGTATAGACCTATCCAATGGGATTTAGGGTGTGATTTTTTGTGTGCGGATGATGTGTAGGATAAGGAGTGTAGAGCCACTAATTTTTCCCCAATCCAAGCTTAGGATAGACCCCCATAGTGATTTGAAGGTGACTTAGAGCTCACCTTGGGTGGTTTTGTTAACCACCTTAGAGTACTCCATTTGATCTCAAATTTGGTGGGTTTAGTCCTTAGGGTCAGGTGATCCTATGGTCTAAATTTTATCAAATTTGTAGTTCATTTGGTTCCCCAAGTAGGAGCCTCAAAAAAAAAAAATCCTTCTTAGAAATGGCCTATTAACCCTGATCAATTGATAATGAACTGCCCTTAACTTATAAAATCCATTAAAATGTTCATAATTGTCCCTAATTAATCCCCTAATCAATAAGAATTGAAACTCTCTCAAATTGATTTCTAGATTTGTCTTAGTTTAATCCTTAGGTAAAATCAAGGGTTAACCAGTTTTAACTAATCCCAAAAACATTAAAAATCCCAAAAGGGCTTTAAACACTTGTTGATCTGTCCTTATGTCATTTATGACCTTTGGAATTGGTCCCAAGGAGTTTAGGACTCATTTGGGTTCAAATCCTTAAACAGCCCCCTTAGTTGTAATAATTTGGTAATTCCTACGAATATGTATAACTTCTAAAATTCACTATTAATTATAAAAAAATTTAGACCAATCAAAATCAATGGCTAATGAATTCAATTAGAATCTATTACTCCCTAAAAATATTAAACCTCCATAATTTGGTCAAAATCAAGGACTCAACATCTTAGGTGACCTTAGGTCAAAACGGGCCAAAACTTCTAAAAATCATAACTTTTCATAGAAAACTCCAAATTGAGTGTGCTACATGTTTAACAACTCATAATTAGGTCTAGTATTTATTAAAAATCTGAAACCCTTAATATTAACTCTAATTTTGAAAGTCAAATTTTGACCCCTTAGTTAGCATATCCGGATAATCCTTTAAAATCTGTTAACCCCTCCAAATTCTAGAATTCTCTTAATAGGTTATTAAAATTCTCAACCAACCTATTAAAATCAGTAACCAACTCCCTTTAATATCAATCCACTCCTTTAATTCCAACCAATTTAAATAACTTAATTAACCCCGATTGCTACTGGGTATCCCAGGCCTACGAGGCTATTAGCTTAGCCCCAAGGAAGGTGAAATAAACTTCACGGCCTCGGTGTGAAACAAAGGTAGTAATCAATCAACTTTTAAAATATATTTAATTAAAATTTCTAATTCATTAATACTTAAAGTTTAACTTAAGTTCCCCTTTTAAGCCTTAACAAACCCAGACTTTTAGACAACTTTGATTAATCACCCAACTTAGGATTTACCCCAGCCACACGACCTTTTACACACAGTTTAGATGATGTGCTAGAACAATCAACTCAAGATCTAGGTTAGGCCGGTGTTTACTTTACTGCTGTGTGCCGGATTTTTCGTAGTTTTCACTGCATGTTGTCGATGAAACTGCTTTATTGTGTCTGCTTACATTTCTACACTCTGTGGATGGATTGATGTGTTTGGCGACTAGATTATTCTTAGGTTAGGTACGATCTGGATGTTCACATAGTTTTTTGCTGGTGGTCATGCTCATGCAGGACAGTAAAAGGGGGCCAAATCAATAAAAAAATATCAATTGTTATAAATGCTTGCACAGGTGCTTCAGCTGCTAAAGCCCCCAAATAAAAAGAGCGTGGCCAGTGTATTTACTTTCTTTTCTGCACATATAACTGTTTGGGAATAATTGCTTCTTATTTATTAACTGCTTAGGATAACCCTGCAGGTGAGTCTAGATTTTATTTTTGATATAAATGTAATTTGTACAATTATCAAGTGTTGTGAAAGTTAATTTTGAGTCGGGATACATAGGTCCAAAGCTTGGATTCCAAAGAGGAAAGGATTCCCTTTTGGAAGTATTCCTTTTTCCATTTGGAAATCCAAATTTGGATCACACTTTTCCTATACCCAAAGAGGAAAGAGTGGCCTTCCCCTTAAAAGGGAAGTGCCCTCTTATCCATTTGGGTAGTTCACCACGAAGAATCCAAGGAGTTTGAAGAAAAGGAGTCCAAAGAAGAACAAGATTGAAGACTTGAAGATTGAGAGTATCCCACTCAAAATTACTTGCGTCATTACTAGGCTTAGAATCTGGGTTGTTGTCAGTGGTGCCCGGCCACTTTACTTTCTGCAAAATTCTGGTTTGTAATAAGCAAGGCAACTTTGCCTATGGACATTTATTAATTAGTTAATTTATACTTGATGTGATGAATTGATTGCCTTTAGGATTGCCTGCTTTTCTTAGTTTTTTGGCGATTGCGTGCCGCTTTTATTTTCGCCTAGATACGTGAGACTCGTAAGGGTGTGAAAGTTTTCTACACAAAATCTTAAATGTTTAAAATTTTAGTGAGTCTAAATAACATAGAAAGATAATGAATCTAGGGAATTAGCCGGGGATCGACCCCGGGGTCGCATGCATATTTCTGCATTACTCTCTCCTTGCTTTAGACCCTTCCCCGTCTGCGGGTAGAGTCCGGATAGTCTGACCTATGAGGACGAGGTGCCGGACCTGGGGAAGTCCAGTCTTCTAAAAAATTATTTTCTAAGCCTGTTTTTAAAATTTCAAGCATACTTGATTTGAGGTTGTTAACTAGCATGCATTGCACTAGAAATAAATTAAAAGCGTCAAAATTTTAATTACATTAGTCCTTAGCATTTTGCACCCAACATAAGTCGAAGGGGCCAATTAGGAAAATTTTTAGATGTCGGCCCCGACTCTCCAAAACTTTAAGTACAATGTCCCTACCACTCTTTCATAAAAGATTGGACTCATCTCTTTTAAATCGATTAAGTGGTTAGCTGGTTCCCCAATTCAGGCCGGGGTAAGTCCAGGCATTGCACTGCATTAGTTAGGATCGGACGACTGTGGTCCAGTGTCCAAAATAGATTTAGGATCTGGGGCAGATATTTGATTATAAGACCCCAAATTTTGGGAATATAGTCCCAAATTTCTAATAAAATGTTCAACTTCAATTAAAGTTTCCTTTCAATCCTAAAACATAAAGCCCAAAACTTAGATTAAGTTGGGACATTTCTAGATGGTTCTGGAATCTCAAGGTGTCCTCTATTTCTCTTCCCTCGATTCTGTTAATAAATGTTCAATCTTGATCCATTCCCTTTTGATTTTCCAAAAAATTCCATTCGTCTTTGATATCACTCCTAGAAAATCTAACAAAATTTCATTCTTATTTTAATCAAGAGTTTTTGTAGGGGACTCTGTCTCCCTACGATGTAATTAACTACGAGGGCTTGCGCTCGTAGGAGATTTGGAACCACACGCACCTGATTTCAAGATTAATTTTTTTTAAAGCCTTCCTAGATTTCTTTGGGAAATGTTAAAGAATGATTGTCGTTGTCATATTAGAAGAATTATCATTAAAAGGTGTTATCTCCCTTTGGGGAGATACATCCTTCTTTGATAAGGCTTTGGATATGAATTCGACAATCATATTCCTTGAATATCATAACTGGATATTTAGTTGAACTTTACCTCGTCCCCTCGGGGTCGTGTGAAGTTCTCTTTAGAATCTAGCCATGATATTCAAGATGAATTACATAATTCTAAGTCTGAACACCGTTACGGAATTTTATTTTTGTCCTTCAGGGCAATATACTTTTTCGAACGAGTTGATTCGACTTCTAGAATTAGAATTTAATCTCAATTTTAAAATTCCCAAAAGAAAACTAATGTTTTTCAAAACCTGTTTTCAAAATTCCACCAATAAATACGATCAGTTAAAATTTGTACTGATTGTCTAGTATGATATTGGGGATCATCTTGAATGATTAGATGAATAATTATGCTATTTTGTCTTGGATGATATAGGATGGTCAAGTATCATTCTATGTATCTATCAAGTCATCTAGTATGATCATCACCAATCATCCTGTACGATCTGATTGACCAGTCTTACCATAATTTGTCACGTAATCATAAGATCAATTTAGGCATGATTATCATAGATCATCCAATAAAATATATATCATACTGTATGATTAGAACAAAATTTGAATATTACTATATGACCAAAATTGTGATTGTCAACTATTTTTTATAATCAAAATTGATCATCTTGTACAATATAAATCGTCTATTATGATTAATTAGATGAGCTGCTCGTATAGTATGATATAAATCGTATAGTATGATTAATTGAAAATTTGAACTTTTGGTTTTGACTTAATCTCATTCCCCCTAGCTATGTTTGAGCATTGTCACTAAGCTAGCATACACACTTATAGGACTTCACTCAAGAAATATAAAATACATTAATGATTATTACAAAAATCTTTATAATATAACCTACTCTACCCAATCTTTATCCTTGAATCTTTATTGGATGGTGCTTGGTATTCCTAAAATTTTAGTACATACACAAATAAATATGTATTGCAAATACAAGTAGACATAAGGATGTGAGTCACAATATTTGTTATCATAAAAAACATAAACTCGTGTGATTGAGTTGCAACACACCTCCCCCTCAATGGGTTATAGAAGACACCTAACCTATTAGGATGTAGTTCTCTCAAGGGGATATTGTGCAAACTGTAAGAAAAAAATATTTTTAATCCTTATTTTAAAACTATTTCACATTCAAATTTATGCATTCATCGAGTCAATTAGCGTGCATTGTATTAGAAATAAATTAAAAAGAGTTAAATTTTAATTAAATTTTTATTTCAAGCATCAAATCAACCTACATGTGTTAAGGAGCTAAGTAGGATCTGCTCTAGTTGTCAGCTCGATTATTTAAACTTAATTAAACAACATCTCTACCACTCTTTCATAAAAAAAAAGATTGGAATCATGGTTTTTAAGTACCTAGGTGGTTAGCTGGCTCCCTAATTAAGGCTAGGGTAAGTTAAAAATTTGCACTACATTAGTTAGGTTTGGAGTACTACTATTTAGTGCCCAAGTTAGAATTGGGATCTAGGGTAGATTCAAAATCTTAATTATACATCTTCCTAGAATATAATCCTGTAATAAACAACAATCTTCAATTAAAACTTCTCTTCAAATAAATACATAAAGTCCAACACATAAGGTAGATTATGACTCTTCTAAGCTATTTTAGAATCCCAAAAAGCCTCCTACTTTTACTCTTTTAACCTTTGGAAATAAGTGCTCAAAATTTGATTCCAATCCCAATTGAAATTTCCAAGTTCACTTCTTTTGGCATCACTCATTAAAAACTCCAGATAAAATATCTACATTTATTTTAATCGAGAGTTTCCATAGGAAACTTTGAATTCCGACGATCTAATTAACTGCGAGGGCTTGCACTCATAGGAGATTTAGACCCATATTAATTTTCAAAAGTAATTTTTAAAAACTCAATTAATCTTCTTTGGGAAAATCAACATTAACGAGGATTGTTATCGTCATATTTAGATGATTAATAATTAAAGATATTTTCTTCCTCCAAAGAGATATATCATTTGTTGATATGACTTTGAATATGAAATTATTAATATCATATCTAGATTATTGTGGATAAATATTTGATTGAACTTCATTTTGACCCTTCAAGGTTGTATGCAGTTCTTTCCATAATTTAGCTATGATGTTCAAGATAGAATTTGAAATTTTAAATCTGAACCCATTTGGAGATCTTATTTCCACCTCTCGAGGTGGTATATCATTTCCAATGGATGTTCAATTTTAGAATTAAAATTCAAACTTTAATTTTAATTTTTTCCCAAAGAAAATTAACTTTTAAAACCTTTTTTTTAACGAACAACACCACCATAATGCACATGGCTCTGCCCCATTGCACGTGTAAAGGTGGCACCACTAGCTCGACTTGTTTTAAATCATTTATTAAACAAATTTAAGTCCTCGAACTTTGAAAAATAAAAAAAAAATTCATTTCTTCACAAAATTTCATAAATAAGTACTTTATGGATTTGGAATTTTTAGACCTATATTTTAAAAATAAAATCATGGAAAATTATTGGGTATTTATGGAATCACTTGGTTTTATATGTCCATGGAATTTTGATAAATACTCCATCAATATTTGTCTGATTTAGCTCAAATTTTGATGTTATAATTTAGTGCATGTTCCTTACTTACTCTTATTTTCTCAGTCCCATTTGAGATCAATCTCAACTATGGTTGAATTTATAAATATATGGGTCATGATTTGACCCATTTTTTTTTAAATTCATTGTGATTAAATTCCTAATCCATTTTATGCAATTAAATACTCCATGGAGTTTGGGAAAATAGCCCATTCAACAAAAAATAAAATCAATTAGATTTGTTCATCTTATAAATAGTAATTAAACTTTTAATATTTTAAAAATTTCCCCAATTACTCTCTATATACTTAATAATTTGAATTCTAATTTGGCTGACGTAAAATATGTTAGGTACTTAGCATATTATAGCATCCTTGAGCCTATTTAAGGTTCAAACTTCCCTATCTTGAATTTTTAAATATATATGTCAGATTTTAACCTAAATGTTTAAAAATGTATGGTGATCATTTCACATAGAATTAGGGCTCAAAATTGATGTGGTGTGTTTATGTTTATGCAAGGGTTAGAATAATACTAATTTTATCCAAATTCAAATAATAAAGTGTCTATATTAAGTCCTCAAAGGTATAGATACATTTACATTGGCGGATAGATTATGATAAATAGGAAGGATTACATGATCCCAAATTTAATTAAAGCCATGTTTAGATGAGCCCATATTTTAAATTTCACTGCATGTGGAGTTCATTTGGTTTGTCAATTAGTGAACTCATGTTTTTTTTTTAAAGATGCTAAGATGCATTAAAGTGAAAATAAACGAAGATACAAACTAATGTGAGACAGCTATACTATCACATTTTTCTTTTACTAAATCAATAAAAGAAGATGGAAGATTTCTCTCACCAAAAAAGTCCCAATTAAAATCTTAAGAACAAGCTAAGTTAGCACAATAATCGGCTAACTTATTATAATTACGATTAACCCATTGAAAGAAAACATTATTGAACTCACCAAGGAAAGAAAAGTCTTCTTTTTCCAAGCTCCAATCCTTCATCTTCAGTTTGCTATACAATTTATGAAGAAAAAGGATGACAATCTTATTATCACCTTCCATAATAATGCCTTTGACATCTAGCAGCCTACCGTGCAATACTTCTTTGATAGCTGAGAAAGCCAAGAGCTCAAGTTGACTAATGTCCTAATGTACCTTTCCTTTACCAAAGGCTAAGATAAATCTTCCTTTACAATCTCTTACAATACCACCAATTCCTGCTATATAATTATCTTTTAAGGAAGCATCAAAGTTTATTTTGATCCACTCGGGAGGAGGAGGTTGCCATTTGTCTGTACACAGTCCAAAAGACTGATTAACAACCCAGTGATCCAAAAGTGGAGAGCTTAGTTTAGCATATCCAAGAAAACCAAGAGTTGAAGCAGCAATCATGATGTTACTGTCACCGGATTTGCCATGCTTAATCTTGTTTCTATTATTCCAAACAAACCAAAGTAGCGTCAGGTAAATCCTGACTAACATTATATTTGACTTCTTTAATCTCTTAAGACAAAGCAAGCAATCATCCCAATTCCTAAAGATTGGAATCTGGAATCCCCAGCTCCTTAAAACTTAAATTACCTTCAAAAGTTTAGAACAAGTAGAGGAAACATGGTTCACATCTTCAATTTCATTACAGCCCCATGGACACAAGCTGGAACCCGATAATTTCCTTTTGAATAAAAATAGTTCTGTTGGGATACCATCTCTGTGCAGCCTCAAAATGAAGAGTTCCACCCGGGCATTCAATTTTCCTTTATATAACCAAGAAGCTAGATCATCATTTTGAAAGCCTTTGAAGCCTTCCTCCACTAGTAGTGTTGTAATGGATTTCCCTGTCAGTTGAGCTTCAGCTCCATACTGTCAAATTGAGAATTCTGGGCAATTTGAATATTGCAAATCATCTTCAACAAATCTCCACCAAAGTGCAAGCTTAATTTATCAAAGTCCCAACTACCCTCATGAATGAAGTAGTCAAGGGTTGTATTCTCATCAACCAAAACCCCAACAAACGTAGGCCATTTGTTTAAACTCAAATCCAAATCCAAGTATTTTTTAACACATTGATGTTGGATCCATCACCCACCTTCCATCTAACAAAGCTTCTAAGAGCTTTCCATCCATTATGAATAATCTTCCAAGAAGTTGAAGAATTACTTCTATAGTTTGCATTATCCGACCAATCATCTCCATACTTAGCAAATTTCTGGCCATCAAAGAATTTGGATTATCAATAAGTCTCCAACCAAACTTTGCCCTCAAAGTGTCTCTTCTAGCAATTACAGAATTCAGTCCCCAACCACCAATCTGTTTTGGTTTACAAATGGACTCCCAAGCTACATAATGAATCCCATGGAATCCATTACTTCTATTCCAAATGAAGTCTCTACACAATTTCTCAAATTCTTTCAAAATTCACAATGGAACAAGAGAATATGACATAAGAAAATTGGGTAGGGAAAGGTACACAGTTTTTACCAAAACCATTCTACCCGCTAGAGAGATATATCTATTACCCCAAACATTAAGCTTCTTGATAGATTTATCCAGTAAAGGTTAGAAGTCTGAATACTTTAATCTTCTCAATGCCATCTTGACTCCCAAGTAGTCAAATTTAGTCACCAATTTGATTCCCAGCATTTTAGAAAACTATTTACTTTTCCTCCTTACAACAGAGCTGTTGCACAACAAGGAAGATTTCAGAAAATTAATTTTCTAACTGGTCCAAGAGAAGTAATTTTCAACAATATCTTTAACCTTCTTCACACTTTTTATCTTGGCTTCAGCAAAAACCAAGATGTCATCTGCAAAAAGGAGATGAGAAATCCTTTGTGATCTAGAAGAAATTTTCAATCCCACCTTCGGGCCCTTCTCAGAAAAACAATTGGATAGATGTTGTGAGCACAAGATAAAAAGGAATGGAGAGAGTAGACACCCTTGCCTGAATCCACTTCTCCCTTCAATCCAATTGGAATTTGATCCATTAATCATAATGGAAAATCTAGGATCTGAAATGCACTCCATCACCAATTTGACAAACTTGAAAGGAAATCCCAAGTCTAACATCATTTTCTGAAGAGTTGCTCAACTCATACTATCATATGCCTGTTCCATGTCAACTTTGATGGCTAAGAATCCATTGCTTGCTTTAGAATACCTTAACTTGTGAAACACTTCTTGTGCCAAAAGGATGTGGTTTGAAATTGACCTTCCCTTCACAAAAGCCACCTGCTCTTCAGATACAATTTTTGGAATGATCTCCACCATTCTATTCAACAAAATTTTAGCTACAATTTTGTATATAGAATTACACAAACTGATAGGATGAAAAGCTGCTGGAGTAACCAGGTTTGAAGATTTGGGAATCAAAACAATCTATGTGTCTTTCCAATCCTTGCACAAACTACCTATAGAAAAGAAAAGATTAATTGCTCTAATAACATCCTCACCAATGATTTGCCAATAAGCTTTAAAGAAGGAGTAGGTAATCCCATCAGAACCAAGAGCTTTATTATTGCCCAACTTCATAACAACCTCCTCGTTCTCAAGTAAAGAAAGCTCCATGTTTAACCAAAATTTGTCTTCAGCACCTAAAACCTGCCACGGTTTAGGCCAATCTTCCAAATAGCAACATCTACTCTTCCACTTATTCTGAAAATAATGAAGGAACACCTCTTCAATCTCCTTTGGTTCATTAATCAAACTACCGTCTGCATTCTTGATCTGAGAAATCCAGTTTGCATTTCTTCTTGCATTGGTAAATGAATGAAAAAACTTAGTATTGGAATCACCATCTTCGATCCACTTCACTTTGGCTCTTTGCCTCCACCAAGTATTCAAAAAATTTAGAATAATATTAAGTTCTTTGACTTTGCTCCTAAGCAACCAAAGTTTATCATCATCCAGCCAACAATCACGAGCTTCTTCCTTTTGAAACTGAGAAATTTCAGCCTTCAATCTTTCTTTTTCTTTTGAAAATTCTTTCAACTTGGACTTACTCCAAAAGAACAAGTCCATCAAGCTCCTTTTGCACTTCTTATTAAGGATTTCCATGTCATTCCCCAATAAATTTTTCTTCCATACATTAGAAATGATATGAGCTGAAGTCTTGAATGATAACCAAGCATCTTCAAATTTTAAACATCTTCTTCCAAATGAGACCGAATCATTTAGCTTCAAGACAATAGGGCTATGATTTGAAGCCACTCTTGCAAGGTGTCTAACAACAGCAATTTGAATTTTGTTAATGGCCAAATAATTGAGGATACATCTATCCAACCTTTCAAGGATCCTTCCACCTCCCACTTTGTTGTTGCACCAAGTAAATCTGGGTCCAACAAACCTAATCTCATGAAAGTCATTCTCATTCATAAATTTTAACACCTCCATTGGCCCATGAGAGAAAACAAACTTTCTCCCTCCCTTCTTATCTTCCTTTGCCAAAATACAATTGAAGTCACCACCAATAATAGAAGGGATATCCCTTTGAGAATGCTCCTGAACACAATCCTAAAGTAACCTTCTCTTGTGAGTCTCCTTATTACCATAAATAGTGCTGATCCTCCAAACACCCTTATCAAAGACATTAAGATCCCCAATAACAGATTGGTCTAATGTCTTTATAACAGAAAAATATGCTATATCCACTCTCAAAATAATCATAATACCACCTGAAATTCCTTCTAAAGGAAGAAGGAAAAAAATACCATAAAGGGCCCATCAATCTGTCAAAAGAGACTCTATCAAAAGAATTGATTTTCATCTCAACCAACCCAACAAAAAAAACTTTAAAATCTTTAATAAACTCCTTCATATAGAGAGAGGCCACTCTCTTCTTGGCCCCTCTACAGTTCCAAAAAGAAATGGATTCCATTTAAAGAACCATGGGGGAAGAGCCCATATTTCTTCTTTTGTTACCTCCTTCAAGAATTCTACCACGTGGCTTATTTTTAATAGGCCCTAAGGCCATAAGCTCCTTAGCAATCTTGCACTTGATAATATCCCCATTTGAGCCAGTTTCTCTTTCTTTCTCCACACCAATCATCTTCACATCACAGATTTTTATACTTGTGTCAACAACAAAATCTTCCCCACTAGCATACTTCATTTCATTACTCTTGCTATAAGCAGCAACCGAGTAATTAATCAAATCAACTCCCTCCCCTACCATCTCCTCCTTATTCAGCAAATCAAATTTGTTCATAAGAACTGGGCTGAATGAGTTAATAGTTGAGGATTGCATACCAACCTTTAAATCTGCATTATCTGTTATGACCGGATTCTTCACAGCATCATCCTCCCGAGGCTTTAAATAAATTTCTTGAGCAAGAAATTCCTGGTCAACATAAATTTCACCTTCTTCAAGAGTGTTATCCTTAGTGATAGCTTCCACTTCCAAAGTTGTTCCCATATCCTGTAAGACTTCTGTCATTACCTTTTTATCACCACCAAGAATGACTTTAGTTTTTATCCACTATTTTTTTGAATCCATCATTTTATTCTTCACCATGATTGGTCTTCCACTATTCCTCCTATTAACCATAATCCATGGTCCATATGTAGAGTCATTAGCCACTCCTTTAATCTTGTCCACCTCCTTCTCATGATTAGGAAGCACTCTAGTAGAATTTTGATCCACAACAACAGATTTCTTCAGCTTGCAATCAGATTTCTCATGGCCAATTAATCCACATTCAAAACAAAAAGTGGATATCTTCTCATATTCAACTTTCTGAAAGAGAAATGCTTTCCACCCAAACTATCAAAGGAAGAGGTTGATCCAGTTTTACTCTTACACAAACCCTTGCAAATTCTCTCTTCCCCCACTGAAACATATTCCCATCCATCACAAGAGGTTTGCCAATCATTGTAGCTATTCTAGCCACATTCACTTCATCCCAACATTGCAATGGCAAATGGGGCATCCTAATCCAAATTGGAGAGGATAGACCCTTCAAAGATAAGGTAGAGAACTCCACCGTCCACTTCTCTATACCAACAATGTGCCCATTGACAAACCAAGGTCCTCCTGCCAAAACTCCTTCCATCATTTCCAACGACTCAAATGAACATAAGAACCAACCTTTGCCAAGGGTTGTAAAATGGAAATTTCCAAACTGATTCCATTGTCTTCTAATTTCCCAAGCTACAATATGTGATGGAATGTCTTTCCCAAACACTTTAATCACTAAGGATTTCTTTATTTTGCTGGAATTCAGAACCTCCACATCCTCATTCAATTTAACTGCTATGCCATCATCCGATAAAATCAAATCCTCCTCTTTGAAATCCAAATGGATGTAAGGCTTTTTAGACCAAGGATTAATAACTGCTTCCTTCACAGCTCTAACAGGCATATCCACATTAACCTGCTCTACTACCACAGAGTCCTTCTGAGCCGAGCAACCATTGGAATGAAATTTTTTGTTAACAAGAGAAATGGAATTCGCATTTATCCCAAGGACATCTCCTAAGATTGCATTTGAATTACCAAACCTATTAACATATAATTTCATTTCAGAAGACGAAGCTGACTGATCTACCATATCACGTTCCAAAGCTTTATTCAACAGTTGAGGCGTAATCGAACAAACCTCTCCAACAATCCCTTTTCCTTTGCCTTCCACATACACTTTTTTTTCGGGACATCTTCTACATTCTCTTTGATTAGCAACGGTCGTCCAGCAGACTTGAACGCAGACTCTAAATTATAAATTTTTAAATCACCATTTCGTCGATTGACTCTTTCTTGATTTAGATAAACCATGCCTCCATTCGCAAAACATTTCATAGCTTCCGCCAGAGACGGACGGCGGCCCTCCTCTAGCATCTTCAACGTCAGGACCTCCGACGTAGGAGCAAAAGCCAGGAATAGAAAATTCAAAAAACACAAATTTTCTCTCTTTAGAAAACTAGAGTTTCTCAATTTATGGTGTCGAATGTTTCAAAAGTCGGGAACCGAAAATTCAATTAGTGAATTCATGTTTGACATGCATAATTAACATATAATTTTCATTAATTTGTAATAAATATAAAATAAATCATAAAAATAAAATTTAAGAGTCAGTTTGCTCAAAATTAAATTCTTAATAGATGATAATTAAAAGCCCTCTTGAAATTCAATAAAAAAAAAAGTAATTTAAAAATAAAAAAACATTAATTAATTAAATAAAGTAATTAAAAAAAATAAATAGTCTAAAAATAGTTTCAAACACTTATAATTATCCCTAAGAGTCAATAATGTCATTTTGGGTAAATATTAAAAGTTTTTGAGTTAATTTGGATAAAAAAATCAAAATTTAGTCAAATTTAATTAATAAAATAATTAAATAATTCAAAATTTCAATTAAAATTAAAAAATTAGAGTTTATTTGATTCAATGAATTAAATTATATAAATAAAGTAATAAATAATAAAAAATAAAGAACACCTTATAAATAAAGTTCATAGGTTGGAAACCCTGAGCTATGGAGATACGTGTCCTTAGGAAGCTTTTATCCTCGTACCTATTAGAACAATGCCATGAATGAATTGACGGTATATAAGTGTGAAATTGTAAATCTTATAGATTAAAAATCAATGAATTGAATTAATTAAAAATCAACAACCAACAATCAATTTAAAAAGAAAAAGATAATAATTATTTAATTTGGTCTCACAAGGCTATTAGCTAGTCCTGAGGAGGGTGAAATAAACCTTACAGCCCTGGTTCAATATTTGTAATTAATATTCAACTTACATAATCATTGATAAATCAGTAATAAAATACTTATATATTGAAGCTTTCATACCCTTGTGCTTGGCTTCTTTTAGGATGACAAAAGTGTATTAGATTTTGAAACTTAATAACTAAAACACTTAATAAAAAATGCAAGGATTATATGCAACCAATCAACCCACTTTTGGAGGATTGATAGAATTACAAATATAGTCCTAGGACTTGCTAATCAATAATTTATTTCACTTGGAGGTCATTGAGCGTTATGTTATTTAAAACTTAAAGGTAGAAAATATGAACAATACAAAACACCTCTAATAGAAACATACAATTTTTTAAAACACTAAAACTTTAATTAAACCTTTAAATAAAAAAACTCAATTATATACAACTTTTTAAAAATAAAGCCTAAGATCTATAAAAGGCACACAACTATGTATATATATTTTAGATGACTTGTTAGACTAAATAAATTTAGCCTAGACTAGGCTGGTGGTTTTTTGTGGTTTATTTTTAGTTCCATGCCTAGAGGGTACTCATATTTAGATTATTTTCTTTTTATACTATATATGTCATATTTGTATTTTTATTTGTGCACATTTGTAGTAGTCTCTTAGGTCATTGAATATTTACTTGTATTACGCTCACACAATATTACATATGTGCCTTTTCTTTATACTTGTCTTTTATATTCCTATAAAGTAGAATGTACTTGGGCACTTATGTAAATGTAAAGCCAACAAAGTGTAAATTTAAATGCTTAAGATTCTTTTATAATTAAATTGAGTAGTATAGTGTAAAGAGATGTAAAAGATTTGAAAATGATTGTTTATATGCATGTTTAAGTTCTATTATGAAATGATTCTTTTTTCCTTTAAAGATCATTATTTTTTGGAATTTTATAGAGGATCTAGGAGCCAGAAGATTGAAGATAAAATGAGTAAATAATCAAATTCTAATCTATATTGTATAGGAATAAAATTCTAGACGTGTTATGAGTGGAGCCTAGCTATCATACATTACATCATACCTTGGGTTATATTTTGATAAATTATAAATAAATAAAAGTTATTTATTTATACCTTATCTTTCATGCATCATTTCATTTTGTTATCATGTACATATTACAAACTCTCATAATTAATGTTTTCTATATTATAACTCTTTGATTCTATGGATAGAGCTATAAAATCCATCATTCATAAGGTGATTGATTGTAATTATGATTGTTAGCTGGTAGCTCACTCTAGACAAGTTTATGTTTATATTGTATACACTCTTCAGCATATGGACATTATTTCTATTCAATCATTCCAAAAATCCAAAATATGAAGTCTAAATCTATATTCAAAATATAAACCACAATTTACAATTTAAAACCTGTATATTAAAATATTGATAGCCCAACCCTTTCTTTAAATCTATATAAATTTCAAAATTTTAGACTTCTCCTTAATTAAGAGTATTATCTTTTGAGATGTAATTAACAATTGGGACTTTCCCTTAGAGGAATTCTAAAACTCAAAATTAAAATAAAAACCCAACCTTATTTCATTTCTAAGACAGGGGAAGAATTTGTTGATGCAAACCCATCTTTAAATATTGGATTAGCCGCATAATCAAAAAGATTAACGAGTAATCATTTTATCCTTAGGGATGAATTAAATATTTTTTGTTGTTCTATTTGACTATAAAAATAAATGCTTTAATTTAGTTTCATGATCAAAATGATAAGTGCATATTTCTGTTAGCTTTAGCGATGAATTAAATATTCCTTATTTTTTTTATTTTTAAAATAAGTACAATGGTTTAGTTTCATAAATAAAATGATAAATGATTATTTCTTTTATCCTCAAGGATGAATTAAATATTCCTTATGCTCTGTTTGATTATGAAAATAAATTGAGAGTTTCTCCTTCCAAATTGATAGTGAAACATTAGTTTGTCTTTCGATATGGTATAATGCTAATCCATATAGATTTGTCTATTAAAAAAATATTTTAAAGCAAATCATGTGGCAAAGGTAAAATTTATCCACAAATATTTCTTGCGACTTTGTTGGGCACAGAATTCTCTCTCCATTTTTAGTGAAGACTAAACTTTTTAAATATATATAAATTGAATTGAAATTCTAGGTTATTAAATTTTATGTATATGCATATTTATTTATATTTGAATCTTGTATATGCATTTTTATTTACATAAACATGTAAACCTATGGTTACATAGTTTCATCCTAAGAACTAAGCAAACTAGACCAACCAGAATACTAAATTATTCCTCGATCACGAAGAGCTTATGCTCGTGTATATTCTCTTATATAAATGTTTATTTTCATAAACTTGTAAAACCATGATTTCATACTAAAAATGAAGCATACTAGGCCAACCTAAAAACTGAATTGATCTTAGGTCAGGTAGGGGTTCTACCCCTATATAGTCTTATATATGCATGTTTATTTAAATTTTAGTATTATATACACCTATTTATTTAAATAAACATGTTACCCATGGTTACTTGATTTTTTCCTAAAAACCATGCGGACTAGGCCAACCAAAATACTGAATCGATCTTAGGTTAGGTAGAGGTGCTACCCATGTGTAGTCTTATATGTGTATATAAATTTCAATCTTTAAATTATAAATCTCAAAGTAATCTCACATATTATAAAAAGTCTTATCACTAAATTCATTATCTAAATTAAAATCAAAATCTTTTCATAAATTTATTGCCTAAATTAAAATAAAAATCTTTTCATTGAATTTATTATCTAAATCGAATTCAAAATCTTGTCAAATTCTATCTTCTTAGTTGTAAAATTTGTGGATTGGGTTCATAGTCAAAACCATGTCACCTTCAATTTTTAATTATTTAAAACTTACTTTGGAGAATATATGGATTCAGTTCAGTGTATTCACATGATTCAATATCCAATTTAGGCTTGGTATGTTCAGTAGCTTATATAGATTTTTAGTATAATTTTAGAAAATGAAAAGAAAGTTAATCTTCAAACTCAACATTTTGCAGCCCCAATCTCTTAACGGTCCTCAAATTACATTCTGATCAAGTATTGATAACATGCAATTTACATTACTGGACTATAAACTAAAGTGGTTGCAATTATAATTTTCTTTGTCATCTATTCAAATCTTCTAGAAGATAGTCATTAGTGATTGTCACCTGATCATCTATTTAATCACTAATAATCACTAACAATTGTTAATAATATGAACATTTTAAATCAAAAACTCTTTTAAATTATTGATCAAATTAAATTTATGCCAAATTCATTGCCCATATTCAATGAAAAATCTAAAACTTTAAAATCTAATGCTCAAACCGAATCCCAAAGCCCCTTGGTCCATAACATATTTTTGGACAATTTTTAATCACCTTAAAAGATAACCAATTGACCTTGGATTCGTGATAGGTTAGTTGCATTTTGATTAAGCGGGTCTTAAATTAGGGCCAATCACATAATTTTTGGGGCATTCTAAGCCCTGTAACCTAATAAACTCAAAGCATATTTCAAGGTTGTAAAACCTACAAATCTCTAAAATTCAAATCAATCTCAATCTCTATCCAAATTTAAATATAATTGAAATTAAAATTTAAAGAAAATTCCCCATGGGGAGTTCCAATGCTTAAATACAATCTTCTTTATTAAGGATGCGGGATTACTAGCAGCCCTTATCTTCAGTTTAAAGCAATAAATGCTACTGTCTATTCCCTAAGGATATATTATTGTGTTGCTCTAGCTCTTTGACTGAGGATATCTAAAAAAATAATCAACATCATTTAATATTCTCTAGTCTCTTAGGGATATTTGTGAGTTCCCATAATTTTTTGAGGATTAGACTCACAAGTAGTGGAGAAAGCCCTTGTAGTCCCATCCTTGCATCAAAATAAAAGTAATTTAAGATTGGCTAGTTTCCTCCTAATCTCCAATAGGTTGGGTAGAGTAGCCCCTTAGCTTGAATATGTCTAGTTATTAGAAGTACCCTAAGGAATCTTTTATAGTATAACTATCAAAAATTAAAAATAATTCTAGGGAATAGATTTGACTAAATTCCTAGAGGTGTAGGTAGATTATCTCTTTGACTAGTTTGCTTGGTTAGATGTGAGTTCACAAGCTTTATTTTTAGGTTAGCCATTAAATACCTAAAAAAAATTCTCTAGTCTTATAAGGTTAAGTGTGAGTCTTGATACTTCCTTTCCTTAAGATTATATCTATTAGTATTAGAGCAAGCACCTTGAGGCAACATTCTAGTATCAAAATTAAATCTTGGGTTAGATATATTTTACCAAATCTCTACAGATGTAGATAGGCTATCTTCTTGAATAGTTTATCCTGGTTAGATTTGAGTCCTTGTGCTTTCTATCCAGGTTAGTCAATGAAAATTTGAAAGAAATTTTGGTCTTTTAAGGATAGGTGTGAGCCCACATGCTTCCTTTTCCTCAGATTAGATCTGCTGGTCGTGGAGCAAACCATCCATAGCATTATTCTAGCCTCAAAATTAGAAAAAAAATTATTCTTTTTGGAATACTTGTTAGTCACTGAGCTTCCTATATCCTGGGATTTAGACTAGTTAGTGATGGATTTAATCTTATTAAGTCCCTTCATAGCCTAATAACATTTTAGAATCTTAAGTTTGGGTATGACCCCGTGCTTTCTTTCCTTCGATCTAGAGACAAATAAATTCAAAAGGAATATGTGTATTAGGTATAAGTCTCTTGTTAGATACTTTATACTTTCAGTTAGGTTTGAGTCTCTATTCTTTCTCTCCTCAAAATTAACAAAATCATATAAAAATTATAGTACGTTAAGGTGAGTCCCTATGCTTTCATTCCTTAGGACTATGATCACTAGAATAGGATAAAGCCTTTTGGGCCCCTTTCATAGTGATTTTTTTAATTTCTTATTAATTAGCTTATTTTCTTCTTGGAAATTGACTGTAAGGTAGCCCTTGACCCTTAGCAGGATAGTGTTTAGATTTTATTTTCATCTGAAAGAGAAATGTAAAAAAAATAAATTTTATTGGGATTTATTTAATAATTTATGTCAGTATTAACACTTGTGATTCACTCTTTTAAGCTCATCACACGTAGTTGGGGTCCATTTATTGATATCATTTTTGTGTGAGGTCAAAACTCCAAATCCTATTCCATTATACTTTAGCATAGTAATATAATCATCAAACTCTAAATCATTCATTTGACAATCACCTTTTAATTGTCATTTGGTTCACTACTCAATCACAGAACATCACCTAAATGAATGACGATGATATGAGTATCCCAAAATAAATAAATCATTTAATCATTGATAAAATTCAATATTAAACCAAATCTAAATTCAAAATCTAACTCAAATCTCAAATTTAAAATCCTATGTTCAAAATCAAAACATAAACACTTCGGACTTTTTCTCATTTAAGGGGAATTTTACATTGATCCTAAATCCTCTCAAATGACCATGTAATCATGTGTGGTGAGTAACATATTGATTAGATGTGTCTTTAGAGTCTTTCATATCATTTTGAAGAAATTCATAGCCCTTTAAATACTAAAACAAAAAACATTCTCCAAGGCTATAGAACCTTTAAATTTTTATAGCTCATGCCTTTTGACCTTACATCTTATGAAATCACTTTAGAAGCTTTCCTAAAAACATTGGCAATGTTCATAATAAGTATCATATTTATTTAAACCTCCTTGAGCCTTGGTGGACTATGGAAGACCATGGTTGAACAAGAAAAACCCAAACCCTAATCCACCTAAATCAAATTTTCCATAAACTTTAACATGGCTTAATAAAATAAAACCTTGAAACGTCTTCCAATAAACTCCAAACCTCATTTGGATTAAGTTGGACCCTAACCCAAGTCTTAGTTAAGCTTGGTTGACTAGGTCAACTATAGTTGACCAAAAGAACCCATAAAACCTTAAACATATGTTTTATATAAGAAGACCTCACCATTTCATGAGACTCTTTCAATAAGATCCAAATGTGATATTGAATGAGATGAACCTATTCCCAATCCCTTGTCAAATTTAGTTGACCAAGTCAATCATGTTTCACCAAACAAAAAAGAAACATTTTCAATTCTAACCTAAATCCAATGCATAAAGCTTTGCTAAACTAAATTGAACCCTTGGGATATTTCATTGGGTCCCTAGGAATCAATCCTAGGTGACCTAACCCTTGGATCCACTTGGGCTAGCCACAAGTCTTGATCCAAGTGGTCAAAATGACCCTTACATGAGCTTAATCTAAATATAAATTAAATTGCCCTAAACTAACAACTACATTGCATAACCCTTGATCAAACACACCTACCATGGTTGCCTAACCCATGGGCTGACTTAGGTAAGTCAATTCGGCTGACCAAAAGCACTAAAATCATCAATTTTTAGCTAATTAACACCCCCAAGCTAGCCCTGGAGAAATTTACACTTGCATTACATTCATGAAGCTTCCAAACACTCTTCTATGTTAGTTACCCCCATATGGTGGTTGTAGCTTGCCAGAATCCTAAAAACCACCCATTTTTTCAACCCATATTTGCAAACTATGTGACTTTAGCCCTTATAATACTCTAGAAGGCTTCCTTAGGTCACATGGCACCATCCTAAGGTGGTTTGAAGGACTAGGTAGGGATATATTGATTAAATTAGCCCCCTAGGTGCATTTTTAATTCTTATAAATACTCTAAAAAAATTCTTACTAAGTGTTGCTTGATTAATTTTCAAAAGGACATAAAGTTAAATGAGATCAAATCCTTATCTCCCCAACCCCTCTAATGACCTCCTACAATAAGTTCGAATGATCCCCGATGATCTATCTCTGACCAAAAATTTAATTCTCATCCATTGATCCTTCTGCCCTGCTTCCTGAAGCAAAGTTACTCCAGGGTTTTTATTATGATTCTTGTACTTAAAAAGGATCAAAGGCTCTTAGGATTTTATTTTATTTTTGATGTATCTCTTTGGAGCATAGTGAGCTATTGATTTCTCTCAAGAACATGTAATCTTTTTTTAATATTGACATGTTGGACCCTCTGTGGGTTTTAACAAAACAAAATTATAATTAGGCTTAATTTATTGGGAATATTATGGATAGCTAGTTTTCTATTTATTTGCTATCATCACTTTGGAGTGGAGTGGTGGTGGGGTTTAGGTTATTTATTATATGCTGGTTAGTTGTTACACTTTATCTAGTGGGGAGCTTTTGGGTTTCTTCTTTTCTAGTGTGTTTCTTTTGGGTTATGATTTCTAATATATTTTATGTTAATTTATCTATTCTCCAAGGTCTTGGGTGTTGCGAATCTAGATTCAGGAATCATAACTTTGATGATAACAAACATTTTTAACACTTTTGTTTTTCTACGACTGGCTTGCCTACTAATGTTTCAGTTCCATAAGGTGAATTGTAAATCAAGCCATATCAAGATTGGGTATATTAGAACAAAGTCAGACTGTAAATTGTCATTTAGTATTTTTTACCTTTTCTTGAGTCAATTGTAATGACGTAGGTCCTGATGCTAAGTAACCTTGTACAAACACACTCGGGGGAAATTTATAACTATTTTAAAGTTTTTTTATTTTAATCATATTATCTAGGATGATCCTAAATTGTCCTAGATGATTAATTGATCATAATTAAGCAAATCTTACTGGACAATATTAGCATCGTCCTAGACAATAGGCTCAAATCAGAAAGAATTAGCAGCCAGATCTATTTAGGTATGTTTTAATTTTAAAACATCATCTAGGATATCATCCTAGATGAAGTAGTGCAATTATGCATAAATTAGTTTGGTAATTAAGGAAAGGAATTAAGGTTTGATTGCTTGATCATATTATCTTGGACGATCACAGGATCATATGGGATTATCAGTTAAACAAACCTTAATTTCTTCCTTGATGACCAGAACAATGTGTATTATTTTACACTAATCATCTAGGACGATCCCAAATCATCCTGGACGATTAGTTATTTTTCCATCATCCAGACATGCAATGAGGGCGATGTGTTGGACGATATTTATCATTTTGAACTAATCGTCCGTGATGATCATGAAATTAGTCTAGATGGTCAGTTTACTTTTTAATCTTCCTGACATGTGATCAGGGCAATGTTCTAGATGATACTCCATGATTTGAACTAATCGTACATGACGATTCGTTGATCGTCCTGGACATTATGTCGGTTTGTAGCAATTAAGAATAAATTTGAAGCTCTTATATTTAAGACCTCTTGTTTACCCAAGATTAGATCTTTTGTTATTATGTTGACCTAAGAGAGCCAAGAGGAGAGGGAGAGTAAGGGAGAGACAAAGAGGATCTTGTGAGGGGGGGGGGGGGGGGGTTATGAGGGATTTCATAAAGGTTGCTCCAAGCAAGGATCCGAGTCATCTTCTCCAGTCGTCATCCTTAGTTTCTTGGAGATTTTAGATAGGTCTACTTTAGCAACTGATCAAGGTTTTATGCCTGCTTTAGAAGGAAGCAAAAGGAGTTGGGTTCTCTACCTGCTTTAGGAGGAAGCAAAAGGAGTTGGGTTCTCTGCCTGCTTCAGGAGGAAGCAAAAGGAGTTGGGTTCTCTGCCTCACCGGAGTAGGTGGAAAGGAGGTTTTTATAAGCTTTTCCACCTTGCTATGGGAGCAAAAGGAGAGTCACTAAGTTTTGTGCAATACCCAAAGAGAGGCTCCGGGGAGTGGATGTTGGTCAAGTTGACCAAACTACTATAAATTTCTGGGTTTTCCTTCTTACTATTTTTACACATTTAATTTTTGCACTTCAATTTTCTTATGATGAAGATTTATGGTTTGGTTTAAGATTGCATTTTTATTAAGAAATTTTTAAATATCAATTAACCCCTAAAAGTTTGTTAGGGATGTTAAGCCCTGATGAACTAGCCTAAGGTTAACAAAGAGGGGGGGGGGGGGGGGGGGGGGGGGGGGGGGGGGTGAATTGGTATTTTAAAAATTATTTTGAATCAAAACACAACCTTAAACCAAAATGACCATAATGAAAATCAAAGTACTGAAGAAATAAATGCGGAAGATTAATAAGAAAAGAACATAGAAATTTATAGTGGTTCGTTCAACTCGACCTACGTCCACTCCCCGGAGGCACCCTCCGGGTATTGCGCTAAACACCGTGACTCTCCTTTTACTCCCACAGCAAGGTGGAGAAACTCTCACAAATACTCCTTTCTGTCGACCCCAACAAGTTAGAGAACCCAACTCCTTTAGCTTCCTCTTGAAGCAGGCAGAGAACCTTGATCGATTGCTGAAGAAGACCTCTCTCAACCCTCTAAGGACAAGAGACTCTAGTGGAAGAAGAAGAAGTGGAATAATGCTTGGAGCAACCCTTATGAAATTCCCTCACAATCTCCCCCTTACAAAATTCTCTCTCTCTCTCTCTCCCTCTCTCCCTTTCCTCTAGGTTTTCTCAGGTCAAGACAGCAGCAAAAGATTACCTCTAGGGTAGAGCAAGAGATCTTAAATAAAAGAGCTTCGGAATAGCTCTTATTTTATACAAACTGACTTTATCATCTAGGCCAATAGGGGTATCAGCCTGGACAATCAGCATAAATTTTGCTTAATCAGCCCGATCGGTTTGGGACGATTAGAGTAATTTTGGTCACATCATCTAGGACAATAAAAAATTGTCCTGGCCGATTAGTTCAAATCTGAGGAAAATTATCCTGAACATCACCCTGAATATAAGTAGGTCAATGTCAATCATCCATGCCATCATCCCGGCCGATCCTGCGATCAGCCCAACCGATGTGATCGTGCAATCAACCTTAACTTTTTTCCTTAATTACCAAATTAATTTAGGCATAATTTTGCTGCATCATCCAGGCCGATAAGATATCGTCCTGGACGATGTCCTAAAATAAAGAATACCTAAATAGATCATGGCAGATGATTCTTTCTGATTTGAGCCTATCATCCTGGCTGATACAATATCATCTAGGCTGATCTGCTTAATGACGGCTACCTTAACCATGATGCCCTGATTAGGGTTTCTATTTTTGAACCAATTATCCAGGCCAATATAAATATCGGCTCGGTCGATGTTACCAAAAATAGTAAACTCTAAGAAATAGTAAAAAATTCTCCCAAGGTGTGTGTGTGCAAGGTTACTTAGCATTAGGAGCCACATCTTTTACAATAGACTCAAGAAAAGGAAAATTGTACAAAGTGACTAAAACTTAGTCTACCCAATCTTTAGCTAGTTTTAATTGCTGTCAGATCTTGTGGACCTGAAATGTTAGTAGGCAAGGCAGTTGTAGAGAAATAACAGTGTTTGCTATCATCAAAATTATAATCCATGAAAATAGATTTGCAAAAATCTCAACCTTTTTTATGATGGAAAACACACAACGAACAATTCTAAGTAGTTAAGACAACAGTGTACTGGTGGAAGCAGTGCAAACATAGAGAACATCAAATATCAGATAGAATAGTACAAGTACAAGCATACTACTCCCCCTTTTGATATCTCAAAAAGGAGGAGACAAACAAAAAATAATACAGAAACTAAATAGTAGAAGAAAAATAGAAATAAACTAAAAGAAAATGAGTAAAACGATGGGCCCTGATCATCTGAAGGAGGAGGTGGTGGTGGAGGTTGCTGAAAGTAGCTCGTCAGTGTTGCAAACTGTGCACCAAACCAGGCTATATCCTAGTCGTGTTGCTGCTGCTGGTGTGCAATATAGGTGTCAAAATAGGCTAAGTCCTCTGTGCGGTGCTGATCGTAGTGGGCTATATCCTCAGCATGTTGTTGCTCCTATGCAGCAACGTAAGTGTCGAATTGGGCCTCCCACTGGTCAAAGTGCTTCACCAACTAGTCCAGCTGAGAGTGCTGGCAGAGCGAAATAGATGTAGGAACAGGTGCAGGAGCCTCCTCTTCCCCTGCCTAAGCTTACCCATCCCTTGGGTGGAGACGAGTACTGTAAAGAGTTTGAAAGGAAATGTTAGAGTAGAAAGCAGGTTGGAGGTTTGGTAGAGCAGGATATTGGAGGTTATACTTTGATTCTAAGACATAAGAAAAGATATGTCTTAGGGCTAGATTTGGTTTCCTCCTATGACCTAGATTCCGAATGGTAGTAAGATGGTCAATGTAGAGAAAGATCAGGTCGGTAGCATTGAATTCACGATTTGCTAAAATGTAAAAATTGGTGAGTAAAAGAATGGGAGTGATGTGAACACGATCACCAACCTTAGGAATTATCAAAATGCGAATGACATGCTAGACGATCCTAGGATCCTTGAGTAAGGTGCTTGTCTCACCCATATGAAAATTAGCATTAGAATTGTGAAGAAAATGATTGACCGTAGCCTAGTCAAAATCAGGATCAGAACACAGGGTATGAAGTTTATCCCCTGTGGTGGAAAGCTGCAAAATCTCTGCATAATCCTAATATGTGATCTCGATAGGGCATCGATTCACATATGAGGCAATAGAGTTAAAAGCAGAATTAATGCAGTGACTTATAAAGAACTCATAGAGCAATTCAGAATTGAATGGGATAGCAAGAGTTAGAAGAAAGTAAAAGGAGGTATGGGAAAATAAGTCCAGTACCGGATAAGAGAGAAAATTTGGATTGACTGTCTGGGAGACTGTGATTTTGACCTCCATATAGCGCTGGTAGAAAGCTTGATCATCCACATCCAGGAAATGAGGGTCAGAGTGGCCCTCAAGGAACTTCTGGACGGGTGACGAGAGTGCTTTCCTCCAGCCATTTTTAAGAAATAGCAAGAAAACAGATATCAAGAAGAAAAGAGAAGAATTAATTGTGAGGAAATTGGCTGAAATTGCTCAGTTTATAAAGAATCGGCCAGATCGGCCAGGCTGATTGAAGGATCGTCCAGGCTGATATGATTTAATAATTGTGTACAAGCCGATTGGTCAAAAAGGGGGTCCAATCATCCAGGATGATCAAATATCGATTAGGATGATTAAACACAGGCGATTGTCCTGAGGAGTCAAGCCGGACGACCGTTGAAAAAGCAGATCATCCGGGCCAATTTGGTGGATCGTCCAGGACGATGTTCAATAATGGATCATACCGACCAAATTTAAAATGTTTAAATCAAGTTCCACGTGTATCAGTCAGACCAAACAGGTGGATCGTTCGGGACGAATGCCCAAAAATAGATCATCCTATCCAATTTTAAAGATTTTAAATGTACATCCATGTGTATCATCCAGGACGAACACATTGATTGGTCAGGATGATTGTCCATAAAGAGGATAACATTGTCTGGGCTGAAAAATGGATTGGCCAGGCTGATATAAATGATTAAAGTAGAAGATGATCAGATCATCTAGACCAATAATGGATCGTCCAGGATGATCAGAAGCAGAAAATCAAATCTGTCGGCAGAGGGGAGTTTTCAGAGTTAATTGATCAAATCGTCTTAGCCAATAGGGGTATCAATTGGGACGATGTGAAAACAAAATTAAGAATCAGAGGATGGATGTAGATGATCAGAGAAGGCCTAAAATTATCAAAATCCAGTGAAAATGAAAAAAAAATGAGACGGAAAAGACAAACATGAACAAAATAAGGATTTTTTTTCAAGGCATGAATATGACATAGTCTCCATGTGATTGATTTTAAAATTTTGTAAGGATCATTTAGTTAACACTGCCAAAATCCAAAAAAAAGTTAGAACAACCGATCCTGTTAACCCTAACTTTGTCTTCTTCAGGGTAAATCGTCTTTTGAAACTAAAAAATCTAAATCAGTAAAGCCAATTGGTTTAAAAATGGAGATCCGTTCAAAAACTTATTTCCTAAAAAATATTTTATAGAATAATATATCAAAGTAATTAGTTGCAATTAGAAATTCGAAATCAAATATTTGAAAAATATCAAGTGAAACATGAAGTCTTCTAAGATTTAAAAATTTTAAAGGGAGAAGAAGC
The DNA here is from genome assembly GCA_022539455.1 of Dendrobium nobile. Classification (NCBI taxonomy): domain Eukaryota; kingdom Viridiplantae; phylum Streptophyta; class Magnoliopsida; order Asparagales; family Orchidaceae; genus Dendrobium; species Dendrobium nobile. The sequence goes on from CM039719.1 coordinate 29,166,760, forward strand.
TTGCTTTTGATGGGCTCATTTTATGCCTCTTATCATTTTGATTGGTGCTTTGCACATCTTTTAATTTTTGATATACTTTGTGTATATATATATATATTCAATTTGGCGTCATTACGCATCTTTTATTTTTGGCATCATTGGCCACTTTTTTTCTCCTTAACTTTTATGCAAGCTAGATCTCTTTCAAAAATTCTTAAATATTCTTAGTTGTGATTATATCTTCTAGATATTAGAGAAGAAAAACTCACTCTCTAATATAGGGAAGAATGAATCACAATGTAGAATAAAAAATCATATGATAATTTTAATGACAAGATTACAAAAATTTGAAGGTAAAATAAAGACTTCGAACATTATATTTATAAAATAGATTACTGTAGCAAGATTAAAAAGATCTCAGTTTCAAAAACCATTTGTTAATTTGAAATAAATTTTTGTTTAGAGAAGAAGATTACACCACTAAAAGAGGTTAGAGAAAGAGACATAATCAACGGTATTTTCACCTTTTAACGGATTAAGAGATGTAAAAGCATTGACTCATAAAATTTTAAAATAAAAAACAAGGCATAAAATATCAATTTATGCGATGATTTCTAAATTAAAAATAAGACAAAAGAAGTAAAACTAGTAAGAAAAAAAGTTAACACAACAAAGAATAAACAATAGAATACATATTAGAAATTAGTAGGAATCAAGTTTATGCATTTATGTCAATCTCACCTAATATGGTCCTTAAAGTACTAAAAGTGTCGAAGGCCAGTGCTTTAGTAAAGATATCAGCTAGTTGATTTTTAGTTGCCACATGGTGTAACTCAATGTCTCCCTTGGTCACATGGTCTCTAATAAAGTGATGTCTTATGTCTATGTGCTTGGTCCTTAAATGTTGGATAGGATTCTTAGAAACGCAAATGACACTAGTGTTGTCACAAAGAATTAGAATTGTGCTTACAGGTAATCCTAAATCTAGAACTTGTTGTTTCAACCAAAGGACTTGAGCCACACAACTTCTTAAAGCAATGTACTTAGCTTCAGTAGTGGAAAGTGCAACAGAGTTTTGCTTTCTACTAGACCAGGAGACTAAAGATTATCCTATGAATTGGCAAGTCCCTGAATTACTTTTATATCCACCTTACATCCTGCAAAATTAGAATTAGAATATCCAATAATCTCAAAAGAAGAACTACGCTTAGGATACCATATTCTTAAGTTTTGGGTCCCTAAAAGGTATCTAAGAATTCTCTTAACTGCAATCAGGTGGGATTCCTTAGAATCAGCTTGAAATCTAGCATAAAGATAAATGCTAAACATAATATCAGGTCTGCTAGCAGTCAGGTAAAGTAAAGATCCAATCATCCCTCTGTACTTCTATTGATCAACTGATTTTTCATTAGGGTCCTTGTCCAACTGAACACCTGAGGTCATGGGAGTATTAATTGGCTTAGCTTTATCCATTTCATATTTCTTGAAGGTCCTTTATATACTTTGATTGATTCAGAAAGGTTCCATCATTCAATTATCTTATGCTAAACCCCAAAAAAGTAGGACAACTCTCCCATCATACTCATCTCAAACTCCTTACTCATTATTTTAAAAAAATCATCACATAACCTTTTATCAAAAGATCCAAAAAGTATATCATTGACATAGATATGAATAATGAGTAAATCATCTCCTACTTTCCTCGGAAAAGGGTGGTGTCTACGCTCCCCTTAACAAACTCTCTCTCTTGTAAAAATGTGCTAAGCCTCTCATACTAAGCTCTGGGTGCCTACTTTAATCCATATGAGACATTTTTTAATTTGAAAACTCTCAAAACCTGGGGGTTGTTCTACAAACATATTCTCTTTTATTACCCCATTTAAAAAGGCACTCTTAACATCCATTTAGAAAAGCTTAAATCCCTTATAATAGGTAAAGGCTTGTATCACTCTAATGGCTTCCAATCTAGCTACAGAGGTAAAGGTTTCCTCAAAATCTATCCCTTCTATTTGGTTGTACCCCTTAGCCACTAATCTTTCCTTATTCCTAACCACCACACCAGAATCATTCATCTTATTCTTTAAGACCCATTTGGTTCCAACTACACTTTGTCCCTTTGGTCTTTCTACAAGCTCCCAAACATCATCCCTAATAAATTGGTTCAACTCTTCTTGCATGGCTATGATCCAAAACTCATCTGAAAGGGCTAGATTGAAGTTGGTTGGTTCAGTCATTGAGATAAAGGCAGAGTGGTTCACTTTTTTCATAAGTCCATGCCTAGTCCTAACTCCTTCAAAAGGGTCTCCTAAGATCAATTCTTTTGGGAATCTCTAGGCAAAGTGTGTGTAGGTTCAACCCTTTCCTCCAGATCTTCATTTTCTACTCCTTGTATAATCTCTCCTACCCCTTCAATGTTTTGGTGCTCTACCTTCTTCTCCAAATTTTTTAATCCAGTGGTAATCTCTCCAACATCATCATCCTCAACTCTAGGCTTCCTAGGATCAGATTCATCAAACACTACATGAGTAGTCTCCTCGACCACCAATGTTCTATTATTAAACACCTTAAAAGACTTTCCAACACTAGAATATCCTAAGAACACTCTTTCATCAGATTTTGGGTCAAATTTTCCTAAGTGAGTTTTCCCATATTGTAAATGAAAACCTTACAACCAAAGACATGAAGGTGGGAAAAATTTGGTGTTCTACCCTTAAGGATCTCATAGGGTGTCTTATCAAATTTGGCTCTAACATTCACCCTATTCAACACATAACAAGCTGTGTTAACCGCTTCAACCCAAAAGTATTTTGTAAATGAATACTCAGCTAGTATGGCTCTAGCGGCTCTCACTAAGGTTTGATTCTTCCTTTCAACTACCCTGTTCTGCTGAGGGGTCCTAGGAGCTGAGATGTTATGGTTAATCCCCTTATCCTCACAAAAGTCTCCAAATCTCTCATTTTTAAACTCTCCCCCATGGTCACTATGGATGGTCAAAATCTCTCAACCTAGCTTTTTTTGGATCCAAGTGAAGAAGATTCTAAACTCATCAAAAGACTCATTCTTGTGTGACAGAAATCTAGTCCTAGTGAACCTCAAGTAGTCATTAATAATCACAAAACCATAGACTTTCCCTCCTAAGCTGGCAGTGTTAATAGGTCTAAACAAATCCATGTGAAGGACTTCTAAAGGTCTAGAGGTGCTAATGTCCTTAATAGAGTGAAAAGTGGAGTGGACTTGCTTTCCTAATTAGCAGGCATCACAAAGGTGATCTTTTGAAAACGTAAGCTTGGGGACACCTCTAACTTAAGCTTGGGGACACCTCTAACTAATTTTAGAAAATAGGATACACCTCCTATTGACATGAAATTCAAATCATGTGAACTTAGTGATTTTTTTACAGATTTTGAAAATCATTAAGATATTTAATTAATTAATCATTTAATTAAGAATTAAAATCTTCCATAAATTCTAATAAATCAAATTTAAATAAAAAAATTACACATAATACCTCAAAAGGACCATAATTCAATTTCCAACTTATGAAAATCAAAATCTCCTTGATTTAACTTTAATTTTAACCTTAATTTAATTTTAATTGAAAATTATTAATTATTTTATTTAAGTAATTAAAAATTCTAGAAAATTCCCAAATACTTGGAAATCTCTTCTAAAGTCATTCCTAACCTTTGGAGTTGATTTCAAGGAGTTGAGAATTCATTTGAATTCAAATCATTAAAACACCCTTAATTAAATATTTTGAGAATTCAATAAATACTCAAACTTAAAAAAAATTCTAACTAATTCTAGAAAAATCCAAATTGAGTAAACTCAAAGGCATTCAACTCTATTAAAAATTTAGTATTTTATAAAAATATTAAAACTTCAAAAATCATTCAAATTTAAAAACTCAACTCTTTGGTCAACTCAATGTCAAAAATTATCTCAAAACTTCAAAAATTCATAACTCCTCATAAAAAAACTCCAAATATAGAAAACTCAAAGTTTAATTAATCATCAAAAGGTTTAATATTTAATAAAAATATCAAAACTCAAGAAATCTATTTGAATCTAAAAGTCATGTTTTGACCCCTTAATTTAATGATTAAAATAGTCTAAAATTTTTAAAAAATTCAATAATCAATTAAAATTCCAAAAAATTTTAAATCAATGTTAAGAACATCCAACTAACCCTTTAATTCATAAGAAGCACTCCAAAAATGAAGTTCCTAGGATGGACTACCTCGGGCTGCGGCACTATATGTCCTATAGTAGTCTGGTTCCTCGAGCCTACGAAATAGCATCATGAATATATTCAATGGAGTGTAAACCTTAAAATCAATTTATTATTAATGATTCAACTAAGCTTAAAATTCTTAATCAAACTACATTAACCATATTTTTATACTGATCTACCTCGAGCTATGGAGCTACTTATCTAAAGGAGGCCTAGTTCCACGAGTTTGTGAAATAACAACACCAACTAGTTAATGAAAAATTCAATTAATTTAGACCTTAAAATCAACAACCAATAAATTTTAATTAAAATTTATTAGCCTTCATTTATTAATTAATTTAATTCACTTAAATATATTAGTTACCACTGGATAACCTAGGCCTATAAGGCTATCTTTTTGCCATAAGATAGGTGAAATAAACTTCATGGCCTTGTTGAGCAATAAAGGTGGTATTCATCTAATGATAAAATTTGAAATTGTTAATAATTAAACATTAATTAAATTCTTCTTTTAAGTCTTTCAACCAACCAGAACCTCAAATAACTTTAGCTAACTACCCTATATAGGATATATCCAAATCACACAACCTACCCCACACACTTTAGACTGTTTGGTAGGATATCCAATTCTTATGCTAGGTCGGTGTTTACTTATCTATTGTGTGCTAGGTTTTCCATGGTTTTCACTGCATGCTGGTTATTAGTGTAGATTGATGTGTTTATTTATTTAATTTTATGCAATATATGTTTTGATTTAATTATTTGATATATTACCCTTAGGTTAGGGATAATTTGTATTAATTCAATCTTATCTAGGTGGTCATGCTCATACATGGCATTAAAAAGCTAAAGGAGTCAAAAATAAAAAAATTAAGCTTTAATGTGAATAATATTTCTGTATGTGCTTTGCTACGCTTAAGTCCCCCTTTAAAATTAAAAAAGCATGGCCACGTATGGTTATGATTTGAGTTTTTAAAATTTTTATTAATATTAATTACTTGGGATGTTAATTTAAATGTTGATTGCTTAGGTTAACTATATAGGTTATTTGAGTCAATATTTTTTATTTTAAATTTTAAATGTAATTCAATGTATTTGAGTCCATAGTTGTAAATGTTTAAAGTACTTTGAGATGGGATGTTTAAGCATCAAATTTGGAATCTAAAGAGAAAGGGACATCCCTTAGGGGAGAGTTCAGGATGACATTAAAATATCTAAAGGAAAAGGATAACACCCCTTTATAGGGGGATTTCTTTTAATTTGGATATCCAGTCCCGATGATCTAAAGAGCCTACAGAAGGACAAAGAAATAAAGAACAAAAAGACCCATTATCAAAGTCACTTGTGTATTAGGATTAGAAATTTGTGTTTTTTTAGTGATGTTCATCCACTTTAGTTTTCTTGCATAACCTAGGTTGTAATATTAAGTGATACTTACCACATGAACTTTCAGTTTGAATATGAATTTAATTAATTTTATTATTGATTGATATACTTGGTTTGCAATTAGGATTGCATACTTTTATTAGTTTTTTTTTTTTGGAAATCTTGCTTGTTGATTTTGATTTTACCTAGAACCTGATCGGAGGCTTGTGAGGTTATAAACATAATTTTTTCTACTTTAATTAAATTAAATTTTTAAAGATAACATAGAAACTCTAATAATTTTAAGAAGTAAGCTCAAATTCATTGAGAGTTCTTATGCATAAATAATATATTTTTCTCTTCCTTATTGGACACCTCCCTACCTGTGTGTTCTGGTAGGCCACCTAACCTATTAGGGTGTAATCCTATCAAGGAGATGTTGTACAATCTCTAGGATAAAATTATTTTTAAGCCCAGTTTTTTTAACTGCTTTTTCCAAATTTATGCATTTTAATAGAGCCAAATGGCATTCATTGCATTTGAAATAGAATTAAATGAGTCTAAAATTTAATTTCATTTTTTATTTCAAGTTTCATATTACCTATATATATATATATATATATATATATATATATATATATATATATATATATATATATATATATATATATATATATATATATATATATATATATATATTAAAAAGAAAAATTAAGATTTGCTCTAGATGTCAGCCCCATTTCCTCAAACTTAATTAATTAAACATCTTTACCCACTTTTTCATTAAAGATTGGACTCGTGATTTTAAAGTACCTAGGTGGTTAGCTGGCTCTCCAATCTCGGCTAAGGTAAGTCCAGATTTTACACTATATTAGCTAGGTTCATGTTACTAGTTTTTAGTGCCCGATTTAGACTTAGATTCCGAGGCTAACTCAAGTTATATGACCTAAACCTTGTAGGAATATAATCTCAACCATCTAATAAAATTTGCAATTTAACTTAATTCTCTTTCAATTCAAATTCAAACCCAACACTTTGGATAGGTTGGTGTACTTCTGAAATATTTTAAAATCCCAAAGCACCTTTTACCTTTCCTCCTTTGACCTCATGAAATAAGTGTTCCACTTTGATCCAATCCTAATTAAAAATTTTGATCCTCACCTCCTTTGATAATAAGCCTTGAAATCCTAAATAAAATTTCTATCGCTATTTTAATCGAGAGTGTTCTTAGGAAACTCTAATTTTCTATGATGTAATTAACTATGAGGGCTGCGCTCGTAGGAGATTTAGAAACCTAGATTAATTTTCAAATTCAAGTTTTTCAAAACCTCAATTAATTATCTTTATGAAAATCAAATACAATGATCATTATTATCATTTTCAAATGATTGACAACAAATTATATCTTCTTTCTCTTGGGAGATTTATCATTCTATTATCATGACTTTGATTATGTAATTATAATCTCTTATCCATATTATTATAGTTAATAACTTGTTCAAATTTTATTTTGACCGTTCAGGGTTATATGTGATTCTTCCTTGAGTTTGACTACAATAATGAGGATAAATTCAAAGTTTTGTAATTTGAACCCATTATAGAATAATATGTTCACCTCTTGAGGTGATATATCATTTATAATGATATGTTCTATTTCAAAACTAAAGTTCAATAAAATTAGTTATTTCCAAAGAAAATTAATACTTTCCAAAACTCCAACGCAAATACTTTTTCAATCAAATAAACAAATGGTGACTCCACTGGGGATAAATCTCTCTCTCCATCTTTAATAGTGGTACAAATTTTATTTCATCTATAGTTTTGACCACCTTTCCTTCTGTTGGTCCCTCTACCCATTGCTTTCTTAGGTGAGTGTGGCCACATCAATTAAGACATGTTAAAAAGGGATGTGAGTGAGGAAACCTCCTTCAAAGTTGGGCTTAAACATTTTGCCTCCAATTTGATTGGTAGAGCAAAAGAGTCAAGCCAAATATTTTAATACATTCTATAAATATTAAAAACCTGCATGCTTGAATATAGCATAAGCATGTTAAATTTTATAACTTATAGAAGGTCCTTCAGTTTCAAGATCAAAATTTCAATCCTCTAGCAACATTTGATCTTTTTCAAATTCTAATCGACCTCAATATTTTATCAATACACATGGGATTCTAATTCCTATAATTTAGTATGTGTGATAGAATATAGACTTCTTCTTCAAACAAAAAATTAAAAGGTTGATCCTTCTGGCAAAGCCAAACATTGATATTTCACTCCCAAGCCGTTCGTCAGGACGAAAGAGTCAAGTTGGCTTCTTAGAATCTTTCCCCCCAAAATTTGTAAACCTTTAAGTTGAACATGAATTCATATACTGAGGTTAAAAAATAAGGGGAGATACTACTAGATTTTGAAATTTTCAAATTCTTTCCAAAATCATTCAACTCCAATCGACATTATCATATGTTTCCTACAGCACCCCTTGTAATTTAATGTATGTAATGCAAATTCAACCTTCTCTAAAATCAATTTCAAATTCAAAATCCTCAATCATATCCAGACTCTGACATTTTACCCTAAGTCAATCAACCAGGTAAAAGAGTTGAGCTGAAACTCCTTAATTTTCCATCCGAATTTATATACCTTCATGTTGAATATACATTAAACATGTTGAGTTTCAAAATTCAAGAAAGATCTTTGAATTTTCAAAAACTCAAAATCATGTCAAAATCCTTTAAAATTAACTTACATCATCATTGTTATTTGTTCCCTACAACAGTTTCTTGTAGTTTAACATGTACAATGCAAATTTAAACCCTTAATTAAATTAAAATTTTTACATTTCACACTAAGGTAGTTAGTGCGGTGAAAGAGTAAAGTCAAATTACTTAGATTTTCTCTTTAATTTTGCATACCTTTATGTTGAAATCAAACTCAATGTATTAAGTCTTAAAATATTAGAAAGTTCTGTCAAATTTTTAAAAATTCAAAAAACCTTTCAAAAATTCCCCTTCGAATCAATCTCAATTGTTAACGCTTTGTGTTTATTAAAATATTCACTTGTAGCGTAACATATGCAATGCAACTTTAAATCCAAACTCAGGCTCTGACAAATTACCCCTGAATCAATTAGTAGGGTAAGAGAGTCAAGTCAAAACTCCTAATTTTTCATTAAATTTGTAAACCATCATGCTGAACTCAAACTCAACGTATTGAGTTTTAAAATTTAAGGAAAATCTTTTAACTTTCAAAATTTTGAAATCTGCTCCAAAATCCTTTCAAATCAAATCCAGATTATTGTTGTTATATGTTTTCTACAACATTCTCTTGTTGTTAAATATATATAATGAAAATTCAGTTTTCCTTCAAAACAAAATTAACTTTTATATTTTATCATTGCATACCGAATTATAGTCCTTATAATTTGATATACTTGATAAAATAGAAACTTCTTTCCAAATTCAAATTCCAAAATTCTAATTCAAATCTCCTCTTTTCAAATCTCAGATAATCAAACATTTACAATGGCTAGAAAGCTGCTTTTCTCAATTGACCAAAACCTATATATTGAAGAGCTAATCCACAAGAGTACAATCTAATTTATGATAGGTTTTAAGTCCTTGAGGTTGTTAGTAAATGGTGGGGCCATAGTTAACCTCACCATTGAAGGTGATAAGGATCATCCAATAGTCATGTTAGAAGTGGGGGTAGGGGATTATGTCCCTCCCATGATTGAGATGGAGGTAGCTATCGCCCCTATACCTATTATAACCTCGTTAAAGGTTAAGAAACAGAAATTAGATGCTTTTACTGAAGTCAATTATGAGTTTGAAAAGGGATCTTCTAGTACAAAAATACTCTTTGGTAGCAAAAATGCCAGAAAGAACTATTTAAATATGGTGAGGAAGAAGATCACCATTTCAAGGAAGATGGTCGACCTGAAGGCCTTAAGTAAAGTTGAACATGAGGCTGCAGAGGAGCTGATAATCTCTGCCTCTTCTCCACTCCTAAAAGGGAGCCATTTCCACCCCCTCATAGCTACTGCAAGGAAGGAGAGAATTTCTAGGATAACAAGCACTCTATTAATTCCTGGTGGACTATTCAGTCAAGAGGACTTTGAAGGAAAAGCATACTCTAAAAACCAAAATATTGAGAAGAATCATCCATACCTGTGCAGCCTACGCAAGCCAGACAGAAGAATAATACATGAGACACTTGAAGGGGTTGATCTCACATAAGCTGGAAAAGGAGGTGTTAAAAGAAAAAAAGTTTGAAGCAAGGAACCTGACTCCTCAGCCAGTGAGGATAAATAAGAAATTTGTTAAGTAGCCTGCCACATTTTTATTAGTAGATAGATTTCATTAGGTACCTCGCCTCTCATCTATAATGGAGAAGGAGATAATTTTAACTGGATCTTGCAAGGGTCAACCTTTCAACGGTAGATCACTGATCCCTCCTTCAAAGTTGGCTAAGTTGACCCTATAATAGCCAAGTTAAAAGAGATTGTTGAAGAGTTGAAACCAGCTAATATTATGGGCAAGAGACCTGTGTCTCTAGAGGAGCAGTGTATACTAGTTAAGTTAAGCATATCTATAGGGATATAGATTCAAGATGATTTTGAAATACCACCAGTTGATGTCCCCTAGCTTGCTGTTCAGGGAAGTGAGGACTCTACCCCTATTGTTATTGGAGTTTGGACTCTTCAAATTTCTCTATCACCAATTATAGTGGATGTCCCTCCATCTATTGAAGATTCCACCCTTGTGACTACCGATCCCAGGATAATCTGAGGGGAGGGGAAATTTCAAATCTCGAGGAAGAAATGTCAGATTATTTGGTAGTAGAGCCTTCTACAGATGATTTAATGATCCAGGCCATTCTTTCTCAGTTGAATTAGAAAGAATTTGATTAAATGCTAGAGGATAAATGGTATTACCCATTGATATTAAGTTAATTGATGGTAGACTAGTCGATGAGGTAGTTCAAGAAATCAGAGACATTCTTAAGAAGAAAGATATCAAAGCTTTTAATCTCAACACTGATGATTTGATGATGGAGGAGGATTTAGCTAGAAAAATCTGCATGGTTGAGACTTGAGCATCAGCCAGAATGCTGAGCCTTCAAAACATCAATCCAGTAAAGATGAGGAATCACCAGCAGTCGACTCAGACTCATACATTTCCATTAAGATGAGGAAAGGATGAGTATATCAAGAGTTTAGAAAATAAAGTTTAGGAGAAGATTTTAAGAGTTGAACAAATGCATAATCAGTTGATTAAGGAAGAACAGACTAAATTCAAGTAGTTGTAGCCTACTATACACATAGTAGGTAAGCACAAAAACAAGGCAGATTCAGGCCACATGATTCTAGAGGTTACTTCCCTAATTTCTCCAGTAGACAAGGACATTCATCAGATGATTGAGACTCAGGTAAGGGAGGCCATAGACACTTCTCAAGTGACTATATCTATTCAAAAGGGTAGGCCATATCCCAAGGAATATGATCAAGTTCCTTATTCGAAGGGCTTCATGCCACCTTTGTTTAAAGTTTTTAGTGGTTTAGAAAACTCGAGATAATATCTGGTCCACTTTTGAATGAGCTGTTGCAACACATGAGGGTTAGATGCTATACTTTTTCACCAGTTTATGAGTAGTCTATTTGATATTACTTTTAAGTGGTTTGAAGATTTATCAAATATTTCAGTGAAAAATTTCATATAACTTGAGGGTATATTCTTAAAGAGATTTTTAGGAGCTCAACAGCATGTAACTATTGATGATCTCATCATTGATGGTTAAGTCTTTGGTTGTATACACCTTGAGGTGGTGAAACCTCTCTATGAAATGTGAACCCCAGTTATAGGACCAACATGTAGTGGAAATTATTCAAAAGAATATCTACGGGCCTATTGTCTTTCTGCTAAAGGGGTTTACAATCAAAACCTTTGAAAAACTTCTCAATAAATCTAGTAATCTATAGGAAGAGGCTTCTAGAATGCCATTCCTGAAGGATTCATCTGAGGAGAATAAGCTAGTAAGCCGCTGAAGTTTTTAGAAAAAAGGGAAACTATAGTTTAGTGGTTAATAAGGGGAAGAAACCAACTAGCTCCCAATCTAACAATTCTCCACCACCTCAACCAGTCTAGAAACAACAACCTTTCCAGGTAACAACATAGTATGTTAAGGAGTCTTAGTTGATCACTTTTAATGAGAGATTGGCTCAGCTGATCCATTTAAAAGGGAGTTGGTGAGAAAAATATTTAAGAGCCTTCAAAAGAAGCCAAATTTTTTATTGCCGGAGGCTAAGAAGCCAGAAGCGGAAAATAAAAAGGATGATATTACCTTTTTCCCCTACCATCGCTTTTTGGGCCACATAATCAAAGATTGCATAGTCTTTAAGGACTGGCTTGAGAAGAACTTTCATTAAGATAGCATCATAATTCCTAAGGAGTACTTGGTCGATCTGAATCAGGGGTTTATTAAATCCATTGCAAGTAAAAATTCTAATCCTTCTTTATCCGTTGAAGATGGTTGGGATATAGCACTATCCCAGGCATTTAAAAAGTTAATTAATAAATCTTTTCATATTTCTCATCAGTTACGGATGAGAGCCTAAGGCCCGGTCTAGCAGGTTAACCTGGAGGCATCATAGGAGGACATTAGGATAGTTTCCTCTCAAATAGTTGTAGGAACTACTATTATCATTAAAAATGAAAAGAGTAATACTATTGTAAAAAGAAAATCTTATGATGAGAGATGTGTATAAGTGATAGATGGTGGCTAAAATCCACTATCCCCATTAACGTTATCTAACTTTTAGTTTCCCCCAACAAAGGCAAAGGATCAAAAATCTAATAAATGATCTTTCAACTCAATTTTTGATGATTAATATTGAGAATGTAATTCAAAGTGGCTCTTATACTAAAAATAATCAAAAACTCTGCTCCAGATTTGACCCCTCAAGGGAGAAACAAATTTGATGTCTCAATAGATGGTAATACCCCTCAAATTAACCTTCAGGGGAGTCCCATTGTGATAGACTTTTCAGATTCAGACTCCCACTCAGAAAATGACCATCAATCACCTAAGGCAGCATAAACTCTTTTATAGTTTATCCTTTTGATGAGATTATGAAAGTATAACTACATGGTATCAAGGTTTTACCCCCTAGGATTCTCCCTAAGAAAAAGGCAAGCAAGGTGCCTCTAATGATCCAATTCAAATCCCTACTCAAAAATCAACATCTCCTTCAAATCCACTGGGTCATGATGTTAATGGTCCAAGTGTTGATTACAATGTCTTAGCTCATTTTAGGAAGTGAAATACTAAGTTGAGCATCAAAGACGCCCTCATCCTCTTAAAAGAGATGAAGGAGACTCTAATTAAAGCACTTCTTGATCTAAAGATTTGCTTAGCTTAGTTAGTTTCAACTTCTAAAGTAGAAGCTTTTTACTTTAAGGAAATCCCAGGGGTTATCTTCTCACACAAAGTTTTACTCCAAGGAGCTACCGATCACAATCATTCACTTTACATCACTATATATGCTGGCAATTTCAAGTTAAATAGAGTTCTCATTGATCCGGGTACATCAATCAATGTGAAGAATATAAAGACTCTCGCATACCTTAGACCTGATACTAGTAAGCTCTCAACTGATAAGTTGGTGCTTCACAGGTTTAACAAAAAGGGAAAGAAAGCTTTAGGTTCAATTACCCTCCTTCTAGAGATAGTAGAGTTAAAAACTAAAGCAAAATTTTATGTAATTAATTCAATGACATCCTTCAATGACCTCCTTGGTAGGCCCTGGATCCATGAGAATAGAATGGTTCCTTCTACCCTACACTAATACATCAAGTATCAAAGATATAGCATTGAGTTTAAATTTAAGGGTGATCTATAACCATTCTCTATTCATGAGATTAGGATCTATAATGATGTGGTGTATTACATTCCTACAGGGTCCACTGCCTGCCCTAAGGTAGAGTTCAATTTTAAAGAGGAGAAAGTAGAAAGTCAAAGCTCAAAAGAAATTCAAATTTTTTTATAAAAAAGTCAAGAATAAAAAAAGGGAAATTCTAGTAGCAAAGATGATGTCGAGCACATGGTCTTTAGGCCTCCAAATAATTTAACTCAAAAGAGGTGGGAGGATGGCACAAAGAGCATATGGTGTAGGTTGCCTTAGTTGAAAAGAGAAATTCCTGATCTACATTGAACTTGAATCAAGTTCTATCATTGAACTTGAATCAAGTTCTATCAAAGAATCAAACAAGAGGGGTGCTATAATTGCTTTTGACTATAAAAAATAAATTCTTCTCTGAAGTTTGATCTCACCTTAGAATCAGATAGTGACCATAAGGGTGCCAATTCAAAAAGTCAAAGTGACAAGCCTGAATTGAGTCTACTAGAAAAGCTTAATAGGGTAGCTAAATCCTTAACCTTAACCCTACTATCTACTGACAGGGTGTCAGAGTTTGTAATTAAGGGTGCCCCTAGCTTAGATCAAGAAATAAGGAAAGTCCAAAAGTTCTTCCCTCTCTCTTCCTCCTTAATAAATGAAAATGATGTAACCCTTGAGGAGGTAGATTTTAATGAATTAATATTATTACATTTTGGCTACTTTCTTATTGGTTTTAAAACTCTTATCTTTAAAGGTCTAACTCAGAATCGATGGACTAAGGTTCAAGCTAGATACCACAATAATATTTAAAATTTAAAATTTAATAAAAATTGGAAAAGTGGTATTAGCTTTGGTACCATTAGTTTATTCGACAATGATGAATTCTTTTTTATAATAACTAGTCATCCTGAATCCAAAAATGTCCCTACTAAAGTCATCAATTCACTCAATTGACTTTCTTTGGAGACTTTAGATGATTCTGATGAACTTTAGGTTTGAGATGTAACCCCTAAATTCAAAGAAGAAATTAAATTAACAGTTGATAAACGTAAAGAATCAACCTTAAAATAGAGAATGACCCTAGCCACACCTTCATCAGTTCTTTGTTGACTGAGGATGAGTCTAGGAATCTGATTCAACTTCTTTTTGAGTTTAAGGATTGTTTCAACTAGATATATGACAAAACGCCAAGTTTGTCTGATGATGTAATAGTCTATAAACTTGGAATCTAGCACGATGCCATTCTAGTCAAGTAAGCTCCTAGATGCATGCATTTATTGATCGAACAATAAGTCATTTTTGAAGTCAAGAAGTTGGCCAAGGCTTAATTTATTCAAGGGAATAATATCCTGTTGAGAATGTTGCAACTTAGTTCTTCATTATTGATATTCTTGTAACATGTTTATTTTTTGAGGATTCCAAATATTATTATCTCTCCAAACATATTTTTGATACATTGCTTTGTTGTTTATGTGTACTAACATTTTAAGGAAATCATACTCAAGATTATTGAAGACTTCAAATTAGATCTGTTTAGAGACTATTATAAATGAAGTCTGTAATTTTTCATTTTATTGAGTTTGAGAGTGTGATTGTAATTGAGTAGTTGTGCACACACACACGGGGTGAGAGATTAAAATTTATATTTTTTTAAACTAATTATACTATATGGATACACTTCATATGGGATGATTTGTTCAGTTATTTTTCCTGGTGAGCACTCAAATGAATAGAAATGAAGTTTTTCTATGTATAGATTGTACTGTATGAACACAGTTCGTACATACTTTCCAGATTATAAAATGGATGGGTTCCTGGTTGCGTAAAAAGAATTTTTCTAGGTATAGATTGTACTCTACGAACATGGATCATACTGTACGAATGCAATTCATACATGCCTTCCATAGTATGAAATGGATGGGTTCCTGGTCGTGTAAAAATAATTTTTCTAAGTATGGATCATACTGTATGAATACATTTTGTTCATGCCTTCTAGAGTACGAAATGGTGAGGTCCATTTTCGTCTCGACTTTTCGTCCCTACGAACTTGATTTTTTTTATAATTGGTCGTACCGGATGATGTCATCATCGTATATACGCCGATCAGAGTACAAAATTTATGGGTCTCTCTTCATCCAGATGAAGGTGAAAAATTTTCTAACTATTTGTACTGGACAAACATAGTTCATCCTGGATGATGATGATATATGAAATGTTTTTATACTGATTCATAACAGGTTTGTACGCAACAATTTTTGGACTGTTTGTATGTATGAAATATGATCGTGCTATATGATCGTGTATGTTC
The DNA here is from genome assembly GCA_022539455.1 of Dendrobium nobile. Taxonomy (NCBI): domain Eukaryota; kingdom Viridiplantae; phylum Streptophyta; class Magnoliopsida; order Asparagales; family Orchidaceae; genus Dendrobium; species Dendrobium nobile. The sequence continues at coordinate 29,182,540 of CM039719.1, forward strand.
AAATTTGAAATTTTCAAATTTCTAGACAGTTTTTTGTATCTTTAGTATAAAAGGTCCGTTAAAAATGATGTGAAAAAGTCTTCTCTTCATGATTTTTCAAAGAAAATTAAAAGAGAGAGTGTGAGAGAGTCTTTGAGAGAGATTTTTTGCAAGTGAAGTGTGAAGGATTCATAAGGTTACTCAAAGGTAAGGATCTCTGTGTGATTTGTATTTTTTACTCTTGTCTTAAAAAATTGCTCATGAGAAGAACTTTGAAAAAGATTTGGTTCTCTATTGACACTTGAAGAGTGTGAATAGATGATGGTTCTCTGCCGACAATTGGAGAGTTTGATTAGACAACGGTTCTCTGCCAACACTTAGAGAGTGTGAACAGATGACACTTCTCTGCCGTCACTTAGAGAGTGTGAAAGGACGATGGTTCTCTACCACACTGAGGATTGGTGGAAGAGAGGATTTGTAAAGGCTTCTTCGCCTTACTGTGGGGGAAAAAGGAGATATATTTTGGTAATAGTGCAATACCTGAAGAGTGAGTCTTTAGGGAGTGGATGTAGGTCATGTTAGACGGAACAACTATAAATCTTTGTGTCATTTAAATTTCTACATTTTATTTACTACAAGTTATTTTTATTATATAAGGCTTCTTCTTAACAAGTTATTTTCATGTTAGATGGATCTTTTTGGACCGGTTAGCACTGTTAGTCTAGGAGGGAAGGTATACAATTTTGTGATTATTGATGATTTTTCTAGTTTCACATGATTTAAATTCTTATATCATAAGAGTGAATCATTTAAGGAGTTTAGAGATTTTTTGACTCGGATTCAGAGTTAATTAGGAAGTTAGATTTTAATAATTCAAAGTGATCACATGGGAGAATTTAAAAATGAAAAATTTGAGGAATTTTGTAAAGAAAAAGGAATTGATCATAATTTTTATTCAAATAAGAATGGGGTAGTCAAAAGAAAGAACATAATATTAATTGAAGCCGCTCGAGCCATGTTGGCAAAATATTCACTTCTTAAATATTTTTAGGCTGAAGCGGTTAGCACTGCATGTTATGTTCTAAATAGGGTGAACATTAGATCGAAATTAAACTAAACACCCTATAAGCTTCTTAAGGGGAGAACACCTAATTTGTCACATTTGCATGTTTTGGATGTAAGGTGTTCATACATAATAATGGAAAATCTATCTTAGGAAAATTTGATCCAAGATCAGATGAAGGAATTTTTTTTGGATACTCTAGTGTTAGAAAATTTTATAGAGTATTTAACAAAAGAACTTTGATAGTTGAGGAGACCACACATATTATATTTGATGAATATGGATTTTTGGAAGAGCCAAATTTGGAAGAGCATGAAATAGAAAATAACTCCCAGAAGATTGAGTTAGAAGATAATGTGGAGAAAGAAAAGCCGTTACCTAGAGATTTAAAATTTTCTAAAAACCACCCTAAGGAATTGATTTTAGGTGAACCTAGTGAGGGTGTTAGGACTAGGCATGGACTAAGCGAAGAAGTCAATCATTCTACCTTTATTTCAATAATAAAACTCACAAATATAAATCAAGCACTTTTAGATGAATATTAAATTTTGGCAATGCAAGAAGAATTAAATCAATTTGTATGAAATGAAGTTTGGAAATTAATTGTAAGGCCAAAGGATCAAAGTGTAGTTGATGTTGTAAATCTGAGTTCATGTATTAGGCTTTTGATTATAGCAAACATTCAGGATTTCCTACAACTACCTTGCCTACTAACTTTTCAGGTCCACAAGATCGAATGCAACTCAAGCCAACTCAAGATTAGGTAGATTTAGGTTGAGTCAAGTCTGTATTTTTTCCTTTCTTGAGTCAATTATAAAAGTGGTTCCTTATGCTCAGTAACCTTGCACACACACACACTTGAGGTTTTTCTATTATTTTATGTTTTGAGAACATCAGCTTGGACGATGACCATATCGGCCAGGATAATCAAACTAAAAATAAAAACCCTATTTAAGGCATCTCATTAAGGCAGCCGTCATTAAGCAGATCATCCTAGACTATCCTTGCATCAGCCAGGATGATAGGCTCAGTTAAGAAAGAATTAGCTGCCATGATCAATTTAGGTATTCTTTATTTTAGAAAATCATCCAGGAAAATCGTAGAATCAGCCTAGACGATGCAGCATAATTATGCCTAAATTAATCTGGTAATTATAGAAAGTAATTAAGGCTGATTGATACGATCACATCGGTCGGGCTGATCTCAGGATCAGCCAGGATGATGGACTACTAGACGATTGACATCAGCTAGAATCTATTCAGGGCGATGTTTAGGATGATTTTTCTTGAATTTGAACTAATCGTCCAGGACAATATGGTATCGGCCTGGACGATGTAACCAATTTTCTTCTGATCGTCCCAAATCATCCCAACAGTTTGAGCTTATTTTGTACTATTTGGCCAGGATGATATTTCTATCGGCTTGGACAATAAAGTGGGCAAGTTGCATTTATGAGCTCATTTTAAGATCTTTTATTTAAAAACTCTTGTTCTTCACTTAATAAGATCTTTTGCTATTGTCTTGACCCGAGTGCGCCTGGAGGAGAGAGAGAGAGAGGATTTTGTGAGGGGGAGCTTGTGAGGGGGATTCACAAGGGTTGCTCCAAGCATTGTTCCACTTCTCCTTCCACTAGAGTCTCTTGTCCTTGGAAGGGCTGAGAGAGGTGAGCTTCAGCAACCGATCAAGGTTCTCTGCCTGCTTCAGGAGGAAGCAAAAGGAGTTGGGTTCTCTGCCTCATCGGGGTTGGCAGAAATGAGGTTTTGTAAGGCCTTCTCCACCTTGTTGTAGTAGCAAAAGGAGAGTCACATTTGTAGTGCAATACCTGGAGGGCGCCTCCAGGGAGTGGATGTAGGTTGAGTTAAATGAACCACTATAAATCTCTGTGATCTATTTTTATTGCTTCCGCATTTATTTATTTTTTGCACTTTGATTTCTATGGTGATTTTGATTTATGATTGTTGTGCTTTGCTTAAAGAATTTTTAAAATAACAATTCACCCCCCCCCCCCCCCTCTTGGTTAGTCTCGGGCTAGTTCTTAAGGGCTTAACATCCCTAATAAACTTTCAAGTGATATCAGAGCGGAATTCATAAAATCTAAGTTAAAAAACTTTTTGAATTTTGATCTATGGCTAACAACGGTAATCGTAATACAACGGAAGGAAATTTTATTACACGGCCACCTTTGTTTGACAATCTTCCTTTTGATTTTTGGAAAACTCGTATATCTACTTTTTTATAATCAATTGATTATCACATGTGGATGCTTGTTAAGGAAGGGTATTCTCCACCTTCTCGTGAACTTAATGGAATTAAAATTGAAGTAACATTTACTAAATGGACTTTTGATAAAAGAGATCTTGCGCAACTTAATGCAAAATGTTTAAACTATTTTTTCTGTGCTTTAAAATTTGAAGATTACATGCGTGTTTCCACTTGCTCTACCGTTAAAAAAATTTGGGATAAATTGTGTATCACCTATGAAGGCACAAATGAAGTTAAGCAATCTCGATTGAACATTCTTTTGCATGATTACGAACTTTTTTGTATGAAACCATCTGAATCGATTTCTAAAATATATACAAGTTTTACTCAGATTGTTACTTCTTTGCATGCCTTAGGAAGAGAACTCATTAATTATGAAAAGGTGAATAAAGTTTTGAATGCTTACCTTCCTCTTTTGATGCTAAAATCACTACAATTACCGAATTTAAAGATTTGAATTCTTATAGGATTGATAACTTACTTTGCTCACTCATTACTTACGAGTAAGGGGTGAATCAATGAAATCTTGATACAGGTGAGAAAAGAAAGGAGAAAATTGTGGCATTGAAGGCCAATGACACGGACATTGATTCTTCCGGGTCTGAAAGCGATGATGTTGCTTTAATCACAAGGCAATTTAAAAGCTTTCTAAGGAAGAAGCAAAAGAACCATCAAAAGTGAAACAAAGGTAAGGGAAACAAAATTTTTAAGAGTTCTAATGATATGATTTGCTTTGAATGCAGGAAGCCAGGACATGTTAAAGCTGATTGCCCTACACTTAAGTCTCACCCAAGCAAGGAAAAGGGTGAGGAGAAACCCAAGTTTAGGAAGGACAAGAAGAGATTCCAAAAGGCATTCTAGACAGATTCTGTATCTGATTCATCTGAAACTGAACCTCAAGAAGAGACAACAAACTTGTGCTTAAAAGCAGGTGATCATCTTGGTCAAGATGACCAAGAAGAGGTATGTGAACTAACCTATGAGCAACTCTTTAAAGTTTCTGAAAAAATACATGCATCATATAGGAAACTTAAGAAAACTCATGCTAGCTTGAAATTGAAATTTTTTAATTTACAAAAAGAGCATGATATTCTTCTCAAAGATCAAACAATAATTGATTCAAATCACATGGCTTTACTTAATGAGTTTGATGCATTAAACAAAAAGCATACTGAGTTATCAGATTCTCATGATTCTTTAAAATTGTCCCATTTTGAGTTAGAAAAAGAATATAAAAAATTAGAAAATTTAAAAACCTTTGACAATAAAAAATCTTCATTTCATGCATCACCATAAATTAATGCATCCTTTTTCTGGAGTTAGATATTTTTCATGTGGCATGCTAGGACACATAACACACACTTGCACCATTCACCATAGTGCACATTGGGTTTGGAGACCCAAATTGCATGATTCACAGTATAGCTCACATGCATTGCATTCTACTTTCCATAAGAAGGGTTCCTAAATCTGACGTTTGAAAATTTTGCAGGAGTGCTCTCACAAAAGGCCTCATGAGAACATGTGGTACCTGGACAGTGGATGCTCTCAACATATAACTGGCAAAGCTAATCAATTCATTTTGCTGGAGACCAGGACATGAGCCAAGGTTACTCTTGGAGACAACACCACCAGGAAGGTGGTAGTCTCAGATATAATTGGTAATTCCAAGAACCTTTTGATTTAAAATGTTTGCTTGTAGATGGATTAAAACATAACCTGCTCAGCATCAGTCAGCTTTGCGACAAGGGCTTCATCATAAAATTTTTGGCAAATTCATGCATTATAAGCTTAAATAACAACACTGTTTTATAGGAAAAGCGGATCAACAATGTTTATATGCTTGATTTAAATAACATTGAATGTGCTGCATCATTTTGTTTAAAATTTGCTTTTGATGATTCATGGTTGTGGCACAAGAGATTATGTCATGCCAATATAAAAACCCTTACGAAAGTGACCCAAAAAGACTTTGTTAGAGGTGTCCCCAAGCTTAAGATTTCTAAAGACCACCTTTGTGATGCCTGCCAATTATGAAAGTAAGTCCATTTCACTTTTCACCCCATTAAGGACATTAGTACCTCTAGACCTTTAGAAGTCCTTCACATGGATTTGTTTGGACCCATTAGCACTGCCAGCTTTGGAGGGAAAGCCTATGGTTTTGTGATTGTCGATGACTACTCGAGGTTCACTTGGATTAGATTTTTGTCACACAAAAATGAGTCTTTTGAAGAGTTTAGATCCTTTTTTACTTAGATTCAGAAAAAGCTAGGTTGTGAGATCTTGACCATCCATAGTGATCATGGGGGAGAGTTTGAAAATGAGAGATTTAGATATTTTTGTGAGGACAAGGGGATTAGCCATAACTTCTCAGCTCCTAGGACCCCTCAGCAGAACGGCATAGCTAAAAGGAAGAACCAAACTTTAGTGGAAGCCGCTAGAGCCATGCTTGCTGAGTATTCACTTCCAAAATACTTTTGGGCTGAAGTGATTAACATAGCTTGTTATGTGTTGAATAGGGTGAATGTTGGAGCCAAATTAGATAAGACACCCTATGAGATCCTTAAGGATAGGACACCCAATCTTTCCCACCTTCATGTCTTTAGTTGTAAGGTTTTCATTCACAACAATGGAAAGTCTCACTTAGGAAAATTTGACCCAAAATCTGATGGAGTGTTCTTAGGATATTCTAGTGTTGGGAAGTCTTTTAGGGTGTTTAATAAGAGAACTTTGGTGGTGGAAGAAACTACTCATGTAGTGTTTGATGAGTCTGATCCTATAAAGCCTAGAGTTGAGGACGATGATGATGTTGGAGAGATTACCACTGGAGTAGAAAATTTAGAGAAGAGGGTACAGCACCGAAACACTGAAGGAGTAGGAGAGGTTACCCAAGGAGTAGAAAATGTAGATATAAAGGAAAGGGTTGAACCTTTATACACTTTGCCTAGAGATTGGAGATACTCTTTGAGTCACCCTAAAGATCTGATCTTAGGAGACCCTTCTGATGAAGTTATGACTTGACATGGACTTAGGAAGGAAGTTAACCACTCTGCCTTTATCTCAATAACTAAACCCACCAACATAAACTAAGCCCTTTCTGATGTGTTTTGGATCTTATCCATGTAGGAGGAGTTGAACCAATTTGTTAGAAATGATGTTTGGGAGCTTGTAGAAAGACCTAAGGAACAAAGTATAGTTGGAACCAAGTGAGTCTTTAAGAATAAGGTGAATGATTCTGGAGTGGTGGTTAGGAATAAGGCAAGATTAGTGGCTAAGGGGTATAACCAAATAGAAGGGATAGAGTTTGAGGACACTTTTGCCCCTGTAGCTAGATTGAAAGCCATTAGAGTGCTATTAGCCTTTGTCTGTTATAAGGGACTTAAGCTTTTCCAAATAGACGTTAAGAGTTCCTTTTTAAATGGGGAAATAAAAGAGGATATTTTTGTAGAACAACCCCCAGGTTTTGAGAGTTCCCAATTTTCAAATCATGTTTTCAAATTAAAAGAGGCCTTATATGGATTAAAGTAGGCACCTAGAGCTTGGTATGAGAGGCTTAGCACATTCTTACTAAAAAGGGAGTTTGTTAAGGGGAGCGTAGACATCACCCTATTCCTGAGGAAAGTAGGAGATGATTTACTCATTGTTTAGATCTAGGTTAATGATATACTTTTTGGATCTTCTAATAAAAAACTATATGATGATTTTTGTAAAACAATGAGTAAGGAGTTTGAGATGAGTTTGATGGGAGAGTTGTCCTACTTTTTGGAGTTTGGTATAAAAAAATGAATAATGGAACCTTTCTGAATCAATCAAAATATATAAAGGACATCTTGAAGAAGTATGAAATGAACAAAGCAAAGCTAATTAGTACTCCCATGTCTTCAAAAATTCAGTTGGATAAAGACCCAAATGGAAAATTAGTTGATCAAAAGAAGTACAGAGGGATGATTGGATCTTTACTTTACTAGAGTACGAGCTGACCCGATATAATGTTTAGTATTTATCTTTGTGCTAGATTTCAAGCTGATCCTAAGGAATCCCACCTGACTGTAGTTAAGAGAATTCTTAGATACCTTTTAGGGACCCAAAACTTAGGAATATGGTACCCCAGGTATAGCACTTCTTTTGAGATTATTAGATATTCTGATTCTAATTTTGTAGGATGTAAGGTGGATAGAAAAAGCACTTTTGGAACTTGTCAATTCATATGACAATCATTAGTCTTCTGGTCTAGTAGAAAGCAAAACTCTGTTGCACTTTCCACTGCTGAAGCTGAGTACATTACTTTAGGAAGTTGTGTAGCCCAAGCCCTTTGATTAAAACAGCAGATACTAGATTTAGGATTACCTATAGGCACCATCCCATTTCTTTATGACAACACTAGGGTCATCTGCATTTCTAAGAATCCTATCCAACATTCAAGGACTAAGTACATTGACATTAGGCAATCACTTTATTAGAGACCATGTGACTAAGGGAGACATTGAGTTACACCATGTGGCAACTAAGAATCCACTGGCTGACATATTTACTAAACTACTGGCCTTTAACACTTTCATCTCTATAAGGACCAGATTGGATGTGATTGACATTAATGCATGAACTTGATCTCTACTTTTTTTATTATATGCTGATTACTTTGCTTTATCTTTCGTTAGATTTTTTTTATGTTCTCTTTATTTTTTTGGTACTTTATTTTTCATATGCCTTAATTTTTTTTAATCATCGTTGAATTGATATCATATGCCTTATTTTTTTCTTTTTGAAAATTTGTATTCAATGGTTTACGTCTCTTAATCTACTAAAGGGTAAAAATACTGTTGATTGTGTCTCTTTCTCTTACCTATTTTGGTGGTGAAATTTTCTTTTCTAAACAAAAAGTCTATCTCAAATTAACAACTGGATTTTGCAATTGAGATCTTTTCTACCTTGCTACAGTAATCTAGCTTATATTATAATAGTCAAAGTTTTTATGTTACTTCAACATTTCTCATTATTCTATCAATGCATCTCTCACATGATTTTTTATTCTATTTTATGGTTTGTTCTTCCCAATATTAGAGAGTGAGTTTTTCTTCTCTAATATCTAGAATATATACTCACAACTAACAATATTTAAGAGTTTTTGGAAAAAATCTAGCTTCAAAAAATAATGAAAAAAAAAAGTGGTCAATGATGCCAAAAACAAAAGATGCACAATGACGCCAAATTGAAAAAAAAAATACACAAAGTGTATCAAAAATCAAAAGATGCGCAAAGTGTGCCATTCAATGGACAGGAGGCATAAAATTAGCCCATCAAAAAGCAAGCTATCTTCCTATCTTCCAACTCTTAAAACTTAGAAGATTTCATGTATCACTTGAGATTTTCAAAGACTTGATTTCGAATTTTGCGATTGTAACAAACTACTTTGATACATTATTCTATAAGATATTTTTCTCAAGCCAAATATTGATCGGATCTCTTTTTTTTATCCAATTGATTTTTTCTGAGTTAACCTTTTGATTTCAAAAGATGATTTTGCCCTAAAAGAAGTCTGAGCTTAGGATTACATGATCAGATATTTTACCATTTTTTGGATTTTTGATGTTGTTAACTCATTAACTTATAAATTTTTAAAATCAATCACATGGAAGACTATATCATGTTCATGCCTTGATTTTAAAAAAAATTGTTTCCTTGCTTATTTTTCTGTAGTTTGTTATTTTCTTTTTTTTATGTTTTTTATTTCCTCCTCTCTTTTGTGATGTCAAAAGAGGGAGTAGTCTTATGTATCTTGTAATTTGATTCTGGAACTTAGTGAACTAATTTTTCATCACACTCTTTTTATTAAACTGCATAACTGCTTGAAATTTTTTGGGTGTGTTTTCCATCATCAAAAAAGGGGAGATTGTTGCAAATTTGAGTTTATAGATTAGACTTTTGATGATAGAAAACATTCATGATTTCCTACAACTTCCTTGCCTACTAACTTTTTAGGTCCACAAGATCAAATGCAACTCAAGCCAGCTCAAGATTGGATAGATTTAGGTTGAGTCAAGTCTGTATTTTTTCCTTTCTGGAATCAATTGTAAAAGTGGTTCCTGATGCTAAGTAACCTTGTACACACACACTTGAGGGTTTTTCTATTATTTTCTATTTTGAGAACATCGGCCAGGATGATGTCCATATTGGCCAGGATGATTAGACTAAAAATAGAAACCTTAATTAAGTCATCTCATTAAGGCAGCCGTCATTAAGCAGATCATCCTGGATGATCCCTATATCAGCTAGGACTATAGGCTCAGTTAAAAAAGAATCAGCCACCATGGTCAATTTAGGTATTCTTTATTTTAGGAAAACCTCAAGGACGATCATAGAATCGACCTGGACGATGCAGCATAATTATGCCTAAATTAATCTGGTAATTATGGAAAACAATTAAGGCTGATTGATACGATCACATCAGTCGGGCTGATCTCAGGATCGGCCAGGACGATGGACTGGATGATTGACATTGGCCAGAATCTATTCATGGTGATTTTGATTTATGATTATTTTGCTTTGCTTAAAGAATTTTTAAAATACCAATTCACCCCCCCTCCTCTTAGTTTGCCTCGGGCTAGTTCTTAAGAGCTTAACATCCCTAATGAACTTTCAGTTGAAACTAAGTGGGTATGTAAAAATAAAATGAATGACTCGGGTGTTTTTGTTAGAAATAAGGCTAGATTGGTGGCTAAGGCATATAATTAAATTGAAGGAACTGATTTTGAGGTAATTTTTACCCCTGTAGCAAGACTTGAAGCAATTAGGGTTTTGTTAGCCTTTACCTGTTTTAAAGGATTTAAATTATTTTAAATAGATATAAAAAGTGCCTTTTTGAATGGGGTGATTCAAGATGATGTTTATGTTAAACAACCTCCAGGTTTTGAAATTTCAAAATACTCAAATCATGTTTTTAAACTGAAAAGGTATTATATGGATTGAAAGAGGCACCTAGGGCATGGTATGAGAGGTTGAGCACTTTCCTACTATAGAGATCTTTTGAAAAAAAAAGTATGGATACCAGTCTCTTTTTGAAGAAATTAGGAGATGACATTCTCATTGTACAAATTTATGTTGATGATATCATTTTTGGGTCTACAAAAAAAAATCTTTATGATATTTTTTCTAAAATAATTAGTAGTGAATTTGAAATAAACCTAATGGGAGATTTAAGTTAATTTCTAGGTTTTAGCATTAAGTAAATTAAGGAAGGTAAATTTCTTAGTCAGTCAAAGTATATTAAGGACATCCTCAAAAAGTATGAAATAGACAATGCTAAACCTGTTAGTACACCTATGAGTTTCTCAGTTCAATTGGATAAGGACCCAGAGAGAAAATCTATTGATCAAAAGAAATTTAAAAAAATTATTGGATCTTTGCTTTATTTGACTGCTAGCATGCCCAATATAATATTTAGTGTTTGTTTGTGTGCTATATTTCAATCAGATATAAAAGAATCACATTTGACAACAATAAAGAAGATTTTGAGATATCTCTTGGGAACTCAAAACTTAGGAATTTGGTATCCTAAGTACAGTCATTTGAAATTGTTAGATATTTAAATTCAGACTTTACAGGTTGTAGGGTTGATCGAAAGAGTACATTTAAAACTTATCAATTTGTATGAAATTCTTTAGTTTCTTGGTCTAGTAGAAAACAAAATTTTGTAGCCCTATCTACTGTTGAAGCTGAATATATTACCTTAAAAAGTTGTGTGGCATAAGTTCTTTTATTGAAATAATAGTTGATTGATTTAAGATTTATAATAAACACAATTGCAATTTATTTTGATAACACTAATGCCATTTGCACTTTAAAAAATCATATTAAACATTTTAGAACCAAACATATATACATAAGGCATCATTTCATAAGGGATCATTTATCCAAAGGAGAAATTGAATTGAACCATGTTTCAACTTAAAATCAACATGCAGACATTTTTATAAAACCACTAGCTATTGATACTTTTAGCACATTAAGAACAAGGCTAGGTGTGATCGATCTTAATGCTTAAATAAAAATCTTCTATAAACTTGATATTTTGCTTTGTGTCTTTTGTGTTTTTGATTGTTTATATTTTGTTTTTATATTTTGTTTCTATTTTTCTATTTTCTTGTTTTGATTTATGTTGGACATGTTATTCACACATTGAAATTCCTATTTCTGAATGATCGTGATGATTTTATAAGTTTTTCATTCGTAGTGTACGAAATTATTTTTGTCCCGTACGAAATTCTTTAGCATGTCGATCTTTGTTTTAGACTGATTGCATAAAGTTTTTTTATTTTCCAATACATATTTTAGTGTACGATATTAATATCATCTTGTATAAAGTGTGCCAAAAATATTTGTAAAATCAGTTATTATAATTAATCATATGTACAAAATTTTATTTTGTATGTACGAACCACCCACATATCATTCAATATGGGGGATGGACCTAACCATCTTTAAAATGATCTTTAAAAACCGTTCATCCCGAAAGAATACCTGTTCATTTGTACGATCGTCTGGTCAAAAAGCCTGTACAAAGGATGCTTCATAACTTGTGTGATTATGAAAAGTCATTTTGTTTTGAACGTATTCGATCGTATATATGAAATTATTTTCATACATGATGAACCATCTATCATACTATATGAACCTCTTTTTGTACATACGAATGGTCATTTTTTTATAAATAGGATGGCTTTAGATTTCATTTTCATTCACTTCAATAGCCCTTTTCAATCCTACTTTCTCAGTTATGGATAGTTCTAGCAAGCGTGGTAGAGTCACTAAGGGATCATCCTCTAGGAGTGAAGATGAAAACTTTCTATCTAGAGCAAGTGAGGATTCTTTCCTTAGGTTTGTTTTTGAAAAAATTACTCCTTCTAGAATCTTACTTCAAGAAGATATCCATTTTTAAGTAATGCCTCTTTTCGCCACCACTCAATTTTCCTTTATCCTGTGTTTGATTCATGCCAACAAAAAAGAAATTCACCATTTTCTAGCAAACATGTCTTTTAGTTCTGATGAGAGTAGGATAAGATCTTATGTATTAAAGAAAATGGTAGAAATCACTAAGGAAGATTTGGGAACCATTTTGCATTTAAGAACTCAAGGGGTTAGAGCCCACACAATGACTTCTAAATTTGATTTTGACTAGTATAAAATAAACAATGTTCTTAGAGGGGTTGAACAAGTAGGTTATTTGCCTAGGGTCTATACCTTAAACCAAAATGCAAAGGTCATTCAGCATGTCCATAGAACTTCAAAAATTCCTAAAGCTGGTGACCATATTAACATTACTCCTCCTCTTCTATCCACTATTACTTATCTTATCATAACTGGACAACTAATAGATGAAGCCCAACTTATTTTTGATTATATTAACAAATTTTCTTAATATAGACATGTCTCTCATAGGAGGAAGAAGAATATTGCCTTAGGACATCTTGTGACCTATATTTAAGAAAAGAAGTACAATCTTATTCATCCTGAGTCTCTACTTAAAATACCAATCTACTTTACCGATGCTTCATTTTAAGCACTTTTTAGGAAAGATGGAAATGCAAGTGAAGATTCTGAGGGAGAAGGGGGAGCACCAGCACCTGCACCTGCTCATGGACCTAACTTTCAAGAGATGGTCCAGTGCTTTGACCGACTAGAGAGTTAATTTGATCAGTGCTTTGATTAAATTCAGACTCACCTAAACCAGCAGTATGCTTAGTACCAGCAATACATGGGGTGGATTCGAGGACAGTTCGAATCTATGAACAATAACGTAGCTATGATGAATAGCTATTTTTCTATCTTCAACTAGCCTCCTCCAGACCAGGGCCCTTCAGATTTCTAGATGTACTTCTTGTGTATTGTGAGAAGTACTTCTAGATATTGTCTTTGCTAGTCCTTTGCGTTGATCTTTATAATGTTTTTATGCTTTGTGTACTTGTCTCATTTTAGATCTTTGATATTGTTGTTGTTTGTTATGTTGTATTGAGATCTATGTATTGATATCAGATGTGCTTTATTATATTATATCTTTATATTGATATCAATAAAAAATGTATTATTTTGTTTAGTTATTTTTGTTCTTTGTTTGAAATATTAGTTTGCCTATATGATAATCCTATATTAATTGATCTGAAAAGTGTCATAAATTTAACTACAATATAAAAATTAATTTCATTATGAAATCTAATTTTTCAAAAATTTTAAGTTAATTTATAACTTGATCAAGTTGAGTCAATCAATCTTATGTTCTTTTTAGGCAAACATAATTCACAATATTATTATTACAATTTTGATGTCTTAATATTTTTATTTCTCTTTTCAATATAATTATATTAATAATTAGAGAAATTTGATTTTCTAGATTATTGATTTTGGAAATATCAATTTTAAAAAAAGGGAGATATCCAAAAGAAATGTACAATGAGTACAAAAATCGAAAGATTGCGTAATGATTCACAAATTGAAAAGAGGCACAAAATTAGCCCAAATATAAAAAGATGTACAAAGTGTGCCAAAAATATTTGTAAAGATGCACAATGTCGCCAATTGAGAATGTTCTTTCCTCTATCTTTCAATCTTCAAATTTAAATCAATCAAATTTTCAATTATGTTTTATATTGAAAATTGAAATTATCTAATTTTTCATTTTATCTCTTTTGAAATAATTCTCCTTATCTAATTATCTAGAATGCTTCATGACCTTGATTATTTTTTTTTCTATGTTATACTTTAATTTAAATTTTTTGAATCTTTCTTTTTCATCTAATAAACATTAACTTTGTTATTGCAATTATAGTTCAATCTCTTTCAAGATCAATTTCTAAGATTTCTCATATGACTTCTTCCATTCAATTATCCTTCTTCACTTTTTTTTTTGTCAAAGGGGAATAAATATTATTTGCATTTGAATTTTTTTTTTTTGTATGTTAGTACTGTTTTGGTTGGAGTGTTAGTGTTGTTTTATGTTTCTTAGATGTGTTGTGTTTTGTTTTTGTTTTGCTTTTGTGTGTTTTATAATTTGAAAATAAAAAAATAAAAAATTGTTTTATTTTTAAAAGAATTCCCCTATATATACATGTTTATTCATTTAGGGGGAGTTAAGGAGAAATTTAGGGTATTCAATTTTATTCAAACTATAATTGTGTTGTCATCATCAAAAAGGGGGAGATTGTTTAGAATGTTGTAACTTAGTTCTTTATTATTGATATTCTTGCAACATGTTTATTTTTTGATGATTCTAAATATTATTATTTTAATTATTATTTCTCCTAACATATTTTGGATGCATAGCTTTGTTGTTTATGTGTACTAAAGTTTCAGGGAAATTATACTTCAGATTCTTGAGGACTTTAAATTAGATCAGTTTAGAGACTATTATAAATGAAGTATGTAATTTTTCATTTTATTGAGTCAGAGAGAGTGTGATTGTAATTGAGTAACTGTACACATACACACACGGGGGGGGGAGAGAGAGAGATTAAAATTTATATTATTTAAACAAATTGTACTGTATGAATACACTTCATACAGGAAGATTTATTCAAATATTTTTCCCGACGAGCATTCAAATGAATAAAAATAAAAAAATTTCTAAGTATGAATCGTATTGTACAAACACAGATTGTACAAGCCTTCTAGAGTACAAAATGAATGGATTCCTAGTCAGTTTAAAAAAAAAATTTCTAAGTATGGATTGTACTATACGAACACAATTTGTACATGCCTTCCAGAGTATGAAATGGATGGGTTCATGGTCGCGTAAAAAGAATTTTTCTAAGTATGGATCGTACATGCCTTCCAGAGTACAAAATAGTGAGGTCCATTTTCGTCCCAAATTTTCATCCCTACGAACTTGATATTTTTTATAATTGATCATACCAGATGATGTCATCATCGTATGTATACTGATCAGAGTACAAAATTTATGGGTCTCTCTTCGTCCCGACGAAGGTAAAAAATTTTATAACTATTCGGACTGAATGAACATTGTTCATACCGGACAATGATCATGTACAAAATGTTTTTGTATCGATTCACAACAGGTTCATATGCAACAATTTTTGGACTATTCGTACGTATGGAATACGATCGTACTGTACCATCATGTACGTTCAAAATAAAAATTTTCTATTTTCTAGATGGTTTTTCATGTCTTTAGTATAAAAGGTCCATTAAACTGATGTAAAAAAGACTTTTCTTCATGATTTTTTAAGGGCAATTGAAAGAGAGAGTGTGAGAGAGTGTTTGAGAGAGATTTCTTGCAAGTGAAGCAATAAGGGTTCACAAGGATACTTAAAGGTAAGGATCTCTATGTGATTTATATTTTTCACTCTTACCTTTCTAGATTGCTCGTGAGAAGAGCTTTGAAAAATATCCAGTTCTCTGCCAACACTTGGAGAGTGTGAATAGAATATGGTTCTTTGTCGACACTTGGAAGTGTGAACAGATGATGGTTCTC
Source organism: Dendrobium nobile (assembly GCA_022539455.1). Lineage (NCBI taxonomy): Eukaryota > Viridiplantae > Streptophyta > Magnoliopsida > Asparagales > Orchidaceae > Dendrobium > Dendrobium nobile. The sequence goes on from CM039719.1 coordinate 29,198,325, forward strand.
TGCCAACACTTAAAGAGTGTGAATAGATGACAGTTCTCTGCTGACACTTAGAGAGTGTAAAAGGATGACTGTTCTCTATCGCATTGGGGATTGGTGGAAGAGAGGATTTGTAAAGGCTTCTCCGCCTTACTGTGGTTGAAATAGTGTAATATCTGAAGAGGGAGTCTTCAGAGAGTGGATGAAGCTCGTGTTTGGTCGAACCACTATAAATCTTTGTGTCATTTAAATTTCCACATTTTATTTACTTCAAGCAGTTAGGTAGTTCTCGGATTTTGAAAGTTTTCTTTCCTAAAATTCAAATTTTAATGTTCCGCATTTTGTTGCAATTTTTTTTTCCGTTGATGGGGATCGACGCGGCGTTCACCGCCGATCGCCGAATTCCTCTTGACGACAACATTCACATTCCTGTTCGTGAAGATGAATTGTCTAGAAGGCAAAGATCTGGTGTTCTTAAAATTAATGAGCCTTCAGAAGTGAAGCTGAAGAAATCTTCGATTGTTCTTGGCAAAGGTAAAGGAGTATTAATTCAATCTCCGGTGAAGGAATTCAAATTTCCAATTGGATTAAAGAAGGATTTAGTAGACAATGGGGCATCGTCTTCGTCCGGTCTGAAGCTGTTTGTGAATAAATTCAATAATCCTGCAGTCAAGTCAAATTTTGTAGAGAAAGGAATCTCTTTTTCACAGAAGTTGATGGATAGCTCATCAAATATTCGTAATAATGCTGAGGTAGACAATGGCCTCACTGTTCCTGTTGATACCTGGTACAGGAAACCGAATATCAAAGTTTCTATCAAAGATAATGATTCCTTCTTATCAAAAGATGGTGAAGCAGTTATGTTGAATGAAGATTGTTTAAAAATTAATGCAGACAAATTACAATTGTCTCTGGTAGTAAAGGTATTTGGAGGAAATTATCCGGTCTTTGAAGTTGCTAAAGAGCTTCGACGTCAATGGAGCCAATTTGGGAAGTTCCATATAACTTCTCTTTGGCTTGGATGGACTTTATGTTCCTTTTTTGATAAAGCTGCTGTTGAAAAAGTTTTGGAAGGTGGTCCATGGTATGTGAATGGCCATATTGTGGGCATAGACAAATGGTCCCCAATGTTTTCTCCTACCTCCTTAAAAGGACTATCATCCCCCATTTGGGTTAGATTTCCTCATCTGCCACTGATTTGCTGGGATGAAGAAAATGTGACTAGAATTTCCAGCAAAATTGGAGTTCCTCTGTGGATTGATGGCAATATGTTCCAATGGAGCAAAAGGGAGTATGATAGAATCTGCGTTCGTATGCAACTGGATCAACAATTTCTTAAGGGAGTGTGGGTAGAAGGATCCTTTGGACGCTTCTTTCAAAAGGTAGAATATGAAAGAGTATCCAATTTCTGTTTCAATTGTGGAAAAATTGGTCATCTTGAAGCCAATTGTAAAGATGGGATGTTATCTAACTGTGAAGGAACTCAAATCAAACATACTAAGTCTTTGGACAAGGAAGCTCAGATTTCTTACTATCAGTATCAACAGAAAGCAGGTTTCAATAAAGATTATGGGCCATGGATCCTAGTTCAAAATTCAAGGAGAAGGAGGAAGCCAGCTATCATCAAGGAGAAGCCTTTTTATAGAAATACTAAGAATGTTTATGTTCAGAAATCATTCTCTGAGCCATCTTTAAACCATGTTGCTAAAGAAGCCCCCAATGTATCTATTACTGCTACGGAGGAAAATACAGAAGCTGATTTGGGTCCTGTTACTGAAGAAGCCGGCAATGAACCCACTATTGCTACTGTTGTAAATAAAGAAGCTGAATTGGGTCCTGTTGCTGTGAAGAAAGTGAATGAAGTAATAACTCCTGTAGTTTTGCCAGGAGTTAACAGTTGTAAGGAGATGACAAATCATATTTCTACTATTACTCCCAAGCCTAATGAAGATCAGAATAAATTCAGTTTGATAGAAGATCTTACTCATGAAACAGAATCTTTCAAAGTGAATGAAGAAGTGGATTTTGAAGAAGGGGAAATTGTTAAAGTTTCTCCAAATGAAGACAAGATGGAAGAAGCCATGAGAAGTAAAGGTAAACTTATTAAAGAGCTCAATTCTTTGGGAAGAGACAACATTTTATCTCAAAAAAGGAAAGGAGAAGCTAATAAGAAGATTAAAAATGGGAGTAATCCCATTTTTAAATCAAAATGATGTCTCTATCATTTTGGAATTGTAGAGGGGCTAGGAAGGTTGAGGCCTCTCGATATCTAAGGGAATTCATCAAGGATCTTGATGTTTTTTTTGTTGGACTTGTTGAAACCAAAGTTCAATCTTTTGATAGGAAGGAAATCAACAATTTTATTGGTAGCAATTGGGATTTTTTTAATGTCCCTGCTGAAGGATTGTCTGGAGGAATCCTCATTTGTTGGAAATTCAACATTTGCTGTTTCAAAGTTGTTCATTTTTCTAGCCAAGTAGATATTAGGTTATTAAAGATGCATAATGGAAGTGAATGGCTCATTGCCACCACTTATGGAAGCAAAGAAGTTTATAAAAGAAGACAACTATGGGAAGACCTTCAAAGATTTACTAATTTGAATATTCCATGCATTATTGGAGGTGACTTTAATTGCATCCTCACACAAGAAGAAAAAAGAGGTGGAAAGAGATTTGTATTCTCTCAAGGCCCTCAAGATATGCAAATGTTTATGAAGAATTGTGATTTCAATGACATTGGGATTATAGGTCCCAAGTTTACTTGGTGTAACAATAAAAAAGGCGGAGCTCGCATCCTGGAGAGATTAGACCGATGTTTACTGAATTCATCAGCTTTGAATATCATTCAAGTGGCAGCAGTTCGACATCTTGGAAGAGTCGCATCAGACCACTGTCCAATTGCCATCAGCATTTGTGGACCGGAATTCAAGAAGAACAAGAGACTGAAATTGGAAGAAGTGTGGATCTCGTATCCAGCATCCAAAGGAATTGTTTTAAATTCTTGGAATAAACCTGCTGGTGGGGATGATGTCCAGAAAATGAACTGTAAATTCAAAAGAGTCCTTAAAGATCTCTTTTATTAGAGTAAAGCCAAGCATTCCAATCTAAAATCCTTGAAAGAAAATTTGAAAAAGATATTATTTCTTTGCAAGAAGAGGAGGCCAATATAGGGAGTCTTTCAAATGACAAAATCTCTTTATTGAGATTCAAAATTAAGGAATTGAACTCTACATTGGGAAGATTAAGCTCTTGGTGGAAGCAAAGAGCCAAAGTTAAATGGTACAAAGAAAGTGATTCAAATTCTGATTATTTTCATTCGGTTGCTTCAGCAAGGTATAATAGCAATCTTATCAAACAAATAAAGAACACAGATGGCTCTCTTACAGAAGATCAAAGCTACATTGAAGATATCCTGTCTAATTATTTCCATGAGAAATGGAAATTCAGAAATTGCTCTCTTAATGGTTGGCCTAGTTTCTCCAAAATCATTGATGAATATGACAAGGATCGGTTGATGGTAGAATTTTCTGAGGAAGAATTGGATATTGTTATTTCTCACTTGGAAAGCAATATAGCACCTGGTATGGATGGTCTTTCCTATTCTTTTTTTAAATTCTATTGGCCTATTATCAAATCTGATGTTTGGAAAGCTGTTAGCCTTTTTTTCAAATCCGGTTCAATGTGTGATGAATGGAGGGAGATCATTGTGGTTCTTATTCCTAAAGTCAAAAATCCTTTAACTCCTTCTAATTATAGACCTATTAGTCTTTGTAATTCTATCTATAAGATAGTGGCAAGGATGTTCTTGAATAGGATTACCAATATTATTCCAAAGATTATTTCTGATAATCAAGTAGCCTTCATCAAGGGAAGATCCATTTCAGAGAATATTTTGCTCACACAAGAAATTTTTCATAAATTTAGAATTTCTAAAGCTAAGAAAGCCTTGATGGCTATTAAAGTTGATATGGAGCAAGCTTATGATAGTATGGGTTGGAACACATTGAAGAAAGTTTTGGAGCTTTATGGTTTTCCAAGATCTTTTGCTAATCTCTTAATCCAATGTGTGGTGGACACAAAATATTCTATAAATGTGAATGACAGGAATTCTAAATGGATTCAAGAGGAGTGTGGCTTTAGGCAGGGATATCCTCTATCCCCCCATTTGTTTATAATGTGCTCTCAAATTCTTACTGAAGCTTTCAATAGAGATGGAGCTAAAATTGGTATAAAATTGAATCCGAATGTAGAGAAAATTTCACATCTTCAATATGCTGATGACATCATAATTTTTTATGAAGCCAATAGGAGAAATATTTATAAAATCAAGAAGATCTTGAAGAATTACAGCCGCTGGACTGGACAGAAGGTGAATAATCAGAAATCTACTCTGATTTTCGGTAAGGCAGTCCATAAGAACAAATCCAGAATTTTGTCAAAACTGTTTGGATTCAAAGTTGTTGAAGAGATGAACTATCTTGGTATCAAAATGGCTATGAGAAGGCTTACTGCATCTGACTTCAGAGATATTATAGAAAAAGCATTTGATAAACTCAATGTTTGGGGCAATTTATCTCTTACTTTAGCTGGTAAAATTCAATTAATCAAAATAGTTCTTTTATCCATTCCAATTTTCGTTTCTACTCACTCTCTTGTGCCAATGGGTGTATTGAGAGAACTTAACAAGCTTTGCAGGGATTTTCTCTGGATGAAACAAAACAAGAGTAAAGGAATTCATTATGTGGAATGGAAAAATCTTTGTAAGCATATTAAGTTTGGAGGACAGGGCATTATTTCACCAGCTGACAAAATGAACTCTTGGAGAGCCAAATTCGCTTGGAATTTGATTTCTAAGCCTTCAACTCTTCTTAGTAGAATCATGATTGCAAAATATGGGAGAAATTTCTGTTTTTCAGAAACAAAAGTTGGTAGTTCACCAACTTGGAAAATTATTAATTCTAGAGGAAAAACTCTTCAACAAATTACTAGATGGAAGGTCTTTAATGGTGATCTCATAAACACTACAAAGGATATCTGGATCCTTGATAAGTGTTTAGATAAATGGCCTACGTTTGTATCCAATCTTCAAGAAGAACAATTATGTTTGAGCTATTTTATTGAAGATGGAGATTGGAATATCAACAGATTGCATGAAGCTTTCGGTAATGAGCTTACAGAATTAATTTCTTTGGTTCCTTTGAACAAAGAAAATCAATTTGATGAAATGGAAATTATGTACAAGTTTTTTGGGAAATCAATTGCTGCTTTGATTTCAGAACAAAGTTACTTATATGAGGAAGAAGATGCGAATTGGAGATGGCTTAAAAAGTTAAAGTTGAAACCAAGAGTTAACATCTTTTGGTGGAAATTGATTCATAAGGCAATTCCAATCAACGATTTTTTAATGTATAGAAGGATTATTAATTTCAATGGATGCCCGAGAGGATGTGAAGATGTTGAAGATGCTGATCATCTAACTGCTAAATGCTCATTTATGAATAAGATCATTATCTTATTAAATAAGTGGGGTTATGATATCCCGATTCTATCCAATCTTATAAATTGTTTTAATTGGCTTTGTAAAGCTTCTATCAGCAATCCCTTTTTAGCCAATGTTTATTGTTATGCTATTTTTTTCTCTTGGAAGAGTAGAAACAAGAGGGTGCACGGCTCGGATGAGGACAGTATATCGTCTATTGCAGCTAATGCAGTTAGTTTTGCTTCTTTATCATTTAGCCAAGATCTCAATTCGGTCAACTGGGTTTCTAATCAGCATTTGCTATTTCAAAAAACTTGGAAACCTTCTCCAACTGAATGGATCAAACTGAATGTTGACGCTTCTCTTAATAACAATTATTCTGATGGAATTGGCGGAGTAATTAGAGACAGCAAAGGTAGATTTTTATTTGCCTTTGGGATTAAAACAATACATTGGGATATTTCAACTCTTGAATTGGAAGCTTTGTTGGCTATCAAGAAGATTACTCAAGAGTGGATGTATGAAGCAAAAGGCATCATTATAGAAGGAGATAACTACAATGTTATGAAGCATATTCAAGACATTTTCAAAAATGGTCCATCTGTAAGTAATCATCCTAATTTACTTGATTTCTTCTTTCTTAGAAGTTTCAATCAAGTCATTTTTCAATTTGTTAAGAGAGGTTGTAATAAGTTAGCCGATTATTGTGCTAACCATGCTAGTTTGGGTGATTTTACTTGGAATAACTTGATTATCAATAATGTTCCTCCTTCATTCTTTAAATTGGTGAAGGAAGAATATGATAATCTCAACCATGTTTAGATTGTTTCTTTTGTTTTCATTTCAATAATATTTCTTTATGCATCTTCTCAAAAAAAAAAAAAAAAAGCAGTTAGGTAGTTATGACCTTAAGAAGAATTCCTTGAACTGCTCTTTCAGCATTACGTCAAAGAAATTTCTAGGTTTCGTAGTGAGGGCCCACAGAATTGAAATTGATCTCGCCGAATCAAAGTTATTCTAAATATGATGCCTCCTAAGAGCCTTACTTAACTAAGGTCTGTTTAGGAAAGGTTGGCATATATAAGAAGATTCATTTTTAATCTTTCTGAAAGATGTCAACCATTCTCTGTCCTAGCTAAAATAGACTCCAAATTCATATGGGATGAGAAATGTCAATTTGCCTTTGAAAACATCAAATAATACATGAGAAAACAGCTAGTTTTGTTAGCCCCTGTTTAAGGGAGACCTCTAATCCTTTACACTATGGCCTTGACGAGTATCTCGAGGCCCTCCTAGCTCAAGTCAATGATGAGGGGAAAGAGAATGTTCAATACTACCTGAGTTAGAGAATTCTTCCAAATGAAATTTGGTATCCTACAATCAAGAAATATTACATTGCCCTGATCTATACAACATAAAAACTAAGGCATTACATGCTTTCTCATCAAGTTAATTTAATTTTTAGTGTCAATCCTTTACAATATCTTATGACCTAAACTATATTATTAGGGCATTTAGGTCATTGGTCTATGATATTACTTCAATTTGAAAATACTTTCATTCCCCTGCATGCTGTAAAGGGCAGACCATTATCGACTTCCTTGTGGAAGAAAAGTTACCGACAGAGTCTCCTCTAAATGATGATTTACTTGATGAGCAAATCCTGAGTTTTGAGGAATCCAATGATCAAGTTTGGGAAATATATTTTGATGGAACAGTGTCCTCCCAACGAGGCAATGCACATCACCCTACTAATCTCGAAAAAACTGGAATTGGCATTGTTTTCATAACATTGGATAAGGGAATGATGCACTTTTCATATTACTTATTAAATCCTTAAACAAATAATGAAGTTGAGTATGAAGCTCTGATAATTGGCCTGAAACTTGCAATACTAAAGGAGATTAAAGAGATTAAAATCTTTAAGGTGACAATCAACTAGTGATCAACCAGATTTTAGGGACCTATAAGGTTTTGAATCCGAAACTCCAAAAGTACCACCAATACACAAGTCACTTACTTGAGTAAATTCCTATTGCAATTATGTATATATAAGATTCCTCGTGGAAGAAATTGTTTGACATATTCCATTATTGCAAAGCTCATAAAGGAATTTGCTTATCAAGAAGAAGAATTCATCCCTATAGAAGTATAGTGAGGTCAAGTCCTATCTCCTATAGATTTGAAACACATCTATAAGAAAACATGTTACATCCCACAATAGCTTCATGCCCCTTTAAAAGTTGGTGCATGGATATTGTCAGGCCAATCAACCCTCCCTCTGTGCGAGGTCATCGATTCATTTTAATAGCTACTGATTACTTTTCGAAGTGGGCAAAGAAGTCCTACTAAGAAATATAACAATAGACCATGTAACAAAATTCTTCAATGACCATATCATATAGTGATTCGATGTGCGCTTAATAATCATATTTGATAATGAGTCCACTTTCCAGTCTACAAATGTCATTAACTTTGCAAGTCACCATGGTATTAATTGGAGATACTGAATAATATGTTACCCACGAGCTAATGGATTTGCTAAGGCCTTCAATAAAACCTTGGTTTACATCATCAAAAAGACCTTATATGATAACAAACATCAGTGAGATGAGAGGTTGATGGAAGCTTTATGGGCCTACCGGATGACTTATGAAACCCTGACCCAATCCACACTATTCGTAATAGTTAATGGGTCTGAGGCCATACTCTCTATGGAAGTTCAAATCCCTTCACTCAGAATTGCAATCCAGAATATGATCACTATATAATAAAATAAATAACTCTGGATAGAAGAGCTTGAGGGCCTTGAAGAACGTTGTCTCCAAGCTTAGCAAAACTTAGAGTTGAATAAAGCCCAAATAATTTAAGCTCATGATATGTTAGTAATACCTAGATGAAAGTTCAATAGAGATATTAAGCCCTTATGAATTAGCCTGAGGCTAACAACGATGGGGGTGAATTGGTAGTTTTAAAAAATTCTTAAACAAAAATCATAATATCTTGAAATATTTTAAATCATCAAACCATACGATCACCCACATAAGATAAAGTGTGAAAAATAAAAGTGCATAAATGTAATAAGAAAGAACACAAAAAATTTTATAGTGGTTCGATAAACTTGACCTACGCCCACTACTCGGAGCCTCTCCTTCGGGTATTACACTAAACTCAATGATTGTCCTTTTGCTCCCACAGCAAGACAGAGAAATATTTATAAACGCCTTACCACTAACTCTGGTGAGGCAGAGAACCCGACCTCCATTCGCTTCCTCTTGAAGCAGGCAGAGAACCTCAACCTCCTTTTGCTTCCTCCTGAAGTAGGTAGACCTCTCTAAAACCTCTAAAGAACCAGGGACAATGACCGAAGAAGATGACTCGGACCCTTTCTTGGAGCAACCATTGGAACCCTCACAAACTCTCCCTCATAAGATTCTCTCTCTCTCTCTCTCTGTCAAGCTCTTCCTCTCCTTCTCTTGGCTCACTCAGGTTAGGACAGCTACAAAAGATACAATCTTGAGTAAATAAGAGATCTTATATAGAAAGGCTTTAAATTTACCCTAAATTACAACTAACCGACAAAGATCATTTATGACGATAGATAGATCACCATGTACAATCAATACATATTCAAATCATTTAGTCAAGATGATATGGGAGGGATGACTAATTAGAAGACTTATTTGTTCTAATCATCTAGGATAATTCTTGGATCGTTCAGGATGATTCTTGGATCATCCTATATGATTAGTTCAAAATAATATATATTGTCCAAAACATCATTCTATTTGGCCAGACATTACATGTTGGATGATTAAAAATAACTTATCATCCAGGAAGATTCTTTGATTGTCCTATATGATTAGTTCAAAAGAATAAATATCATCCAACACATCATACTGTTCATTAAGGATGATAAGTTAAAAAAATTAAATATCATCCAGCACATCATACTGTTCATCCAGGACGACTCAAGAAAAAACTAAGGTTTTTTAACTGATCGTCTAAGATGATCCCAAAGTTTTTTAACTAATTGTCTCGTACGACCCTGTGATTATCCAGGATGATATGATAAATCAATCAAATCTTAATTTCTTTTCTTAATTATCATGCTAATTTAGGCAAAATTATAATACATCATCTAGGATAATGTTCTGTATAATGTCTAAAAATAATAATATGTCTAAAAGTGTTGTTAGCTGATTCTTTCTAATTTGAGCCTATTATCCATGTTGATGTGAATATCGTCTAGAATGATTTGCTTAATTTGACTTTCTTAGTATGGATGACCTAATTAGGGTTTCTTTTTTTTAAGTGATCATCCAGGATAATTTTGGATCGTTTTGTATGATGTGATCAAAAATAGAAAAACTATTAAGCCTATAGAATTTCTCCCCCTGAGTGTGTGTGTGTGTGTGTGTAAGATTACTTAGCATCAGGATCCATATTATTGCATTTGACTCAAGAAAAGGTAAAAACACTAGAAATACACTTACATACTAACTTAGTCCAAATCTACCAATCTTGGGCTAGCATGATTTGCAATTAACCTTATGGACTTGAAACGTTAGTAAGCAGGGCAATAGTCGAAAAATAGAAATGCCAAAAATATTTGTTATCATCAAAATTATAATCCTTAAATCCAGATTTGTAATAATCTCCCCCTTTTTTATGATGGAAAATATTTGATAGGAAATTTAACTTAAGCAGATAAATGAAACATAAAGTAAATGTAAATAGTATGAACCAAGCAACTCAAATTTTACTAAAATCAAGCAGGTGGTACAAATACTAACCAATAGTAATACAAAAAACAATAATACAATGAAATAATATGAACACACTAACACTACCATTACTCCGTCTTTTGATATCACAAAAAGGAGGAAACAGAAAAGAAATATATAATAAAAAAATATAAATAAAAACTAACAACATCATGAAAAAAAACACCACAAGAAAAACAATCTATAAGTATGAAGAGCCCTAATCATTAGAAGGAGGTGGTGGTGGTGGCTGAAAGAATCTGAAAATAATAGTGAGTTGCTCCCTAAACAAGGTCATATCCTTGTCATGCGCTGCTGATGTGCCACGTATGCATAAAATTTATCAATATCTGCCTCATGCTATTGCTCCTGTGCAACAATGAAAGAGTCCAACCTAGCCTCCCACTGGTTGAACATCTTCACCAGTTGATCCAGCTATGACTACTAAAAAATCAAAATAGGTGAAGGGATAGGTGTAGGATCAGCTTCCCCCTCAACTCCCTCAACTTTCTCATGCTCCAAATAGAGATGAGTGTTATGAAGAACATGGAAGGAGATGTTGGTGTAGTAGATAGACTAAAAATTAGGTGGGGCAGGATATTAAAGATTGTATTTGGTTTCTAGGATGTAAGCTATGATGTCTCCTAAGGAAAGGTTGGGCTTTCTTCTGTGCCCTAGATCCCTAATAGTAGTTAGATGCTCAATGTATCGAAAAAGAATATCAGCAGCATTGAACTCCCTATGGAGGAGTGATGTGGACATGATCAACAGTCTTTGGGATTACTAAGGTACGAAGAACATGTTGGATTTTCCTAGCATCTTTGACTAAGGTGCTAAATGTTCCATCAAGATAGGAGCCATGTGTGTTCCTTAGAAGTTGGTTGGCAGGACCCTAGTTATAATCAGGGTCTGAAGACATGATGTGAATCTTGTCTCTAGTAGTAGAGAATTGGAGGCATTCATGAAAATCTTGATAGGTAATTTCTATGTTTCATTTGTTTACATAGGATAGAATGGCAGTGTAGGTGGAGTTGATCCTAAGGCTCGCAAAGAATTCATATAGGACTTCAAAGTTGAAAGGGAAAGAGAGTGTCAAAATGAAGGTAAGGAAGGTATGAGTGAATAGATTTAGGACCAAGTAAGTGAGAGTGCAAGAGTTGATAGTCCTTAAGAGGGTAATCACGACAGCCTTACAACAAAGATAGTGAGCTTGGTCAGCCACCTCAGTGAAATGAGGGTCGACAGAGGCCCATGAGGAAGTGTTGATCGCCATCCTAAATCATTTTCCACCAACCATTACTAGAAAATTAGAGATTGAGGGAGAGGAATCATAAGAATTGAGGGTGATAAAATATTTGAAATGGGTTGTTTATAAAGAATCAGCCACATTGTTTAGGACAATCACAAAATTATCTAGGATGATAAGGCAAAATTATAATGTCCAGGATGATTGGTCAAAAAGGCGATCTTATCATCCAGGACAATCAGACATCATTCAAGATTATTAGACTCAGGTGATCATCCTGATGAGTTAGCCTGGATTTGATGATCGTTGATGAAATAGATCATGTAAGACGATTAGGTGGATTGTCTAGGATAATCGACGATAATGGATCATATAGGCTGAATTAAAAACATGTAACAATTTTTGTCACGTGTATCATCCAGAATGAATAAGTGTATCATCCAAGACTATCACAAATAATTTAGTAGGATTTGATAAGATTGTCCAAGATGATGTGGATTGTCTAAGACGATCTCAAATAATTGACTCATATCAGCCATCAGATTGAAGACGAAGGATGGATTGATGATATCATCCAGGATGAAGTGAATATCATCCTGGATGATATGATAGAAAATTAAAGATCTTATGGATGGATGGAGGTGATCAAAAGAGACCCTAAAATATAATAGACCAATAAAAATAAAAATAAAAATAATAATAAAAAGAATTATAAAAATGATAAAAATAATTAAAAATAATAAATTTTTTATCAAAGTAAGGGTATGATAAATTTTTCATATAATTGAATTAAAGATTTATAAGAAAATGAGTTAACATCATTGAAATCCAAAAAATGGTAGAATAACTGATCATGTTAACCCCAGCTTGGACTTCTTATAGAGCAAACCATTTTTTGAAAACAAAGATCAAACTCAAAAAAAAAAAAATAGATAGAAAGTGATCCGTTCAGAACTTCATTCAAGAAAAATATCTTATAGAATAATATAGGAAAGAAATTAGTCACAACCATGAATTTTAAAATCAAGCCTTTGAAAATATCAAGTGACATGTTAATTTTTCTAAGATTTAAAGATTTGAAAGAGAATGAAGCTATCTTTCTTGTGGGCTCATTTTGTGCCTCTTGTCAATTGGTTGGTGCACTTTGCGCATCTTTTAATTTTTGTAAGACTTTATGTATCTTTCAATTTTTTGGCGATCATTATGCATCTTTTTAGTATTTTTTTTGGCTCATTTTATGCTTCTTGTCATTTTTTGCAAGCTTTCTCCCTTTTGAAACATTTAATTACTCTCAGTTGTGAGAATATCTTCCAGATATTAAAGAAGAAAAACTCACTCTCTTATATGAGGAAGAGTAAACCATAAAGCATAATCAAATTCATATAATAAATACAACAACAAGATTAAGAAAGATTGAAAGTGATTTAATGACTTTGAATATTACTTATATAAGATCGATTAGTATAACAAGATAGAAAAGATCTCAATCACAAAGTCCAGTTGTTAATTTGATATAAACTTCTGTTAAGAAAATTACACCGCTAAAAGGAGTTAGAGGAAGGGGAATAATCAATGGTGTTTCTTCCTTTAATTGATTTAGGGATGTCAAACATCGACTACAAATTTTTAAAAACCAAAAATAAGGTATAAAATATCATTTTAGGAGTGACAAAAAAAACTGAAAGAAAATTAGGAACACATAAATGAAAATATGGAAAATAACAACAATTAAAAATCAACAATTAAAACTAAAACCAGAAAAAGTCAAAAAGAAAAGAAAGAACAAAAAATAACAACAAACAACAAATTAAAATAATATAAAATTCAAAATTTAGTAAGCATCAAGTTCATACATTTATATATATCACACTCAATCTAGTCCTTAAGATGCTGAATGTGTCAAAGGCCAGTGGTTTAGTAAAGATGTCAGCCAGTTAATTCTCAATTACCACATTATGTAACTCAATGTCTCCTTTGGTAACATGGTTTCTAATTAATTGATGTCTTATCTTAATGGGTTTGGTCCTTAAATATTGGATATGAATCTTAGAGGTATAGATGGCACTAGTATTTTCACATATGATTGAAATTATGCCTACGGGTAATCTTAAATACATAATTTGTTGATTCAACCAAAGGACTTGGGCCACACAATTGCTTAAGGTAATGTACTCAGCTTCAGTAGTGGAAAGTGCAATAAAGTTTTATTTTCTACTAGACCAGGAGATTAAATACTATCTTATAAATTGGCAAGTTACAGAAGTGCTCTTTCTATCTATCCTACACCCGACAAAATCATAATCATAATATATAATAATTTTGAAAGAAGTGTAGTGCCTAGGATACAAGATTCCTAAGTTTTGGGTCCCTAAGAGATATCTAAGAATTCTCTTAACTTTAGTCAGGTTGGATTCTTTAGGATCAGCTTAAAATCTAACACAGAGACAAACACTAAATACTATATCAGGTCGACTAGCAGTCAAGTAAAGTAGTGATCTAATTATTCCTCTGTACTTCTTTTATTCAACAGATTTTCCATTTGAGTTCTTATCCAACTGAACACTGGAGCTCATGGGAGTATTTATTAGCTTGGCTTTATCAATTTTATATTTTTCAAGATATCTTTAATGTACCTTGATTGATTTAGAAAGGTTCTATAATCAATTTGTCTTATGCTAAATCCTAAAAAGCAAGACAATTCTTCCATCATACCCATCTAAAATTCCTTACACATTATTTTTTTAAAGTCATTACATAACCTTTTATCAGAAGATCCAAAAAGTTTATCATCAATATAGATCTAAACAATGTGTAACTCATCTCCTACTTTCTTCAAAAAAGGGTGGTGTCTACACTCCCCTTGATAAACTCCTTCTATAGTAGGAATGTGTTAAGCCTCTCACACCAAGCTCTGGGTGCCTACTTTAATCCATATAAGGCCTTTTTAATTTGTAAACATGATTTAGAAATTGGAAACTCTTAAAACCTGGGGGTTGCTCTGCAAACACATCCTCTTTTATTACCCAATTCAAGAATGCACTCTTAACATTCATTTAAAAAAGTTTAATCCCTTATAACAGGCAAAGGCTAGTAGCACTCTAATGGCTTCTAGTCTAACTACAGGGGAAAAAGACTCTTCAAAATTATTCTCTTCTATTTGATTATACCCCTTAGCCATATATCTTGCCTTATTCCTAACCACCATACCATAATCATTCATTTTATTCTTAAAGACCCATTTGGCTACTACCACACTTTGATTCTTAGGTCTTTTTACTAACTCCCAAATATCATTCGTCACAAATTGGTTAAGTTCTTCTTACATAGCTATAATCTAGAATTCATCAGAAAGGGATTGATTGATGTTGGTGGGTTCAATCATTGAGATAAAGGTAGAGTGATTTACTTCATTTTTAAGTTTATACCTAGTTCTAACACCTACAGAAGGGTCTCCTAAGATCAGTTCTTAGAATGACTCGAAGAATATCTCCAATCTCTAGGCAATGTGTGTTTAGGTTCTAGACTTTCCTCCATATTTGTATTTTATACTCCTTGGGTAATCTCACCTACTCTATCAGTGTTTTAAGGCTCTACCCTTTTATCCATATTTTCTAATCCTTGGGTAATCTAACCAATTTCATCTTCTTCCTTAACTCTAGACTTCTTAGGATCAAATTCATCAAATACTACATGAGTAGTCTCCTACACCACCAAAGTCCTCTTATTAAACATCCTAAAGGATTTCCCCATACTTGAATATCCTAAGAACACTCCATCAGATTTTGGGTCAAATTTTCCTAAGAGTGACTTCTTATTAGTAAGAATGAAAACCTTACAGCGAAAGACATAGAGGTGAGAAAGGTTGGGTGTCTTACCCTTAATGATCTCATAGGATATCATATTCAATTTGGATCTAACATTCACCATATTCAACACATAACAAGTTGTGTTTATCACTTCAGCCCAAAAGTATTGTGGAAGTGAATACTCAACAAGCATTACTCTAACACCATCAACTAAGGTCATGTTCTTCCTTTTAGCTACCCCATTCTTCTGAGGGGTCCTAGGAGCTGAGAAGTTGTGACTAATCCTTTGATCCTCACAAAAGTCTTCAAATCTCTCATTTTTAAACTCTCCACCATGGTCACTATGGATGGTCAAGATCTCATAACTTAGCTTTTTCTGAATCTAAGTGGAGAAGGATTTAAATTCATCAAAAGACTCACTTTTATGTGATAGAAATCTAATTCAAGTGAACCTCGAGTAATCATTATCAATCAAAAATTTATAGACTTTTACCCCTAAGCTAGCAGTGATAATGGGTCCAAACAAATCCATGTGAAGGACTTCTAAAGGTCTAGAGGTGATAATGTCCTTAAATGAATGGAAAGAGGATTAGATTTGCTTCTCTAGTTGATAGGCATCATACAGGTGGTCTTTAATGAACTTAAGCTTGGGGACACCTCTAACTAGGTTCTTTTGGGTTACTTTCTTAAGGGTTTTCATGTTGGCATAACATAACCTCCTATGCCACAACCAAGGCTCATCAATAGTAGTTTTTAAGCAAAATGAACTAACATAATCAATGTTATTTAAATCAAGCATATAAAAGTTATTAATCCTTTTTCTCTGCAAAACAGTATTATTATTTAAGCTAATGATATATGTGTTTGACAAAAATTTTATGATAAAACCCTTATCGTATATCTAGTAGATGTTGAGTAGATTATGTTTCAAGCCATCAACAAGTAAAACATCTTCAATCAAAAGGTTTTGGAGTTTCTGATTATACCTATGCCCACCACTTTCCTAGTGATGTTGTCTCCAAGAGTGACCTTGCCTCCAGCCCTAATCTCCTATGAAATGAATTGATTGGTGTCTCCAGTCATGTGTCATGAGTATCTGATATCTAGGTAACACATACTCTCATGAGATCTTGTGTGAGAGCACACCTATAAAATCATCAAACATCAAATTTAGGAACCCAAATAAGTTTGTGTCCCTTCTTATAGAAAGAAGAATATAATGCATGTGTATTATGCTAAGAATCATGCAATTTGGGTCTCTACAACCAATGTGTACTATGGTGAATAGTGCAAGTATGAGAGATGTGTCCTAGCATGCCACATGAAAAATATCTAACACCAGGAAAAGGGTTTACTAATCTATTCGGATTATAGTTCCTCTTCCTAGGTTTCAAACCTTTTAGCTTTGGATCAGGATTAAAAAATTGTTCAGGTGTAGGTGGAATCTTATTTTGCTCAAGTGCTTTCAATTTAGCTTTAAAAAAAGAGTTAACACTTTCTAAAATAGCATTATCAACTTTTAAATAGTGCTCCCTACTCTTACATTCATTAATATATATTTTAAAATCATTTTCAAGTGTAGTTTGGGATGCTTTCAATGAATCATGCTAAATGACAAACTTGGAATGCTTTTTTTAACTCATCAACTCATCAAGTAATGACATATGATTGCTCTAAAGTATAGAGTGATCTTTAAGTAAAATTTTATGCTCTTTTTATAAATTTAAAAATTCCAATTTCATACTAGTATGCAATTTCTAATGTTTCTTATATGATACATGAATTTTCTCAAAAACTTTTAGTAATTTATTGTAGGTTAATTCACATACCTCTTCTTGGTTAGACTGACCAAGATGATCATTCATCAACAAACACAAGTTTGTGGTCTCCTCTTTAGTTTCAATCTCAGAGTAGTCCAATATAGAATTTGCCCAAAAAGCCTTTTGGATCCGCTTCTAGACCTTCCTGAACTTAGATTTCTCCTCACCCTTCTCCTTACTTACGTGAGCCTTAAGTGTGGGATAATCATATTTAACATATCCCAGCTTCCTGCATTCAAAACAAATCATATCAGAAGAACTTTTAGAATTCTTGCTACACTTACCTTTATTCAACTTCTAATTGTGCTTTTATTTCTTCCTTAGAATGCTTTTAAATATCCTAGTGATTAAGGAAACATCATCACTTTCAGACCTGAAACAATCAGTATCCATATCGTTAGCCTTCAGCACTATAGTTTTCTCCTTCTTTTTTTCACCTGTATCAAGTTTTCTTTAGTTCACTCCTTGCTCATAAGCAATGAGTGATCCAAGTAAGTTATCAATAGAATAAGTATTCAAATCCTTTGATTCAGTGATAGTAGTTATCTTAGTATTATAGGAAGAAGGTAAATATCTCAAAATTTTATTAACTTTTTTATAGTTAGTGACTTTCTTCCTAAGGCATGCAAGGAGGTGATAATTTGTGTAAAACTAGTATACATTTTAGATATCGATTTAATAGGTTTCATGCAAAATAGTTTGTAGTCATGAAGCAAGATATTCAATCTAGATTTCTTAACTTCAGTTGTGCCTTCATAAGTGATATATAATTTATCCTAGATTTCTTTTCTAGAGGTACAGGTTGAGACACAGATGTAATCTTCAGATTTCAGAGCAAAGAAAAAATATTTTAAGCATTTTGCATTAAGTTGTGTTAAATTTCTATCATTAAAAGTCCATTCAATAAATGAAAGTTCAATTTTTATGCCATTGATTTCACGTAATGGTGGAGAATCACCTTTTTTAACAAGCATCCACATGAAATAGTCTATAGATTATAAAAACATGGACATGCAAGCTTTCTAAAAATCAAGGTATATTGTCAAATAATGGTGGTCAGGTAATAGAATACCCTTATGTAGCATTTTGGTTACCGAAGTTAGCCATGGATCAAAATTTAAAAGTTTTTAAAAACTAGATTTTATGAATCCTGCTCTGATAGCACTTCTAAGTCCGTTAGTGATGTTAAGCCCTTATGAACTAGCCTGAGACTAACCAAGAGCGGGGTAAACTGGTAGTTTTAAAAAATTCTTAAACTAAAACCATAATCTCTTGAAATACTTTAAATCACCAAACCAAACAATTACGCATATAAGATAAAGTGTGAAAAATAAGTGTGGAAATGTAATAAGAATGAACGCACTAGATCTTATAGTGTTTCGATCAACTTGACCTACGTCAACACTCCTGAGCCTCTCATTTGGGTATTGCACTAAATTTAGAGACTCTCCTTTTGCTCCCACAATAAGATAGATAAGCCTTTACTAACTCCTTTCTACTAACTTCAGTGAGGCAGAGAACTGACCTCCTTTTGCTTCCTCCTAAAGTAGGTAGAGAACCTTGATCCATCACTGAAGTAGAACTCTTTAGAACATCCAACAAACTGGGGATGATGAATGGAATAGATAACCAGATCATTACTTTGAGAAACCTTTATGAATCCCTCATAAACTCCCCCTCGTAAGATCCTCTCTCTCTCTCTCTCTCTCTCTCTCTCTCTCTCTCTCTCTCTCTCTCTCTCTCTCTCTCCCAAACTCTCCCTCTCCTTCTCTTTGCTCTCTCAGGTCAGGACAAAAGCAAAAGATACAATCTTGATTAAATAAGTGATCTTATATAGAAGGGCTTTAAATTTGCCCTAATTATCAACTAACTAAGAAAGATCATCTAGGATGATGACAAATCATCCTGTACAATCAATACATATTCATCTCATTTGGCCAGGATGATCTTAGAGGGATGGATGATTAGAAGCCTTATTTGTTCTAATCATCCACGATGATTCTTGGATCATCCTATATGATTAATTTAAAATAATAAATATTATCTAGAACATCATTCTGTTGGCCAGACTTCACATATTGGATAATGAAAAAATAACTTATCGTTCAAGAAAATTCTTTGATCATCATGTATAATTAGTTCAAAAAAGTAAATATTGTCCAACACGTCATATCGTTCATCCAGGACAATTATTTAAAAAAATAAATATCATCCAACACATTTAGTGCTCATCTAGAATGACTCAAGAGGAAACTAAAATTTTTTAACTGATCATCCCTGAAGATCCTGTGATCATCCAGGATGATATGATCGATCAATCAATCTATAATTATTTTCCTTAATCATCAGGCTAATTTAGGCATAATTTTAATACATCATCCAAGATGATGCCCTATATGATGTCTAAAAATAATAACATGCCTAAAAGAGTTGGTGGTTGATTCTTTCTGATTTGAGCCTATCATTTAGGATGATGTGAATATCATCTATGATGATTTAATTAATTCGATTATCTTAACAATGATACCCTAATTAGTGTTTTTTATTACTAACTAATCATCCAAGATGATTTTGGATCATCCTATATGATGTGATCAAAAATAGAAAAACTCTTAAGCCTACAAAATTTCTCCCCCTAAGTGTGTGTGTGCAAGGTTACTTAGCATCAAGATCCACATTATTACATTTGACTCAAAAAAAGGTAAAATACTAGAAATATACTTATAGACTAACTCAGTCCTAATCTACCCAATCTTGAGCTGCCTTGATTTGCAATTGATTTTGTGGGCCTAAAATGTTAATAGGTAGTGCAATAGTAGAAAAATAGATATACCTGAAATATTTGCTATCATTAAAATTATAATTCTTGAATCCATATTTGCAACACTAGAGTCTTTCGAGTTGGAGATTTAGTCTTGGTTCTTCTGAGGCCTATCATTGCAAAATCAGTGGGAAGTTTGAACCAACCTAGGAAGGACCCTTCATAGTAGAGGCAATCTACAAAGGAGGCTCATATCAACTAGTGGAATGTAAGGAAAATCACTTGATGTTGCCATTCAATGGGATATTCCTTAAGAGATGATATTCTTGATGTAGCTCAATCTTTGAATTAATAAATTTTTAAATCTGAATCAAGTTGGCTCAATCTCATTCAAGTTTTTAAATTCTAGTATAATATTCTCTTTTCTTAATGTTAGATGTGAGTCGCTTTGCTTTCTTGCCTTAGGATTAGATCATTTAGTGATGGAGCAAGCCCTTTGTGGCACCATCCTAAATTTCAAATCGCAATCTTGATCTTATGTAGAGTAAGTTTCCTCTTTATGTGATTATCCACTAGTGGTAGAGTATGCCATTTGTGGCACCACTCTAGTTTTCAAATTCCATATCTGATTTTATGAGAAGTAATGGTTCCTCTCATAAGATCATCAAACTTTCTTTTCCTTAAGGATATATTTGGGTCATCGTGCTTTCTTTCCTTATGATTAGATCCACTATTGGTGGAGCATGCCCTTAGTGGCACCATCCTAGTTTCAAAATCTAAATTTGATCTTTTGTGTAGAGTAAGTTTTCTCCACAAGATTGTTCATTAGGATAGATCATGCCCTCTATAGCACCATACTAATTTCAAAATTCATATCCAAACTTCTGTGGGAACCAATGCTTCCTTCCCACATGATTTTCTAGTCCTCTTTTCCTTAAGGTTAAATATGAGTCATCATGCTTTCTTCTCTTAGGATTAGATTTGCTAGTGACGGATAACACCCTTTGTTCCACCGTTCTAGTTTTCGTTATCTAGAAATAGATTTCTTATTAAAGTCTAAATCCATTAGTGATGGAGTATACCCTCCACGGTACCATCCTAATTTCAAACTTTAAACTTTAAACCTGATCCTATGTGGGAAATAATACTTCCTTCCCACACAATTATTTATTTTTTTCCTTAAGGTTAGATGTTTTCTTTCTTTAGGATTATGCATCTTAGTGATGGAGTACGAACTCTGTGGCACCATCCTAATTTAATTTCAAATTTTAGAATTCAATTTGATTTTCCTTAAGGTTAGGTATATTCCTTCCTTAGGATTAGATCTACTAGTGTTGGAGAATGCCCTCTGTGAAACCATCCTAATTTTAAACTTCAAAATAAATATTTCAATTTTCTTTTCCTTAGGGTCTAGGTTTTCCCTTCCCCTAGGACCAATTTTACTAGTGGTAGAGTACTTTCTCTGTGGCACTGCCCTAGTATCTATTCAAAACTAAATCCTCCAAGGCTAGGTTTTCCCTTCCCATAGAACCAAGTTCCAAACCCAATCTTTTGTAGTTAGAAATTGTTCCATCATATATGATAACCCAGGCTTTCTTATCTACTAGGGATAGATTTTCCCTTCCCTTAGATTGGACCCACTAGTGGTAGAGTACCCCCTTCGTGGTACTGCCCTAGTTTCAATTCAAACCCTAAATCCCCAGGGATAAACTTTCCCTTCCCTTATGATCAGAATCCTATACTTGGCCTTTCAATTCAATTAATGCCAATATGTGTAATAGAACCTCATTATATTATACAAATTAGGGTTCATTTGTTGACCTCATTTTTGTATGAGGTCACTAGGACCAATCTAGACCTAAAATCTATCCAGACCCTAGGGTCCTTCTAGTCTCTAGACCCCAGGATCTATCAAGTCCCTAAAAATCTTCTAGATTCTAGAACATAAAATTCCTCTAGATTCTAAGACCAATCTAGACTTTAGATAAATTCAATCCTAAAATAAATCCAAATTCCATAGTTTTATAAATTTAAAATCAATCCAACTTCCTATCAAACTCCTACCCTACCTAATCATATACAATCATTCAAATTATTATCATTGATTTAAATAATCCAAAATCAAGCAATCAAACTCAGAATCTAGATCAAAACAAAAATCCAGACCAAAATCCAAAGTCCAAAACTTATGTTCTGAAAGCCTTTTTTAGTGATTTTTCAAATCTTTCAAACCCTAACCAAGTGACCCCCAATTCATGATCTATTAATTTCATATTTATTAGGAGTGTCTCTAGGATCTAACCTCCAAATTTGAGCTCATTCTGAGACCACTAACCCTAGAAACGGAATTGATTTCCAAAGGTTAAAAAACATTCAAATATTTAGGGC